>CM053593.1:198902957-198976936 GCA_028646575.1 Pseudocheirus occidentalis | reverse complement strand
GGAAGCATTTGGTGTGGGAATTCTGACTGGGTTGTCTTTCTCCCATTCCATGCTTTGATCCTTTTTGTCCACAAAAAAGGATTCTAGAATTTTATTGCTGTTCTTATTTTGCTTCCTTTTCCTCATGTTGGCCAGTCAATTAATTGGTTGGTTTTTTTAGCTTTGTGAAACTCTGCTTCCAGGGGGAAAATCTCTGTTCCAAATCACTGGGGTTTTCCCAGCTGCCGGAGCTATTAGGGGGGTGTTGCAGGCCTCTCCCCCGAGCTTTGGCTTGCTGAAAGCACTCCCCAGGACCACCACCCAAGACCACGATCCAGATCCAGGCCGCTCAACACAAGAGCACTTGGCCATGATCCATTGACTCATACCCCCTGCCAAATCAGCAGGCCAGGGGCTCTGAAGCAGTTCCTGCCCTTCCCCCACTGCTTCCTTGCCCTGGGGGTAGATTGGCCAAACTGCTTTTTCTCCCCCAAATTTAACTTGAAAGCTTCACTCACTTTCACTGACCTCTAATCCTGACTTAGTAGAAGTGAAGATTGCTCAAGGTGCTTTAGATCTTCTCTGAACTGTGGTTTGGGAAGCTCAGCTCCTCCCGGCCGCCCTGGAGCCTGGCTGGGCTGGTCTCAACTCCTGGCCTGCAGTCCTGCGGGATGAGCCCCTCCTGCTGATCTGCCTTTCTCTAATCCATATTTTTCACACCTTGGTAGATGTGGAGTTGCTGGAGGCTGTAGATCTTCTCTCTTGTAGACTGACTGCAGCATGGCTCTGCTCAGCTCCTCCTGGCTGCCCTGGGGCCTGGCCACGTTTTGATTTCAGGTTTCCTCAATGATCCTCTGCTGCTGAGCTGCCTTCTGCAAGAGATGTGTTTTCTGTATTTTTGTGAGTTTGAGAGTCCTAGAATTTGTCCAGAGTCATATTTTATGGGTGTTTAGGGTGGCTGTGTGGGAGGTGCGGGACCTAGATCTATGCCACCCATCTTGGCTCTGCCCCCCAGGGTTTTGTTTTCTTATCTTATCTGTCATTTTTTTTCATTTTATTGAATTATTTAATCCATTCACATTTAAAGTTATGATAGCTTGCTTTATATTTACTTCCATCTAGTTTTTTTCCAAGTTATGACTTTTTCACCCTCTTCTTTCATAAACAGAGTACTGTATTCCTTTAGTTACTTTACCTTAATCTTTTTTTTAAGGTGGCCCTGTTCCCATTGACTCTCTTCCCTTCACCTCTGATCTCTTTGCAGTTTTGATTATTAATTCATTTTTCTTTCCTGCTTTTATGTGGCTATATAATCCCCTTCTCTGGCTTTTTTCTCTCTCAGTCAAATACATTCCCCCTTCTTTTCTCCCCTTCAACTAGTTCTGTTCATTAATTTTTAAAAATTTCTTTTTTCTCCCCCTTTCCACTCTCTTACATTATCCATCCTTTCTTTCTACTCTTTATTCTCTGATTTATAACTCTTCTAATTGTCTCTTCTAATTTCTGTATTCTTTATGCAGTTGAAGTTTCTAATATTTTGATTCTAGGCTTTCACCTCTAGGAAGTTTTTGCCCTTACCTCATAGAGTTTGCCCCCAAGGATTCCCTTTCTCCATTGTTCATCACACCTAGGACAATGCCAATTATTGCAGGTGTCAGAAAGGACACTGCTCTATTAGTAGGGCCCTTCCTCCACCACATTTCTAATTATACAGCCTACCACTGATCTATATGATCAGAATTATAATCATGTATCTTATATTATTATTCCCAGTTATCTTTTTTCCCCTTGTCTCAAAATCACTCTTCCCTAGATCAGTGTTCTCTTTATAGACCATCTCTCTTTGCCTACAAAACCATTCATGAGTGGGATCTCTTCCCACCACCAAAGTTAAAGCCCCTTTTTCCCCCCAATCCCACTCTTTTCAGTCCTTCCCTACTTCTCCTCCTCCATTCCCCTATGGTGTCTTCTCTTTCTGAGACCAGAGCAATCACCTTCCCTTCTTTGATTGACCCAAGCATCATATGTTCCTTTCTGTCTCCCTACTTCCCTTTCCCCCTTTTCATGCACCCTCACATGTTGTATTGTAACCCCACAAAAAAATCAGTTCACCTGTAGACAGGATATAACCAGATTCTGTCCCCTGTCTGCCTCTTCACTATTACCTCTACCACATTTCCACCTTCACCCCTGTCTCCTGGAATACATTTAGAAAGAAATCTCTGCTGTCACTTTTGCTGTTGCTGTCCTTGGCTGTTGCATGTATTTAGTTCTCTTACATTTCTGTTGATTAGGATATTTTAAGAAGCTAATTATCTCTTCAATTCTGGTTTTCTTTCTAAAAACATTTCAAATGTCTCTTTATTATTGAACATCCATCTTTTGTTTTTCATATAAGGTTAAGCTCAGCTTTGTAGGGTAGATCACGCTAAGCTGCATCCTGAGTTCCACTGCTCTTTGGAACACAATATTCCATTCCCTCCCATGTTTTCTAGTGAGTACAGAATAGCCTTGTATTATTTAAATGTTCTTTGCTTTGTATTTGAGGATCTTTCTCCTGATAGCTTACAAAACTTGTTCCTGAGTTGAATTGTTAAATGTAACCACTGGGTTTCTTGGAATTTGCAACCTTAGGATTTTTTCTTGAGGCAATCTGTAAATTCTTTCTATTAGTATTTCATCTTCTATGTTCAGAAGTTCTCTTCTATTCACCTCATTATAGTGTTAAGATTTTTTGACCTGTCATCTTCTGGGAGACCTATGATTCTTAGGTTTTTTCTGTGCATTCTCTTTTAGAAATCAGTATGTTTTGCTTGCATAGTGAGTGTATTCTCTTTTAATGTTAATAACTTTTTGCTTCCCTTCTAGATTCTAGAACTCACTTCTATGTATTTGTATTCTCAGTCTATTGTTCTCTCTTTTGTTTCTTTGGTGAGCCTTGCCATAGCAGATTCCAGTTTTTCTATGTCACTCATTATTTTTGATGAGCAGGACATAAATTTTGCTCTTATAATTCTTGTATTTCTTTTGAACAGTGTGTTGTGGTTCAATTAATAAAAAAATTAATAAACATATATTAAGTACCCACTCTGTACCAGGCAGGGGCAGCTAGGTGGTGAAGTACATAGAGCACTGGGCCTGGAGTCAGGAAACTCATCTTTCTGAGTTCAAAATTTGGCCTCAGATACTCACTAACTATGTGACCCTGGGCAAGTCACTTAATTCTATTTGCCTCAGTTTCTTAATTTGTAAAATGAGCTGGAGAAGGAAATTGCAACCTACTCTAGCATTTCTGCCATGAAAACTTCAAATGGGGTCATGAAGAGTCAGACACAACTGAAAAACAGTTGAACAGCTACATGTGCCATGTACTAAGCTAAGATCTGGGGATATAAAAAGAGGCAAAAGATAGCTCCTGCTCCAAATAAACTTAGAGTCTAATGAGGGACCATTACATGCAAATGGATATATGCAAAGCAATCTATATAAAAGATAAATAGGAAATCATTCACAGAAGGAGGGTTTGGGTAAGGCTTCCAGTAAAAAGATGGGATTTTAATTGGGACTTAAAGGAAGCCAGGGATGAATGAAGTAGGAAAAGTACTTCAGTAATGGGGGACAGACAGAAAGAATGCCTAGAGCCCGGAGATGGAATGTCTTGTTTGTAGAACAGCCAAAAGGCCAAAGTCACTGTACTGAAGAATGTTATGTCAGAAAGGTGTTAGAAGACTAGAAAGCTAGGAAGGGGCTAGGTTATGAATGCTTTTGAATGTCAAACAGCATTTTGTATTTGCTTCTGGAGGCAATGAGAAACCACTGGAGTATTGTGTGTGTTTGTGTGTGTGTGTGTGTGTGTGTGTGTGTGTGACATGATTAGACCTGCACTTTAAGAAAATCACATTAGGAAAATGGATTAGAATGGGGAGAGACTTGAGGCAGGCAGATCCACCAGCAGGTTTTCCAGTAATCAAAGCATGAAGGGATGATGGTCTGTACTGGGGTGATGGCAGGACCATAGGAGAAAAGGAGGCATATTGAAGAGGTGTTGCAAAAGTGAAAGTGATAGGCTTTGGCAACAGATTGGATAGAGAGAGGAGCTATGAGTGAGGAATTCAGGATGACTCCTAGGTTGTTAGTCTGAGGCACTGGGAAGATGATGTTGCCTTTTATGAGAATAAAGAAATTAGGAAGTGGGGAGGGTTTAGGGGAAAAGATAATGTGTTCTGTTTTTTAATTACTGCATTTAAAATGTCTATTGGATATCCAGTTTGAGATAAACTAAACATAACTGAAATGTTCTCCTTCCTCAACTTTGACCCCTGGCTTCCTTCAAGACTGAGCTCAAATCTCACGTTTTATAAGGTGAAGAGGTCTACAAGGCCCTTTCCTGTCCCTCTTCCCTTTCCTCTAAGATGATCTTCCAGTTCTTCTATATATCCTGTAGGTACATAGCTATTTGCACAGCCCTCACTAGTGGGATCCAATTCAATGCAAGTCATGTCATCATCTCCCTGATGTCATGATCCTCTTCAAGAACAAAGGACAAACCACATAACCACACACAACCAATTACTTGTGCATTGTTGTTCCCGTTAGAATGTGTTTTGTTTTGTGTTTGTTTTTGGTTTTGTTTTGCTTTTTGGAGGGGTAAGGCAGGGCAATTGGGGTTAAATGACTTGCCCAAGGTCATAGTCTAGTATGGTTAAATGTCTGAGGCCGCATTTGAACTCAGGTCCTTCTGATTCCAGGGCCAGTGCTCTATTCACTGTGCCACTTAGCCATCCCTAGAATGTGTTTCTTGATGATGAGGACTCTGTTTTTGTCTTCATCTCCCCAGATTTGGGTCTAGCAGGTAATAAATAATAAACACGTGCTGATTGACTGAAGATGCTATTCTTCTGCTTAGTCACTGAACCTACATAGACCTCATCAGAACTGCCTTAGGTTTCTCCTTTCCTGAATGTATCTCTCTCCATAGAAAAGTGCTACTATGTTTCTATAAAATGTTATCATTTAACTCATCTCCTCCCAGGTGAGGCTCTTTACAATGTCCCTAGTTTATTTTCCTGTGTACTAAATAAACAGAAATCCTGACTTGCTCTTCCATCAACCAATGAGTACTCAGGACTTTATTACTATAGAGGAAGTTTGGGTACAGGGGCAGAAGGCCCATTCAGAAAGCAGGTAGGAGGGGAAGGCAAGGCAGGGATGGCTAATACCCCAGTTTGTACAATTCTGTCAGAAGTGCCCTGAGGAAAGCTAAGACTTAACAAGGGGAAAGTGTTGGTGATGGAGTTCTTGGACGAAAGAAAGGGGAAAAAATGGATAGGAAGACATTCAGAAAATGATGGATTTTAGTTTTGACTCTCATTTATTGTGTAGCCTTGTTCAAGTCAATTCCCTTCTTTAGGCTTCAGTTTAGTTATCTACAGAAAGACTATGCTGAAACAGGTGATATCATGGCCCCTTCAAGTCTTTTCTGACATGTAGACTCAATTATAATTATTTCCCAGGTTCTGGGGCTAGAGGGCCAGCAATTGCATCCATTGTACTCAGGAGGCCCAACTGCACCATGGCAG
The DNA here is from genome assembly GCA_028646575.1 of Pseudocheirus occidentalis. Lineage (NCBI taxonomy): Eukaryota > Metazoa > Chordata > Mammalia > Diprotodontia > Pseudocheiridae > Pseudocheirus > Pseudocheirus occidentalis. Next base: position 198,971,378 of record CM053593.1, on the reverse strand, counting down.
GAGCCCTCTGGTGTTCATTAGACTGGAAGAGAGAACAAGATTGAAGACAAAAAGAAAGGGGGGGGGGTGTGGAAGGAACAAGTGGCTTCCACTTCCTTTCATATTCCCCAACTTCCAACATTCAGAGCAATTTGTATTCAGTAACCCCGACTGAAACAATCCAGTTTATTACACAAGCATATGAGCAGAGTCGAAAAAATGGGTTAGCCCAGTCTCAGTGAAGCACTTTCTTCTCTGAGGGAAGTTATTCAGTTCCACTTATTTCTCTCTGGACTTTTTTGCACCTTCCCCTCTCCTCTTTTCTAATTACATCTTAAGGGCTCCTCCTTTCCTCCATCAAACACTGAGATGGTCTAATCCCATTTCTTAGCAAATGAATCCCCCAGCCAATAAATGGAACAATCCACCTTCCTCTGTTCCATTTTCTCAGGCAGACTATGGTAAACAAATCTCAGAACTGAAAACCGCAGAAAACACCAAATGCACATAGAAGGGGAAACAAAATTCTCAAGACACCCAAAGGCATCTGTCTTTTTTGTTTAGGCTCAGTTTAAGATATGACAGAGGATGGATTACATGAAAAGCATCTAGAACAAGAGTGGTCTCAGTTGATAGGGGGGGTGGGAAGTGATCTGGGGCTGGTGAAAGAAGTCTAGAATGGGAAATCAAGACAAGCTATTGCCTACTTCTAACCTGAGGTTGATGTTGCATGCTTTTTAGGTGTACTCACACTAAGAGACAAAAACAAAACTCAAACATCACTTATTCAATACTCATCAGTTTGATCAGAGGTGGGTCAGGTCCTAAGTAAAGATATGGCAGATTCCAAAATCTGGAAGGACCCTAGAAAGCTGGGCCACATAGGGAGAAGGAAAGGGTGCAACTTGGAATGAAGGCAGAGAGAGGTCTTTCCTTCCCTACCCAGAGACTGACACACAATGAGGGACAAACCCTATTCCTTCTCCCAGCCAGGGATCCAGATATCTTATCTATTTCCCAACCTCTTCAAGCACAACATGAATACTCATTTCTATTACCTTGGGGAGGTAACTGCATCAGAAAGAAGGATCTGACACCTTTAAGCTACACATGGAATAGAATTAATTCTTCCCCCTCCATTTTGCACATTCTTTTGGATATACTCATGACTCCCTGTTGTCTAGAGCTCTGTTCCTCCATCCTCACCTTATGTTAGGTTGGCATCACATATGCAGAGTGAATCTCTTGTCCTTGGAACCTCCACTCAGTTTCTGAGGGGAATTAGTGGAACAGATTCTCTAAAATTTAAAGTAAAAAAGAACAAAAGGACAACGGGGATGGGAGAAAGAGGGGTTCAGATTCCAATCTCATTAGGAAACAGATGCATTGTAAACTCCTCTGTTTAACTCTGCTTTTCCCCTCTTGTGTCCTATAACCTTAAGAAGAAAGAGGTAGAGGAAAGGAAAAAAATGAAAGGGGGGAGCCTAATCTTCCCCTAAAACTCTATCTTCTGCTAGGCTAGCATGTATTCTTTCTGTATCCTCTCCCTTTTTCAGTCCATCTTCTTTACTCTGCCTTCCTCCTTCCTTTCTGTCTCTAAGAAGTTCTAGGGATTTTGGGGTAGATTTCTGTCTCTTTTCTCTGACTTGTTCATCGCAAGCCCTTTGAGGGTCAAACGACCCTTTCACAAGGGTCACAGGAGTCGCCTAAGACCATCGGAAAACACATTTTTTCAATGGTCTTAGGAACGGAGACACTGCTCCTCTGTTGTCTCCAGGCTGGTCCATCCACATGCAGACACGCCCACATACGAATATTAAAGGGTCGCGGCATTAGGAAAGTTGAGAACCACTGACCGTTCAGAGCCCTAAATTAAACATTTGGAGGATGAAGGGAATGGAATACAACTGAAATAGGTACAGACTCTATCCTCAGGGAGCTTCAAGCACACAAAATGAGAACAATTACAAAGTGATAGATTAAGTACAGAATAAGCACAGGGTCATGAGAGCTGAGGGGACACAGACCAAGACAGAGATCAGATACAGTTAGGATTGAGAGGCAATGTGGTGAAAGTCAGAGAATTCTGGTGTTGCGGTCCTGATCTCTGCTCCTCTACTTACTTGATTGCTACATGGCCATAGTCACCTAACCTTTTTGAGCAACAGTTTCCTTTCAGTAAAATGATAATACCTATGCTACCTACCTTATAGAGTTACTGCATCTTTAAACTTTGGGGTGTTTTGAAGGATGGTTTTTTTTGTTTAGATGTATGACATACAAAGGACATGAAAAGGCAGTCTTCTAAGGAAGAAATCTAAGCTATCAACAGCCATATTGTGAAATGCCCCAAATCACTTTACAGAAATGCATATTAAAGGAAATCTGAGGCTCCATCCATTCATCATATCAACAGCTGACAATCAAAAGGAAGTCACAAATATTGGAGAAGCTGCTATAAAACAGGTCTGTTAGGTACTGTTGGTGGAGCTGCAAACTAGTAGAAACCATTTTAGAAACCATTGGAGATATGCCCAAAATGTCACTAAATTATTTGACTCGCCTTTCTTAGGCCTATATTCTGAAGAGATCAAAGAAAGAGGGGAAGGATCAGAATATTTACAGCAGCTCTTTGGTTGTAATAGCAAAGTACTGGAAACTAAGGTTGTGCTCATCGACTGTAGAAATGGCTCAACAAATAGTATGTGAATGTAACAATGTAATTGATCTGTAAGAAACAGCCGACACAGTTCCAGTGAAACCTGAGAAGACTGGTATGAATTCTACAGAGGGAAGTGAGCAGAAGCGTTCATAAAATGACAATTCTAGAAAGACAACTCGGAAAGCCTTATGAACTCTCATCAGTGCTATGACCAACATGACTCCAAAGGACTTGTTGAAGGATGGACTGATCATTTGCTCCTGACAGGGATGGACTAAAGACAAAACACATTTTTTGGTGTGGCCAACATGGGAATTTGTTTTCTTTGTATATTTCCTACAAGGGTTCGTTTTTCTTCAGTGGTTGAAGGGAAGGGCATGGGGAGAAAACAATCACTTTCTGTCCATTAAAAAAATAAAAAATAAATAAAATTTTAAAAAGATGTATGACATAGGGAGTTCTAGGTGGCAGAACTACATACACATGCATCATCAATGAAGATCTGCATTTTTTCTGCCTCAATTTCTTTTAGGATGGCCTGAGGCACTGAACACTAACTTGTTCTGACCACAGAGCCAATGGGTAGCAAAGATAAGACTAGAGCCCAAGTTTTCCTGGCTCCAAGGCCAAGCTCTTCGCTTCCTATCTCCTACTACCCCTAAATTGACTGTTAAGTAAATGTAAGTTGTTCTTGTACCTGGTGTGGGGTTGGGGTTCCCTTACAAAGGGGCCCCTAGAAAGACCCCCAGATTAGGGGAACTTTGTGAGTTAGCCCCTAAAAAGCTATAGCTAGCAAATGCTAACCAATGTGCTTATTAAGCCAACCAGAAGAAAAAGGAGTTCAAAACAATAACAAAACAAAACAAAAAATACTTAAACATCTCAGTAAAATGTAGGACATAAAAGACAAAAGGTCCTTTCTAGTCAATAAACATTTATTAAAGTCTACAAACTACAAAAAGAAAGACATTCCCTGACCTCTAGAAGCTTATAAGCTAATGGGGAAAGCCAAAACACAAAAGGAAGCTGACAAGTGAGGGCAGGTACCCAAAGAAGGGGCATGGCAGAGAAGTCAGTGAGAAAAGTCCCAAAGTAGGGAAGCCAGGCTAGAAATGGGATTTCTGAGCTGAGGTCTCTCCTCAAATGGAGGTTTGAAGGTCATGGCCCAATCCTTCAGAATCAAAGAAGCAGAAGAGACTAGTGATGAGGGAAAATATTGAGGCTGATCAGATTTCACATGATGATGAGATTATACCAACACCACACACACACACACACACACACACACACACACACACACACACACACACGCGCGCGTACTCCCATAGGTTACTACACTACTGCACTACTCCGAGGAAGGGACACAAGAAGATAGCACACAGCCAGAAGAAATCACCCCGCCAATGCTGCAGTCTATAATGTCTTTGGGTGCTGTTACTGGGCAAACTGCTTTCTCCACTGAGTTGGGATCTTCTGCTGCTCTTTTTTCTCATGCTGTTTTCCTCTGGTTATCTTCATTGTTTCCCTCTGCTAGAAGTAGCTAGGTGGTATCGTGGATAGAACACTAGCCATTGAATTGTGGAAGACCTGAGTCAGCCACTTAGTAGCAGTGGTCGTTCAACCTCCATTTCAGTTTCCTCAACTGTACAACAGACCTAATAATAGCTCGTTAAGTCATTATTGCAAATATCAACTGAGGCAATAATTGTAAAGTGTCTGGAAATAATAGATGATTAATAAATACTTGTTTCCTTTTTCTACTGACGTTCAGCTAATCTTAAGAGGCTATGTCCCTGGGTTCTCTGCTTCCATCTGGTGGATTACAAGGGACTAGGCAGCCTCTTGTATTCTGTCTTTCCTCCAATTTTTAACTTGTTTGCAATTGATTTCATCGTTTCTGGTCACTACAGTTAAGTGAAGCATGGAACTCATGGCATTCACTGGTACAATCTACTGTGTGGATAATATTGAACTTCGTCAGAATACAAAGTATCTGGGCTTGTTGACTGGGCACTAATTTACATTTTACCTTAACTGTTTAGCCACTGTTGCAACCAATTGTTCGTCATATTAGACCTATGACTTCTGGACCTTTTGAACTGAGGGACAAAAGGAACCAATTAAGAGGATTCTTATTCTTAAGTCATGAGAAAGATCAATTAAATCCCCTCAATTTACTCTTTCAGCTAAAATTTGGTTTCTTCTTTATCTGGAGAAGATTTGCTTACCCCTTAACTTTAAGGCTACAAGGGCTACCTAAGAACCCTGGCTAGCATGAAAAGCCCTGGGGCATTTTAAAGTCTATATTCTGAATTCTTTTTCTCCTGACATTGGAGTTCCCAGTATATCCTTTTATATAAGATATGATCTCAAATTTCATTTAACTTCTTTCATATCACTGGGTTGCTCATCAGTGACCTTCCCCCTTCCTCCAGACCCCCATAATGGCTCTAGTTGCTATTTCAGTCAACTCAGAACAAGACTGAAAAGGGTCAAATGAAGCATAGAAAGCTAGTAATTTTTGCCCTACTTATCACCATCTCCCCAAATTCCCTACACCATTGTTAAGAAAAGCTTACTGAAGAAGATACGTAATGAGTCAGAATGATATCTCATTTCTACAAATTTTTAATGCCACTAATGTACAGGCAAGGTGTATACATTAATGTAGACATGAGAAGGGGAAAAAAAAGTTTTCCTTTTTTACAAAAAACTAATGTTTTCTTTTTCCCCAATTACATGTTTAAACAATTTTTTAACATTTTCTTTTCAAAGTTTTAAGTTCAAGATTCTATCCCTCCCTCCCCTCCCCTATTCTCTCCCTGAGGCAGTAAGCAATCAGACATAGGTTATACACATGCAATCAGGCAAAATATTCAAGTAGACTTTCACAAACAAGTTTTTACAACAGACCTTATCTTTATAATTACACCATTGACTGAGAGGAGTAGAGAATGCCAGATCTTGTCATACTTATTTTTTATTTAATATTAAAAAAAACATTTTATTTGCTAAAACAAAAATGTTGCCTTAAAGGGCTTCCTTTTGACAAGGCATCTCCGACACACATGTCAAAATCATACAAGATTTCTTGAAAAATTTAACAACAGATAACTTTGACCCTCTGCTTATTAATATCAAGTAAGGCATAAAACAGGGAGACGTTTACTCTCCCACCCCCAGATGTCCATTTACCATCATCTTGGAGGATATTCATCATAGAGAGTATAAATGATAAGGTTCTCTGATTTGCAGACAACCCTCTGATGATAAGCATCAAGCCTTATAGATATTTAGAGTTTCCTCAGTGAGATCCATAACCACTCCAAAAAATAGTCCATTATTAGACACTGCAAAGATCTGGGCAAAAATTAAATAGTAGAAAAAGATCAGGCTAGAATGCCGTTGGGAAATTGGTCTAATATATTTCTATCACAAATTTACATATCACACCTTCACAAATAAAAAAGCATTAAATATTTACTATATGCCAGGCACTTTGTATCAGAGATATTGATTTCTCCAAAATAGCTTTCTTTTCAATTCTAGTTACACTAAATTTGTTAATGCAAAATCATTTTTTAGTTTCATATAATTATAATTGTCTATTCTATCTTTTGTTATCTCACCTATCCTTTTGTTTAATTATAAATTCTCTCCCCAAATCGTAGATCTGAAAGGTATCTCTTTCCAGTCTTCTCTAGAAAGATTGTTTGTTTGTTTGTTTGTTTGTTTTAATGTGTGCATTTTATTAAGGTCACTTAGCCACTTAGAGTTCATTTTGGTTTATGAAATGTCTTAAGTGAAATTTCTGCCAATGTACTTTTCAATTTTGCCAGCAGTTCTTATCAAATAGGGAGTTCTTTCCCCCACAGTTTGTGTTCTTGGATTTACTGAACACTGGGTTACTCTGCTTCTGGGTCTTACCTATCTAGTCTGTTCCTCTTGACATAATTTTCTATCTCTTAAACAGCATGAAAGAATTTTGAGATCTCTGATGGATGATATAATTTTAAGTCTCATATTGCTAAGTTTCTCCTTATTCTTTTTTCTTGTTATTTCCATTGAGATTCATAATAATTCCTTCAAATAAATTTTGTAATGATTTTTTCTCAAGTTCTACACCCTCTTCAGAGGGTGTCAGCGTGGCAATAAAATCACAAATTTCCTTTAAATCATATCATCATTAATATTTTATTTGGTCAGTCAAATCATGTATATCTCTACCCAAAAAAAGGATTAATCTGCTCATATCCTTCAGATCAGCAATACCACTAATAGGCATATACTCCCAAAGAGATCAAAGAAAGAGGGAAAAGACTCACAGGTAAAAAAAAAAAAAATTATAGAAGCACTTTCAATTGCAACAAAGAACCGAAAAGAGTAGGGCATCAATTAAGAAGTGGCTAAACAAATTATGGTATATGAATGGAACAGAATATTATTGTGCAGGGGGAAAATGACCAAAGAAAAGACAGACTCGGAAAAACCTGGATCAGCTCATATAGATTATTTTGGAATGAAGGAAATAGAATCATAGAAAGTTTTTATGTAGCAACCACATCATGAAGGAAAATAACTTTGAAAGACTGAATAACTCAGATCAATGTGTGCCCAGTATAAGCACTTAAACTCCTTGTTCCAATTCCCATTCTCACATTCATTTTTTCAGAGCTAGCAACCTTCTCCTCAGAGTTCTAAGGATGTCCCCGAAGGGTCAAGGATATCTTTCTCTAATTTGAGCCTCCACTGGTGTGCTTTCACCAAAGCTGTAAATTGAAAATCATTTTAGTCGTTAGCCTTAAGTGGCTTTCAGTGTAGACGCTACCATTAGCTAATCTGGATATGCCATTAGGAAACATGGGAAGATGAAAAAGTATAAACATACATGTGTATGTATATATACTGTGCATATATACATATGTGTACATGTGTGTGTATGTGTATATGTAAAGTACCTTCAGGGGGCAGGGTAAGGAAACACTAACAAATGAGGGAGATCAGGAAAGGTCTTTTATTAGGTATTGGTTCTTCAGAAGATACTTGAAGGCAGCTAGGAGATTCATGAGGCAGAGGTGAAGAGGAAGAGACTCCTGACCCTGGGGAACAAAAATAGGAAACCAGTAACCTACCTATCTCTAACAAAACTCCTGCTGGATTATATTAGTAATATACAGAAAGGCAGATTATTTTTGTGGGCTTATTTTATTTCCTACTACTTTACTGATATAAAGCGTAGGCTTTCGTCAATACCATTGTATTGTTCAGTCACTTTTCAGTCATGTCCAACTCTTTGTGACTCCATTTGGGGTTTTCTTGGTAGAGATACTGGAGTGGGTGGCCATTTCCTTCTTCAGCTCATTTTACACATGAAGAAACTGAGGCAAACAGGGTTAAGTGACTTGCCCAGGGTCACATAGCTAGGAAGTATCTGAGGCTAGATTTGAATGCAGGAAGAGAAGTCTTCCTGACTCCAGGCCCAGCATTCTAACCACTGTACTCACCTAAGTGCCATAATAACATGAAAACATCTCTATTAAACCAACCAATCAAAAGCTTTAGACTGAGTATGAAAAGTCCTTGATAAGTCCAGAAGTCCTTAAATGCCACTGGATGACATGAATTTTCATAGGAAATATATTTGAATTGATTGAGGGTACTTGGTCAGACCTTTGTGGGATTTGTATAAAACTAGCAGGCTAATTCGGAATTGGGCCTCTGGCAGCTTAGTGGTAGAAACTGATCTGGCTAAGCCTCTGCATAGGAGTCACTTGGAAGTAAAGAGAATACTTTTCTCATTGAATTCTGAGATTTTTCTAAGTAAACCACCATGTTGCTGCAAACAGAAATAATTTCACCTCCTCTTTGCCTACACTTATCCCTTCAATTTCTTTTTTTTAAATCTCTATAGCTAGCATTTCTATCATAATATCAAATAAAAGTGGAGATAATGCCTTTGGGAAATTGAGGGGTGCTTTCAGTGACCCCAAGCTTCTCCCTAAAACAAAGGCCCATATTGTTAGTGATTATATTTTTTCATTGTATGGCTGTGAGTCACGGAATGCCACCATAGTAACGGGTATTTCTGCATCAGTAAAGATTATGGAAGTTCCTATGGAGGGAGACTGAATGGGTCATACAACTGAAAGCAGTATGGCGCTTCTGGCATGCAAGAAGTCATGCCGAAGAACAAAAGTAAAGGGCATGGTTGTTACTCACTAGCCTCTAGGGTTGGTTGCTTTCTTCTCTGCTTCTTCTGCCCTTCAGATTCAGGGTAATCAAACCCTGGTTAAGCAGCAAACAGCAGCTGGTTTTGAGAGTCAGCATTCTCATTTGCTATGCAGTTCAAACCAACTAGCTCTTACTTTGCGCCAGGCACTATGCCAAGAACTGGGGATACCAAAAAAAAGGCAAAAAAAAGTTAGCTCCTATTTTCAAGGAGTTCATAATCTAATGGGGGAGTCAAAATGCAAACAAGTATGTGCCAATAAGATACTAACAGGATAAAGTGAAGATAATCAAAAGATAGAAGGTTCATTAATGAAGATTAGGAAACACTTCATGTAGAATGTAGGATTTTAACTGGGACTTGAAGGATGCCAGGGTAGCTAGGTGTGCCTAGAGTCAGAAAGTTCTGATTTCAAATCTTGCCTCAAACCCTTACTAGCTGTGTGGCCCTAGATAAGTCACTTAACCCCCATATGCCTCAGTTTCCTCAACTGTAAAATGGGGATCATAATAACACCTACCTCACAGGGTTATTATTGAGATCAAAGGATCCCAATATCTGTAAAGTGCTTAGCACATAGAAGATGCTAAGCATAGTTATTCCTTCCTTCTCTCACTACCACTTTGACTGCCATCTCCCAACAGATCCTAATGGAGAGGGAACTCTGAAGGCTAAACTCAAGAGGCATTCATATAGTAGTACTTCCCAAACACCAGACCTGATTCCAGCCCAACCCCTACCACCATCGTTGAGGAAAGAAATCATTGTGCAAAAGGGATTTTCCTTCCTCATCACCACCAGCAATAACAGCTGACCAGCTGCCACCAGCAGGCTGATAAATACAGGAGCCTTACAAATGGTAGGACAGGCTCTCCCACCCCACCCCCAGACCACTGCTCATGCTTTTAGGCCAGCCATCATCCATCATCCTCATCATCATTTCATCAACTATGAAAAATCTCCACCAACTCCCAAACAATTGCCATCCATAGAGCTGGCAAGCCAGCCTAATGGAGTAGAAAGGCATGCTGAGACAGAAGAACTGGGAGGCAGTATATGAGAGCCCCTACTACCACTTTGACCACCTATCAACCACAAGATTCCTGGGAATAGTTATACTTTCAGCCCAATGCCCCCGGCCATCATTCTGGGAAAGAAACCCTGTGCAGAGGCAGCCTGGCCTCGGCTCCTGCAGGGGCTGCACCCAGAGCTATGGAAGACCCAGGAAAGAGAGTTCTTGTCACCAAAGTCCTTGGCACTCTCGAATTGTTGATATGATTTTATCAATGGAAATGATTTTAAAGAAGAAACATTATCATTTACGTCTGTAACCTAAGGACCACGGGACCTTACCATCTTACTTGCAGCTGAAACTTTCTATATCCTATATGCCCCTCAAGAGCAGAGTCTGTCTTGGTTTTCTCTTTGTATCTCCAGAGTTCAACATTTTACACAATAAATTCTTAATAAATGCTTTATACATTTTATAAATTTATTCAGTATCATAAGAACCTAGAGAGAAGAGAGGATCTAGGAGTGATCAACAGTGTCAAAGGCTGAAGAGAGATCAAGGATGAGGATTGAAGAAAGGCCATTAGATTGGACAAGTAGAGATCATTAGTAACTTCAGAGAGAGTAGTTTCAGTTAAGCAACAAGGTTCAAAGCAGACTGCAGAGAGCTAAGAAGAACCTTCCCAAGGAATTTAGCCACAGACAGGAGGAGAAATACAGGATGGTAGAGATGCATGGAAGAATGAGGCAGGAAAATGAATGCAATGAAAATTAAGTAAGAAGAAAAGTGAGAGCTACTGCTATCATACTGAAATTTGGATAAATATATTGGGAGGTGACTTAGATCCTGAAGCAAGACAAGGACTGGAGCATGAGAAGAAAGGACCCTGAGTCCTGAATTCCTCAAGTTACTGAAAACCCTGTTGGTTGAAGAGAAAAGAAAGTGGGGAAGATTAATTTGTTCTCTCTACTTTCCCCTGATACACCCTATAAGCAGAAACAAAGGTCATACTTTCTCTCTCTCTCTCTCTGTCTCTCTCTGTCTCTCTCTGTCTCTGTCTCTCTGTCTCTCTCTCTCTCTCTCTCTCTCTCTCTCTCTCTCTCTGTCTCTCTCTCTCTTTCCCCCCATGATTTATGGATGTGAGTGGATTGAGAATTTCCTTTAGCTACCTCCCAAGAACTGGGAGGGCAAATAGGAGTAGCTGGGTAGGGTAGCTAGGAGATAGCTGGAGGCAAACAGCAACGTATATGGGGGCTCCATGTAGGATTATTTAACCTTCCCTTCCGGCTATGTTCAAAATGGTGTGACCATAGTATGTTAAAAATTCAAATTCTGAGAGTATAAGGTGCATATGACTGTAAAAGGGAGAGTCCAGATGCAGGGCAGGAGCAACTGTTTAGACAACTAGGTGCAGTAGTGTATAGTGTACTTGTGTGAGATGAAAAAGAGTTCAGAGTCTAAATCTAAGGTCAGAAAAGGTCTTTGTTCTTTCTCATAAGAAAGGACTCTTCGCCCGCCACCCACATGGTGGCAGGGAGGGAGCAAGAGGTAGAAGCCAGCCCACAGTTTTTATAGTTTTCTAATGCAGAAACCTAATCCCCCTCAACTGGGAAGGAGGTGGGGGGAAGGAGGCTGACCCATGACCTAAGCACAGGAATCTTTCTGAAACAAAGGACCCGGATCTTCTGCTGAGCTGAGCTGGCTCTGGGGGAGGGTCTCCACTAAGCCCCAGATTGCTTGAAGGTCAGGTGACCTAAACATAGGCCTAGTGAATACTGAAGCCATTCTAGATTTGATTTTTCAGAATGGGGAAACTTCACTATAAATTATCCCTCACATACTGAACTTGGAGTTAGCAAGACTTGAGTTCAAATCTAGCCTCAGACCCTTACTTAATGTGTGACCTGGACAGGTCACTTAACCTCTCCATGCCTCAGTTTCCTTATCTATAAAATGGGGATAATAACAGCACCTACTTCACATAATTGTGGGAATCAAATGAGATCACCTGTAAAGTGCTTTGTAAACTTTAAAGTATATTTGCAGTTAATTAACTGTTGATTTCATACTTTTTTTTAAAGTTTTGAGCAGTATTCCATATCATCCTCTTGCTAGGTTCTGAACAGACATTACGGGTTTAAACTGTTCAGAACTACCTTAAAGAGTATGATACATGCCTAATCAATTGGGAAGTGGCCCAGGCATTTACAGACTGAGAATACTGGTGGCCAGAGGAAATATTACAACCTTACCAATTTGTCAGAGAGGAGCTAAAGTAGCTTCCAGTCTGGAAATCTGAGAGTGCCTGGTGGAAAACTCAAACTATTAAAGAAAGTGCCATGGTGATTTGGATGGCTAGCTGCCTCTACTGCAGTAGCCCAAATGTTATGTGCATCTCACGTCATCATCTCTGAAGGAAAGAAGCTGAGAAATACCTAGAGAGTAAAGGAAATGGCTCACAGTGAATGTAATCAAAACCTCTTGAGGAATTACACAGAAGCAGCAGCATAAAGACTGCTACCTCAAAAATGTATGCTTAGAAGAATGTCAGCCCTCTTTTATTGGCATCAACCCAATGTCAAGAAATCTAGAGGAAAGTTGCCAGAATGTTGGATGGGCCTCCTACTGTGGATATATGGAAGGATATCGACAAGGGTCACCCAGGTTAGGCAGGCATGGATTGGTTGTGATCTACATTGTTGTAGAGAATACCGAAATCAATACGATCATAGACCCACCAAGATATGCTATTGCAAAAGACATTCAAAAATGAGTTGGCAAGGGGGAGTATGTAGCATTCCAAAGTAGAAAAATACTGGGTTTGGAGTCTGTCAGTGAACAAGATACAAAGAAGACAAAAATGTCCCTGCTCTAGAGGAGTTCACAGTCTAATGGGAGACAACGTGCAAATAGCTATGTACAAACAAGATACACACAGGACGAATTAACGAGTAATCTCTGAGCGAAGGTACTAAGATGAAGAAGGATGGGGAAAGATCTCTTGCAGAAGGTAATATTTTAGCTGAGATTTAAAGAAAGCCATATGACCAAGATGAGGATGGAGACAATTACAGGCATGGGGGAAAGCAAGTGAAAATGCTTAGAATCTGGAGAGGGGGTGCCACATGGGAGGAACATAAAGGAGGCCAGCAATGCTGGATCACAGAGTCTGTGAGAGGGAGTAAAGTATAAGATTGGAAAAGCAGAAAGGCCCAAGTTATGAAGGATTAAAAAGCCAAACAAAGGGTTTCATACCTGATCCCAGAGGCAACAGAAACAGTACCAGATGTCAAACTGTATTCCAAAGTGATAATCATCAAAACAATCTGGTACTGGCTAATAGCCATATATCAACTGAGTAGATTAGGTACATAATACATAGTAGCAAATGAACATAGTAATCTAGTGTTTGACAAAGCCAAAGATTCAAGACTTGGGAGCAAGAAATCACTTCTTGACAAAAACCGCTGGGGAAACTGGAAACATGGGAATGAATTAGGGGTCAGTCAGTCATCTAACTAGCATTTATTCAGTGCCTATTATGTGCCAGGCGCTTCCCTAAGTACTGGGCAGAGGGTGAGGGCCACGTGGGAATGCAGGACTGGGAGTCAATGATGGGGCCGAACTGTTATGGGGCTCTGTGCACGGCTAGGGGGCTCAGGCCTACGAAGAGGGGAGATCCAAAGAGCCCATGATCCCAGCTAGGTAAAGGATCATTTCTTCCCCCACCTAGCTGTAAAACTATATGGAACATCTCCTAACTTTTGAGACTGATTTGTTAACTCCTCCCTCTCTTCAGGCTTCCGGTCTAGTGTGATCGATAACGCTGGTCTAAGTTGCTCCTGGTTGCCAAGGAAATGACGTTGCATACGATTACGTAACTACGGGAAGATTTACTGGTACTGGATTGGTTACCAGGAGGCCACTAGGTGAGCAACCAAGGCGGGGGGGGGGGAGGGGAGGGAAGGAACTGGGGTTGTAAACAGTCCTCCTTTACATCCCTCCTAAAGCTGAGATCGAGGGAAAAGAGCTTGGCAGAGACTCTTGTTGCGTGGGAACGCCCAGCATCCCCAGTTTTCTCCCAGGCCGTAGCACCTTGACTTTTCCAGTGACTTTTGGCCCTTCCAGCACGCCGTTGTGTCGGTGGGATTCAGTCATTGTAAAGAATTCTGGGATTTGTAGTTCCAAGCTGTCCGAGGCAGGACCGGGAGGTGAAAACCCGGTTATTTCAGAGGAGCAGGAGCTAGTACAAGCAAGAGAGTTTGAGGAAAAGATGCCCATAGCCTAGAAGAAGGCATAAGAGCACGTTCTGAATTCATTCATGACTCTTTCTGGTTCTCTTTTTAGGTGCAGATCGTCGACCGAGCCCCTAAGGAGTATCCCTCAGTCTCTCAACCTGGAATCCCCACCCAAGATGGAGAGGATGAGCCTGGGCTCAGTAAAGTTGTCCTCAGGCAATCTCATTGGAGAGAAGGACATCCTTCAACAGCAGGAAGTTCAGCAGGGGCTTGACAGCCCCAGAGAAGACAGGCCCCCGGGGCTGAATTCTGGAGCCCTGCCTGCTGAAGCCCTTTCTGCTGCAGTGGACTCAGACCCACAGATTCCTCAAACAGAGAATCCGCCAGGGTTTGACAGAGTTCCTGCTGGGATGAGAGGAGATCCTTTGGAGCCTTACCGATCCACCAATGAGATTGCTGAGCCACTCCAGTCTCCCATCCTCTGGCACTGCCCTGATGGCAGCTTTGTCAAGAGGATTATGGTCCAGGGCCAGGGCTTGGACAAACCCAAGGGGGGCTCCCAATGCCAGGTTCTAGTATCTGGGCTTCCCCCTGGAGTGGGTCTGCCTGAAGGCTGGATAGAACTAACTGTGGGGTCAGGGCCATGGAGAGACAGTCCCTGGGGAGAGGTATTGGAGAAATGCCTGGAAACCATGTGTTCAGGTGAACAAGCAGAGCTCTTGCTCCCTGGGGGAGCTGAGCCCCCTGCCTTGATCACCCTGGCTTCCTTCACTTTGGGCAAGGACTCTTGGGAGTTGTCAGTCAGGGAGAAAGAAGAGCTAGCTTCAGAGGAGCGAGCTAGGGGCACAGAACTGTTCAGAGCTGGGAACCCTGAGGCAGCTGCTAGGTGCTATGGTCGAGCTCTACGGCTGCTGCTGACTCTTCCTCCACCTGGCCCTCCAGACCGAACCATCCTTCATGCCAATCTAGCTGCCTGCCAGCTGCAGCTAGGGCAGCCCACCTTGGCAGCTCAGAGCTGTGACCGAGTACTAGAACGGGATCCAAGACATGTGAAGGCACTGTACAGAAGGGGAGTGGCCCGGGCTGCCTTTGGGGAACTGGATGGAGCTGCTGCTGACCTACGGAGAGTGCTGGAGGTGGAACCAGGAAATCGGGCTGCCAGAGAGGAGTTGGGGAGGGTGGTAATCAGGGGGAGAGAACAAGATGCAGGGCTGGCTCGAGGTCTTCGAAAGATGTTTGGATAATTAAAAATTAGAACTTAAAAGAGAGAACATAAATTATGTGATTTGTGGTCTATGCTGTTAAGGAGAAAGCTTTGGAGTATGTGAATTTAGAGGAGAAAAAGCTTGTTGGGTTTCACTTTGTGTCCCATTCTCCTATTTGCTGTCCTGGAGAAATACTATTTCCCCCTTCGGTTTCCATTCCTTCCCTTCACTCTGTATTCTGGCCTCATTTTCTTCCATTCACAATCTTGAGCCTATGATTGATCAGTTCAATAATATATTAATAATTTCTACTTGAATCATTGCCACTCCTGATTTGTCATTCCTAGTCATGGATTCCTCTCATCACCTGTATTACCTCCTCCTAGTCACATGTTCAATGCTGAGATTGAGTTTACTGCAAATTTATGTTATCTAATCTCTTACCTGAACTCTCACTGCTCTACTGCAATCCTTTATTTTCCCTTGATTGTTCATCATACTTCTTACAGTAGCTATTTCACTATTTCTCAGGTTCCCTATTCTAGACCAACATGAGTCCAACCATGCTATAGCCTTGCTTAAAATATTTTCTGTTGCTCCCTAGGCAGTCCCTAGGAGAAAGTAAAAACTCCCAAGCTTGGTATTTAAATCCTTCAAGAATCTGGCTGCCCTGACATTTCTGGACTTATTTTGTATTTTTATATCATTCTCCTTGAACTCTGTATGTCAGAAAACTGACCTGTTAACTGGTTTGTGAATTCAACATGGCTTCTCTTACCTCTGCCCCTTTACACAGGATGTCCAGTTCTTATACCGGAATGTGTTTCCTCTTTGCCCTTAGAATAACTAACTTCATATAAGGATCAGTCTGCCGTGCCATGTCCAACACAAAGCCTTTCCAGATTCTCTTTAGTTGTTAGTCCTCTCTCCTTCCTCAAATTATCTTTTAGTTCTTTATCAGTGAACAAGCAGTAATGCTGTGTTTTTTGTTTTGTTGTCAGTATCCACAGAGCCTTGCACATATTCAAGAGAATCTGTAATCTTATTGATTTGATATTCCCTGCTTCCCCCCCTCCACTGTGATGCAGATCACAACCATCCATGACTGCCCATCCTGAGCCACTCTTTTTCATGTTTTCAAAATGGGTCCACAAAATGTGATGGAGCCTTCTTTCATTTCTCTTAATGTGGAGAAGATGCCAGTATTCAGACTCTCTATATTATTTCTTATCCTTTGCCCTGGCTCCATGACCAGTCTACTTGTTTTTGCTTACTTATTTACCTGGTGACATCCTCTATTCCAGCTCTTTGAAGCTTTTGATTTGCTATAAGCTCTAGCCTTTTTAGACACATGCATCAACATGCCTTTCTCCATTTCCCTTTGCATAGGACTCATTTAGAAGATTTTAGACTATAGACTTGCCCTTGCATACAACAGGTCCCTGATAAGTATTTGTAGAATTAAGTCCAATCGCTACTAGCAATTTAGGAAGGGTCAAGATCAGACTGGCCAGGGGTGATAGAAAGTCTAAAGCCAGTAGAGGTGGGGAGAAAGCCTAAGGCCAGTAAAGGTGGGGTCATTAGTACACACGGAATAAGCAATTCGGAGGATAAGAATACTTAGAGGGAGAATGAAAGGATAGCCATCTTCAATTATCTGAATAATAGTCATGAGGTACAATTGGTTCCAGAGAGCAGAATTAAGGAGCAATAGGTGGAAGTTGTTGAGAGACAGATTTTATTTCAACACAAGTAAACATTTTCAAAATCAGAACTGTCCAAGTAGCCATTGACTGCTTTGGGAATTATCATAGAATTGAATTACAAGGCATCTCAGAGGTTCAACCAAACTGAGGGCTAGGAAAGTTAGGTCAGTCAACAAGCATTTGACATGTGTCAGGTATTTCGATAAGTAGAGATACAAAGAAAGGCAAAAGCAGTCCCTGTCCTCAAGAAGCTTACATCCTAATGCAGAGACATGCAAAACCACAATGCACAAGAAGGGTTAATTACAGATAATCCCAATGGAGACACTAGCATTAATGGGCACCCAGAAAAGTTTCTTGCAGAAGGTGGAATTTTAATTGAGACTTGAAGGAAGCTAGGTCATAGGTAGTGAACTCTTCATATTACTGAAGGTCTGCAAACCATGCTTGTGGATTCTTATTCGATCCTAATTACAGATAAGGGTTGTACTTCTTTGCCCTCTGAGGTCGCAAGAAAAAAGAAGAGGAGGAAGAGGATAAGAAATAGTGCTTTAAGATTCGCAAAGTGCTTTGCACGTCAGAGGAACCAAGAGGTCACCTAAAAAAAGATAACGACCTTGACTCCAGAAAACTACAACTTCCACGAAGCCCACGCGCGGCTCGCCGAAAGCACCTGTGACACCTGTACTCAAGATCTCTGACACGCAAATCCCAAATCCCTTGCGGTTGCCTCTATGTTCTCTGAGGCTAAGGGATTTGGGAGGAAGATGACTACAATTCCCAAGATGCCCGAGCTGTAATTCAAGATATTTGCTTCAATGAGGGTCTTAGCCCTGAGGGATGCTACACATGCGTGAAGTGCCAGTTAGTCTTTTCCTAATCATTTTTTTTAATGCTATTACCCCAGAGAGGCAGAAACTCCCTCCTATTGGCTTATCCATTAAGCACTGCAGTATTTTATTGGTCAGATGGGCTTCCGGGGAGGAAAGGTTCTTAATAGCATTATGATTGGTCTATATTGGGCAGGGGGTGGGGCTTCGAGCCGGCTCCGGGTTGGGGGGGTGGGGGGAAAATGGCGGCGGAACTACTGCTGCTCAGCGAAATCGCCGATCCAGCTCGTTTCTTTGCCGACAACCTGCTCAGCGCTGAGGACTGGGGTCCGCGGGGAAGGGGCCCGGGAGGTGGAGGAGGCTACGGCGTGCTGTTTCCATGAGGGGTTTTGAGGAGGGAACTAGTATGAGGAATGCCATTAAGGAATCTACCATCTACGGGAAACTGGGTGGGGCGTGGTTTCTGGACTGAACTATCTAGGAGCGGAGTTGGGGGGGGGGGGTATTTTCCCCCTGCGGGTTGTCCTCTTTCGGCGGTACCTAGTCGTGAAAACCGTTGAACTGTTCCTCTGTACTTCTTTTCTCGTGAAACGTGTGAGGAACCCCCGCCCCCTCTCTCTTTGGGGAAGGTGCAGGGGGCTAGAGAGAGTCCGGGATTGTACCACTTTTATGGGGACGGGTTGAGCCCTTTGGTTTCTGACACGGTGGTGGGGGAGGGTATGATGTGGGGGATACCCCTGAGACTGGATGGAGGTAATTGCTGTCATATCCACCCTTTCAGACCGCACCCTCTATAATTGCCTTGATGAAGTGACTGAGGAGCAGGCTCAGCTCTTCAGATGTCTGGAGGAAGATGTCCCGGTAAATTTAAGAGCCACAAAGTGTCACAGCTGGAAGAGACCTTAGGGTCCAGCCTCCTTATTTTACAGACGGGAAACTGAGGCCAAGGGAGGGGAAGTAACTTTGCAAAGGTCATCACTCCTAGCCCAGCCTAACACTTGGGAGCTTACAGTTGCAGTCCTGGGGCAGATCTCATCTTGCTGGGGATTCTTCCTGTCTCTTACTTCATCCTCTCATCTCTCACATAGTTTGATAGCGGCTCACTGGACATGGGCATGGACATCACCTCCCCTGAGCCCCCATGGGACCCACTACCCATCTTCCCAGGTGAAAGATACCTTGTGCCCCATCTTCCTCATCCTTACCCTGTTTAATTACCTGTGTACCATCTCCCCCCAGATTTCTGAATTTGCTTTCCAACTATTTCCAAATCCCATTTCTTCCCAACACATCATCTTTTGGGGAGGTAGCACAGCTTGCCCCCACCTATGTTCCAGAAACCCTTATGTTTTCCTCCATTTCTTCAGCTTAGCTATCTCTTTGTATCTCTTACCCTGAGGCTTCGAAGAACATTCTTCTAAAGGCCCTGCCTTTTCCCCTCCACTTTTCCATCCTCTCAAATACTTTTTTTTAGCTCTCCTTTTATTTTTTAACCCAATTTTTATTGTAAATGTTGATACCAGCATTAGAAGTGTCAGTAGAAAAATACAATTTCGGTTATTTTATATAGAGATTTGATCTTATTGACTGTAGCAGTTGGTGAAATAGTCTTAATACAAAACAGTAAGCTGATTTGAGTTAGAACCAGCATATACAGAGTGTAAATGAGGGTGAAGAGCTGTCTGAATGTTGATAGTTAATGGCACCAGTGCTTTACATTCAACAAAATTGTTCTTTGCTGTTTCTTTTTTTAAATTAGAGTTTGTAATGCAACAAGACTATAGTCTTAAACCCCTAACTATCCTTTTAGACCTTTCTATCTTACTCACCACCTTCCTACACACCCTTCACTTCCAGACCTACCCATGAAGTCAGAACCTTCTTCCCCTTGCTCCTCCTCTTCTCTCAGCTCCGAGTCATCACTTCTCTCCACAGAGCCCCTTGGCCAGGTGAGTGTTTCATTTCCCTTCTACTCTGGATGGCAAACAGTCTTCTTAATTTCATTTACACATTATTTGTAAGCTATTCATCTTTAGTATGACAGCCTTCTTTCCCACCTCTTCTTCCATCTGATTTACTCTGTCTTTCCTTCCACTTCCTGCAGGCCTCTGTGGGAGAAGAGGTACTTGGTGTGAAGATAGAATCTTCTAGCCCTCCACACTGCCTCTTGGGGAATGTTCTGAAACCTTCACTTGGAGCTATCCAGATTAGTTCGGGCCTTACCCCAGAGGACCCCTCAGGTAGTCATTGCTTTTTTCTTCCCTCTCTAGGCTCCCATTATGTGATGGCAAGGAAGAAGTGGGGGATTGCAGACAACTGGAAAAGAGACCATCAGGGAGGGGAGATTAAGGGCTAGGGCTGTGTCTGGGAAAACAAGACCAGAGAGATGTAGATATCCTATCCCTGTTTCCCTTCCCTAGTCCGTATTCCAAACATTCAGCCAGGTAATGTATCTCATCTTACTTTGCGTTACTTCAGCCTTTACAGATTCCACTTGTATGCTATTTTACAAATGTTCTTAAGTGATCTGAATTGTCTCCCTCATGATTGATTATTCAGGAAATATTAATAGAGGGCTTGATATGTGCTTTCCACTGTGGAAAGTCCAAAATGTCCTTCCCTGCCCCCAAAGAACTTCAAGGAAAGGTCAAAGTAAAACAATTATTGGCAGTAGAGCAATTATATGGCACACTAAGTGCCAGGCTCTCTGCTAGATGCTGGGGATACAAATGCAAGCAAACAAGATAGTTGCTGCCCACTAGGAGCTTCTCTTCTAGAGAAGATGAAACAAGAGTGGATCTGGAAAGTGATGGGGAGTGGCACGGCATAGCATTGATGTCTGGGCAAAAACCAGCCTCGAGCTTAATGGGGAGGAGAGGAGGTAAAGCGATAGCCTAAGAAGTGGCAGCATGACTGGGGTAGGCAAAGAAGAAATTACATTGAAGTAATATAGCACAGGATCTTGTGATTCAGTGCCAGATTCAGAGGATAGGTATAGTTCTGTAAGGGTTAAGAAGGAAGCCCCCTTATTGCAAGTGCAGTTGCTAGGGAAAATGTCATTGGAGGAGGTAGAATTTAGTCTGGAACCTGGAAAACTGGGAGAATTTGGAACAGGTGGAGAGGAAAGAGTAGAGTATTTTAGTTAGGTAAAGCAGTATTACAAAAGGAGCAGGGCTTTGAATGGACACAGTGTGTTCTTGGAACAATGAGACATTAGCCCGGCTTAGAATTTAGGGTTTGGATTGGTAAGTAGCAGAAGATAAAGTTGAGTAAGTAGGTTGTGGCCTTAAAAATGTTTATTGAGTTGAACTGAATTGTGAAGGACCTAGATTGACAGGATGAGATAATGTATCCTATAAGTGGTGGGAAGCAGTAGAAAAAGTTTGATCAGAGAAGAATCTGATAAAAGCACTATATGAGGAAGCTTGTGGTAGTAGAGAGTGGATTTATTTTAAGTTGAGGGGGTAGCATGGAGGGAAAGGACAAGAGGCTAAAAGCAGGAAGTTAGCTTATTATAGTATTCCAGGATTAGCGGTGGTGAAGACCTGAATTAGAATTACAGTGATGGGAATGGAAAGGGAATAAGATATATATATATATTTTTTTTTTTTTTGCTTTTTTGGAGGGGGGAAGGTAGGGCAATTGGAGTTCAGTGACTTGCCCAAGGTCACACCGCTAGTTTTTTGTGTTAGGCGTCTGAGGCTGGATTTGAACTCAGGTCCTCCTGTCTCCAGGGCTGGTGCTCTATTCACTGTGCCACCTAGCCACCCCAGTTATAAGATATTTTGAAGGTGTAATTGTCTCTCACTCACCCTACATATCCAGAAATATGCTAGATATTATCTTTTCTATTTCCACAATATCTTGTATGTACCTTTCCTTCTCTCTCCTCACATAGCCTAGTAGAGGCTCTCATCATCTCACTCCTTGATTCTTGAAATGATTGCAAGTCTTAGCTTACTCCAGTCCATTGTTTACACAGCCACCAGAGTACTTTTCTAAAGTGTAGGTCCAACCTCGACACCTGTCCCCCCAAACCTCTTTTTTTCCCCACCTTGCAGATTTACAGATCAAGACAGAGCCCATCTCACCTTCTTCCCCTCTTAGCTCAGAGGCCTCATTGCTCTCCACAGAATCCCCCAGTAAGGTAAGCCTCACCTCTTCTCCCCAACCAGCTTACTAATACTTAACTCCCCACCCCCACTCTGGGTATAAGAAATTTTTCCCTAACCAGAATACCTCCTGACCATTCCTCTTTCTCTCCCCTCCCTCTTCCTTTCTTCTCTCTTTACACTTGTACTCTGTCCCTTCTCTGCAGCCCTATGTAGAAGAGGAGGTATTAGGAGTAAAGACAGAATTACCAGCCCCTCAACTCTGCCTTCTAGGGGATGTCCATACTTCCCCATTTGGATCAGTGCAGATTAATGTGGGTCCAGCCCCTGATGGTCCCTCAGGTAATGTCCATCCTACCTCCTGAGTTTCCTAGTTTAAAGGGCCTACCTTCCTGATAACTCTTCTTTTTGTCCCTTCCCCAGGAAAGGCCCTACCCCACCGGAAGCCACCACTGCAACCAAAGCCTGTTATGGTGACAAATGTCCCACTGCCTCCCAGAAATTCACCTCCCAGTACCACAGTCTTGTTGCAGCCTCTAGGCCAACCTCCACCAGGTATGGAAGAAGGGAACCAGGGCTGAATCCAGGAAGGCTAACACTTCTTGAACCCCTGAACTAGGAATGCTCAGAATAAAGTACAGGCTGCCTACCTTACTCTACTCTTTATATTCCCTCTCTCTGCTCAGTCCCATCTGGGCCTTCTGTAGTCCTTTTCCAGGGCCCTGTTCAAGTACAGCCACCTGTGGGGGAGGCCCCAGCTCCCCCCACCCCCCGATTGGAGAGGAAGAACATTGTTCCAGCTCCCATGCCTGGGACTCCATGTCCTCCAGAGGTGGATGTAAGTATTAGGGAGAAGGGAGGGTGGGTGGTAGATTAGGGAGAAAACCTATCGTTAAGAAAAGGAAATTGAAAAAGTTGAAGATGAGACATTGGAATAGTGGGAGAATGGGACCAGAAAGGATCGAGTCCTGGCCTAAGGGTGCAGAGGGCACGTCTTAAGCAGTGGTTCTGAGGAAGGGAAAAGATGGGCTGAGAATCATAAGACCTTCTACTCCAGCAGGGTTGAATTTTGTGCCTTGAGGAGGGCTTCAGAAGGAACATTCCCTATGCTAACCATAGAGAAAAAAAGCTGGAGGTGCAGTAAGAGTTTTTCTTACTGGAGATTATTGTTATTGTATTGTTTTCAGTCATGACTCTTTGTGACCCTGTTTGGGGTTTTCTTGGCAAAGATACTGGAGTGGTTTCCCATTTCCTTCTCCAGTGTATTTTACAGATGAGGAAACTGAGGCAAACAGGGTTAAATTTGCTTAAGGTCACACAGTTAGTGTCTGAGGCCAGATTTAAACTGAGGAAGATGAGTCTTCCGGACTCCAGGCCCAGCACTCTTTACTGAACCAGAACAAGGGGAAGTTATAGGAATAACTCTTTCTCAGAGAGGTCAAGGAGAGGGAAGAGAGACTCCCCCCCAGCTGCCAGGATAACTTGGTTAGAGGTCTTGGGAGGATCTGCTCTCTGGACTTGGGAGAAGGGCTGGAGAAGGGAGTGTCCCTGCCTTCTTCACCTTCAACGCACACACATCCAGGCAAAGCTGCTGAAGCGTCAGCAGCGAATGATCAAGAACCGTGAGTCAGCCTGTCAGTCCCGGCGGAAGAAGAAGGAATATCTGCAAGGGCTGGAGGCCCGGCTCCAAGTGGTCCTCGCGGACAACCAGCAACTCCGCAGAGAGAATGCGGCTCTCCGAAGACGGCTGGAGGGGCTGCTGGCCGAGGTGAAGGCCCTGGGGCCCAGGGGAGCCTCGCCACTGGAAGCAGCCTCACAGTGACTTATTCTGCCCCCTTTATCTTCTGCTCTTCTAGAACAGCGAACTAAAGTTTGGGTCTGGGAACAGCAAGGTGATCTGTGTCATGGTCTTCCTTCTCTTCATCACCTTCAATTTTGGGCCTGTGAGGTAAGGGCTCCATTTCCCCTTCACTTTGTATGCCTTACATTTGAGCACGGTGAAACAGGACTGAGGCTTCCCATTTCCCTTGCGTTGGGGCAGAGCCCATCCTGTCTCCCTTGAAGGCTTCTTTTAGCTGTCTTTTCATTCACCTTTCACATACTCTGGAAGCTCCAGGGGCTCCCTTTTGTCTCTAAAATTTCATAAAAACTCTTCAGTTTAACATTCAAAGCCCTTCACAGCTGGGGTTCCACTGACCTTTCCCATTCTGCTATTTCCCCTTTATCTGCCCTGCCCCTCCCTCCTTCGTCCAGATGGATTTACTTTGTGATTGCATATGTCATACTTCATCTTCTACCTCCATGCCTTTCTAGTCTAGCCACTTCCCCTTTACCCCTCCCCATGCCCAGGTCAGTTGTTCCTTCTTATCCCTGAAACTGCTTTGCAAATACTTTACGTTGACTTATCTAGATAAATTTCCCACAGAATGTAAGCTCCTTGAGGGCAGGGATTGTTTTCCTTTTTGTCTTTTCATCCTTAACATATAACATAGTGCCTGACATATAAATGCATTGTTTTCTGAATTTAATTAAATTGGGTTTAATTAAATAAATAGAGAGTATCAGGGATAGTTGTTGATTCCTTCTTGACCATGCTAATGATAGTGTCCATCTTCTGTCCTTTACAAGTTTAACGATATAGGTCATCATTGCTGTCTGGTCTGCTATAGCCTGGGGTACATATAGACGGGAGGGACTTGAAAGTTCAGTGGAGTATTGAGTCCTTTCCCTAAATTCCAAGTCCTACATAGGACTTGGACCCAGGAGGTTTGGCTTCTAATTTGGGCTGTCACTTCCTAGTTTTATGATCGTGGCTGATCCATTTAACTTCTGTGACTCTTAGTTCTGTCATGTCAAATATGGATAATAATACTCTCCTTATTCTACAGATTTTCTGTAAAGAAAGCACTTGGTAAATCTTCAGGTGCTATATAAATGTGTATTATCATTAATATTTTTGTTAATACTTTCTCATCTTCCCTAGC
Organism: Pseudocheirus occidentalis; assembly: GCA_028646575.1. Classification (NCBI taxonomy): domain Eukaryota; kingdom Metazoa; phylum Chordata; class Mammalia; order Diprotodontia; family Pseudocheiridae; genus Pseudocheirus; species Pseudocheirus occidentalis. The sequence goes on along the minus strand of CM053593.1, from coordinate 198,946,421 downwards.
ATCAGTGAATCACCTCCAGCTCCAGCCTCACCTCAGATGGGCAAGGAAGAGTCTTGGCCCCAGAGGCACCTCCTGGAGTTTTCAGAGCAAGGGGTAGTTCCTGGAGATGACACCCAGGGGACACCACTGGGCCACAAGGAATCACAGCCTAGTCCTTCAGGCCAGTCACATTTCAAGTAAGATAAGACTCATTGGCATGCATGGAAGACACTCCTTCCTCACCTCCACATCTTCAGTCTCTATTTTTTTTCCCAGTTCAATTCAAGTACCATCTTCTGCATGGGACTTTTCCTGACCCCTCCTCCCTCCCATTAGTGCTTTCCCCTAAAAATTTGTCTTGTATTTATTTCATATATTCTTGTGTAGCTCCCAAATGATTGTGAGCTGTTGAAGGCAAAGACTTTTATTTTTGTCTTTGTATACCTGTTGTCTGGCACAGTGGTATAGCTAGGTGCTTAGTAAGTGTTTGTTGATTGTTTGAAGCCCTGTCTACTGAGTGAGGATGAAAGTTGTCTTACCAAAGCTACTCATCTCTTCTTCCTGAGTATCAGGCTTGCCACCTTCTGCCTCTCTCCTTCCCCTAATTCTAGAAACCTCTGATCCCCAGTCTCTCTTGTTGGAGGTAGGAGGGCAAACTCTGTGTACCCCTTCCCTGTTTTCTTCCAGGAACCTAACAACCTTTCCCAAGGGAGCCAAGGAGCTGTTACTGAGAGACTTAGACCAGTTCTTTCTCTCCTCTGACTGTCGTCACTTCAACCGGACTGAGTCTCTCCGGTAAGGGGGATCCTTTGTGTTGGAGCAGAGGGCCTTTTGAGGTGTTCTCTTCGTCTCTTTCTTTTCCCCCTGGTCTAGACTGATCATAGGCTCCCTATACTGAGAGATCATGTGCCGATCCCCACCATACCCTCTGTTCTAGGCTTCTTTACTCTGTAGCCTTGACTTTGTACATGTGTATATATGTGTGTGTGTTGATTTTTTGTGGGGGGAGTGACAGGGAGGTAGCAGTGGGATAATTTCTCAGGGACTCTCATTCCTAGGCTGGGCCAGGGGAATGGTGTTCAGTCTATCCCCTGGCTCACTCCCCCTAGGCTTGCAGATGAACTTAGTGGCTGGGTCCAGCGACATCAGAGTGGAAGAAAGAGAAGTCCTCAACCCCGGAAAGTCAGGGAAAAACAGGTAGGAGATGGATGGAGGCTTTAGTGGGCCAAGTAGTAGAGGTTTAGAAAACCAGATGGGGAGGGTCTAGAGATCCTGGAGGACAGAGGGGGAACTAGAGAGGTGGGAGTAGGGTTTGAATAGCAAGGGAACTTTGGGTGGTTAGGAATACTGTACTTAGTATGGAAAGACCTAGGAATTTGAATTGGAGAGAGATTCTTGGGTGTGTACAGCTTCCAGGGGTTCCTTGGGGATGCTGCTGTCTCTCTGCCCATCCCTATATCCTTAGATTCTTTTTTTTTGTAGAAGTCTCACCATTGGAAGAAACCACCTCCAGCCTGGTCAGTCCCTCCTCCACACTCCGGCCCTGCTGAAAGGTGAGTCAGGACTGCTGTGTGTCTGTCCTTTCCACTAAGGGAAGGCCCTTGCATCCTCACAGATGGAATTTGAATATTGTGTTGGGATGTCTTCCTGTCATTCCCAGTCCTCTCTCCACCCTCACCAGGGACTCTGTGAGCCAGCTGCAGCTATATCACCACCCCAGGCGTACACAGCCAGAATTCCTAGATGCCATCGACCGTCGGGAAGACACATTCTACGTTGTTTCTTTCCGAAGGGTGAGCTTCTCAGCCCTGCTTGTAGTCAGTATTCACAAGTGGAGGAGGGAGCAGGACCAGGGTAAGAGTGCCTGGGTTTGGGGCACGCTGCTACTTACAGCCTCATGCTCTTGTTACCATGGTCACATTCAGGCTTCTGCACTCACTCCACTGGTCTGACAGGGCCTCTGGGGAGAGGGGCAGGGAGTGAAGGGAGGCAAATGAGGGAAGGAACAGAGAACAGACCCCTCCCACCCCCCCACCCCTAGCCTATGCCTTTCTCACTTGCTCTGCACATAGTAGATGTTTAATAAATGGCTATAAATGATTATGGTTCTCTAGGATCACCTGTTGCTCCCAGCAATCAGCCACAACAAGACTTCTCGCCCAAAGATGTCTTTGGTGATGCCAGCCATGGCCCCCAATGGTAATTTTTCTTCTAGAGGATGGAATAAGGTGGGAATAGACTTCAAAATCAGAGTGCCTAAAGGATTAGTCCTGGGGAGCAGTCAGACTTGAGGGGGAAATGGGGAACAGAAGTATTGGGCAGACATGAAAGAACAGAATAGGATAACGACTGGAGGACAGGAGGAGCCTGGGTCCGAGTGCCAGAAGCATCATTCACCTCTTTGTTCTCTTTTCTTCCTCATATAACCTTCATGGCTCAACACATGTGCCTTCTGGTTTGTGGCATTCCTCTCTCCACACATGCTTGTCCTGTTACCTGCTTTTTTCCTCTTTTTCATTCTTGTTTGCTTCTTCCATTATTCAAATTCTGATCACTGAGTACCTAACCTGCTTTCCTTCCCCCACAGAGACCCTGTCAGGCCACGGCAGCACAGGGGACTATGAGGTGATGATGCAGATTGAATGTGAGGTCATGGATACCAGGGTCATCCACATCAAGAGTTCCACAGTGCCCCCTTCCCTTCGAAAGCAGCCCCCCCCTCCTCCTGGCAATACTTCAGGCAACCCCTTGCCTCCTCCTGCACCTAGCTCTTCTAGGCAAGCTCCTCACCAGCCCTTCTACCTCGCTCACCCCTAACAGCTCAAGTTTGCACTGTCTTAAAGCTGAGAATGTGGTGGGGTGTGCCCTCTGTTTCTCTCATCCAGGGCTTGGCATGAATAAGGCACTTATTTGGGGGTTGGACTGGCCCCTCTACCTAGTTCCCTTTTCTGTACAGAAGATTCAGCTCTTCTCAGTCCCTACTTCCTTCTTGGAGGGAGGGGTATTGGGTAAGCTCCATTTTTTGTGGGCTCCTGCACATACCCTTATTCTGCTTTTTTCTCTGGTGTTGGGGGGAGGGGCAAGGAGGGGAGCTAGTCCCCAGGTGGGACCAAGGTTTTTACATTTTGTGGGGAGGTTATTGGGAAAGAAGGGAAGAAGGGATGATTGGGAGGCGATTGAAGTTTGTGTTCTCTTTTTTTATTATTAAATAAATGGCTAAGAAAGAGTGGAGGAATAGTGCTTTCCTTTCTGGGTTTTCATTTGGGCTTTAGGGGAAAAGTGTATTCAGTGCTCCAAGGGGTGTATTCACAATCAGAGAGAAAACAGAAAGACAGCTGGATCTGGGGTGGGGTGGGTGTATCATCACAGACCTAATGTCATCACCTACCCCCTTCATTCCTCCCCCCTGCTGTAGGCTGTGTCTAGCTCTAAGACAGGGTGTGGGGAAAGGAAGAGAGGATGTCCTCTGAACTGACAAACTGATGGATGCACAGCCTTGGACTGTTTGTATAAACAGACTTTCCTATCCCTTGGGACCAGCAGTCATTGGACCCCTACACTATGACCATCATTGGACCCCTACACTGTGACCAGTCCTGCCTGTCCTACAGTCATCAACCTCCCACAGTCACCTTGGCTTTTCTGCCTAGACAAACAATTAAAAGAGGCCAGAGGGATGGATCTGTGCCTGGGAAGGAGGGGCCACTATAGGGTAGTGGGTGAGATTCAGAGTAGGGTGGGGCAGCCTTGTACTTCAGCTCAGAGAGATTTGGAACCCCAGGAGTAAGAGGGCAGGGGAAAGACCTGAATTGGATGGTACAAAACATGTCAGTCCTGATTTAGTGGGGGGAGGTTTAGGAGGGAAAAAGAGGAAGGGGGACTTGGGGGGAGGGGTCTCTACTCAGTTGTTCCTGTGAACCCCTGGGACATGACCCTGCAGAATTATCCTAGGTCAGAAAGAGCCTGTAGGCTGGGCTGGGCTGGAAGCCCATAGGACTGGACATGGGCCACCCCGGGACTGAAGCCCAGGTCTACGGGGGAGGGACAGGACCTCACGTGTCCAACCAGGCCCTGCCTCTGCGTCACCTTCCCCCCCCAAAAAATACATGTTTGGGGTGAAAACAGATTGGGTAACCATGGCAACCTGGAACAGGGGCTCCCAGGAACTAGACCTTTTTTCCTTCAGAAAGGCCTCTCTGGCTTCTTACCCCTTTTCCCATAGTCCCCTTGTCCTTTTCCTTCCAAACACTTTCTCCCGTGTATATTCCTTTTCCCTTTTCCATTTCTTTGCCCTTTCTTCTTTTACTTCCCCCTCTTTAGGCCCTACATTCTTCCTTTCCCTAAACTCATTTCCTTTCTTCTGTCCCTTCACTCAACCATTAGTACCTGGTACCTTGTTCATGACAGACTGGAAATGGCCTTGGAAAGGAGTGATCAGGGTTAGGGTCTATTAGAAAAGTTGTGGGGGAGGAAAAGGGGCACTTTGGGGGTGGACAAAAATGTGGAGGTCCTTAGTTAACCTATGATGAACACAGAACATCCTTATTAATTTTCCTCCTATTCCCATCACTTTCTGGGGCAGGGCCCTACCAAGTCTCTTCCCCTCTCAGGCTGGGTGAAGAAGTAATGCACACACCCTCACCTTCCCTCATTCCATCCGATCCTCTTCCTGGTTTAGTTCCCTCACCCCACATTTCATTGCCTGTGTTGGCACTCATCTTCCAGCCGTCCTGCCTTTTTCTTTTTTAGTCCCTATCACTTGTTTAGTTCACAACTTCTCTGTTTTTCCTTGATAGTGATTTCCTTCTCCCTCCCATCGTGCATTTTTCTTCCTCAGTTTTCTTTTCTCTGTCTTCATTCCTTTAATATCTCTCTCTTCCTCTGTTCTTCCTACCAATTTTCCTTTCTCTGCTTCTCCCCTCTCCCTCCCCCCTATTTCTTTTTTCTCTCAGTGAATCCTCTTTCACCCTGTCTGTTTCTTTATGCTCTCCAGTTCTTTTTCTGGTTCTTTTCCTTCACTTCTGTTCCCTCCCGCTCCCCCAACCCACCCTCCCTACTCCAATCCCTTGTCCCCTTCCCAGCTGTGGGGGCCAGGACTAAGGCGCCCAGTGTTTGCCTCATCGCTCTGCTATGGCTTCTGGATACACCACATCTGGATTCCGGGGCCCAGATGTGTGGTTGCCACAGCGACCCTGGTCCTCTGGTAAATATGCGCGCCCACCCTCCTCACAGCAAAAAAGAAAACAATTGTGTGACTTTCATTTGTCACGAAATTGAGATTCTCCCCCACACCCATTTCATTAGATTGAGGGAATCCTAGGGGTCCAAAATTCCCTGTCACTTTAGCCTTTTTTTTTTTAGATTTAACTCTGTCCCCCTGTCTTCCCTTAGTCTCTTTTTTCTCTATTCCTTTCAGTTCCTTTAATTTATCCTACTGAGTCTGTATGTTAAACTGCTTTTTAAAAAAGTAAAATAAGGGTCAGATTCCTCACCCCCAGTCACTATTCCACTGAAGCTCATTTTACATTTTACTCATTGCTGATCGGGCTCATCTCAGCCCATAAGTCTTTCACTTTCAATTTTGGTCCCTTATTTTTCTCTCAGTAGTCATCCTTTGAGGGATCTCATGCCATTTCTTCTTCCTTTTAGAGAAGTTTTCATCTTTACTTTTTTTCCTTTTCCCTTTTCTCCCTATTGCACCTGTTTTTCTCTTCTCTCCTTTCCTTCTGTCCCTGTGCTCTTCTTTCCCTCTAATATCTCTTCCCTTTTCTTATCTCTGATTCTCTTCTGATTCTCCATACCAATCAATCTGACTTCCCTCTCCCTTTGTGCTCTGTAGAAACCTGGAGAAAGGAAAAAATTAGCAGTAATGAGGTGGAGATCCCTGGACCAAGGCCCCCAAAGACACGCAACCCCGAGAGAATTTGAACTTGATATTAAGGAGACTTCTTAACAATCACAGCTGTCCAAAAGTGAAATGGGCTGTCTCAGGAAGTAGTGGGCTCTCTGCAAGCCAAGGCTAGATGATCACTTCAATGAGATCACTGTAGGGAGATTTCTTGAGATCCCTTGCAAAAATGAAATTTCTCAGCTATACCCCCAACTTCAAGTTACTCTAGCAACTACCTTAAAAAGCTCCACTGACCCAGATCCCAGGCCTCAGAAGTGACTACTCCACTGTGGAAGTACCCAGGCATTCAACCTCAAAGACTCTGCCTCTGCTCTCCAGCCTGTCACGCCCCCTCTTAACCCAAACCTCGCTAACCATTAGGAACTCAGTCGTTCTTTCCCTACCTCTCCATCTTTAATTTCTCTCCCCCCATAAATCCCTTTCTCTTTCCAGGTACTCTTCTCAGATACTCTGTCCTCCAAACTTATGACGTCCTCCCTAAGTCCCTTCCTAGTCTCCGGTACCTTTCATCCCATTTGTCTCAGGCATTGTTTTCTTTTGATATATTCAGATCCCACCTCAACTGCCTCCTATCCCTATCCCTCCCAATTCCTGGTTCTGTCAATCAAGATTATGGTACACCTAGTCTGGTCTTTACCCAGTATTGCTTCCAATCTACCTCCTTAACTGCCTTCTTGAGCTTTTTTTTTTTTCTTTCAGAATAGTATGGGGGTGGAAAGGTTGAAGGGAAGTGCTGTCACCTTGCCCCCTGGCTCTGATAGTCAAGTAGGGCAGGAAAGAAGACGCTGAGACTGGGACTGGCCAAGAGACTGACTTCGTCCTTCCTATCATAGCCAGGAAAAAATGATCCACACACATCCACACCCAGACACCAAGGCACACACGGGGACACCCACGAGAGGGCTGGCATATGCACATGTCCTTGAACACAGGAAGCTGGGTACAAGACTACAGCCACGTACTTGGAGATACCTGTGCGTGTTGACCGGAACCCATGGACAAACACATTTGTATCTTTGGATCTGACCATATGGTCAGACCCCCCGTACACCAGCTACGCATGTACCAGAAGTGTATATAAACTACATATGCATTGAAGTGTATTCATGCTATACGCACCATAAGAATACATTAAGTCCTATGTGATATTTACACACCAAATAAGAGAAAACAACATTAACATGGAGCCTTGTTCCCTACCCCACCCAAATCTATGATGAGAAAAGATCCCCTTTCTGTGTTCCTGATACTCCTTGGGGCCATGGAAACCTCAGAGCATCGCCTTAGTGGTAAAATGGTGCCAGAGAGACACCACAAGGTCTGGAGAGACAGGTTCTGACCTCTGGCTGTGTGAGCAGCCTTCACAACTTTCCCTACAATTTCTGTGTCAGGACTTGGAGTCAGAAGACCTGAGTTCAAATCCTGAATCAGACACATAATAACTGTGTGACAAGGGCAAGTCATTTAACCTCTTTGTGTCTGTTTGCCCGCCTGTAAAATAGTGATTATAGCATCTACATATCAGTATTGTGAGAATATGCGTCAACATCTGTAAATAATTTGCAAACCTTATAGCATATATGTATATATACATACATATATTTATTTATTTACAGTATTAGTATTTTCCTTGGGTACCTAGGCATTGTGTCCTCCAAGTTCGTTGCTGTCCATTCTTTCCCTCCATAATTCATGCCACTCTAATCTGCCCCTAAATTTCTGGCTCCATCCCTAAGCCTTCATGACCTAGTCATTTTCCCCCTGCTATTCCTCAATCCCAACTTCTTTTCCAGGTCCCAGATATCCTGGCTTTTGTCCCAGGATTTGCTCAATTGCATACACACCAGCTGCCATTTCTCTCGGGCATCTAAAATGAGATGAGGAGAATAGATAAAGTAGTGTGAGTTTCAGGATAGGAGATGGAGAGGACAGGCAAAGGGGGAAGACAGTTTGGAAAGAAATGAGGGTCAACAATGGGAGGAAGGGGGACGGGGAAGGAGAAGAAGGATCATGAGGTGGGAAGATGAAAACATAGAGAGATACGGGAATGGAATTGTAGGTCAGGGAAAGTTTGTGTGTGTGTGTGTGTGTGTGTGTGTGTGTGTGTGTGTGTGTAGGGGGGGTATTCAGGCAAATAGAGAAAACCTTAAATAAGGATATAATGATGAGTAAGAAGAAAGGAAAGAGAGGCAGACCTGGGGTAAGAGAGGTGGGGAGCGGTTAGAGTGGAAGAGAAGGGGGTAACAAGGAAGAAAAAGGAAAGGTGAAATGTGATGGGATGTGATGAGAACCTCCACTTGGAAGGACAGACAAGAAGAGGCTAGGGAGGGGCCAGCTGAGGGAGGGGATGAGGAGAAAGGGGGAGGGAAGACCTGCCCTATCTCCTCTCCCCTCCCTGACCTAATGTTATTCATCCTCTTCTCCTCCCCCTGCTTGCTGCCAGGCTCCCTCCTTCTTTCTGTTGCTGCCGAGACAGACGGACGTAGCTTAGGGAGCCTCTGCTCCAGGGGAAGAGTGACGTGTCTGTAGAGGAACCCCAAACTAACTCCTGCTGTTCTTCCCTCAGCCTCCTTCAGGACGGAGAGCAGGGCAGGTGCAAAGGCTCAAGAAGCCACCCTCAAGCTACCCTCCCTGCTCCCCCAGGTAAGGGAGGGACCTCATTGTATAGAGGTACAACTAGGGGAGGAAAAAGGAAGGGGAATTGGGATGCTCCCAACTGGGATCATTGTACTGAACCAAGTGGTCTAAGAGAGCCCCCTAAAACAAGCTCTTTCAGTCGAAAGTGGAGGGAAGAATAGCAAAAATTAGTAAAAAGGATACTTGGGTTCTTGATAGAGGCTTTTGGGGGACAGGAAAAATCTAAGGTGGTGCTGGGTAGAAGAATGCTTAAGAACTGAGAAGGCATCAGAAGAGGGAACAGGGATCTGCATTCTGGGAGGTAGGTGGGAGAACGGGAGGGAATTAAAGGTTAAGGGTAGAACACCTGAGGCTCCTAAGGTGGAAATAGTGATGAGCCAGAGGCTGGATCAGCTGGATGGCTGATTTCTGAGCTATGTAGCAAGAGCTATGGGATGGATAGGAATGATGTCTCGGTTCCAGGCAGGTAGCTAGTGGTAGCCGAGACCAGATGCCTAACTTTGCAGAGAGATGGAAAAATTGGGTCTGTGGAACTTGGGTGGGGGTTCTGATTTCTTATTGGGAAGCTGAATTGGGGAAAAGCCAGGAATTAGTCAGGGGGTGAGGGGGAGCAGGAGGGGGAGCAAGCTGAATCCCTGGGTTCTTTGGAAAGTGGGGACTCTAGGCAGAGGGGTTGCCAAAATCTTGCTCTTGACCCAGAACTCCAAACTCTTGACTCACGCTTCAGTGGGGCTGGGACCAAGTCTGAATGAGATGCCCTCAGGGTGAAGGGGATCCTCAGTCTTCCCTTCATCCCCCTTCCAGGGTTCTCCTTAGCTCCTGTCCGTCTGAGGCTCTCCCTTCCCGCTCCGCCCCACTCCCTCACCAACCCCGCTTCCCTCACCACCACCCCCCCATGGTCAGCTCCGGGTGGGGCGGGCGGGCCCCCTTATCTTGCCTGGAAAGAATTTAATGGCTAGAAAACAGCTGGAAGTGGAACTAAGAGGAACTGGGAAGCAACTCGGAAATGCTGCAGCTGCTTTGGCCAAAGTGTCCAGCATTCCCCCCCCCCCCCTTTCCTCTTTTGGCCCCACCCCCTGCTTCCCGGATCCTCTAGCCTCACCCTAGCTTCCCCAGCCCTGATTTCCCTTCATTTTCCGTTCCTTCCCACTTCAAGTCCTACATTACTTGGCAAGTCAAGAACCTAGTCTAGGCATTTCCATTCCATTCTCTACTCTCAAATTCTACCTCAAACTCCCTCAGACTCTGCTTCCATTTAAAATCTTTCTTTTACCCCATTCCTCTTCTGGAAAAGGAGTCTTGATCTCCCCAGGCTTTCTGCTATAATAAACATCTTGCTCCTGTCTTTGGGACTAAGACATCTCACTCTTTAATTCCTGGTTTAATCCCTAGTCTAAACCCTGGCTATTCTGTAATACTAGCACTTGCATATTCTTGTTCCTATGAGTCTTTTGCCTTATCTTGCTTCTGCTGTCAGGAACTAGATATACCTGGTTGTCTTTCATAGTCTTTAATGGGACTGGGAAAAAGAGAGAGACAGAGAGACAGACAGAGACAGAGAGACACAGAGACAGAGACAGAGACAAAAAGAGAGAGAGAGGGAGGGAGGGAGACTTTGATTTTTGATGGGGTTGGACTACGAATGGCCCTGATTTGAGGCTCTCTCCACCCCTCTTGGGAGCTGCTGTCCCTGATGAGCAAAGTGTCAGAATTGGCCATGAATTGTAAATACCGGGGAAGCTGAGTCACAGTTTGGGCAGATGGGTTTCCTTTGCTGGGCCCCTCCAACAAAGAGAAAAGAGGTAAAGGAGGATGTCACATACAACACATACACAATATAAGAGGGATGCCCCAGAACTACATAGAAAATATACATGAGGAAGGGTCAAAATGAGTGATTCAGGAATACTTCTAATTCATGGTCTACCCAAGTACTGAAAAAGGACAAGATTCCCCCCACTGATTTGGGATTATTCTGGATCTCTGGCAAGCTGGGGGTAGGAAGTGAGGGGAATTGCTCCCCAACCCTCAGAGCTTTGGCAATAGGGTCCAACGAGATCCATAGTAGAGGGCAATACTTTTAGCCCGACTTAACAATCTTGCCTCTCCTAGTAGGTGACACTTTATCAAGAGCATCATCTGTGGTAGAGAACATATGCTAAGTCCCCAAGTTCTCCTTGGATGCACAGAAAGAGTGAGCACAAGACTAGGTAGAGGAAGAAATTATTTTCTTGATCTTGGGGTAGGATATTTGGAGGAAGGAACAAAAGAGGTGGTCAAGTTAAGGGGTTAGAAACTAAGACAAAAATGTTAATGCAATCTCAGATGGCACTGAGAATCATAGTCCGATGGTTCTCTGCCCTGGTGAGCCCACATCTGGAGTGCTGTGTTCAGTTCTGGGAAAGATCCAGGCTAAATCTTCTCCGTTCCTTCAGCATATCCTCACATGACACAAATTCAAGGTCTTTCATCATGCTGGCTGCTCTCCTCTGGACCTTGAGTTCATCTGATGAGGATCAGTTGAAAGAACAGGGGATATTTAGCCTGGGAAAGAGAAGATTTAGGGGAGACATGAAACCTGGTTTCAAGTATTTGAAGTTAATAATTCTGTTTCTCTTGTCTTGCCCTGTCCTTGGTCCTAACCAAGATGCTGAGCCTGAGTATAACCTTTGCTCTGTTTTTAGCCTTGACATTTTCCCTGCCCTTACCCTAGTCAGTCACTCTGTCTCTTTAATAACCCCAATTTTTGTATCTGCATTTTATAACTGCTTCCTTATCTTTAATCTTGAACCCTGTCATTGGTCCTGGCCTTCACTCTACTTTAGCACCACCCCTAGGTCATGATCCTAAGTGGTCCCTAGCTTTTTCCCTTTCCTAGCCCTAACCATTTCTCTACACAGAACACTGGCTCTTGGAAAGGGATAATCATTTATTAAATGCCTACTATGTCCAAGGCACTGTACTAAGCACCAATCCTATTCCTTCTCCCACTTTGTTTGTTTCTCTATTCCTAGTCATGTCCCTAAAGCTGATATTAGTTCTGTTCCTAATTCTGATGCTGGTTGTAATTCATTCCAAACCAACTTTGTAAATTTGTCATTTGCCTGACCATTCAGTATATTTAGCCTTTGTACAGGCTAAATTTTATTCATATGACTTAAGTATTTGATTTATTTGGTTTTTTGTTTGTTTCTGATGGAAAAAGGTAATAGTAATGTCAAGTCTGCGTTCAGTCCATAATGGTTCTTTTGCAAAGCCATCCTAACAACTTGCCTTCTTTCCCATAGGCCCCTGAATGATATCCACCAGAGACCCCTTGGTCCCCAGCCTTGTCCTCTTGGTGCTACTGGGGGTAGCAGGGGCTGGGCCCTTCCCTCCACGTTCTAATGGGACAGCCTCACGACTCCCACCCCGTCCAGGTGGACGGACAGCAGGTCCTGGAGGTGGAGGATCATCCCCTAAACTCTATGAACATACAGTGGAAGGAGGTGAAAAGCAGGTGGTATTCACACATAGAATCAACCTGCCTTCTTCAGCCAACTGTGGCTGCCCCCCAGGTGCTGAACCTCCTGCCCCTGCCTCTGAGGTGCAGGCCTTGAGAGTGAAGCTTGAAGCCCTAGAAGAGCTGGTGAAGAGTCTTAAGGAACAATGCAATGGGGGATGCTGCCCAGCTGCTGCCCAGGCTGGAACAGGTAAGTGGCCCCAGTGGATGTCTAGTGAGAAGAGCAGGGCATGCCAATGAGAGGAGGGACATTTGGAGAAAAGGTGGCTAGGAGAAGAAACTGGCCAGATGGAAAGAATCTCATAATCTGGAAAAGAAAGCCTATGTGTACTAATTTTCTTCCATGACTTCCCACCTTTACAGGGCAGACAGATGTGCAGAGTCTATGTAGCCGTCATGGTGTGTTTGACCTGGCCCGCTGCACCTGTTCTTGTGAGCCAGGCTGGACTGGTCCTACCTGCTCAGATTCCACAGTCATTTCAACTTGCCCTGATGATTGCAATGACCAAGGTCGCTGTGTGGAGGGTCGTTGTGTGTGCTTCTCAGGCTATACTGGACCATCTTGCAATTGGCCTGCCTGCCCAGGAGACTGCCGGGGCCGGGGCCGATGTGTCCAGGGTGTATGTGTGTGCAGGGCTGGCTTCGCTGGTGAAGACTGTGGGACCCGGGCCTGCCCCAAGGGCTGTAGCCAAAGGGGCCAATGTAAGGATGGGAAATGTGTATGTGACCCAGGCTACAGTGGAGAGGACTGTGGGGTGAGAAGCTGCCCCCAGAACTGCAACCAAAGAGGCAAGTGTGAGGATGGCAAGTGTGTGTGTGACCCAGGTTACAGTGGAGAGGACTGTGGAGTGAAGAGTTGTCCCCGAAGCTGTAACCAGAGGGGCAGATGTGAGAATGGGCGATGTGTGTGTGACCCAGGATACAGTGGAGAAGACTGTGGAGGTCGAAGCTGCCCCTGGGACTGTGGTGATGGTGGACGCTGTGTGGGCGGGCGCTGTGTATGTTGGCCAGGGTACACTGGTGAGGACTGTAGTATCCGGACCTGCCCTCGTGACTGCCATGGCAGGGGTCATTGTGAGGATGGGGAATGCATTTGTGAACCTGGGTACAGTGGAGATGACTGTGGGGTACGGAGCTGTCCCCAGAACTGCAATCAGCGTGGGCACTGTGAAGATGGGCGCTGTGTATGTTGGCCAGGCTATACCGGGGATGACTGTGGGAGCCGAACCTGCCCTCGGGACTGTCGAGGCCAAGGTCGCTGTGAGAATGGGGCATGTATCTGCAATGCTGGATACAGTGGTATAGACTGTGGGGTTCGGAGCTGCCCTGGGGACTGCCTGGGCCGGGGCCGTTGTGAGAATGGCCGGTGCATGTGCTGGCCTGGCTACACGGGCAAGGACTGTGGAACCAGAGCCTGCCCAGGGGACTGTCGAGGCAGGGGCAGGTGCCAGGATGGGCATTGTGTCTGCAAACCTGGCTACACAGGTGATGACTGTGGGATCCGTCGGTGCCCAGGTGACTGCAGAGGCCGAGGGCGGTGTGAGGATGGGGTGTGTGTATGTGATAGAGCTTATACTGGAGAAGACTGTGGGCAAAGGAGTTGCCCTAGAGACTGCCATGGCCGGGGTCAGTGCCAGGATGGGTTCTGTGTTTGTGATACTGGTTACACAGGAGAGGACTGTGGGACAAGAAGCTGTCCCCAGGACTGTAGCCACCAAGGTATCTGCCACGATGGAGTGTGTGACTGCTGGGAGGGCTTCACAGGAGAAGACTGCAGCCTGCGGACCTGCCCGGGGAACTGCAACCGTCGGGGTCGATGTGAAAATGGCCGCTGCGTGTGCGCCACTGGCTACACAGGCCCTGCCTGCGGTACTCGTATCTGCCCTGGCGACTGCCGGGGTAGAGGCCGGTGTGTCCAGGGTGTCTGTGTGTGCCAGGAAGGATATAGCGGAGAGGACTGTGGCCAAGAGGGACTGCTGCCCGGAAGCTGCTTCGGGGGCTGTGGACCACGGGAACTCTGCCGAGATGGCCAGTGTGTGTGTGTCGAGGGCTTCGAAGGTCCTGACTGTGCCACTAGGACTTGTCCCGGGGCCTGCAGAGGTCATGGGTTGTGCCAGGAAGGGAGTTGCGTGTGCCAAGAGGGCTATGCTGGAGAAGACTGCGGGGAGGGTGAGTCCAGGGGCCCCAAAGGCTAAGGGCCAGAAGGGGAGGGGAGGTGGAGGTAGGCAGATCTGGATCCTCAGAGAAGAAAAGGGAGCTAATGGGGGGATATCGGGGCTGTAGTATCCTGCTTGAGAAGATTTGGGTAGGAACCACATCCTCAAATGCCAAAAGCTTCATTAGAGCCTGCATATTAGAGAGAAGAGAGACATGAGAGGCTGAGGTAAAAAGAGCCTGTGGAGAAAGTAGGAAGCCAGGCAACAGAAAAGTTTGGAAATCTGGAGCTGGCAGACTCTGCTCTCCTGAGATACTTTACAGAATCTATTCCCTTTTTTTCCCTTGTCAACTTACTTTCAATATTATCATTATTATAGCTGGCATTTACATATCACTTTAAAGTGTGCAAGATGCTTTATATACATTATCTCACTGGATCCTCACAATAACCCTGTGATGTACTACAGGTATTATTATGCCCATTTAAAGGTGGGAAAACTGAGGCTCAGACAGGGCAAAACAACTTGCTCAAAGCCACCTTGCTAAGAACTATCAGAAACAAGATCCAATCCCAAGCCCTTCCTGACTCCATGCTCAGCTAGGCAGCAAAGTGAATAGACAGCCCTGGATCTGGAATCTACCTCTGACCTACCTCAGACAATTACCTGTGGGACCTTGGGCAAGTCATTTAACCTCTGCATGCCTCAGTTTCCCTAACTATCAAATGGGGATAATATCTCCTCCTTCCCCGGGGGTTGTTGTCTGTAAAGTGCTTTAAAAACTGTAAAGTGTTATGTAAATGCTAGCTATTATTATTCTTGCTGTTCTCCCTGCCCTAATGCTTTAAAATCATTTGGAATCACTTCAGAGGAATTAAGGAGATGGCATAGGGTTCCAGAACGGTGATGTGCTTCAGTCTGAGTGGGACCATAGTTCCTAGGCAGGGACTTATCAACAAGGATCTCATCCTCATTCATTCACTCCAATCCAACTAGGAGGGAGGGCCCAGGACACTTGGATCCCAGGAGAAAAGTAGGGGCTGGGCTTGGGACAGCTGGAGATTAGAAACTAGGTCCCTTGGGTTAGGACCTGGTTAGGAGCCAGAGTAGGCTCTGAAATGAAATTTTAAATTTTATCCTTGCCGTAGAAGCAAGGATAGGCATTTTTTCTCCTTAGCTTCAGGATCTAACACCATGGTCTGCCCCCTTCTCTCCAGGTTATGGGTTCCATAGCAATGGGTAGGGTTCTAAGGAGAAGGAACATAGAGAGAATAATGGTGAATTCTCTCCTATTCTTACAAGCAGAGATACCTCCAATAACAGGAATGAGGATGCATTTGTTGGAAGAAACAACAGTTCGGACTGAGTGGACTAGGGCTTCAGAACCTGTGGATGCCTATGAAATCCGATTCACCCCTACAGTAAGAGTAACATAAGACCCATGGGTTTGGGAATATATGGTAGAGGGAGGGAAGTCACATTTAGAGAAGATGTGAGCTCTTCTAAAGGATTACCATTATTTGATCCCATTCCCTTAGAACTCTGTTTCTAAGTATGGCAACCAACAGACAAACAAATTCCATTCTTTTTCTCCTGGATTTTATTTCTAGTAGTTAGAGAATCCTAGAGTTTAGGCTTGGAAGAGTTCTTGGTAATCATTTCCCTCACAGTAAAGAATTCCCTTCAACAGTATCATGACAATGATTTATTATCTGGTTGAATATCCCTAGTAACAAGGAACTCAGTGACCTTTTGAGATCATTCACTCCATTGTTGGGCAGCCTCAGTTGTAAGAATGGGAAGGGGAAGGAAATAAGCATGTGCTGGGACTGCATTAAACACTATTTAATTCTCTCATTTGACCCTCACAGCAACCCTTGGAAGTAGATGCTGTTATTATCCCCATTTTGCAATTGAGGAAACTGAGGCAAAGGTTTAGTGACTTGCCGGGGGTCACACAACCCATAACTGAGATACAGCTTGAGCTTTGGTCTTCCTGCCTCCAAGCTCAGCACTTTACGGTCTACTCCACCTAACTGTCTCCAAATGTTCTTTTATCTTTCATCTGGGATAAAATATTTGTCTTTTTGACATCTACTCACTGTTCATGACTGTCCCCCTGTTCCATCTTGTACCTTTGAATCTGTCACCTCCAGTATTGGCTATCCATGGAGCTATGCATCTTTAGGGTAACAGATAAGCTTGCTATCTGTTTCTGCCCCCAAGTCACTGACAAAAAAGCTGAAGGTGACAGGTCTTTGACACATTCCACTAGAGGTGTCCTTCCATGCTGACATTCCTTGGGTATGGCTGTTCTACCAGCTATGGATACTCCATATTTCAATCGTCTGGCCTATATGTTATTATCTTTTTCACAATTATATCATGGGTAATTCTTTATGACCATCTACTATTTCTAAGGCACTTTACTATATCCTCGAGGTGTAAGGGAAACCAAATGTAATTCCTACCCCTGGGGAACTTATGTCTCTAGATAAAGAAATAGGAATACAAGAAAAAACAAGTAACAATACAAGTTGAATGTCAGTCAGTGATTCTGTAGTACATGAGAAATGCTACAGAAATTCAGAGGAGACAGACCTCTGTTTCCTACTTTGTAAGGTGCCAGCTCTGAAATTCCGCACGTTCTAGGATATGACCACTGAGGGCTGAGGCAGCTGGGCTCACAGACAAGGCAGCACTTGAATAGGGTCTCGAAAGTAGGACACTGTGTTCTACAGTTGTGGGATTAATAGTAATAGCTAACCTTTACACGGCACTTTACATGTCATTTTTTTTAATCCTCACAACATCCCCATGAGGCAGATGTTATCTCTGCTTTGCAGATGGGGAAACCTCAGAGGGGTTAACCAACTTTCCTAGGGTCACACAATTAATAAGTGTCTGAGGTAAGCCTCAAACCCAAGTCTCCCTGACTTATTCAGTGCTTTACCCATTCTGTCATACTGCCTCCTTATCACTACTTCTTGGGATTCTCAGGGTGGCAGACATTCTTGGGGGATGTCCTTAAGAATCAAGGACCTGCCATGGAACAGGAAGCTGAACTGATTCTTCTTCAACCAGTCATTTTTGTCTTTCTGATTTCTTTAAAAATTGAAACCAAAACCCCCAGATCCACTTACCAGTAATACCAAAAATATCATGCCAAATTTTGCACAATCCTCTTCTACTTTCTGTAGTTAAGTGGAGTTGAGATTTGAGCCCATAGGAAAAGCAGGGACGACTTTGGGTAGTAGGATAAAGGTGCTCCCCACCTTGACCCTGTGCTGACCCTCTCTTTCCCACAGACAGAGGGATTAGGCCGCCCATTCTCTGCTCGGGTCCCCAGCTCGGCTTTAGCCTATGACCAGAGGGGGCTGTCCCCAGGCCAGGAATACCAGGTCACCGTCCGTGCCCTACGAGGTTCTAGCTGGGGGCCTCCTACCTCCCAGACCATCACCACCAGTGAGACTTGGGGGCTTGGGGTGGGGGAGATGGAGCTGAAATGGGGAGGGAACAACTGGGGAGCATGCCAGCCAAAAAGGAAGTGGGAATGGTGGAGTGGAGGGAAGGTGCAGGATGACTGAATTCTTGAAAGTTAGGGTCTGAGGGAACTCAGCCTCTCTGCTTCCAAGTTCCTGACCTCCACCTCCTCCATTCTCTCCTGGGGCCTCCTAGTGATCGATGGCCCCCAAGATCTTCGGGTAACAGCTGTGACTCCCACTACTATGGAGCTAAGCTGGCTACGTCCCCAAGCTGAAGTGGACCGCTTTGTGGTGTCCTATGTCAGTGCTGGCAACCAGCGGGTACGGCTGGATGTGGCACCTGAAGAAGACAGAACCCTGCTGACTGGGTTAATGCCTGGTGTGGAGTATGTGGTCACCGTCACTGCTGAGAGGGGCCGAGCTGTCAGCTACCCGGCTTCTGTCAGGGCCAACACAGGTACCATCCATCTGGCCAAGTGAATGTGAGAGGGTCAAGGGAAAGAGGGAATCACAGGGCTTTTACTCTTTAGGTCACAGCATCATGGCTTTAGGGACCATAAGTCCAGTTAAGTTTTATAGATAAGGAAATTATGGCCCAGAGACAGAATGACTTTCCCACGAGTCTCACAGAGAGCAAGTGTCTGAGGAACTAAGCCTCACAGCCTTTTATGTCCCTTTCCCTGCCTCATTTCTTTCAGACCCCATTAAACAGTCAATCATCATGCATTTATTAAGTATTTATTATGTGCCATCCCTGTGCTGAGCACTAGAGCTACAAAGACATTTATGAAATAACCTGCTCTCAAAAAGCTTCTATTCTCTCCAAGCCCAGAGCTCATTTGTATAGCAAGGTAAGAGGGAGAGCAGAGGCAACAAGAGGGATATTAATTAGACTTCAGGAAAAATCGACTACTGGTGAAGTCTCTAGGGAGGCCCTGGATCAGAAGTGAGGATGTCTAGGGATCACCTTCTCTAGGTAGCCTGGTTTGGATAAAATTCTTGAGAGAGGGGGGAAAGGTCCAGCAAAACCATAGGTTTTGTAGAAGTTGGATGTGTCATAGAGATTAAGATTTGGATTGGGTAGGGGCTGGAATCAGGTCAGTCAGGGTCAGAAGTCAGTGGTAGGTTAGCTTTAAGAGAGGGGAGACTTCTCCTCTGAGGTTTAGGGAGCAGATTGGTAGGGGAGGTAATAAGGCCAGGGTTGGGGATATGGTGTCTCTTAACAGATTCCTGGATCTTCTTTCTTTTTCTTCTCCTTTGGCAGGTGGGAAGTCCCCCTTATTGTGGCTCTCAATTTCTTCTTCCTTTGGAACCTCTCTCCCTAATCTGTTCTCACCCACCCCCTCTCCCTCCTTCAGACTCAAGGATCTATCCACTGATTTCTTTTCTTTCTAGGGGTCATCATATTATGGGGCATGGTGGGTGGGGAATGAAAAGGGCTCTGGGGACAATAACAGTTCTTTCTTTCCTTTATCATTCCAGGTGGGCACGGGCTGAGGGAGGACAGGCCTCTCAACTCTGATGATAAGGGTTGAGAAGGGAGGGATTTAAGAGATTATTGGTTGGGAGACCTTGAGGGTGGGGGGCAACCCACTGATTCATTCTTTCCTCCCTCCTTTTTTGCCCCCTGGCAGCACCAGCCCACCACAATTACCAGGACACCCGTCCCCCAGCCCCGCCCCCTCGGCCCCCACCCCGACCCCAATCCCAACCAGGTCCCCGACCGAACCAGGACCCCCGGCCACCTCGGCCTATGGAAGAGGAAGATCCAAAGCCCAGGGAGGTACCCTTGGGGCTTCCCCCACCACGGTTCTTACGGAACCTCACATCAAAGCTAGGTCCTTCCTGGGGTTCCGTGCAGGATGTGGAGCGATACCTACGGGCCTCTGGCTACCCCCTCCGTGGCAACCAGACCTACACCTCAGTGGCCCGTTCCATCTATGCCTATCTGCAACGCCGGGCAATGGGGCTCCCTGCACCCCCATCATCACTATCCCACAAGCCCCGACCCTCTGCCAATCTGGACCCAGATATCAGGAAACCGAACTCTGCCAAAGTTCGTGGCCATAACCCTGAAGGTGTGGACCAGGAGGAAGGGAAGCACTACCCCCTCCTACACTCATTACTTCCTGGCCTTTCCCCTCGCCACCCCAAACCTGAAGTGCTGGGCAGCTCAGCTGATGGGGCCTTGCTGGTCTCCCTGGATGGTCTTCGTGGCCAGTTTGAGCAGGTGGTGCTGCGCTGGCAGCCCCTCTCTCCTATGGAAGGGTCCAGTGGGGAACTCGCAGTACCAGGGGCAACACGCACCGCCCGCCTGCCAGGCCTGAGGCCTAGCACTACCTACCATGTGGAGGTCCATGGGGTCCAGGATGGGCAGGCCTCCAAGTCCTACGCCTTCATCACCACTACAGGTAGTGTGTGTTGTCTGCCTCGGGGACCTCCCCCTCCATCCACGTATCTTGCCTTTTCAACCCAGAAGTTGCTTACCCAGCAGTGCAGATCTTTCTCCTCTGACTATAAAATGCCTACACACCCATGAAATGTGCACGGTCACTCTCCAAGTTTGCCAGTTGCCCCTCAATTCACTCCCTTATTCTTCTTCCTGCATCACACCAGGTTCAGTGATACCAGCATCTCCCTACAACAATAATACCCTCCTCCCTCAAACCACCCTTCCTATAGCCAAAGGCTCCATCAGGACCCAACCACAGGCCTGAGATGAAAAAAAAATCAAGGTCAAGGCAATTTCATGTGTTTGAGGTGGCTGCCAATTTTCATTCAAGTCCTGGAGCACTCCGGTCTGATTTTTAGGGTAGTGTGGCCAGTAGACTTTGAGAACAGGGATACTGTTGTGCAAATACCCTGGGGAGGATAAGCCAAGGAAGGGGGAATCTTTCAGGTCCATCTCTGGTTGTTATTTGTCTGCAAGATTGGTCTGGACCAAAAAAGGGAAAATCAAGGCCACTGGAAAAGACTAGTGTTGATTGGGGTGGCATTGAAACTACTGTTTTTTCTTCACCTGCCTATCCCAGGCTGACTGGTTGGCCCTCCTCTCACCTTTCTCTCCCACAGACAATACCTGGGGCCTGGAGGAGGGAGCCGTGACAGCTATGAGGAGTAGGGTGGAAATCTTCTTTCCCCACAGGGCACAGATGTCACCTAGTCCTGGATGGAACATTTCCCACCACCCCCTTCTTTCTCTCCTTCTCTCCTGTATCTTCCGCTAACACCACCATCTCCTCCTTTCTTCCAGGCTTCTCACTGCAGCACTAATGGAGGCCAGGATCCCCCCTACGCACAATTGGGAGGGGTCTGAGGGGATATGGGGGGCCAGAAAGGCCATATTCCACAGGGCACCCGGGGGTGGGGTGGGTAGGGTGACCTCTGGGTCCTTTGGGAAGACAGGAGAGAAATGGGAGCCTTTTGTGGGGGAAACAAAGGATGCACAAGAGCCTCTTAGGAGGATGGGAGGGTACCATTTACTCTACAAGTATGTACTGAGCACCTACTATGCACTTGGTCATATTCTCACTGCTTGGAGCTCTGGAGGACCTGGACATCTGTGTGGGGACAAAGGGGAGGTAGGGAAATCTGGGTTGTAATGTAATGAAATCAGGGAGCAGTCACAAATTTCTGGGTTAATAAGGGGCTTTTTAGAGGAGGGAAACTTAGAGGGGGCAGGGTGCTTGGGAGAGTAGAGGCCAGAGGACTGAGGTTGAGTTTCTAGTGTTTACTCTCTTATCATCTTTCTTTCTTTCTCTCTCCCCTTCTCTTCATCAACCCTCTTTAGGCCCCTTTGGTGCCACAGATGAGCCTCCGTTAGTGCTGACCCCACCACCAACAACCCAGGGGGCTCAGGCACCTATCCATCAGCGCCCAGGTGAGTTGGTATAGGTCACAGTGATCAGCACAGATGGAGCAGGTGAGCTCCCTGTGTCCTGGAGAGCCTAACACCTTTACCCAATCTTTGCTTCATCTGCTGGTGCCTGAATGGCCCAGGCCCCACATGAAGCAGCTGCTTGTGGAGGTTCAGGAGGGCCAATTGTCAGTCTCACCCCCGTGGGGTCCTCCCTGAAGAAGAGTCCACTGCTACCCTCACTCACTAAGGCATTCTCGGTACACCTGGCCTGGATAGCCAAGGAGTGGGGCTGCAGCTCAGACAGAGTCTCAGAGGAGGGGTGGGTCAGGGAGCAAAGTAACAGAAAGAAGGGCGGAAAGGGGAAAGAAATGAGACAGTCAGAGATGGTACATGAAAAATGAGAGCTGGGTGATGGTCTAAAGGACAAAAAGAAGGAAGAAGACAGTCATGAACATATAGGAAAGAGCCCTGCTTAAGGAGTCAGAGGACTAGAGTTCACATTCTTATGCTTTTACTTCCTTGAACAAGTCCTTCACAGCTTCTTCAGGCCTCAGCCTCCTCATCTATAAAATGGTGGCTTTGGGCCAGAAAATCCTAAAGATCATTTGAGTTCTAAATCTGATTGAGGGATTGAAGAGACTGAAAAATAATGAGAGAGAGAAGACAGACAGAAGGGATACTGAGGGCAGAACTGACGGATAGAAGACAGAAAGCATTGGGCAGACTAAAAGACAAAGGAGAAAAGAAACTGAAAGGCAGAGAATGAGAAAGAACAAGATGAAGGTGAATAAACCGCACAGAGAGGGGGAAAAAAACAAGCCCTGAGGAGACAGGAAAGGAAGGCTAAGTGACAAAGAGGCCTTGAGAGGAGAAGGGGGTAGAAATTTGAAGATTCATGATTCCATGAGGCCTCATGCTTTTAAGTTCCTTCCCCTATTTCCTTTCTTATACTCTCCCTCTGATCTGATCCTTCCCCCCAGAAACTCTTGCAAGGAGTGGAGGAGGAGAGGCCCTTGTGGGGCTCAGGCCCCAATGATGCCCTCTACTTCACTACCCTCAACCCTTTCCCACAGCCCCCACTACCCCTACACTAGGGTTCAGAGCACTGGGCAGGCTTTGGGCAGTGGAACTAGCCCCGAGAGAGCTGGGCCTGCAGTGGACAGCACCTCGTGGTCATTTCAACGAGTTCCTGCTGAGGATGGAGCTCTTTCATGGGAGGGGAAGGACCCCCCCCCAGGAGGTGGCTGTACCAGGGGACCTGGCGGGTAGCCAGGCTATCAGGGCTTCGGCCCCACACCCCCTACACAGTCATCCTTTATGTGGTGCAGAGTGGCCAGCTCTCCCCACTCCTCTGGACCAACCTTACCACAGGTACCCTTTGGGAGAATTGGTTAGGGAAAGAATCAGAAGGGAGGGACTTTAAACCCATCAGTGATTGCAACACCCAAAGGAAATATTGGAGAGAGGGATTGGAACTAATAAAGATAAGGGATAGGGGGTAGAAATGGAGAAGGGTATCAAAACCTTCTCAAGAAAATAAACCACTAATTTCTTCCTTTATTACCCAGTATGAGGAATCACAGGAGCTCCAAAGAAGAGAAAATCAATAAAAAGATTCCTTGGAAGACTGAAATTAAGAAACTGGGGAAAGAAAAAAGTAGAGGATATGAGGGAGGGGCCATTGATAAAGAAGAGAGGCCTTCTTAGGTCCTGGTCAGAAGACCTGTCCAGGCCAGGAGGGAACTGTCCAGGAGAGAGGAGGGAGGCAAGGGGGAAAAGGAAGGGAAACTCTCGTTATTACCTATTATAATTTATCCCACAGCTAATGAGCCTGGGGTACTTTCTGTCCCACCTCAACTTGGAGAACTGCAGGCTCTAGATGTGTCCCCAAACTTCGTCAACCTCTACTGGACTGTTCCTGAAGGCCAGTTTGACTCCTTCTTGGTCCAATATAAAGACAAGAACAGAAAGCCCCAGGTGGTGCAGGTAGAAGGTCTCCAGCACGATGTCACCATCTCCTCTCTAGATCCCGGCCACAAGTACAAATTCAACCTTTATGGGCTGGTGGGCAAGAAACGCCATGGCCCCCTCACTGTTGAGGCTAAGACACGTGAGTGTGAATGACTGGGCTTTTTTCTAGCCAGCCCCCCAACCCCAAACACCTTCCCTATTTTTTTCTTGTTTCTCCCTCTTCCAGATATCCCTTTGACTCCAGTCACTTAACATCTATTAAGCATCCATCCACTGAAATGGCATACATAGGGTCTTGTGGGAAGGGCAGCTGCCTGAAAAGGGGGCAGCTTGAAAATAGACAGCAGTCATAGGCCTTAAGTTACAGGGATCTTTCCCCATTCTCTATTCTGTTAGGGCTGAGGAAATAAGTTTATGGGGAATGGGGTAGAAGGAGTGCCACAAGGATACTTTCCTATAAAGAAATGACCCCAGACAGGAAAATGACTGGTTGCAGTAGAAGGAGGACAAGATACTTATTGCCTTCTTTCCTTCATTTCCATGGTCTGGAATGTATTTAGAGTAGGGAGAAGACTTTTTCTTTTTTCCCTGTGACCTGTACCTTATTCTTTCTTTCTTTGTCTCCCTTCCTCAGCTTCTTTCCCTAATTCAAGGACTCTGCCTCGCCTTGGGGAGTTGTGGGTAACAGACCCCACCTCTAATTCCCTTCGCCTCTCTTGGATTGTCCCTGAGGGCCAGTTTGATTCCTTCCTGGTCCAGTATAAGGACAAGGATGGGCAGATCCAGATGATTCCTGTGGAGGGGCCTGAGCGTTCCATCACTGTCTCCCCACTGAATCCCAGCCAGAGGTACAAATTCATCTTGTATGGACTCATTGGCAAGAAGCGCCATGGTCCCCTCTCTGCTGAGGGCACTACAGGTAAGCAGAAGCAAGGATGTAAACATGAAAACTCTGTAGATTCCCAGCTCCCACACTCTCCCTTTCAGACCCCTTTGTGAGGAATCTTTTTAAGTTTCTGACACCTTGGCCTCACTCTCCAGATTTCAGGCTATCTGTGTTTCCATCTGTTGTGCTAGATGGTATCTCTGTCTTTCAACTGCTCACACTATGAGCACAGGTTATATGTAGTTAGTTGATCATAACAGGTGGGTCAGGTGCCAAGTAAGTGGGATTTCCTAGAAATCTTTCTATGCCTATGTAGTAACTGATTCCTCTTCAGTCCTTGGAACCTCAAGCTCAATCTCACTTTTTGTCTTGTTCTGTCCCAGTCCCCAAAAGGATAGACCAAGAAACTCTGCCTTCAACTCCAGGCACAAAGAAAGACCCCTGAGTCCTTGGGGAACCTTACCTTGGGGAACTGATGGTGACAGATGAGACTTTGGCTTCCCTGAGACTCTTCTGGACAGTATCCCAGGCTCCCTTTAACTCCTTTTGTGGTTCAATATAAAGATAGGGATGGGAATCTCCAGGCAGTGCCTTTTGGGGGAGACCAGAATGAAGTCACTATCTTTGACTTAGAGCCCAACAGGAAATATAAGATGAATTTCTATAGGCTCCGTGGCAAATGTTGTGTAGGTCCTCTTTCTGTGGTTGCCATCCAAAGTAAGTAAGAAGAGGTAAGACTTCCTCTCTCTACAGGCCCCTTACCTGCTTTGATTCTGACTCCTTTCCCCATACTTTTTCCTTGCTCCTTGTCCAAACAGACTCTAGAACCCAGGAGATTCTTTAGTCTTATTCTCTTTCTACACTTTTTCTCATTTGTGCTTTCTCTGCTCTGACATCACCAAATTCTCAACCCCTTCCTGGCCTCCTTTTCTCTTCCTTCCACTATATTCAGGACTCCTTAACTAAGTCATCCCCTTCTTCAATTAATGTCTCATCTTTACTTCTCAGTAGAGAAAACTACTCACTTCTCCCATATTTGTAGGAGTTGACTCCCCCCAAGTCTGCTCAAGCCATTCCTCCTTAGCTTTTCCCCATTATATCCTCATCTTTCTTCTTCCATTTTCTTCTGTGTCCAATTGTTCTTCTAGTCAATACATTAACTTCTCTGTTTCTCCTGGATTTACTGCTTCCCTATTCCCCTGCCACAATTAAAATCCTAGTTCAGGCCCTAGTTGCTTCCTCATGTCTGATTTCTGTTGCTTTCTCTACAGCCCTTAATTCCTCCCTCCCTTTTCCATATTCCCCTCCCTCCACTCCACCCCCTCACACACTCTTGTTGGTTTGTCCAAAGGATCCAAGAAAGGTCATGAAATTGTATTTCCTAGAATGTTTTATAAATGGATTAGACCATCCCTTTGTCTTGACTTCTAGCTAGTCTGGGTTGAATTTAAGGTAGTATGGATGGACTAGAGAGAGAGGGAGGAAATTATTATCTTTAGAAGGCCCTATCAGACTCTGAACTTGCTTGTTATTTTAATTCCAAGATTCTTTCTAAATTCTTCAGTCTCATCCTTCCCTCAGTACATTTTGCCATAAGCCTATATTACTTGGCTTATGGAGTCTTTTTGCTCCTATCCTAAATTTCCTCCCTCATCTCTCCTTGTTCTTTATCTTTCCTTTTCTCTAGAATTACCTTTCCTCTTTTGTTTAGCTTTCCTTTACTCCTATCCTCGTTGTCTTCTCCCAAAGCATCTCTTTTCCACTAACCTCTCTTCTCTTATTCTGGCTCAGCTTCTCCCTGTTTGCCTCTTATAGAGTCTGGGGGAAGATTTTCTCCCACATAAACTGTAGCATCTCTCCCCTTCCCATAACTTCTTAGGGCAACAGCTCCACAAAGGCAGAAATCCTACTATATGGATTATGTGTAAAGAACAGGGCCCATTTTAGCTGCAGATAGATAAATATTTGAGGGGCCAGAAAAGGTCCCTCACCCAACATAACTCCCACTCTGAGGTCTGAAATTCTCCTTTTAACAAATCATTGTTTTATATCTTCTTTTGTAATTTAAATACCTGTATAGATAGTAGCATTTTAGTCCTATAGAATGAATTATTTTTTTCAGGCTTTTTCTCTTGACCGGGGAGAAAGCTCCCTGAAAGAAACTGAAGAATGAGTATGAAGGCATACTATTGGTCAATTCTGCTCTAATCCCAGTTGCTTAAAATACCTTAGGCTATTCACTTAGGCTATAGTTCACTTGTCTGACCTCATAGTTACCCTTCCTGCCATTTCTACTGCTGGAGTTATCTTCTACAGGTGCCCTGAATTCCTCAAGATATAGAGGAAACACCACTGAATTTGGAGTCAGAAGACTTGGCTTTGGATTTTAGCTCTTTTACTTGTATCTCTGTGACCTTGGGTGAGTCACTTGAGTTGAATAGGACCTTAGAGTCATCTAGTCCACCCTCTTTATTTCACAGAAGACACCACTGAAGCAGAGAAAGGTGAAAAGTCTTGTTCAAGATTACATAGGTAGTAAGTGACAGGGCTTTGATTTTTCCTTGGATTTCAGGTCATCCTACATGAATGTTTCCATTGTTCCCTTCACCCCCTCCTAGGGATCTCTATGGTTCTGTACCCTTGGAAGTCTTATCCTAGACCTAGTTCTCTTTGTCTCATTTCTGTTACCTGAAGTATATTCTCTAACTAATTAGGACTGGTCCTGCTTATTCTTTTAAAGTAGCATATAGGCCTTAGTCTCACTAGCAGTCATGTGGACTACTTCATGGTGAACGCCATCTTTCCATCATTCCCCTCTGAAGTCTGTCTGAATTGCTCTCATTAGTTCCTTTCAATGGTAATAAATTTACTTTGTAGATTCTTTCTGTTTCAAAACTCAACCTTTCTTTGGATGACACTCAATTTCTGTTTTCTTAGCTCCAAACTCACTTGTAAAACAGAAATGGTTGGTCCTGAGTTCAATGA
Source organism: Pseudocheirus occidentalis (assembly GCA_028646575.1). Classification (NCBI taxonomy): domain Eukaryota; kingdom Metazoa; phylum Chordata; class Mammalia; order Diprotodontia; family Pseudocheiridae; genus Pseudocheirus; species Pseudocheirus occidentalis. Next base: position 198,919,050 of record CM053593.1, on the reverse strand, counting down.
CTGATCAAACCTTTTGATGACTCATCATTCAGATGTCCCGTCCATGGGATGGATTTTATAATTTCATAATATAATTATTTTAAAGATCTGCTTAAAAAAATCAACATAATTTCCACTAAAGGAAAAGAAAGGTACAATAGCTTGTATCTCTATTTCAGCTCCACAATGGGAAGAAGAGACTCCATTGGCCCCCGAGAGCCCCAAGCCTCACCTGGGGGAGCTGGCAGTGACAGATGTGACTCATAATTCCCTGCATCTCTTCTGGACCATCCATGAGGGGGAGTTTGACTCATTTGTGGTCCAGTTCAAAGACAAGGATGGACAGACCCAAGTGGTGCCTGTTGAGGTTGGCCAAAATGAAGTTACCATCTCTGACCTACAGCCCTCCCGGAAATACAAGATGAATCTCTATGGACTTCACGACAAACAAAGGGTGGGCCCCATTTCTGTGATTGCCACAACAGGTAAGCGAAAGCGGCCTGGACACACTCTTACACTTCCAGTCGCACTCACCTCCATTCTTATTTCCTAATCCTTACCACCTACCCGCTCACAGCTGTCTTTTTAATCATCTTTATCTCTTTAGTCCTTGGTCTACCCTGTGCCCTCCCAGGGTCTGGATCAAAGCAGAGAATCCCCTTGTCCTTCAGGAAAAACAAATTCATCCTTCCTAAAGTCATCTCATCCTGCCAGCAGTCTCCAGGCATAATGGCTCCTCCTTCAGAGTAGACAGAGAGAAGCCTCCCTTTTCCCAAACCAGAAGTTTCTTCTCCCATCTAACCTAAATCCTTCCTAAAGCCAACTTGGTATATTTCCTGGTGATTGAATGCATCTGGCTCTTGCATTCCTCCTTGTGATCTTGTGAGGCTTGAAGTATTTAAACAGACAACCCCTGTTTTTGCCCTTTCTTTTGGGGTCAAATAATCCATGTTCTTTTAATCTCTTTTAAGACATATCCAGCCTCTATTTTTCACTGTCTTCTGGCCCTCATCCAGGCTCTTCCTCTCTTCCAAACTGGCCTCTACTCCTGTTTCATGTTTTCCTCTTGGCTTTCCTGTTTCTGATGGCTGCTCTTCTCTCTCTCTCAAGCCAACTCACCCTCCCCACCTCCCACCCCATTTTAGGAAAATTTAATTTGCTCTTCAATGAAGACCAGTAGTGACTTTTTATCTTTTATTCAAAGTGTAACCATTTTCTTTCTTTCCTTGTTCCAGGCCCATTACCTGTGGAGCCTCGTCTGGGAGAGGTGACAGTAACAGATGTGACCCCAGACTCCCTGCGCCTCTCCTGGACTGTCACCGAGGGGGAGTTTGACTCCTTTGAGGTTCAGTACAAGGACAGGAATGGGCAGCCACAGGTGGTGTCCACAGAGGGCTTTCAGGATGAGATTACCATATCTGGTTTAGAGCACTTCCGGAAGTATAAATTCCTTCTCTTTGGCATCAAAGATGGCAAACACCACGGGCCCATCTCTGTTGAAGCAAAGACTGGTGAGTAGAAGAAACTGGCCCTCATCAATGCTGCTTCCCTACCCTTTCTTCCTACTTATTTCTGCATTCGCTCTCTTTTCATTTCTGTGATTGCTATAACACCTGTCACCCCTTCCTTTTCGCCTACTTTTTTTTCTTTCTTCTAAGGCAATGGTTCTCAAAGTTTTGGTCTCAGGACTGTTTTAGACTCTTAAAAATTGTTGATGTCCTGAAAAGGCTTTTGCTTATGTGGGTTATATCTACTAATATTTATTTGATTTTATTTATTTAAAATTAAATTTGATAAAATTTTAAAATATTTATTAATTCATTAAAAATAAACCCATTTCATGTTAACATAAATAACACTTTTATAGGCTAGATTAGGATAGTAGTATAATATAGTAATAATATAGTATAGTATTGTATAATTAGTACAGCATAGTAAATATAGTAAACTATAATATATTATAGTAAAATATAATATAGTATAATATAATGTTGTATTTCTTGTTTTTTGTTTTGGTTTGGTTTTGAGGGCAGTTAGGGTTAAGTGACTTGCCCAAGGTCACACGGCTAGTTTTGTGTGTGTGTGTGTGTGTGTGTGTGTGTGTGTGTGTGTGTGTGTGTTAAGTGTCTGAGGCTGGATTTGAACTCAGGTACTCCTGACTCCAGGGCCGGTGCTTTATTCACTGTGCCACCTAGCCTCCCCTAATGTTGTATTTCTTGTTCATTCATTTTCCATTGTATCCAACTCTTCATGACTCAGTTTGGGGTTCTCTTGGCAAAGATACTGACTGGAGTGATTTGCCATTTCCTTCTCCAGCTCATTTTACAGTTAAGGAAACTGAGGCAAACAGGGTTGACTTACCCAACGTCACACAGCTAGTACATCTCTGAGGCCAAATTTGAATGCAATAAGATGAGTCTTCCTGACTCGTGGCCTGGCACTTTATCCATTGTGCCACCTAGCTGCCCATGATATAATGTACATAACACTCTATCCACTGTGTGACCTAGTTGTCTTCTATAATATAATATAGTATTGTATAACTGGTTAGTATAGTAGTATAGTATAATATAGTGTAGCATAGTATAGCTATATAATTAGTATAGTATAGTAAATATATTAGATACAGGATAATATAACAGCATAATTAATATAGTATAATAAGTATAGTATAGTATAACATAGTATTGTGTAATTAATATAGTGAAGTGTACTACAGTAAATAATGTATGGTATAATATAGTATAGTTAGTATAACTAATATAGTATAATATTATATTATATAATTAATATAGTATATCATAACAGTATTATATAATAAATATAGAACTGTATAATATATAATTAGTATAGTAAATATAGTAGATTGTGGTATAGCATAGTAAAACATAATATAATTGGTATAGTATAGTATAAATTATTTGTCATTGTAGTTCAGTCATGTCTGACTCTTTGTGACCTTATTTGGGGTTTTCTTGGTAAAGATACTGGAGTTGTTTGCTATTTCCTTCTCCAGTGGATTAAAGCAAACAGAAGTTAAGTGACTTGCCCAGGGTCACACAGCTAGTGTATCTAAGGTCTATTTGAACTCAGGGCTTCCTGGTTTCAGACCCAGCACTCTATTCACTGTGTGACCTAGCTGTCTCCTATAATATAATATAGCATTGTATAATTGGTTAGTATAGTATAGTATAGTATGGTATAGTATAGTGTAGCATAGTGAAGTGTAGTATAATCAATATTGTATAGAATCGGCCAGGAGAGTATTGAACCCTATAGTGTGAAAGAGCGTTGTGGGGACTGCCTCCCCCACCCCTTTTTGGAAGGTGATCGATCACGTTGTACCCTGTCTTGGAGTGAGGGCAGCGCTGGTTGCTGCAGAGGAGGGCTCTGGCTCTGCTGAAGCTCGGGGTCTTTGCTACAGTTGTCAGGGCCCCCCTTGTTTCCCTGCCTTCCCCTTTCCTTTCTCTCTTAGCTGTCTGTCAATCCCATCTCTGGCTGCTCAGAGGCCACCTCCCCCCCCCCCTCCCACACACACAGTCTTCCACCACGCCCACACACATCTCCCTGCTTCCCTCCTCCTCCATCCCACAGGGCTTTGGAAACTGGGAACCAAAAGAATTAGAGGGCTTGATGCCCAGGCCAGCCCAGGCCAGATGTCTCCCCTTTCCTGGGGCTCCGGCCAGTCCCTCCCCTGCCCCTAGGGGCTCTCAATCGCCAGAAAAAACTCAACAACAACAATGCCGTCAGCGCCCTCGGTATCCAGGGAGGCAGCCCGCCAGCTCTTTCCCAGGCCCCAAGACTCTCCTTGTAACAGACACCTGATCAGTTTCGCTGTTTGCTCCTTCCTTCCCACCCCTCCCTACCCCCTGCAAATCAATTTCCTATGCATCCTCATCAGTAGGTGCAGCTGCGCCCCCAGCTGGTCTGCACTGGAGTCTCAGGTTCCCAGGGTCCAAGCGGGGAGCTATGGCCAGGTGTAAGATACACACTTGTCTCCTGTACCTAGCGTCTGGGCCCTTTCAGGGATTCCTTGTCCTCTCTTTCAGCCCTTCTCAGGACCCTAGGTTTTGGAAAGGGGAGAGCCCTGGCAAAGGAAAATGGGGAGGGATGAAAGAGACAAATACAGAGACCAAGACCTGGGGTGGAAAAGGAGCTAACCTCCCTCCCACCTGCTGCTGACCTATAAGAAACCCTGCTAAGGAATTGGGCCCTCGCAGGTGGGCTAAAGGTTTGGCTACAAGAACCTAGTAGGTGGAAGAGAGGTAAGACACCAGAGGGAAGCTGGAGAATCTCTTTGTCTGCCAATAACTTTCAGAGTAGATAACACCTTCATCTATCTGCATTGGGGAGGACTTTTTAGGTCTTTTAGGCAACTCGGTGGCACAGTGGTTAGACACAGGCCTGGAGTCAGGAAGACTTAAGTTCTAATCCTGACTCAGACCCTGAGTAAGTGACTCTGTTTGCCTTGGTTTCCTCATCCCTAAAATGGGCATAATAATATCACCTACTTCTAAGGGTTATTGTGAGGATAAAATGAGATAATATTTGTAAGTGAATAGAGCACCAGTCCTGGAGTCAAATGGACCTGAGTTCAAATTTGGCCTTAAGACACTTGACACACTTACTAGCTGTAAGACCTTGGGCAAGTCACTTAATCCCAACTGCCTTGCCTTCCCCCTTCAAAAAAAAAGAAAGAAATATTGTGGCCCTTTCTTTTCTGCTGGTGCCACTTTTGAGTGAGAGCATGTGAACTTCTCCCATTTCACCTACCTGTATGATTTAAGAAAGCCTAGGGCTTTTGCCTTTCCCAGTTACCCTTTCTCTTAGCCCCTTGACTACAGAGACTTCCCCCAAAGCCCTCTGCTCTAATCCAGGCAATGTGCTGGCCTCCAGTCCCTAACTGTCCTGTTCTCTGAAGTCACCCAGGCTCTTGGAGACAACTCAACTTTCTCTCTCTCATTCTCAGAGAGCCCAGCAGACTTCAGTTATCATAGTTACTCAACACCCTCCAAAGCCTCCCTCCGGAGAAACTGACAGGGGTGGCCGTGGCCAGCAGTGCTGTGTACTTATCATGGACAGTCCAGCAGGGATTCTTTGACTCCTTTGTGGTACAATACAAATACAAAGATGGGCAGCCTCAGGTGGTGTCTGTGGAAGGAGACCAGAATGAAGTCCTGGTTTCTGGCCTGGAGCCAAATCGCAAATACAAGCTACTCCTCTATGGACTCTACTCAGGGAAGCAGCTGGGCCCCCTCTCAACTATTGTTATGACAGGTGACTGGGAGTCATTAAGACTGCTAGCACTTGCTACCCCCTTTCTTCTGGCACAAGAGCCTATAACCCTCCTGTCACTCCTTGCTAGTTACTCAATTCAGTGAATACTGGTCCAGCTTCAACAAACTAGAGGGGGAACAAAGATAAATAGGGCATGGTCCCTGGCTTCTCCACTCTGAGGTTTACAGCAAAGCATGCAATATTGGACATACACATCAATAACCAAGCAGAAAATAGGGTGCCCGAAGTGCAAAAATAATGTACTCAACTTGTTTGTTATGAGAATTCATAGGACAGAAAGATCACTTCTGGTTGTGGGTATCAAGGGGTGGAGGGGGTATTGATGGAAGAAGAAGCATTTGAACAGGATTTTGAAAGATGGACGGAATCTCAGTGGGTGCAAACAGGGAAAGGCCTGTTTGGACATTGAGAATGGTGTGAACAAAGATTCAGGATGTTTTCGAAGGATAGCAAATTGTCATGTTTGGTGTGAGTGTAGGGTAAGGAGATACATGTGGAAAGGTGGTTTTGATTGAGATTCCAGAGGGCCTTGAATGCCAGGCTAGGGAATTTGGGCTTGAGTTTCTTTTCTCACACATTGAATTCTGCAACTTCCCTGTTTATGTCTAAAGAAACAGTGAGGGGTTAAGGGGAAAAAGCCCTTGACCAGAAGTCCAGAAGAATCTCATTAGAATAATAGATTTAAAGCTGGAAGGACCCTTACCTCATATATCTAATACAAACCTTCCTATTTTACTGAGGAAGAAACTGAGGCCTAGAGTTCATGATGTAAAAAGTGATTAAGGCAAGATTTGAACCCAGGTCCTCTGACTTCAAAGCCACCGCTCTCGTTGAGTCCCAATTCTACCACTAGCTGTGTGACCTTTGTCAAATCACTTAACCTGTCTTGACTTAATAAAGGGGTTGAACTAAGTTATCTCTAAAATTTCCTTTTGTCCACTAGAGATGTTCTGCCCCCAGGATGTCAGGTAGCATTTTGTCTTATAACTTTCAAATGCATTTAACATGTAAATGTTGTGTATTTAATCTATGTTGGTCTTATATCCCTACTAGATGATAAATTCCTTGAGTATAAGAACCATGTCTCGTCTAAACTTTATATCTTCTCAGTTCCTAGAGTACTTTGAAAAAGTAGACCCTAAACAAATATTTGTTATATTGTGTTGTTATGTTGTACTGTAGATACCTAAGAAATAAATTCCTAGAGTTTCTCCACTAAATAGTGAGTCCTTTATCTGTCATCAGTCTTCCAAATGAATGATGGGAGTTGTCAAAGAGGTAGACTCAGTTTCTTTGCAAATAGTGTCAAAGTTCATAAAAGGAAGAGACCCATTTTTTCTATCGAATGCAGTCCTCTCCTTCCTCCATCTGTCCTAGGACCACGAGAGGAAGAAACTCCAGTCCCCACATCCCCAGGCACTGCTGCTACACCCCAGCTGGGAGAGCTAATGGTGACGGATGCCACCTCCGATTCTCTGCACCTCTCTTGGACCATTCCAGAAGGTCAATTTGAATCATTCGTGATCCAGTACAAGAATGGGGATGGGCAGCCTAAGGTTGTGCGTGTCGAGGGTGACCAGAACACGGTCATCATCTCTGGCCTGGAGCCAGACCACAAATACAAGATGAATCTCTATGGTTTCCATGATGGACGACGCGTTGGCCCCATCTCTATCACTGGCGTTACTGGTGAGTAAAAGCAAGCAGAGCCTGAGAGTTGGTGCGTGACCTAGACTGGGTCTTCCCTTCTTTGTCACTGGCCTTATTCCTTACTTGGTTCAGCCTCTTGGGATCCAGTTCCCAGTTTTCTTGTTGCATCTGAGATCTTGAGCTCTACCCAGGACTCAACTAGATCTTTGGGGAGTTGGGTCTTTTGCTGGGCTTCCAATTCCAGAATGTTAGGTTCAGCTGTTCATCCTGGAGATCTCTAGCTATTGCCGGCTGAGAAACAGGACTTATCAAAGTACAACACAAAGCCTTTCTAAATCACATACTGTGACTGATTCTAGAGTCCATAACTCTAGTGACAGGTTGGAAAAATTCCATTTTGGGAGGTGTTTTGCCACAGCATTTGATTTCCAAGGGAGCCAAGGAACTCCCAAAATTCCCAGAGAATTGTGGGGCACCAGGATGTAATGATATCTGTGTATGAGCACACAGGACAAAAGGTTCCCTATTTCCTTTGCCCTTGAGAGAGACTACTCCTTGGACCATTCAGGATTCGTGGAACAGAGTCACAGAGGTGAAACTGAGTCTCCCAGTCTGCCATGTGGCAGATGCCAGGTCAAGATGAAGGCACAGTTTACTGATGTTTGAAGTTGCCTGGCATGATATTGTAGGGCTATGAACACCTGGACAAATTAGAACCCATCCTGACTACATTCAGAATTTAGACTTTGAGATAATGTGAAACATTGTTAAGAACTGTTAGAAACAGGAAATAATGTTCCTTCACTCAGACCCTGCATTTAGAATTTTCTGTTTCTGTCAAATGACCCTTTTCATTTATCAGACATGGGTAATCCAGGTTTTGTGACTACGTAGTTTATGAGGCACACTCAGAATGAAAGGGAAATTGGTTGAATTCTTCCATGGGGAATTCTATTTCCATGGGAAACCATTTCCCAAAACTCCTCTCAACTTGAAGGGAGTCCCTCGATTCCCACAGAAATGAAATTCTATTGCATAAATACCCACTTTACCATATAGTTCCTAGAAAGGTAAATACTCTATTCTCATATGAGGAATATGAAAAGTTCCTAGAGATAATGCTATCCTCAAACTTGTCTTTATGTGTCTCCTTATGTCAGCACTATATGAGGGAGTGAAGGAGATTCCATCTCCTTTGGTACCTACCACTGAGGCTCCAGAACCCACAGAGAAGCCCCACCTAGGTGAGCTGATAGTGACAGGGGCCACCCCAGACTCCCTGAAACTCTCCTGGACCAGCTCCCAGGGAAAGTTTGATGCCTTCTCAATCCAGTACAAGGACAGTAATGGGCAACCCCAGGCCACGCGTGTAGAGGGCAACCAGTATGAGGTCACTGTCTCTGAGCTGGAACCTGACCACAGATACAAGATGAATCTCTATGGTTTCCATGATGGAGAGCGTGTGGGTCCAGTGTCTGTCATTGCCATAACAGGTGAGTCAAGGTCAATAGAATAGACTCAATAATATTTACTCTTTCCTATTGGGCATTAACTATTTTGTCAGCTCTGATTAGGTCCTAGCCCCTCATTAGTCATTGTGTCCGGTGTATGCTGTGTCCATATGATCTATGCCCACAGAAAACAAATCAATAAGTCAATAAACATTTATTGAGCACCCAGTGTGTGCTATGCATTTTTTCCTGTGGGGCTGAACATCAAGCTCAGAGCAAGCTGGACTGTAAGTAGACTCAGGATCAGAGATGAGTGCAGGCAAAGGTGCTGGGGAAGAAACATCTGAATCTTGAATTTTTCATGTTGAACTGCAACAAGCATGTAGAGGAGGTGTTTGTGCCAGGAATTTTGAATGTGTCCCCCTGGCCAGAAGATGACAGAGACCAACTAAGCCACATTCCTCTAAGAATAACCTAAAGACTTCAAGTCATCAACCCTTTCTTTAAAGCCCAGTGATATCCTTCTCTATTTCTGGGTTCTCAGTATTTCTTTCTCACAACTATAATAACATGCCTAAAGAAAAGAGGGAGTGACCAGGCTAAGCTACCACTTTCTCTCAAAGTCAGTTTTAGTTTCTCTCTGATCTCTTTTTATCAGCCCCTGAGGAGGAGACCCCAGCTCACACAGCCTTAACCACTGAGTCTCCTGAAGCCCCTTTTAAACCTCGCCTGGGAGAACTAACAGTGACAGATTCGACTCCAGACTCCCTGCACTTCTCTTGGAATGTTCCAGAAGGACGGTTTGACTCCTTTATGATCCAGTACAAGAATGGGGATGGACAGCCTAAAATAAAACGTGTCAGAGGTGACCAGAATGAGGTCACTATCTCCGGCCTAGAGCCTGATCACAAATACAAGATGAATCTCTATGGTTTCCATAACAGGCAGCGCATAGGCCCTGTCTCTGTTATTGGAAAAACAGGTGGGTAAGGAGTAAGGACAGTGGGTACTTGGGTGTGGTGCCGGACCAGGCTTTGCAGGTTAGGGGCAACCTGAGGCTTTCTCCTCTTTCATTGTCATTGTCCTTGTGCCTCTTCTCTTCCTTCCTCTAAGTTTCTTGTGTTTTGGGGCCACAGATCCATTTGCCGCTTCTGTCTGAGGACTGAAATTCCTTGAATCTGCTTGGATTTGGAGGGAGGATGATATCCTAACTTGAGGCAGGAAGAAAAGAAGGAAAGGCTGTTTCTCAAAGAGGTTATGAGAGGGTCTTCTGAGTTGTGGCATTGTGGGTACCTGATATCAAGTATCTCCTTCTACAGTTCACAGGTGAACTACAACCATGTTCACAGTACATTAGGGTATCAGACAACAATCAAGGATCCCTGGAATTCAACAGATGTAATGTGGAATTGGTTCTCCAAAAACTGAGTCCATAAGTTAGAAGAAAACCCCCTAATTTCATGTTCTAGAGCAGTGGTTCACAACCTGTGGGTTATGTTCAATTTGTAACAATGAAAATACATCCTGCATATCAGACCTTTACATTACGATTCATAACAGTAGCAAAATTGCAGTTATGAAGTAGCAACGAAAATAATTTTATGGTTGGTGGTCACCACAACATGAGGAACTGTATTAAAGGGTTGCAGCATTAGGAAGGTTGAGAACCACTGTTCTAGAGGCATATATATCTTTAAACTTTAAAAGAATTATAAATGCAATTATTTACAATATTTATTATAAATAAAAACCTTATTATTAAAATATCTTTTTTCTACATTGCTGGCAATACCTTTCTATTCAATAAAGCCTCTCCTATAAAAAAAGAAATATAGTTAAGCAAAAAAAATGCTAACACATTAACATATATGACAGCCTATGCCTCTACCACCCCTCTACCAAGGAAAAGCAGATATCAGTGAGGCAAGTAGGTGGCACACTGGGTAGAATATTGGACATGGAGTCAGGAAGTTTTTTCTTATTGTTGAATTTGTTTTCACTCATGTATAATTCTTCATGACCCCATTTAGGATTTTCTTGGCAAAGATATTGGAGTGTTTTGCCATTTCCTTCTCTAGCTCATTTTACAGATGAAGTAACTTAGTCTAACAGGATTAAGTGACTTGCCCAGGGTCACACAGCTAGGAAGTATCTGAGGCCAGATTTGAACTCAAGAAGATGAATCTTCCTGATTCCAGACCTGGATGCTAGCTGAGTTCAAATCCTGCTTCAGACACTTACTAGCTGTGTGACTTTGGACAAATCACTGAACCTCTGCTTGCCCCAGTTTCCTCATTTGTAAAATGGAGATAATAATAGGTTGCTGTGAGAATAAAATGAGATAATATTTCTAAAGCTCTTTGCAAGTTTTAGAACACCATCTAATGCTTGCTAACTACTTGGGAATCAATATTGTGCATCGTTTTCATGACTAAGTTTTTTATTTTCAGCTTTTTTTCCTTTACATTATTATGGTCATTATGTGTATTGTTCCCTTGGTTTTGATAACTTCACTCAATTTGTGCAATTCATGCAGTCTTCCGAATTTCTCTGAATTCATCTCATTTTTCATTTCCTCTGGTGCAGTAGTATTCTATTACATTCATTTATCACAATCTGCTTAATCTGTGTGTATGCATGTGTGTGTGTGTATATACACACACGTATGTATGTGTATGCATATGCATAATGTATATATGTAATGTGTATGTATGTGTATTCCTAAGCAGGGAGTATCTCCTGGTTGTAGGATCCAAAATGTCATACTAAATGTGTTGATGTCAATCAAGGGAAGTGTTTAAGGTACGCTCACATTGCTTGTATCTCCTTCTTTATGTCAGCCCCAGAAAGAGATGTGGAAGTGACTCCAACCCCTACAGTCTTAAGCACTGAACTCCCTCTTAAGCCCCTCCTGGGAGAGCTGACCATAATAGATGCCACCTCAGATTCTTTGGGCCTCTCCTGGACTGTCCCTGAGGGCCAGTTTGATTCCTTTGTGATCCAATTCAAGAATAGAGATGGACAGCCAAAAGTAGTACATGTTGGAGGATATGAGGACACAGTCACTATCTCTGGCCTGGAGCCTGATCATGTGTACAAGATGAATCTTTATGGTTTTCATGATGGACACCGTGTGGGCCCAGTCTCTACTACTGGTGTAACAGGTCAGTATGCGTAGGGCAGGAGTGGGGAGTGCACACGGGGCAGGGAGAGTAAGGAACAGAAAGAGGGAGAGCACCCAGGGTCCTTCACCTAGTGTTTGATGCCACTTCTCTGTCCATCCAAGGGCCATGGGGTTTTCTTCATTTTGTTTTCTTGAGGCATGATATTCTAGAGGTCCTCTGGCATAAGAGATATTGTGAAAATAGAAACAAGAGGATTTAGCAACTAATTGGATGTGTGGCATAAGGAAGAATGAGGGGTCAAGAATAACACCAAGGTTGTCAGTCTTGGTGGAAGGATGGTGGTAGCTTTGACAGAAATAGAGGAGTTTGGGTTTGGGGGAAAAGATGAGTTTAGTTTTGGACATATTGAGCATAAACTGTTTATAAGACATCTGGTTTGAAATATCTGATTGGTAGTTGGAGATTTGTTGCTATAGTTCAGGAGATTCTGTATTTAGATTTGGAAGTCAGTGGCATAAGGATGATAATTAAAGTCATGGGAGTTAATGAGGTCCCCAAGTAAAAAATAAAAGAAGAGGGTCTAGTACAGAGGTTCTCAACCTGTGGGTCGTGACCCCTTTGGGGGTCAAATGGGGTCACCTAAGGTGATGGGAAAACATATATTTCCGATGGTCTTGGGAACTGAGATATTGCTCCTCTATCCATCTCCAGGTGGGTCTGCCCATATGCAGATACACCCACATACAAGTATTAAAGGGTCACAGCATTAGGAAGGTTGAGAACCACTGGTCTAGAACAAAGCCTTCTGTACATGCATAGGTTAGGGAGGATGATACCAAAAATGAATCAGTTAGTGGAGATCAAGAAGGAACAATCGGGCAGATAGGAAACCAAAAGAAAGCAGGGTCACAAAAACCCAGAAAGGAGAGTCTAGGAGGAGAGGATGGTCAACTACAACAAAAGCTGTGAGAAGGTTGTAAAGATGAGGACTGAGAAAAAGCCAAGTGATCATTTGGGAAAAGAACAGTTTCAGCTGAGTGATGAGTGAAGCACTAGGGAGGGTAGGAGAGGAGAGAAAATAAGGGCAGATGGCATTTTCTAAAAGTTTTCGAAGTGGAGGACAGAGCGATATATAGGATGGTAGCTCAAGTGAATGATAAAATTTATTGAGGTGTTTTTGTTTAATGATTTTTTTTGTTTTTTAGGATGGAGGAGATTTGTTCACATTTGTTGTGAGGAAGGAAGGAACTAATAGGTAGAAAGAGATGGAAAATTGGGTAGGGTAGAATTATTGTGGAGACCATGTGCTGAAGAGAGTAGGAGAGAATGGGATGGAAAGCACATGACTTGGTTGGGGAAAGTCACTGCTTTATCAGAAACTGGAGAATGAGGAATGATGTCAAGGGGGTTTGAGACTTACAGAAAGGAAGATAGAGGGAGCTCATTGTGAATGGTCTCAATTTTTTTTATTTAAGTATGAATCAAGAACCTCAGCTAAGAGGGAAAGGAGAGAGGGATGGTGCTAAAGGCTTGAGAAGAGCTTGAGAAGGAGGAATGGGGTAGAGAATCAATTAAGGAGGACTTAAATGACTGTCATACTGAGGTGAAGGTCCTGTTGAGGTTATATAACATGCATTTGTAGAGGACAAATTCATATTTAAATTTATAGTTCCCAAACTTTAGTTTCCCCTCTCTTGGTCTTTCCCTTTCCCTTCCTTAGCCCCACGAGATGTGGATCAAACCCCTGCTCCTACAGTGCCAGCTACTGAGGCTCCTGAACCCACAGAGAAGCCTGAACTTGGGGAGCTGACAGTGACAGAGGCCACCCCAGACTCCCTGAAGCTCTCCTGGACTGTCTCCCAGGGAGAGTTTGATTCCTTCACAATCCAGTACAAGGACAGGGATGGAAGACCCCAGATTGTGCGTGTTGGGGGAACCCAGAATGAGGTCACTGTCTCTGAGCTGGAGCCTGACCACAGATACAAGATGAATCTCTATGGTTTCCATGATGGACAGCGTGTGGGCCCAGTCTCTGTCATTGGTCTAACAGGTGAGTAAATGGGATTGGATCACCTCAGAATGAGAATTTATTTACACACGTTGGTGATTGGCCTAATGTCCAGGTGTCTCTTAAAACTGTGATGTCCAGTATGCCTGTCACCTCTTCCCTGTTCCCATTTTGTTTCATTCTACCTATATAGCAAGCATTACAAGTTTCTTGGAGCTGAGTAGAAAAAGAATCGAATTATTGAAGAACCAGAGGCTTCACTGCTGTGATGTTGGTTTTCCTGGTTTCTCTCTCTCCCATTAAGCTGCTCATCCTGGGAGGTCTAAGCTTGCTCAGTTATTCAGAACATGTGTTGAGATACTTGTCAGGCATGGCTCTTTACAATCCAATATAAAAGCTTCCCTAGATTACATCCCATGAATGACTAGCATCTCAACTCACAACTAGGTTGTACAGTGATTAGAGCTTTTTATAAGGAGTCAGGAAGGCCTGGGTTCAAATCTGGCATTAGTCACTTACTAGCTGCATGACCCTGGATGAATCTCTTAACCTCTCTTTGCCTTAGTTTCCTCATCTGTAAAATAAAGATAAACATAGCTTCTTCCTGATAGCATTATTGTGAGACTCAAATGAGACTTGTAAAGCACTTTGCAAACCTTAAGCCATGACATAAATACAATTTACACAGTATTTTATTTATATAGCTTTATTATTATTGTCATAGAATCTCATGGTAGTCTTCTAATCCCACTCATACCTGAAACAGTCCTCTCCTATGTGTCATCCCTAACAAGTAATCATCTGTCCTCCCCATGAAAACCCATTTTGGGGATTTAGAACTCATTCTCTCCCAAGACCATCCTTTCTATTTTTAGACAACTCTGGTTAGGAAGATGTTTCCCTTTTCACAATTTCCACATATTTCTCCCACTTTTACTCTCTGATTCCACATGTGTGAAAACTCTTCAGCCACTGAAGGAAACAATTATGCCCCCTCCTACATCTTCTCTTCTTCAAGATAAATATTCCCAGTTCTTTGACCCCATCTAACCTTGTATGGCTTTTTCTCCTCTTTTCTCACCATCCTGGCCAAACAAATTTGGATATCTTCTATTTTGTCACTCACTTTGCTAAACTATGGTGCTCTAGAAAGACCACTATCTTCTAGATGTGGTCTGGGAGTATAATGGACCCATATACTTCCTTCCTCTTCCTATATCCTTCCTCTAATGTAGCTGCGAATGTTTTGGCCAATGATATCTCGTTGATTCGTATCAAGTTTGTCGTCCGCTGAAACACCCACTTTTTTTTCATGTGCACTCTTGTTTTCTAGCTATCTTCCCATCCTATCTTTGTGCATTTTTCAAAAGTAAAAGTGTATAACTTTGTCTTGTTAAATTTCATTTTGTTAGCCTATTTTTCTATCCATTTAAATCTTTGGATTCTGAATCTATCATTTAATGTGTGAGCTAAGCTTCCCAACTGTGCATCACTTACAAATTTAATGATGGTGTCAGCTACTTCATCATCAAAGTCACTGATCAAAATATTAAAGAGAAAAGAATAAGTCTCTATATCACTCTCCTGGAGACTCATTCAGGCTGACCTTACTGTTCTTTGGACTTGGTCATTCATAAAGCTCTGAATATTCTCCATTATAAAAACCCTAGGTCTCTACCTTGCCTTTGATATCATGAAAGACCTCAATCATTTGACTTGCTCAAATTTGCCTGGCTAAAATTCAGCCATGTCATGCCTATGATCTAACAGTCTAAAAACCTTATGAAAAATGAAACAAAGTTGGTTTGGTATTTTCTGTTCTTTGCTTCCCTTTCTCAGTGTTCACAAACCATCCCTTTAGGATTACATTCTGTAATGTTTTCAGGAATCATTCAAGTTTAATGGCCTTTCTTTTCCTTGTTCCAGATCGGTATATTTGCTTACCTACAGTGCTTCAAACTTCTTGGGTTCTCTTGTAATTATTCACATATCACTGACAAGAGTCCATCAGTCACATCCACCCAATTCTTTTGGTTGAGGAGGGTACATAATTCAGCGGGACCTGATGGCATAGATTCATTGAGTGAAGCAAGATATTCTCTTAACATTTCCTCATGGTTCCTGTGTTTCAATTGCCATGTAATCATTTCTGGTCTATCCTTCTCACGCCAGCGGTTATTTCCCTTGAAAAATAGACAGAAACAAAATAGATCCAGTATTTTTATTCTCATCCTTCATTATGATTATTCTATGAATTCCCCAACGGCTGCTATCACATGTAGATCTTCCTTTGGCCTCAAATATAGCTAGTAGTAGGAAGGAAATCAAGCAATTCTTACAACTTTCTTCAAAGGCATGTAAATCATACCCTGCTCACAGGAGGGATAGAGGAAACTAGTAATGATCTCCTTCTTAAGGCTCTGACTTAACCTTTCTCCATGTCTCCCCTTCACAGCCACACATGAGGAAGAGACACCCATTCCCACAGTGCCAGCTACTGAGGCTCCTGAACACCCAGAGAAGCCTGAACTTGGGGAACTGACTGTGACAGAGGCCACCCCAGACTCCCTGAAGCTCTCCTG
>CM053593.1:198877798-198902457 GCA_028646575.1 Pseudocheirus occidentalis | reverse complement strand
TTTTCATTTGTTTGTATCTGTTTAATAGTATCTTAATTTCTCATAAAGTCATTTGCTTCCGTTTGCTCCACTCTAATTTTGAAGGAATTATTCTCTTCAAAATGCTTTTGAGATTCTTTTTCCATCTGGGAAATTCGACTTTTTAAGGCATTCTTCTCCTCATTGGATTTTTTTTTTGCCTCTTTTGCCATTTGAGTAAATTTGTTCTTTAAAGTGTTATTTTCTTCAGTCAGGTTGTTGACTCTCTTTTCATGATTTTCTAGTATCATTCTCATTTCTCTTCCCAATTTTTCCTCCACTTCTCTTATTTGTTTTTTCAAAGTCCTTTTTAAGTCGATCTATGGCTTGTAGTCAATCTTCATGTTTCTTGGAAGCATTTGGTGCAGGAGTTCTGACTGTGTTGTCTTCTTCCCACTCCATGCTTTGATCCTTTTTGTCCCCAAAAAAGGATTCTAGAGTTTGATTACTGTTCTTACTTTGCTTCCTTTTCCTCATGTTGGCCAAGTTAATTGCTTGATTTTGTTAGCTCTGTGGAACTCTGCTTCCAAGGGGGAAAGCTCTGTCCCAAATTGCTGGGGTTTTCACAGCTGCCAAAGCTATTAGGGGGTGCTTCAGCCCCCACCAGCTTTGGCTTGCTGAAAATGCACCCCAGGACCACCACCCAAGACCATTATCTGGATCCAGGCTCCTCAACCCAAGAGCCCTTGGCCTTTGATCAATTGCTTTGGCCCCCCTGCAATCTGCAGATGGGGAGCTCTGAATCAGCCTGGTTGGAAGCTGCTGCTGCTGCTTGTGCCGCTTTTGCTGCTTCCTTGCCCCGGGGGCAGTTCGGCCGGACCTCTTTTCTCCCCCAAATTTATTGAATTCCACTGACCTTTCTCTTAACCTTATTTCTCCTGGCTTGATAAATGTGGAAACTGCCCCAGGTGCCACCAATATGCTCTCCTGTAGAATCCAGCTGTGGCTCCTTCCAACTGCCCTTGGGCCAGACCACGGTTTCAGGCTTGGCTGGTTGCAGCTCTCAGCCTGCTGTGATGAGCCCCACCTGCCTAGCTGCCTTCAACATGAGATGTGTTTTCTGTATTTTTGTGAGTTTTGGAGTCCTAAAATTTGTTTAGAGTTGTATTTTATGGGTATTTAAGGTGGCTGAGTGGGAGCTGCGAAACTTTGCTGATTCTATGCCACCATCTTGGCTCCACCTTCTTCTCCCCATTATCTAATGAACTAGCCGTTCTAAAAGTGGATATGGGGAAGTTATTTCTCCCTATTTGTAATTTCTCCTATTCTATTTCCACGTGGACTACAGAGCAAATAGCTAAGAACTGATCCACCCCTGAACCCATATCACCTTTCTCTGTGTCTCCCTCTCAACTTCAGATAAAGTAGTAGATGAGACCCGGATCCCCACAATTTCTACTGCAGCGCCTCCAGAGCCCACCAAAGAGCTGCTCCTGGGGGAGCTGACAGTGATAGACACTAGCCAGGATTCTCTTCGACTCTCCTGGACTGTTACACAGGGAGATTTTGACTCCTTTGCAATTCAGTACAAGAACAGGGATGGTCAACCACAGTTTGTTCGTATTGATGGTGACAAGAACGAAGTCACAATTTCTGGCTTGGAACCCAACCACAAATATAAGATGAATCTCTATGGTTTCCATGATGGACAGCGTGTGGGTCCTGTTTCCACCATAGGTATGATAGGTAAGTGAGCAAGGTTGGTCCCCCAGGGGTCTGATTATTTTCCGTTTGCAGTGACCCCCATTCTACTATAAATCTCTCTCTAACAAGATTTCCCTGCTATATATAGCTAATAGATCTGTTTCAAAGAGTTACATTCTGATTCCATTAAGAAAGAGTTGTTTGAAAAAAAAATGAAAGAAAGAAAAAAGATGAACTCTTTGGTATTCATTGGCTTGGAGTTTGATCAGAGAGGGAAGCACTTTTGTGGCATAGAAACCAAAAGACCTTGGGGTTGGCTGTACTAGAGCTCTGGCTCTGCCATTGACTCACTTTTTGACTGTGAACCAATCACTTCAGCTCTAACACATGTTTCCTCATATGCCTTTGCTGCCTACTTTACAGTATGGTTGTGAAGCTCCAGGGGTTTTATGTGTAAAGGGCTTTGTAAGCCATAAACACTGTATAAACGTCAAGTCTTATTAGTAACAGGTTGTGAGTGGGAAGTGAAGGATATCCACAATATTTGGTTAACCAGAATACCCCATTTCCTAGCCATTCATTGTATTGTATTTGCCAGGAGCTATGAAAAGTATTATAACCACAGTTTGTTATGTTTATAAGTGTATTTTTATAAGAGCATAGATTTAGAAGAGACTTGACAGAAAATCTAGCCTAATGCCTTCATTTTACTGTTGAGGGCCTGAGGCCTAGAGAGGGCAAGTGACCTGCCTAAGATAACCCTTAATAAGTGGCAGAGGTGAGATGTGAACCCAGGTCCTCTACTCCCAATCCAGCACATTTTCCACTATACCATAGAGAGTATTGTTCTGTGGGACCATTACCTCCTTATGCCCCTTGAAAATGAACAATTCCCTTGGGAAACCCCCATTTACCCTCCTAAACCCAGTTCATCTCTGCCTTCTTTGTCCCAGTCCTAGAAGAAGAGACTCCAGCCCCTACAGTTTTAACTACTGAGGCCTCCAAAGAAATCTTTGTTAAAGCACAGCTGGGGGAGCTGACAGTGTTGGAGATCACCTCAGACTCTCTGCGTCTGTCCTGGACTGTCACTCAGGGCCAGTTTGACTCTTTCATGGTACAATACAAGAATGGTGATGGACAAACCAAGATGGTTCACACTGGGGGCAATCAGAAGGAAGTCGTGCTCTCTGGCCTGGACCCTAATCACAAGTACAAGTTGAATCTTTTTGGCTTTCATGAAGGCCATCGTGTGGGGCCCATCTCCACCATTGCTGTGACAGGTAAGTAGGGAGAACAACAAGACTGTCTGGGGTCAAGGGGCCTGAACCTGCTTTTCTTCCAACTGGAGATTAACCCAAACCCATAAAAGTAGCTATGCCCACACTTTCCATCACTTCCTCCTTCTGAGACCCCTAAGTGGATCCTCTGGGGCTGCACATGGTTAAGAGTTGATTCTCTGAAAATTGATTGCTTGGCTCACCTGGTGGCTGCTGTATGTTCCTCTTTGTTCCTGCTTTTCCTAATAGCCCAATAATGTTCTACACTGAGCTTCCTAGGATATTCATGCAGAAGTTTCTCCAGGGTTCACTTAAGTACCTTCCTCCAGAATCTGGAGCCATCTCTTCTACCCCAGCTCCTGGGCATTCTCCTCTCCAACCTGGTTCAGCCGGTCTCTGTTCTTCTCTGGCCTAGCTCCTGAAGCCACCGAGCCCCCAGCAGAGCCCTACCTGGGAGAGTTGACTGTGACAGACATACGCCAGGACTCCCTGCGCCTCACCTGGAGTGTCTTTCAGGGTCCCTTCGATTCCTTTGTAATCCAGTACAAAGATAGGGATGGCCAGCCTCAAATGGTTCCAGTAACAGGTGATCAGAGTGGGGTCATTGTCTCAGGCCTGGAGCCCTCCCGGAAATACAAGTTCCTGCTTTTTGGACTCCACAACAGAAAACGCAGTGCCCCTGTCTCTGCAGAAGCCAAGACCCGTGAGTGCACAATGGAAATCTGCCTTTTGTAAGCTTTGTGTTTCCATGTCCCCTCTACCTCTATTAGGAGCCTGGAGCCTTGGACTGTTTTTCATTCCTATCCTCTTTCACCCTCTACTGGATGTGATTAGCATGTTCTTTCCTCCATTATCAGAGTAGGGAAACCCATAAGGCCCTTGTTACTCCAGGACCCTGAATCCCACCTTTGCAATGCCTAGACTCTACCTCCCCCCCCCCCCAGCTTCTGACGCAGTGTGAAGTAACACCAAGGACACTCGGGAGAGAAATATATTCAAATTTCAGTGCCATTATGTGCTCACTTGTGTGACCTAATGTCATTTAAACCTCTTCTAGACTGAGTTTCCCCTGTGTATAAAAATGCAAATAATAATACTACCTACTTCATGGAGTCATTATGAGGAAAGTATTTTGTAAACTTTGAAATTGTAGAAATATGGGCTACTTGGGGCAACTAAGTGGTACAGTGAATAGGACACCGATACTGGAGTCAGGAGGACGTGAGTTCAAATCCAGCCACAGATGCGTAACATTTACTAGCCATGTGACCTTCAGCAAGTAGCTCAACCCCAATTGCTTTCCAAAAAAATGTGTTTAAAGCAAAGAAAAAAAAGAAGAAATATGGGCTGCTGCTGCTACTCACTGATTGTTTCCCCTTTATTCCCTCTTCCAACTCTCACCCCACTATCATATCCTACCTCCCTTTCTCTGGGATGGATTGTTTTCTCTCCCCATAGGTTTCTGTTTGGGACTCTTTTCTCCTAGGTCTCCCTCCTCAGAGATCCCAGCTGGCCTGTCCTTAAGCTGCTCAGGACAAGAGCTCTCTTCTCTCTCTAGCCCTCCCTCTGGTTCCCTCTACTTTTGCATTTGTTTCTTACTAATTTATTACTTACTGATTTATTTGTCTTATCTTTGTTTCCTCTCCCCTTTCCTCCATCTCCCTCTCTCTTTTCTAATTTCTGTTTCTCTTGCAGTCGCAGCAGTAAAGCCATCTCCCCTGTTAGGGGAGCTGACAGTGACAGACCCAACTCCAGATTCTTTGCACCTCTCCTGGACCATCATTCAAGGTCCCTTTGACTCCTTTGTGGTCCAGTACAAGGACAAGGACGGGCAGCCCCAGGTGGTGCCTGTAGGAAAAGACCAGAGAGAGATCACCATCTCCAGTTTAGAATCCAACCGAAAGTACAAGTTCCTGCTCTATGGACTCTTTGGCAAGAAACGACTTGGCCCTATCTCTGCAGAAGGCACCACAGGTGAGTAGGACCCTTTTAGAGAACGTATTTCTCTTCCTCCTCTTCTAAATAGTATTGTCCCTAAATTTCCCCCCCAAAAGTTCCTTTTCCTGAACCCTCCCATCAAAAAGACTCCATGGTTTCCCCTTTATAATTAATTTTACTTCCTTAATAATCAGAAAGTTCTAGCTCTGTCTGAAATCTGGTTTTTTTGTTGCTTTTTTTTCCCCACCCTATGATAACCTGTTATCAACTAGGAGGCCATCCCAGCTTGGCCTTCTCTCCTCTAGGCTCATTGTGGTGGCAACTATGTAACTGTCCAAGTCCATTTTGTGGACTCAAGCTGTATTGGTCACCTCTTCTTTCCTCTCATAGCCCCTGCTCCTTTCTTAGCCATCGTTTCTTCACTTTTAATTAGGTTTTCTTTCCTTCCTAAGTCACTTAAAAATGAGAAGTACTATTGAAAAGCAACATAGTTTGGTAGATAGAGTGACAAATTAGCTGGAATAACAAGAGTGGCAAATTAGTTGGAATAACAAGGACATGAGTTCAAACCTCACCCCTTCACATTTATCAGCTCTGTGATCCCAGGAAAGTCATTAAAGTTCTCTGAGCCTTCATTTTCTCACATATGAAGATGGAAATAATACCTATAGTATCTGCCTTATAAGGTTCTTGTGAGGTTTCAATGTTGTATTATGTGAAAAAACTCTTTGCAGACTTTAAAGTACCATATAAATGCCATTGCCACTACCAGTATCCTTTTTATTAAAGAAAATATAGCCTCCTAGATTTTCACCAACAACTTCATCCCTCAGACAAGTGGGAATATGAGCTTTGTCCCAAAGTATTGAATTAATTCGTTATTTATTTCTTCTTCATTTTTTTACTTAACATTTACTTAATTGCATGATACTAGTGTCCTAGAGAATAGAAATGTCATGGTCACATAGATGCTAAGTAGTAAATATTGATTACACCATTCAGAGGGTGCTAAACAGCATTTGCAGTCCTTTAGTGCTATAGAAACAACAGAACTTAGTACCTGATTTGTTTGCCAACAAATACCCTGAAAATGATTTGCTGGTGATAACAAGTATTTAACTGAGGGGGAAAGTGTATAAAAGCTGGTATTAAGAGATTTCCTTACAACCCCATAACAAGGTGTGGATTGTAAAGGAGTTGCTGAGTTTTCCTACAATTTCATAAGGGTAAGTTCCTTAATCATGTTGGAGGATATATGGCCTTGGCCATTGGATGAAGGTCGTAGATGAGTGATTTGCTACAAGAATCATTCACACTCTTTGGATCAGGTGTATATGTGTGTATGTCTGTGTGTGTGTGTATATACATATACATACACACACATATATTTCTATGTATATGCATACATATATACATACACATGTGTATATATATTATGTATATATGCATTATGTGAATGTGTATATACATACACATATGCATGTATATAAACCATCTAGAAATTTAAGAGTGAGAGATAGTTTCCCAGGGCTATCTCAAAGGATCTGAAATTCATCCTCTCTCCCTCTCCCTGTCCCTCTCCCTTTCCCTCTCCCTCTCCTTCTCCTCTGAATCCCCAGCCAGAGATAGCCCTCTGGCAAAATACCTCCATGTTAGATTTCACTGCTCTGGGAATATTCCCCCTTCAATCACTCCTCCCCACTGCATTTCCAATAAGTATTCACAAACTAGGAAAGGTCTACACTATAAAGATATTTTCAGATATGTTTAACACAAAGAAAAGTCTATTTGACTTTCACAGAAGGAACAGCTTCCATGAAGGATCCCCAAGGAAGAAAAGGGATAGCTTTAGAGTCTGTAGTCTGAAGGTTTTTTATCAGCACAGCTCTATCCTGATACACTTCATATGAAATCTCCCCAGGCAACCTCACTTCCAGAGCCCTTCTCTCTTCTTTTGTGGAAGCTTCTTCAGGGTTTCCCATGGCCTCCCCCAAGTATCATCAGAAGCTAGCTTTCTCTTTGAGTCTTTCCCAGATTGACTTGACTTTTACAGGTCACCTGAAATCATGGCCTATAATTCTTCAGCCTATGGATTTGTTTCCATTCCAGTTTATTCAGAAATTTGTTCACATTTTATAAAGGTATCACCTAATGTGGACACATTTTACAGTTAGTTTAACACCTTATTAATTATCTGGCCCCTTTTCAGTAATTAAGTCTGTGAAAGACTAATTTCTTATAATTAATTTACATAGGAAACTACCAGATGTTGGGCCAGTGTGATCTTGTCCTCTGTCTTGCCCTACTCCCCGCCCCCTACCCCCACTCAGAATCACAGAATTTAGGGGGAACCTCAGCAGTCCTCAAATCCAGCCCCCACACAAAGTAAGTCCTCTATGTCTTATACCTTGCAAGCAATCATCTAACTTGAAGACTTCCAAAGAAGGGGAACCAATCCTTTCTCAAGGCAGCCCATTCCATTTTTGGAGAGCACTAATTGTTAAGAAGTTTTTCCTGACATCAGGCTTGACATTCAGGCTTCCTGAAACTTGTGTCCATTACTGCAGGTTTTGTCCTAGTGAGCCTAATAGAACAAATTGAATCCCTCCTCCATGATAGCCCTTCAAATACTTAAACATAACCCTCATCTCCTCCTTTCCATCTTCCCAACCTAAGTCAGAAGACTCTTCTCCAGGCTAAACATGCCCAGTTCCTTCAAGTGAACTAAGGGCTCTTTACCATCCTGTTAGTCCTTTTCTGGTCATTCTCTAGGTTATCAATTTTCTTATTAAGCAGAGGTATCTAGAAATAAACATGGGACTCCAGAAGAGGGCAGAGTACAGTGGCTATCACCCCACCCCCTTCCTGGAAGCTGTGCTTCTCTTAATGCACTCCAAAATTCCATTTGCTTTTTTGGCTGCCACACCATACTACTGACTCATATTGAGCTCATAGTTCACCGAAACCCACAGATATTTTTTCAGAACAGCTACTGTCTGATCATGCTTCCCCCGCCTCCCACCATGTTATACTTATGAAGTTGATTTTTTGTACCCAAGAGCCAGACTTTACATTTATCCCTATTGAATTTCATCTTGTTAGATTGAGCCCAGTGTTCTACACTATAAAGATATTTTCAGATCCTTGTTATTTCAGAGCAAAGTCTGTCCTCATTATCTGTGAGGGAAAATTCCAAACAGGGAATGGTCCCTCAGAGGAAAAACTCCTAAGTTTTCACTTCTTGCTGTCCCAGTTCTACTGGATTTTTCCAGGATACTGAGCTGAGATGAGTACTTTTTGCCAGTAGGCCTGGTCTTTTAGAACACGCCAGTCCTCCTGGATTTCCTAGCCTAGTTTTGAACAAATTTATTTTCCATTCATTCAGTAATCATTTATCAGACACCTACTATGTGTCAACCTCTATGCTAGGTACTCAGGATACAAAGAGAAAAACAAAACAGTCCCTTTCTACAAGGAGCTTGCATTCTGTTTGAGGTGGGGGTGGAACATAACATTTATCCAGGTAAGTCAGTTCAAATATTTTAAAAGTACACAGAAAATAATCTCTGAAGTTAGAGAAAAACATCAACCTAGGGGGAATCAAGAAATGGCTCCTGGTAGAGCTCAAGCTTAACCTTGAGTGGAACTCGGATTAAAAGGTGAGAAAGAAGGGCATTTTGGGCATGAAGAACCACCTTTTTGTTCAATTGAAAACAGATTTAGAGGGGATTTTTTATTTTTTTTTCTTTTTAGAGGGGGTAAGGCAAGGCAATTGGGGTTAAGTGACTTGCTCAAGGTCACACAGCTAGTAAATGTGTCAAGTGTCTGAGATCAGATTTGAACTCAGGTTCTCCTGGGCTGGTGCTCTATTCACTGGGCCACTTAGTTGCCCCTGGAGTTTTTAAAAGAGAACTTTTTCTAGGAAAGAATGGGGGAAACAAACTAAAAAAACAGAACAAAGACTTGAAATGATTAATTTAGAGAACAAACTTCTTATTCTTACTTTACCCAAGTCTCATGATCAGTTGACTTGGCTGGCACAACTCATGGGATACAGGTCATTTCACAATCTGTTTCCTTGTTGCCTTTCCAGGTTGCCTCCTCTGGGCTGTACTTAGGGTTACCAACCTGCTGGTAGTTAATTGGTTGGACTAAAGACTCATCATAGCTGCAAATTGCTTTCTACTGGTTGTGTGCTGATATGAATCCTTTGATCTGTCTCTGGTTTTGATTTTGGTAATGACAGATGCACTGCCCTTCTACTCTGCAACTGTAAAGATTCTCTGATCTGTTCCCTTTGATTCTCTCTGGGTTTAGGCCATCCTGCTAAAACTAGCAACTGCCTTCTTCACCCCCCTTGGATGTCCCTATGACTTCAGGCCCCAGGAAGTCTTACCCTCTCTTTTGACTTATTTCTCTCTGTCTAGTTCAGTCTGCTTGAAGCTAGTTCTACCCTTTTGTGAATCTGGGCTTCTTTATCTATGTTTCTCAGGTACCATCTGGGTCTAGATAACTTACAACTATGTGGCCTTGATGATGGGGTCTATCATTTTCTCTTGGAGACTATCACTTTCATGTCATTCCCTGGAATAGCCAACTCTTACCTCCTATGTTAAATATGCTTCCTGTTTGTGCCTTCTGTGTTCCCATTTCCTGTTTGAGGAATACCCTGGCTCCCAGACCATCTGCAGAACAGAGACTTTCCATAGATCCTGAGCCCAGTGAATGAGCAAACCTTCCCTGGCACAGGTCACCAGCAGCTCTATTCCCTTCCTCAAGCCCTCTCTAATGATTCATTTCATTGCCTTTCCCCAGAATGGAACAGTTTTTCTACAATTCAGTCACTCTGGTACTACAATGTCAAAATGACTTTATGCACGTACTAACAAAAACAAATAATTTACACCAACAATAAGAAGAGAGATCACTTCAATCCAATCCAATCCAACAAGCCTTTCTCAAGAGCACAGTCTCAAATGTTCTAGCATTTGTTCTCCAAGTACATCCTTTCTCCATAAAGGCAGGTGATCCTAGGTGCTTCCATGCATATGTCAAGTAACTTGGCTCTCGTGTCCATAACTTTTCCCTTTAGGTCTCTCTCCTAATATCTCCCTGGCACTGTGAGGCCGAGGAGTCCCAGACTGGATACAAGCAAGACAGAGCCAATTCTCTAATTGCCTCTTTGTCCTCTTCCTTTCTCCTTCCTTTCCACTCTAGCCCTGCCTTGTATGCCTCATTTCTGACTCTCTCCACTTCACTTGGCCTCTCAACCCTAGGAACAATTAGGGGGGAGGGATAAAGGAAGACTTGACTTCATAAGAAGAATATGGAAAAAGTCAATGTTACTGTTCCAATGACTCAGCCACCCCAGAGGCAAAGGGGCTAGGGAGCAAGGGGTGTGGGCAAAAATTTGGGTCACTGACCTTCACCCTACTCACAGGACTATGAGTCATACTAGCCAGAGAAGGGCAGGGGCAGGGAGCCAAACTAGAAGTTAAACTGGCCATAAACTGAGACTTAGGATGTCAGAATTTTCTTCTTAAGTCCCTTATTACTTTTCTCAAGGCCTTAGAGATATGTCTACCACATCCCATCCTACCGTAGTCTCAGTTTCCTACTATTCCATTATAAGCTGTAGCCTCCCCGAATCTGTCCCTTTGTTTGTCCATTCCACTTACCTTGAACCTCCTTTCCATATCCACTGTGACTATGAGGTCTGACTTGCTGGCTTTCAGAAGTAGGTACAGATAATATTATGTACCACATAGAGCAGATCAAGAGAACAGAAGGGGCATAGAGGATAAGGATTTAAGGACAGGAGGGGTTGTTACTATGAGTCATGAAAAGAGATTAGCTCAACCACTGCTTCCCTCCTCAAAACTTACTATTTGGGGGTGTCTCCAGAGAAACTAGTATATATTCTTCTCATTGTGTACTCCCTTCATAATTCTGGCCCTTTCCTGATCCGAAGTCTTGCCAAAACCAGGCCTCAAGGGCAAACTGAGGTGAAAGAGAGGATTTCTTCTCCCCTCCCTCCCTCCTTTTCTAATAAATGACTAATTTATTTATTCAACAATTGGCC
This sequence comes from Pseudocheirus occidentalis, assembly GCA_028646575.1. Lineage (NCBI taxonomy): Eukaryota > Metazoa > Chordata > Mammalia > Diprotodontia > Pseudocheiridae > Pseudocheirus > Pseudocheirus occidentalis. Next base: position 198,891,498 of record CM053593.1, on the reverse strand, counting down.
TGACTGGTATGTGACTTATTCATTAACCAAAAATAAGTGGTAACAGAGGTGGTAAAAGGACCCAGGGAGAGGAAGATAGAGAGCTCTGTCCATCTTGAGGCAGAGGGGGAATATAAGTCTAGGCTCTGAGATGGGCAGCCTCAGGTTTTGCCTATAGTTGCAGATGAGAATGAGGTCACTATGTCTGTTCTGGAGCCCAACACTCTCTGTGGTCTCCATGATGGAAAGTGTGTTGGCCCCATCTCTGTCCAGGGTTGCCAGGTAAGCAGGGACAGATGAGAATTGTGCTTTTACCTACCACCCCAGATGTCAACTTAATGTCTCTGAGTAGCTATATAATTTTTTTTCTCCTTCCCTCTCTCCTGGGGTATATCAAGATCTCTTTGGCATTGAGGGCAATGGAGAAGATGGCATAGGCTGGGGTAAGGAGGAAGATCTGGTTAGCATTTCAGTTAGACAATAGACATTTGCTGTTGTGTGCAGAGTTCTATACTAAGAAAGAACTAAGATGTGGCTGAGTGGGGGGCAGATTCTAGAGTGGCAAGAGATGGGGTCCTTGCCCTTATTCTAGTTGAAGAGGTAAGAAAATCATCCTTCAAACAATTTCAAGAACAATTACCAAAAACATTTGCAAAATAACTACTTCAATAGGCCAAGGGTCATATGCAGAGCCTTGAGTTTCTAAAGGATTCTAGCTCCTAAAAGGATTCCATTTCATTTCCAGAGTGGCTGTGAAAAATGCACTTTGGAATACTATTAGCCCTCTTTTTTTCTTTTGTTGTTTTGTTTTGTTTCTTCTTTCTCGTGGTTCTTCCCATTGGTTCTAATACTTCTTTACAACATGACTACTGTGAAAATTTTAAGAAGAAAAACAGAAAATGCACTTTGTAAAACTTAAAACAATCTCTAAATGGGAGTTGTGATTAAGCATGGATCTCAGGTGTTCTGAGATCACTCACTTCCACTGTTACCAGTTCTTCTACCTACTCTTCTCCAAGTGCTGAGCTCTGTCCACTAAGCCACCAGAGAGCCTGGCTTAGGTGTCAAAAAAGCCCCTTTCTCCTTAGTTCAACTGAGACGTTGTTGGAGTTTCCAATAAGAAACTTTTATTATCAGTCAATCAACCAATCCACATTTATTAATATGGATCACCCTGCTAAGTATTGGGAGATTCAAAGACCAAAAAAAAAAAATGAGACAGTCCTTTCCCTCAAGAAGTTTACATTCTAACATGGGGGTGGGACAACATGTACACATATGAACATATACAGAATGTCTAAAATAATATCAAATAGTTTGGGGAAGAAGTGATGTTCTAGCAGTTGGGGGGAAAGAGTAGGTAATATAGGAAAAAGGATCAGGGAAGGTTTCATGAAGAACGTGGTCCTTGACCTGATTCTTCAAAGAAACCTGGTATTCCAAGAGTGAAAGGTTTTCTCAGTTAACTATTTCCCTTCTACTTCTAATTGCATTGGTTTTGTTTGTGCAAAAACTTTTCCACTTCTTATAATCAGAATTGTCTATTTTTTCTCCTATGATCCTTTCTGCCCTTACATGGTCAAAGATTCTCCCCCACTTCATAATTTTAAAAGGTTATTTCTGCTCTTTCCCTGCTCCTCTAATTCATAAATGAATTGTGAATTATAATCATAAATGAATACTAAAGGATGTGACCTTTTCTATCTAAATTATGTATTAATTTTGGAAATTGCCTTAGAATGTGGTTTGAGATGTTTATCTGAGGCCATTTTCTGCCAGACTTACGTTTTCCCAGCAGTAAGCCCTTTTCTCAGTAGAGTCTTTAAGTTTCTCAAATTCTTTGCTATTGGTTTATTTCCTCCTATTTGTTATATGTATAATCTGTTCCACTGATTGGCTTCTCACCAGCACTAAATGTTTAGAATGATTCATTATTGCTATGTAGTACAGTTTGAGATCTGACAGTGTATGCCTCCTTCCCACCCTTTTTCATTATTTTTCTTTATCATTATTCTTTTTTTTGTTTGTCTAGATGGATTTTTGTTATTGTTTTTTTCTAGTTCTATAAAGTAATGTTTGGTCATTTAATTGGAAGTAAATTAGTTTAGGTATTGTTGGCATTTTTATTGTATTGGCACAGCCATAAGCAATGAATATTTCTCCAATTATTTAGAATTCTGTTTCTATACAAAATGTTTTGTAGTTAGGTGAAGTCTCTTTCTTTATTTCTTTCTTGGATGCAGCCCAAGAGGAAGAGACTGCAACTTCTTTGGCACCAGTTACTGAAGCCCCTGAACCTCCTTTGGGACCCCGCCTAGGAATATTGAAAGTGACTGATGTTGCCCCAGATTCCTTGGGTCTCTCCTGGACAGTCCTCCAGGATCCTTTTAACTCCTTTGTGATTCAGTATAAAGATAAGGATGGGAAGTCCCAGGCAGTGCTCCTGAGGGGAGACCAGAAAAAGATAACTATCTCTGACCTGGAGCCCAACTGGAAGTACACATTCCTCCTCTACGGACTCCATGACGGGAAGCGTCTAGGCCCTATCTCTACAGAAGGCACTACAGGTGACAGCTCCTGCTCTAGGCCAGAGAATTAAATTTCCATCTCGTGGTGTTCCATTTACTTCTACTCATCCTTTGGTTCTAGGAAAGAGAAGGGTGGGAAATATTGGAAATATTTGCACAAAAGTCATGAGTGTGGAGGGAGAGACCATTACCAAAAAAAAAAAAGGGCCAATCCCTCATAAGAATGGAGGTTAAGCCACAAGTGTAAATTCAATGCCAAACTGAAGTCTTATGGCCTTTTCCCCCCACCTTATGATCCCTAATCTAGGGCTGGCTCCAGCTGGACAATCCCTTGGGGATACTGGGGGCCGCCTGTCCCAGCTGTCTGTGTCAGATGTGACAACAAGTTCCTTCCGGCTGAATTGGGAGGCCCCACCTGGTGCCTTTGATTCATTTCTACTTCGCTATGGGATCCCAGAGGTGAAGCCTTCAGAGCCACTGTACCCACCTCTGCTACAACGGCAGCTGACTGTGCCTGGGATCCAACGTTCAGCAGTTCTTCGTGACTTAAGGCCTGGAACCCTCTATGCAGTGACACTTTATGGCCTTCGTGGCCCACACAAGGCTGACAGCCTCCAGGGCACTGCTAGAACACTCAGTCCAGGTACCACATGTCATGGCCCACAGCCTCTGGGCATTACCCCTAACTTTAGCTCAGGCTCTATGACTCCCGCCTAGGTAATAAGGCAGATGCCCCAAGAGGAAGATGCTTAGGCAGGAAGGTGGGCAGGTGGTAGGTGAATAACAAGGTATTCTGTCAGAGCAACCAGCTTCTTCTCCCCTCAAAAAGTAAGGTAGGGATGGTAATTTTGGGTAGCCAAAGACACATGTGATAGAGTAAGTGAGTGTGTCTTAAGTCTTTGGGGTGAGCTATTATCAATTTTCATTTCCAGGGCCTTGAGGTAGAAAAAGAAGGGTAAACAAGTCACATAGAAGAAATAGCCAATAAAAGATAGATGATAATAGAAACTGGAGAGAAGATCCAAGCAAAATTGCCTTTTCTTGAGCTGGAAAGGGGTCCTAATCCAATTCAATAAATATTAAGTGCCTACTATGTTCCAGGCACAGAGCCTTAACTGCTTTCCCTACTGATTTAGTACTAGAGAGCCCCCGAGACCTCAAGTTCAGTGAGATCCGAGAGAACTCAGCCAAGGTCAGCTGGACTCCACCTCCAAACCGAGTGGATAGTTTCAAAATATCCTACCAGCTAGCAGATGGAGGTAACCTGCCAGCTTAGCTACCTTGACTCTGCCTTGGCTTCAATTCATATTCCTTTATGTTCTGCTGCCTCTTCCTGGACCCTTCTTATCCTCTATTTTCCCTCATTTTCTATTGTCTTCCTTCCCCACATCCCTAATCCATTGAGGACTCCAAATGAGCTTCTCTCACCACCTTCTTTTGTATTTCCAGGGGAGCCACAAAGTGTACAAGTGGACAGTCATACCTGGCACCACCACCTGGTGGGTCTGACCCCTGGAACCCGATATGAAGTGACTGTGGTATCTGTTCGTGGCTTTGAGGAAAGTGAGCCCCTCACGGGCTTCCTCACAACTGGTGAGACAGACACAGGGGAGGAGAGGGAAAAGAGGTGTGATCAAAAGGCAGAGAGAGGAGGGAAAGGGAGATAGAAGAAAAGAATAGACAGGAAAGAATGAGAAATGTGGAGGGAGATGAAGGAAATAGGAGAGCTGTGAGTGGATGGGAGATGAGGGAGACTGAAATGGATAAAAAAAAAGAGGAAGAGATTAAAGGATGAGAAAGTTAATAGTCTCAAACTGAGGATTATCAGGGAAATGGGCAGAGATGAGAGGAAGAGGAGGATGGGACTAGACAGATAGGCTCAGTATAGATGGAGGGGAGACAGCACAGGGACCAGCTCTGTAGCTCTGTCCATCTTCCTCCACCACAGTCCCTGATGGCCCCACCCAGCTTCAAGCACTGAATGTCACTGATGATTCAACCTTGCTGCACTGGAGTCCCCCTCAGGCCCCTGTGGAAAGATATGCCCTTCGGGTCACAGCCCCGGAGGGTGAGTTGAAGAGAGGCCGTGTGGGATGGAGGAAGTTAAGGTTTTGAATGCTCAGATCTCTGAGGGTGAAAGAGATGATTGGAGAGTATGGGACAGGACATCTGGGGAAGGAAAGTAGTAGCCAATCCCTTCTTTTCATCTCTAGTCCCACCTGTGATGGCCTCAGTTCCAGGAAGTGCTGTAGACTTCCCCCTGCGTAATCTTCAACCCCGGAAAAACTACACTGCAACCCTTAGAGGCTTCCGGGGTCCTAACATCACCTCCCCTGCCAGCATCACCTTCACCACTGGTATCATGAGGCCTGGGAACCAGAAAGGGGGAGACAAAGGGAGGAGAAGGTTCTAATGTGATATGGAGGGCGAGGAACCACAGAAAGACGCTGTTTTATCCCATGGGAATAACAAGAGAAAAATGAGCTTTGCCTTCCTTTCCCAGGACTGGATGCCCCACGTGACTTGAGGGCCAAAGAAGTTACCCCCCGTTCTGCCTTACTCACTTGGACTGAACCTGAGTCCCCACCTAGTGGCTATTTACTTAGCTGTGATACTCCTGGAGGGCAGACTCAGGTATGCCCCAGCAGCTCCATCAGACAAGCCCAAACCCTTATGCCCACATTTGTTGGTCTGTCTCTGTCTGTGCTGCTTCTGACTTTCTCGTTCTATGAATATCCCCTTTCATTTACTACCAACTGACTCCCCCTCTCCCTCTGCTGTAGGAGATTCTGCTACCAGGAGGGGTCACATCTCATCAACTATCTGGCCTTTTCCCTTCTACTTTGTACAATGCTCGGATCCAGGCTGTCCGGGGGGAAAGTCTCACACCACCTGTGCCAACCACCTTTACCACTGGTACCTGGGGCTAGACGCTGAGAGAAGAACCAAAGGGACAAAGGGGTGGGGTGGTTGACAACAGTCCCCAAGGGGAAATAGAGGGAAAGGGGGTGGAGTAAATAAGTAAGTAAGTCTGGGGCATGGAGCAGCCTATGACTGGTCCTGAGTCTTGAGTTCCAGCTGGATCAGCCTCTTATTTAATCCCTGCCCCCTTCCACCCTAGGTGGACTGAGGATCCCATTCCCCCGGGATTGTGGAGAAGAGATGCAAAATGGGATAAGTAACTCACGTTCAACCACCATCTTCCTCAATGGAAACCGAGAGCGGCCACTAGAAGTTTACTGTGACATGGAGACAGATGGGGGAGGCTGGTTGGTGAGTTGAGGGGCACAGGCAGGGATGAACTCCCGGGACAATGTTCCCCTTGCCCAGGGAGAAAAGGGTTTTCCTGACACCTGTGTTCCCCAGTCCCTTAGATAAACACTAGCTATTATCATTGTTATCCATTACATTAGGTCTTCCAACGCAGGATGGATGGACGCACAGATTTCTGGAGGGACTGGGCAGAATATGCCCATGGATTTGGGAACATCTCTGGGGAGTTTTGGCTGGGTCAGTGTCATTACTCTTGGTTCTGGTCTGAGAGGAAGAGCTAAGGTTGAAGGCTGAGAGAATGGAAGCCTTGGTCTCTAAAAAGGAATGAATATGCTTTCTTTATTGTTCTTGGGTTTTGGGGGGGCTATGTTTTCCTTTGCAATGTGAATCTATATCAAATTCTTTGCCTTTTCGGGATGGCGGGGGGGAGGGAGGTAAGAAGGGAAGGAGAGAATTTGGAACTCAGAATTTTTAAAGATGAATATAAAAATTTTGTTTACATGTAATTGAGAAAAAAATTAAATAAAAATTGTTAAAAAAAAAAAAAAAAAAAAAAGGAGGGAAATGAGGAGAGAGAAGTTCAGGACAGAGCCAGATATGGAATCTTAGAGCTAAGAGACTGAAGGTCTTACTGGATGTCCCTTCCCATCGCAGGGAATGAGGCCCTTCACAGCCTGACCCAAGCAGGGGATTACTCCATGAGAGTGGACCTGCGTACTAGGAATGAGTCTGTCTTTGCTGAATATGACTTCTTTACTGTGGACTCAGCTGCAAAGTACTACCGTCTCCACCTAGAGGGCTACCATGGTACTGCAGGTAAGATACCCAGTCAGCTTTGGGGTAGGGCAAGAGAAGGAAAGAGTCATCATCACATAAAGTTTACAAAAAAGTAGACTCTTTACCCTCCCCCTATACTCTGTTTCTCACACCCCTCTCCCCTTCAGGAGACTCCATGAGTTATCACAGTGGCAGTATCTTCTCCACAAGGGACAGAGACCCCAACAATTTGCACATTCCTTGTGCTGTCTCCTATCGGGGTGGCTGGTGGTATCGCAACTGCCACTATGCCAACCTCAATGGACTTTATGGAAGCATCATTGACCATCAGGTGAGACGGAGTAGTATGAAGACAGGGCCTTTGGGAGGGGAGTTGTCATGCCTGGGATGGAGCTGAAGATAGGGAGAAAGTTGAGTCATGATAAGCAAAGGTTCTCTTCTGAAGGGGGAAGTAGCACTGAGGGAGAAGGGTCTTGGGAATAATTTCCAGGGATCTATGGGCTTTCATTCCTTTGAGTGCAAGAGACACTTTGAGCTCACTGAGCTAGAGCATGAAGTAGAAAAGGTGATAACTGGGGAGACTTGATGATTGTGTTGTGATTTCCATGTCCCTTCTTCTAGGGTGTGAGCTGGCATTCCTGGAAGGGCTTTGAGTTTTCCATCCCCTTCACTGAGATGAAGCTGAGGCCACGAAGTTATAACCCAACTTCCCAGAGGGCTTGATTCCCCATCTCCTACCCTCTGATCCTGAGATGCACAAAGGAAGGCTCCCAGACTATCCAGCTGCTGCCCCTTGCCAGCTTATTGCAAAGAAGAGCCAGGACCCTTATTTTCATGCCCTCCTCCTTTTCCCCAAAGAGCCAGAGTTATTCTTTGGATTTGTGGAAAATAGCTGAAGAGGGGGATTGATATGATCCTTCTACCCATGTTGCTTTCTACATTTAGTAACAGTTCTGCCCCTGAGTGATTTGTGATTTTAAAAAAAAACTGTCACATTCTGGGACAAAGAAAGAGGCCACTTTCATAAAAGTTTCAAATCTAAGTGATTATAGAAGGATATTCTTTGTAGTCAACAGAGGTCTAAGGTCTGGTGGAGATGATGTCTTAAGGCCTCAAGGTAATCTCAAATCGGCAGGTGGGTGAGTGAAGGGAAGGGGAAGGAGCTGTCCAGAGAGCTAGTGGAGAGGGGTGGAAGGCATCCCCCAGCGATCTCATGGAGGTAGAGAATTAGAGATGGCTTCCCCCTCTACAGAGAGGCCTACTGTCTCAGCTCAGCTCAGCTGTTAGGGGGCCTGAGACAGCTCAAAACTCCACTTAGGATGGCCAACAAGGATTCCTTTTTAATATAAAAAGGTCCTACCTCTGATGATGCACGCAAGAAATGTTTCCAGGTTTGTTTTGTTATTCATGGACAATGATTGACTGAATGCAAGGGTGGAAGACTTTGTAAGGAGATAGGAAAGAGGGTTAGTCTAATCAGTTTATGATGTGAAATCTGTTACACATGAGCTGTGGTTATACAAAAATTGGGCTAAACTGAGAGCCCTGTCTCAATTTTGGAAACTAGGAGAGATCTTCCTGAGAGTTTAGGGATTTAAGAAAAAAGAATGAAGTTAAGCAGGTAAAGGTTTTCCCCTTTCATTAAAGTCCCCTAAGTAATTTTCCTTGCCTCCAAGTAACTTAAGTTGAGGGTTACTCCCAGGAGGGAAAAAGGAGGAAAGAAGAGAGAGATCTATCTTTACCTCAGTTTTAAGGAATTACAGTTTTCCCCTTTATATTTTACATATGAATGCTGATGTAAAGGTGTGAGGGGTAGGGGACGAATTTTTACATTAAGGTGAAAAAGGCCTCAGTTTTACCAATATAGCTACCTACTTGCTCTAGCAGACAATACCAGCTCTTTGGTTCAGGGACAAAGGTTGGTACTTGCATTTATAAAAAGCCTCAATAGCAAACACATCCTTGGATACTCTTCTAACTTTCTCCTTCCATAACCCAAAACCAAAACAAATTGCTCCCAGATCCCAGGGGGGAAAAAAAAAGATTCCAGCCAATTGCAAATCACCTTCTTTGGAGGGAGGGAGGACGGGGAGCAAGGGAGGGCTGTGTACAAAGTCAATAAAGGAGAAACAGTGGTTCAAGGCCTGCGTTTAGGCACTTTATTGGTGCACTTTAGAGAGAAGAGCCAGAGGTTGTCACTCCAGCCTCAGCTTCCCGGGGCTGTAGCCGCACTGGAAAATCTAGAATCTTAGTATTGGTCCCAAAGACTGGCTTCAGAGATGGTAGGATGTGGCTGCCCTCAGGAAGCAGTGTGAAAGCCTGGAGCAGATGGGCCAGGATCAGAAAGACCTCTAAGCGAGCCAGGGGCTCCCCCAGGCACATCCTGGGCCCACAGCCAAATGGGATCCCCAAAGGGCTCAGTTCTGGCTCCAAGAAACGATCTAGGAGGAGAAATGTCTCTTAGAGATAGAGGTGAACCTGACTCACTCCATCAAGCCTCTGGCTCCTCTCTTCTTCAGCTGCTAGGAACTGAGTAACTGGCCTTGCAGGCCCCATCCCATTCCTTATCCCACCCTCTGAAGACAACTCCACTAAAGAACCTGTAGTGGCTCTCCTCTTCCTCTTAGGAGGTAGTATTGCCCCCACCCTTCACCCCCTCATTCAGATCCCAGCTCTCTGCCCATACAATCCCACTCCCTTCTTTGGGCCCCTTTACCAGGCCGGAAGTCATAAGGCTGTGCCCAAACACTGTCATCATGGTGAGCACCATAGATGTTGGGGATAATAATGCAGTTCTTAGGGATGTCAAAGCCACATAAGCTGAAAAAGACAAAAGAGTTAAAGTCAGGGACACCTCAGATACAGATAACCCATTCACACACCCTCTTCCCCCCTCACCATGAAGCCCAACATAAGCAGAAGGACTTAATTACCTGCTGGTCTGTTTGGTGTAATGTGGAATGGCCAAGGGGGCTGCAGGTCTCAGTCGGAGAACCTCAGCAATAGTAGCATTGAGCAGGGGGAACCGAGCTCTGTCTCCATAGCTGGGAGGGTTTCCTGAAAAACCTGGCCCCAGCTCTTGGTCCAGTTCTTCCTGCAGCCGCCTCTGTATCTGAGGAAGGGAGGAGAGTTCTTGTGTTTTTTTCTTACTGGGCTCACTTCTACATCTTCCCCAAGGCCTCCCATCTTTGGAGTCTACATCCCCAGTACCTCCCCAGTTGGTATCTTCCATCCCCCTCCCTAGCTCTTGACAGCCCATTTCTCTGGGGTCACACCTCTGGGTGGTGAAGCAGGAAAGCCACAGTCCAGGTAAGGGTGGATGCTGTGGTCTCAGTGCCACCAATGAATAAGTCCACCAAGGTCATGTGTACATGTCCTTCCGAAAGCTGACCTGGCCCCTCTCCTTGGTCCCTTAGTTTTTGTAGCATGAAATCAGTCAAATCCCGAGTCTGCCCTTCCACCATTGTCTCCTAGGGGAAGACAAAGAGAGAGCAAGTCATTTTGGGGAGGGTATAAGGGTGAAAGTGTTGAGCACAAACTCCCTTGGTAAAGATGGATGACCAGGGTACAAGAGTTTTCATTTCATCCCTGTTATCTGGGAGCCTAATGGTTCTAAAATTCTCTCTTTTCATGCAGTTGAGTCCCAGCTCTTTGACTAACCAGCTAAATAGCTTCTTGACAGTAAGGGAGCAACTGCTCTGCTCACCTATTCAGCTCTCATCACCAAAAGTCATCTTACCACTTCCTTGGTCCTCTATCACACATTTTTCTTCACTTACCCAGGTACAGAAGAGGCTTTTCACTATAGAGTTTATTAGCAGTTTAGCAAGGTGGCCAGGTGGCACAGCGAATAGAGGCCCTGGAGTCAGGAGGACCTGAGTTCAAATTTGAACTCAGACACTTAGTGGCTGTGTGACCTTGGGCAAGTCACTTATTGCCCTGCCTTCCCCCCTCAAAAAAAAAAAAAGCAGTTTAGGGAAAAGACAGTGTGGTACAATGGGAAAAAAATGGCTCTAGCCTGATACCTGGGTTCAAATCCCAATTCAGAAATGACCTGTGTGGCTTTAGGCAAGCCATTTAACTTCCTAAGGCCTCAGTTTCCTCAACTGTAAAAAGAGAGGATTGAAACAACCAGTTTCTAAAATCCTTTCTAGTTCTAGTTCTTTGATATTAAAGATATATAGCCCTCAAAGGGTGTTACATAAAGACTGAATTACAGAGCCCAGGGATACTATTCCAGGACCCATACCCTAAAATGGCCACATTGGGAGCCTTATCCCTTGACTCTCTGTGGTATCAGTAATTTTGTTTCTGGGAGGATCATAGTATTATTTAAGGTTGAAAGTGACCAGTCACCTAATCCAGCTCCTACAGATGAGAAAATTGCATATAGTCCAGGGAGGTGGTGGCTTCCTAAGGGCACTGGGCCTAGCCATTATCCCATGTTGCTTGCACCACTGTTCCCCTCTTTATTCCCCAAAACCAAGCTCCTCTAACTCCTTCCAATTTTAAGTGAAGAATTTCCTGGGGCCATGATGCCTCTGTATTCTTGGCAGCATTAGCATATCTCCTGCTGTCTCAGAATTCATACCCCAATCACATTCCAGAATTTCATTCAATAAATACATAATGACTACATACAATTCTCTACAAAATTCTAAACAAAGGCCATTCCTTCATAAACTCAGCTCAAGAAGTGTATTGTGGAAAAAGGGGAGGATAGAAACCTGCCTGTCAATCACTGAGGGGAAGACTTTTTGCCAACCAGCAATCTCAGAGAACATCATTCCTTTACCTTGTGCCATCTCAAGTGCTTCTGCACAATCCTGTCCCGTTTCTCTATCATCTGCTTCAGCTTCCTGAGACCTGGGTTGGGGAAAAACTGGAGAGAGGAAGTAGTTCTAGTTCTTTGATATTAAAGATATATAGTCCTCAAAGGGTGTTACATAAAGACTGAATAATAATTAAATAGCCTCCTTCTAATAATTAAGTAGTCTCCTTCTCTTCCTCCCTCCTCACCCCTGGGAAAGAAATTAGTGCAGCCCTTCTAAGACCTAGATATGTTATCCTTCTGCCCAAGACATTCCTCTCAGCTCCTCCCTTCTTCCCCCAACAGGTCCCTGGGGTCTGTATTGCAGAAACCTTACCCTGAGAAAGGGTAGGATGTCCAAAATCTGTACTTGCCAAGAGTCCCAGGCTAGCAACAATTGCCTGATGCAGTCTTCAATTTCCTGCACTATGAATTCTCTCTGTCAAAAAGGGAGGAGAATCCCTTTGCTCAGACTCCCTCTGATCCTTCCTGGGAGGTCAGGATGGTGGCAAAGAGAAGTGGAAAGGAGAATGAAATTGAGAAGGGACAGAAGTAGGAAGACAGGATTAAGGGGAAATGACGCAAGGAAGGGAACAGGGCTGAGTAACTAACCTTTTCCCCAAAACTGAGGAAGCAAATGATGCTACAAGTGAACTTGAAGAGTTCTTCATATATGTTCACAGGAGTGCCATCACGTGCAAGGAGCCTCTGTGGGATGAAGGGGAATGGAGGGGGTTAGAGGAGGACCTATTACTATTGCAACAAGAAGAGTGTGGGTGGCATGGGAGAAATACAGTATCAACCAGTTATAGATCGAGATGGAGATACAGAAAGAGGAGAGCACTGAAGTTCTAGAACTCAGCCTAAGCAGGTAACAGTTTTCTTACCTTACGCCAGTCCTGTACCATCTGTTCTATGAGGGGTTCCATATTATTCTGGATATATAGAAGAGCAAAACGGGCCAGCTTCCTGTGGGCCTTCCAGAGTGGTGTGTAATCCCCAAGAGACAGGTCCTGGCCATCTTTGCTTACCAATTGGACTGGGGAAATGGAGAGGACTGAACTGAAAAACACTGGAATCTAGAAATCTATAACCCCAGGCTCAAGCTTTCTGCTTCCAACAGCCCTTACCTCCTTGGAAGTAAATATACAGTTTCTACTCCTTAGCTCTACCACTTTTTCCCAAACTGGTATTCCCTTAATAACCTTACCCATTTTCCCCAGCCCTTATTATAGGAAAGAATAGAATAGTCCTTTCCCTCACTAGCAAATGTTTGAGGTCTCCCTGAAAAATACATCCATTTCTTGACAAAGGCTTCCTCAATTGCCTTCTTGGAGTTCAGGACCACCACATCTAAAAGAGATGAAAGAAGGACAGTTTCAAAAAGAAGTTTCTTGGTTTCCAGGGCAACCTGTCTGTGCAGTCATCCAGACAGAGAACACTCTCTTCTTACCTTGTATCCCAAGGTGAAACCGATAGAGTGGCCCATATTTCTGTGCAAGGCTCAGCAAATAGCTTGGGAGATCAGCTTGAATGAGATGGAGAAAGCCAGGGACTAGAGGTGGGAAATGATGGGGCGAGACAGTCAGCTGCATCCATAGCAGCCCTAGGGCAGCTAGCAGGATCAGCAGCAGTACCACAGAAAGCAGCATAGCACAGGAAGGCAAAGAAGAGAGTGAGGCAAAAGGCCAAATATAATCTCCATTGGACTTCCTCCCTCCTCCTTTTGGACATTGTTCATCCCCCTGGCCTTGAAATGTCTTTGGGACTGAGCTCTATTCCTTCCTCTCCCAACCAAAGCCCTCAATATGCCTCCCCTTCCTTTACTTCACTGTCAAACAATTCTCCAGGAACCACTGTAACCAATCTCACTTCTCTAGCCTCCACCATCTCTCAATCAAGAACAGAACACAGGGTCCTTGAACCCAGCCTTCTAGTTTGCATCTCAGCTCAGCTTGCAAAATCTCAGGGTTACCAGCAGAGAAATGGATACCCCTACCATTTCCATAAATGGAAATAGACCTCTCCATCAAGGTAGAGATGTTTTTGTACAGAATTACCCCCAACTGGCATAATCAATAAAGCAAAATATAGTTTGCTGATCCTTCAAATGGGGATAATCATAGGGATCCTATCTAATTTCTATAGTTGTCTTGAGAAATAATAGATATGAAAGGGCTCTTTGAAAGAAGTTAAAATGCAGAAATCACAATACAATGAAACTGAACACTAGATAATTAGAATAACCAAGTGTGGTCTCATAGAAGAATTAAGAAATTTCACCTCCTCTTCTCTGCAGAAGTAGGAGACTATAACTATGGAATATTACTATA
>CM053593.1:198822257-198868582 GCA_028646575.1 Pseudocheirus occidentalis | reverse complement strand
AGAGAACCTAAAAATCATCCTTCAAGAAATTATCAAGGAAAACTTCCCTGATATTTTAGAACCAGAGGGCAAAATGAAAATTGAAAGAATTCACTAATCACTTCTTGAAAAAGATCCCCAAAAGAAAACTTCTAGGAATATCATTGCCAAATTTCAGAGTTCCCAGGTCAAGGAGAAAATACTACAAGCTGTAAGGAAGAAACAATTTAAGTATTGTGGAAACACAATCAAGATAACACAAGATCGAGCACCTTCTACATTAAGGGATCTAAGGGCTTGGAATGTGATATTCTGGAGGTCAAAGGAGGTAGGATTAAAACCAAGAATCACCTATCCAGCACAACTGAGTATAATGTTTCAGTGGAAAATATGGTCATTCAATGAAATAGAGGACATTTAAGTATTCTTGTTGAAAAAAACAGAGCTGAACAGAAAATTTGACTTTCAAATACAAGAAGCATAAGAAGGTAAGCAGGAAAAAGGAATCATAAGGAACTATTTACAATCCTATGTGGAAAAATGATCATTGTAACTCATGAGACTTTTCACTGTATGAGGATAGTTGGAGGGAATATATGTATGCATGTATGTATGTATGCATGTGTGCATACGTATATATGTATGTGTAGGAGGGTATATGTGTGTATAAATACACAGTGTACATGTGAGTACATGTATACATAGACAGAGGGCGCAGGATCAATTGAATAGGAAGGGATGATATCTAAAAAATAAAATCAAGAGGTGAGAGAGGAATATAATGGGGAGAGAAAAGGAGAAATAGAATAGGGTAAGTTATCTCATATAAAAGAGACAAGAAAAAACTGTTACAATGGAGGGGAAGAGCAGGGAGGTGAAAGGGAATGAGTCCACCTTACTCTCATTGAATTTGGCTTAAGGAGGGAATAACATACATACTCAATTGGGTATCTTACCTTACAGGAAAGTAGGGGGGAAGGGAAGAAGAGGAAAGAAGGAAAGAAGGGAGGGCAGATTGGGGGAGAGGGTAGTTAGAAGCACACACTTTTGAAAAGGGACAGGATCACCCAAAAAAAAAGGGACAGGATCAAAGGAGAAAATAGAATAAATGGGGGGGCAGGATAGGATGGGGGAAATAGAGTTAGTCTTTCACAATATAACTACTATGGAAATGTTTTGTTTATCTATACACGTACAACCTAAATTGAATTACCGGTTGGGGTGGGTGAGGAGAGAAGAAGGGAAAGAATCTGGAAATCAAAGTTTTTTAAAAACAAATGTTTTTGGTTTTTTTAATGGATTTTTTAACATGCAACTGGTAAATAAGATATACAGGCAGTGGGGTACAAAAATCCATCTTGCCCTACTAAAAAGTTGGGGGGGATAGAGGAGGATATAAAAGAGAGCAGATTGAAGGAAGGGGTATTCAGTAGGCTCTCTGTCTTGGGGTGGGAGTAGGGGAAAGACGGGGAGAAAATTTGTAACTCAAAATCTTGTGGAAATGAATGCTAAAAACTAAAAATAAATAAATAAAAGATTAAGGGTTTTTTTAAAGTTAATTGACTCATTTATAATATCAGCAAAGTAGCAGGACATAAAGTCAAACACATATAAATCATCAGGATTCCTAATATCACCAACAGGATCCTGCAGGAAGAGATAACTAGAGATACTCCATTTAAAATAACTCTAGACAGTATAAAATACTCACCAAAACAAACTCAGGATCTATATGAACAAAACCATAAAAAGTTTTGTACACAAATAAAATCAGATTTAAGTAAATGAAGAAATAGTAAATGTTCATGGGTGTGACCAATATAATAAAAATGACAGTTTTACCAAAATTAATCTATATAGTCAATGCCATCCCAATTAAATTACCAAAAAAGTATTTTATACATCTAGAAAAAATAACAAAATTCATTTGGAAGAACAAAAGTCAAGATCATCAAAGGAACTAATGAGAAAAAAATGTAAAGGAAGGAGGTTTTCTTCATATTATGAGGCAGCAATTCTCAAAACTATCTAGTACTGGCTAAGAAACAGAGAGATCAATGGAACAGAGTAGACACACAAGCTACAGCAGCAAAAGAATAGGTACTTAGTGTTCAACAAGTGTGAAGACTTAAGTTTGGGGGATTAGAATTTATTATCTGGTCAGGAGGGCTAGGTGGCACAGTGAATAGAGCACTGGCCCTGGAGTCAGGAGGACCTGAGTTCAAATCCGATCTCACATATTTAACACTTACTAGCTGTGTGACCTTGGGCAAGTCACTTAACCCCAATTGCCCTGCCTTTTCCCCTATAAAAAGTAAAAAAAAAATTGTTGAGAAAACTGGAAAATAGTCTGGCAGAAACTGGATGTAGATCAGTATCTTAAACCATTTACCCAAGATAAGGTGAAAATGGATAAATGACCTAGATATAAAGGGAGATATTAGAAGAAAATCTGAAGAACATGGAACATATTATCTATCAGACTTATGGATAGGTGAGCAATTTATGAACAAACAAGAGTTAGAGAGTGTTGTAAGATGTAAAATAGAGAATTTTGATTACATTAAACTAAAATAAAACAAATTAACCAAGATCAGAAGGAAAGTAAAAAACTGGGGGAAAATTTTTATAGACAGTTTCTCAGATGAAGGTCTCATATCTCAAATACATAAAGAATTTTTCCAAATATATAAGAATTTGAGTCATTCTCCAATTGGTAAATGGTAAAAGTATATAAACAGGCAGTTTTCCAATGAAGAAGTCAAAACCAGGGGTGGCTAGGTGGTGCAGTGAATAGAGCACCGGCCCTGGAGTCAGGAGTACCTGAGTTCAAATCCGGCCTCAGACACTTAACACAAAAACTAGCCATGTGACCTTGGGCAAGTCACTTAACCCCAACTGCCCTCCAAAAAAAAAGCAAAAAAAAAAAAAAAAGAAATCAAAACCATTTATAGTCTGCTTTCCAAGATGATTAGGGAAAATGGAAAAGAACCTACAGGTTCTAAAATATTTATAGCAGCTTTCTTTGTGGTGGCAAAAAAGTGGAAATAGTGGGGATGCCTGTCAATTGGGGAATGGCTAAACAAATTGTGCTATATGTTCATGACTGAATATTACTCTGCTATAAGAAATGATGAGCTCTATGATTTTAGAAAAGCATGGAGAGACTGCCATGAAATAACGAAAAACAGAATGGGGAGAAACAAGAAAATATTGTATATAGTAACAGCAATATTGTTTTAAGAATAACTTTAAACAACCAAGTCATTTAGACTACTCTAAATACCCAAATTAACCTCAAATATCTTACGAAGGAAGATGCTGTTTGAATCTAGAAAGGAATGTTGTTGTGGTATAGAAAATGATGAGCTGGTTGATTTAGAAAAACATGGAAAGACTTGGACATATGAAGAAGGATGCTATCCTTCAGAGAAACAGATGATAGGAGGGAATAAGCATAGTACAGTTTTACACGTATGTGTATGAGTGTATATGTGTATATTTATAGATATCTATGTATATGCATATTTTTCCACACTTAATTGTAGTCTTCTTTAGGGTGGGGTGGGGGAAGGGATGGAAAAAAATAAAGTAAAAAGTATACAGCAGAAAACAAAAGAAAAACAACAAGGAAGCAAAGAAAAGCTGGGCAGCTATGAAAACAATATGTAGTATTTATTATATAAGTTTTCTTGAAATGGAGATTTATTGCTTTATATTGACTCCTCTCTTATGATCTGCTGTGCATATGGCAATTTTTTTTCTTTTCTCATTTTGTATTTAAGTGTAAATTTTTAAAAAAAATTTTTTAAAGAAACATGAAACAAAATCCATTTCCAGTCAAGTGACCTGAATTCATTTGAATGCATTTTCAAATTACCTTACACTGGATAAATTTACATGGGACTTACTTCCTAAATATAAACTGATCTATCAAAGATAGTTAACTAGTTAACAACACAACAAACAGTATCCAAATTACTAGAAAATCTATTTTTCTATGTTGGCATTAGCAAGTTTCACCATACAGACATATATCAAATTTTATATTAACAATACTATGAATTAAATATTACAGTTTTGCCAGTTTGAATTGACTGGATAATTTAAAGTACACTTATATATTATAGCCATTGCTGATAGAATTTCTCTCTCGAAGGTTTCAGGAGGAGGAATGGTTTTTGGCCCAAACAAAAAACTCTAAGGAGTTAGATTAGGTATTAACTTTTTTTTTCTTTTTGGAGGGCAGAGTAATTGGGGTTAAGTGATTTGCCCAAGATCACATGACTAGTAAGTGTTAAGTGTCTGAGGCTGGATTTGAACTCAGGTCCTCTTGACTTACCTGGCTGGTGCTTTATTCACTTCACCACCTAGCCACACCTAGATTAGGTATAATGCCCTTATTCCTCAGGCAGAAATCTTTGAAAGTTTCCTTACAAACCATCCTGAAAAGGTAGGTAAGCACAGCTACCAGATGCTGATCTCACTTCACTTTTAGGAGATGAAGAAGTTACAGCTGCAGAAAATTCTTATAGCAGTGTGGTATAATGGGTAGGGATTGAATCTTCTCCTTTTGTAATTTCTAGTTCTCAACTAAAATTAAATCACTGAACTTTAATCTGCACGTGGGGCTAGATCTTGAAATCTTAAAATATTGACACCCTGTTCGTTAATCTGCCACAAAAGGCCATCACTCAGAACTATTTCCCAAGCTTAATTGCTTCGAACTGTTAGCAGGGTTAGTAAGATCTTACCTTTCACAGAAAAGATGTCCTTGCTATATCAACTTCACACACACAAAAAGATCAAACCACATTACTACTATCTGTGTTTTTAAAAACATACCTACATCAACCTTTAAATAGTTAAAAGTAGAGTTATAAGTCGGCATTTATTCTTCTACTGGACACCTTATCAACCAAAAGAGTGGTTATTCAACTTCTAAAGCTGGTGGAAAGAGAAGGTGAAGGGAATACCTGGAGAAGGGCTAGGGCTGAGTTTTTGGGACCTGACCTTTTCCATTCCTGCCCCTCCTTTCCTTTCTCCTGTCTTTCCTTTTCCTCGTAGAAAAATATATAAAGCAACATATTTGATGTGTTCAATAGGCATACTATACCAAGTAGGGTAACCATCATAGAAATGTTTTTAACAAATGAGTGATGAGCACCTTGTGGACAAAAGGGATCTAGCCTCACATATAGCTAAGCACTTTTGCATAACCTATTATAAAAATGATTAGTATTCTTACCCTCTTCTTGTACTGTCTCCTGAAACTTCCTTAAACCTAGAGACATTACTTCTCCAGGTGGAGAGATCAGAAGAAGAGAAAGGTTTGTATGATCCAATAAAGGTCACATTATCCTGGTTAGACAAAGGTGAGAAATTTTTAGATGATCTAATTATTTTTCTATTTTTTAGTTTTCTCTGACTCATTTTTGCTATCCCTAGTTTTATTTTTACCAGAGGACCCTTCCATAGTCATCAATTTCTGAGGATCAGATCCTAGAACTTGCAAGTATCTAAACCATACTGCAAAGCCTTCTGATTGGCTACAATTCCCTTAAGGACCAAGTAGAATGGAGCCTAAATTAATTACCCATGAATCTTTACCAGTATTCTTGATTAATAAGGCAATACAACTGAAAATTATGGAAGTCTAGATTCAATCAAGACTGTAAGCATCTACCAGTCCAATGGGAGGGGACTTAGGGAGTGGGCATAAGAACCTCATGCCGATAATGATGGGGTGATGGGACCCTGAATTTAATCATACATTTCAGCAACCCAGTCCCTGAACTTTCTCGTACAACCCAATCTGTGACCTCTGACTCCAGGCATCTGGCCCGGCCCAGCCCATCTAGATATTCAAACAGTCCCTTTAAGAGTCTTTTTACTGTGGCCTTCCAACCCAGCCCAAACTACTTTACTCCTTTCACTGTCTGTACCAGTCCATCGCAGGCTATTTGCCACTTCTTAATCTCATTCAAATCTTCTATCTTTGTATAAAAGTATCAGTTTTACCCCCCATGAAGGTGCAGATCCACTTAGTCTAGCCCACTCTGTTGGCATAAACCATGATACTTTGACTGAAAGAAGGCTTGAGTGCTTGAATTTTTTCCAGGCTGACTTACCCTGAACCCTTACATTTCAGGGTTCCCAGTACCCAAAACTGCATCATACCAGGGAACTCAGAAGCTCACTCCCAGAACCATGAAAGATGTACTCTCCTATGAATCCCACTGCTCCCACCACTAATGTTAGTCCTGAAATAGACTAAACACATAAGTGAAGAAAAAAAAAAGGTGTCTTTAATTGAGATAAAAAGGGGCCATGAACCTGTGACCCTGGTTCATCCATATATCTGAATACATGAGAATCCACCAAGTGAAGTTACAAAAAGATGTTTATACTTTTAAGTGGAAAAGGGGGAAGAGGGGTTTTCCATATGAGGAGCAACACCTGTTCATGAGGCCCCAGTTATCCTTGGGAATCCAAGCAAAAAAAAAAAACAAAAACCTTTTGTTCTAGTTATTTCACCCTTCATGACCTAACTTGCCATAAATCTTAATGAAAGAAGCAAAGACATTCGATAACTGTGGCTAACCTAACCCAGTTCTGTTTACTGAGCTAAGGTTCCCTAGGGTGGGACTCAGTCCAACCTAGTTGAGAGTTATTCAACAAGACTTGAGGAATGCAAGGACATTCCTAGGACTGTTGAGAGGGAGAGGCTTCATTACTGTTGCTATGGCTTTTTGACAGAGAAAGAAATATTACATTTGATATTATCAATATTTCTGTCAAGTGCAAGGACAAGGATAATTTGACTGATTAGAGGAAAAAATAGATTTGCAGTTCACAGGTTAAAAAATTTTAAGAAATATGTATTATTAACTCTTCTTGACTATGAAAAGAGAGAAAATAGTTTATATCAGGGAGCAACTTAAAAGTAACAAAATAATTTTGAAGAATATTTTCTGTTACTACTGTATTTTCTTCTATAAATTATAAGTATATTAGAAGCAAAGGCACCAGAAAGTACTGGAACAGACTATGGGTTTGTGAGCTTTTAAGAACCCCAAAGGCAGGGGTGGAGCCAAAATGGCAGAGTAAAAACAGGAATTTGCTTGAGCTCCCACTCCAACCACCTCCAGTACAGGTAAAAAAAAAAAACTACTCTAAACAAATTTTAGAGCTACAGAACCCACAAAGTGACAGAGAGAAATGAATCTCATACTGAAGGCAGTGTGGCAGGCTAACAGGAAGGTTTTATCACACCAGGCTGGGAGCCAAGTACAGCCATACAGGCCCAGACCTGGGGTGGCCCCAACCAGCAGTACAAACCAGCCAGGGCAGACTTCAGGAGTGTGAATCACCAGCAGCTGTGGCACTTTCCAGACTTCTCAAACCATAAACAGCAAAGACAAAGTAAAAGGTGAGTAGGGAGCTCTGTTAGAACTGGGTGAGAGAAGAGAATGGTCTGGCTCCTGCCCCTGGGAGAAAGAAGGCAGTGCAGAGGTTGCAGCTGCTGCCACATAGCTGCCTCCAGAGGTCCTGGCCTACAGATCATAGGGGAACCAAGCAACCATTCAGAAGGTAATTGCTCTTGCTTTGACCTGCTTGGATCTGGGTCATAGTCTTGGATGGTGGTCCTAGGGTGAGGAACACTAGTGTGCCAGGGCTTGTGGAGGCTATAGAGAGGGTGCCCTCCTCATAGTTCTGACAACACCTGCAAAAACCCCAGCAATTTGGGACACAGCTCTCTCCACTCTGGAAGCAGAGTTCTACCATGGCAAAGAATTAAAACATCAAGTAATTGGCTGGCAAGATGAGCAAACAGAGGAAGTACAATCAGACCATAGAATCTTCGGGGGAGGGGGGGAATCAAAGAAGATGAAAACATGGAACCAGAAGAAGATAACAAAGTCAAAACTCCTGCATCAAAAGCTTCCAAGAAAAATATGAACTGGTTACAGGCCAAGGAAGAGCTCAAGAAGGATTTTGAAAATAAAACAAGGGAAGCAGAGGAAGTATTGGGAAGAGAAATGAGAATGATGTAAGAAAATCAAGAAAAATGAGTCAACAGCCTGACTGAAGAAAATGATACCTTAAAAAATAGACTAAGTCAAATGGCAAAAGAGGCCAAAAAAGCCAATGAAGAGATGAATTCCAGAATTGGCTAGATGGAAAAGGAATCTCAAAAACTCACTGAAGAAAATAATTCCTTCAAAATCAGATTGGAGCAAACGGAAGCTAATGACTTTATGAGAAATCAAGATGCTATAAAACAAATCTAAGTAAATGAAAAAATACAAGACAGTGTGAAATATCTCACTGAAAAAACCACTGACCTGGAAAATAGATCTAGGAGAGACAATTTTAAAATTATTGGACAACCTGAAAGTCATTACCAAAAAGAGAATCTAGAAATCATCCTTCAAGAAATTCTCAAGAAAAATTGCCCTGATGTTTTAGAACCAGAGGGCAATATAGAACTTGAAAGAATTCACTGATCACCTCTGGAAAAGATCCCAAAAAGAAAATTTCTAGGAATATCATAGCCAAATTTCAGAATTCCCAAGTCAAGGAGAAAATATCACAAGCAATCAGGAAGAAACAACTAGAGCATTGTGGAAACACAATCAGGATAACACAAGACCTAGCAGCTTCTACACTGAGGTATCTAAGGGCTTGGAATATGATATTCTGGAGGTCAAAGGAGCTAGGATTAAAACTAAGAATCACCTACCCAGAAAAACTGAGTATAATGCTTCAGTGGAAAATATTCAATGAAAGAGAGGATTTTTAAGCATTCTTGAAGAAAAGATCAGAACTGAACAGAAAACCTGACTTTCAAATACAAGAAGCAAGAGAAGCATGAGAAGGTAAACAGGAAAAAGAAATCATAAGGAACTTATTAAAGTTGGACTTTTTGTTTTATGCTTTTTGGAGAGGGGAAGGTAGGGAAATTGTGGTTAAGTGACTTGCCCAAGGTCACAAAGCTAGGTTTTTGTGTATGTGTTAACTGTCTGAGGCCAGGTTTGAACTCAGGTCCTCTTGACTCCAGGGCTGGTGCTCTATTCACTGTGCCACCTAATCACCCCATAAAGTTGAACTATTTATATTCCTACATGGAAAAACAATAATTGCAGCTCATGAGACTTTTCTCAGTATGAGGATAGTTAAAGGGAATATGAGTGTATGTATGTATGTATGTGTACACACATGTATGTATGTATAAGAAGGTGTACGTGTGTATAAATATATATGTGAGTGTGTGTATATGTGTGTACATGTATATATAGACAGTGGACACAGGATGAGTTGAATAAGAAGGGATAATGCCTAAAAAATAAAAATTAAGAGGTGAGAGAGGAATATGTTGGGAGAAGAAAGGGAGAGTTAGAATACAGTAAATTAATTCACATAATAGAGGCAAGAGAAAACTGTTATAATGAAGGTGAAGAGCAGGAAGGTGAAAGGGAAAGTAAGGTCAACCTTACTGTCATTGAATTTGGCTTAAGGAAAGAATAACATACACACTCAACTGGGTATTTTACTCTACAGGAAAGTAGGGGGGAAGGGTATAAGAGGAAAGATGATAGAAGGGAGGGAAGGTTGGGGGAGAGGGTAGTTAGAAACAAACACTTTTGAAAAGGGATAGGGTCAGAGGAGAAAACAGAATAAATGGGAGGCAGGATAGGATGGAGGAAAATAGAGTTAGTCTTTCACAATTTAACTACTATGGAAATGTTTTGTGTATCTACACACGTACAACCTTTATTGAATTGCTTGTCTTTCCAGGGGAAGGGTGAGGAAGAAAGAAGAAAGAGAATCTGGACATCAAAGTCTTAAAACAAATGTAAAAAAAAATTTTAATTGTTTTTTTGCATGTAACTGGGAAATAAGATATATAGGCACTGGACTGTAGAAATCTATCTTGTCCTATCAGAAAGTTGGGGTGGGGTGGGGGATGATATAAGAGAGAACAGATTGGGAGAAGCAGTATTCAGTAGGTTCGCTGTCTTGGGGTGGGAGTAGGAGAAAGATGAGGAGAAAATTTATAACTCAAAATCTTGTGGAAATGAATGTTGAAAACTAAAAATAAATTTAAAAATAAAAAATTTTTAATGAAAAAACAAATTAAAAAATAAAGAACCCTAAAGGCAACAGCATTGCAATTGGCTGGTATTTCATAATAAAAACTTGTGCTAAATTAGTGAAGGAAAAATTCAGTGAATTAAAGATTAGTTCTATAGATAGTTTGGGAAATATAATTGGGAAATAAAGACTAGAGAAACTAAGCATATAATAGAAAGTAAGATAAATTTCATATTAGAATATGAAAGAAACAAGATAGATACAGTTTTTTTAGGCAATTGGGATTAAGTGACTTGCCTAGGATCACACAGCTAGTAAGTGTCTGAAACTGGATTTGAACTCAGGTCCTCCTGACGCCAGGGATGGTGCTTTATCTGCTATGCCACCTAACTGCCCCAGGTGTGGTTTTTTTTTTTTCGTTTTTTTTTAATCTTTTTTTTTTGAGGGCAGTTGGGGTTAAGTGACTTGCCCACAGTCACACGGCTAGTTTGTGTGTGTGTGTGTGTGTGTGTTAAGTGTCTGAGGCCAGATTTGAACTCAGGTCCTCCTGACTCCAGGGCCGGTGCTCTATTCACTGCGCCACCTAGCCACCCTGAGTTTGGCTTTTTTTGTTGTTTTTTTCAAAGAGAGATTTGAGGAAGGGCTTTTATCTCATTCAGATAAGAAGGATATGAGAAACTATATTTAGTTATTCTTTATGATATGAAAACTATAGAAATATATTTTTGCAGTATTGAATTATTTGAGGACAGCCTACCAAAATTCTGTATATATTAAGTCCTCATATAGAGAATAAGCGTTCTTAATTTCATTACTATGTAACAAAGGATATGGTTGCAATTTCCATGTTCCAGAAAATCTTGGTGAATCCTAAAAGAGGGGTAATAATACAAGACTATAATTTTAAATCTTTGATCATAGAGTAACTGAAAGTAACTGAAACTATAATTTGAAGTGCTAGAAACAAATTACCCTTGGGAAAATTGAGGTTCTTGACATTACCATTTGAGATTGTAAACTTAAACTTGATTTGATTGAATTTTTTTGGTGTTTTCTGGGGGCAGAGGCAAGACGGTGGTGTAGAAGCAGGAAAACTCCATAGCTCTCCCCATAACCACCTTAAATACCTATAAAATATGACTCTAAACAAATTTTAGAGCTACAGAACCCACAAAGTGACAGAGAGAAACAAATCTCCAGCTGAAGGCAGCCCAGCAGGCGGATAGGAAAGGTTCATTGCAGTTCACTGGGAGCCTACCCCAGCCCCACATGAGCCCCCAGTTTTAGCCCCAGGGTGGCCCCAACCAGCAACTGCAGCAGACTTCAGGAGAGTAGATCACCAGCAGCTCTGGCAGTTTCCAGAATTATCAACACATAAATGCCAAAGAAAAAGTGAGATGTCAATGTAGAACTCTGTTGGAACTGGGGGGAGACAGAGGAACGGGTCTAGGCCCTGCCCCCAGAGCTAGAAGTGGCAGAGGTGCAGCAGCCCTGCAGCCACCTCTATGCAGCTGCTTCAGAGCTCCTGGCCTGCAGATCGTAGTGGGGCCAAGCGACTATTCAGAGGCTAAGCACTCTTGCTTTAACCTGCCTGGATCTGGATCGCAATCTTGGGTGGTGGTCCTGAGGTGTGTGACCAGTGAGCTACAGTTTGTGGGGGCTGTAGAGATGGCACCCTCCTAATAGCTCCAGCAGCTATGAAAACCCTAGCAATTTGGGACAAAGCTCTTCCCTCTGGACACAGACTTCTACTGTGGCAAAGAGCTCAAAAGTCAAGTAATTGAGTAGTGACATGAGCAAGCAAAGAAAGCACAGCAATTCAACTTTAGATTCCTTTTTTGGGGACAAAAAGCATCAAAGCACAGAATGGGAGGAAGACAATGAAGTCAGAACTCCTGCACCAAAAGCTTCCAAGAAAAACATGAATTGGTTACAGGCCATGGAGGAGGAGCTCAAGAAGGATTTTGAAAATCAAGTAAGAGAAGTGGAAGAAAAATTGGGAAGAGAAATGAGAATGATGCAAGAAAATCATGAAAAGAGAGTCAACAACCTGACTGAAGAAAATAACAACTTAAAAAATAGACTAACTCGCTTTCTTATTCAGCCAGACAAGATGCCAAAAGGGAAGAAGGCCAAGGGGAAGAAAGTGGCTTCAGCCCTTGCTGTAGTAAAGAAGCAGGAGGCCAAGAAAGTGGTCAGTCCTTTGTTTGAGAAGCGTCCCAAGAACTTTGGCATTGGTCAGGACATCCAGCCCAAAAGGGACCTTATTTGATTTGTCAAATGGCCTCGGTACATCAGACTGCAGACTCAAAGGTCTATCCTTTAAAAGCGTTTGAAGGTCCCACCAGCAATTAACCAGTTCACCTAGTCTTTGGATTGTCAGACAGCCACTCAACTGCTTAAACTGGCTCACAAGTATAGACCAGAGACAAAGCAAGACAAGAAACAAAGGCTGCTGGCTCAGGCTGAACAAATGGCTGCAGGCAAAGGAGATGTCCCCACTAAGAGACCACCTGTCCTGAGAGCAGGTGCTAACACTGTTACTACCCTGGTGGAAAACAAGAAAGCACAACTGGTAGTGATTGCACATGACTTGGACCCCACTGAGCTAGTAGTCTTCCTACCTGCTTTGTGCCAGAAAATGGGGCCTCCTTGCTGTTGGTTGCTGAGTCACAGAAAGACCTGCACAAGCATTGCCTTCACACAGGTTAACCCTGAAGATAAGGGAGCCCTGGCTAAGCCGGTGGAAGCCATAAAAACCAATTATAATGACAGATATGATGAGATCCGTCATCACTGGGGTGGCAATATTCTGGGTCCAAATCAGTGGCTCATATCACCAAGCTGGAAAAGGCAAAAGCTAAGGAACTTGCAACCAAATTGGGTTAAATGTATATTTGATTTTTCCCTACGTAAAAATAAAAATTTAAACAAAAAAAATAGACTAACTCAAACGGCAAAAGAGGCCCAAAAAGCCAATGAGAAGAATGCCTCAAAAAGTCAAATTTGCCAGATGGAAAAAGAATCTCAAAAGCTCACTGAAAAGAATAATTCCTTCAGAATTAGAGTAAATGGAAGCTAATGACTTTATGAAAAATCAGGATACTATTAAATAGATCCAAACAAATGGAAAAAATAGAAGGCAATGTGAAATATCTCACTGGAAAAACCACTGACCTGGAAAATTGATCCAGAAGAGACAATTTTAAAATGATTGGACTACCTAAAAGCCATGATCAAAAAAAGAACCTAGAAATCATCCTTCAAGAAACTCTCAAGGAAAATTGGCCTGATATTTTAGAACCAGAGGGCAAAATAGAAATTGAAAAAATTTACTGATCACCTCTCGAAAAAAGATTCCAAAAAGAAAACTCCTAGGAATATTATAGCCAGGTTTCAGAATTCCCAGGTCAAGGAGAAAATATTTCAAGCAGTCAAAAAGAAACAATTTGAATATTGTGGAAACGCAATCAGAATAACACAGGATCTGGCAGCTTCTACATTAAGGAATCAAAGGGCCTGGAATATGATATTCCAGAGATTAAAACCAAGAATCACCTACCCAGAAAAACTGAGTATAATGTTTCAGAGGAAAATATGGTCATTCAATGAGGTAAAGGACTTTCCAGCATTCTTGATGAAAAAACCAGAGCTGAATAGAAAATTTGACATTCAAATACAAGAAGCATGAGAAGGTAAACAGGGAAAAGAAATCATAAGGAACTTATCAAAGTTGAATTATTTATATTCCTACATGGAAAAACTATAATTATAACTTATGCAACTTTTCTCAGTATGAGGAAAGTTGAAGGGAATATAAATGTATGTGTATATATTACATATATGTGTGTGTATGTATGTGTGTATGTATATGTGTACACATACATCTATGTTCATATAGGAGGGTATATATGTGTATGAATACATATGTGAGTGTGTGTATATATGTGTACTGGTATACACAGACAGAGGGCACAGGATCAATTGAATAGGAAGGGATGATATTTAAAAGGTGAAATTGAGAGGTAAGAGAGGAATATAATGAGAGGAGATGGGGAGAGACAGAATGAGGTAAATTATCTCATACAGAAGAGGCAAGGGACAACTGTGACAATAGAGGAGAAGAACAAGAAAGCAAAAAGCAATGGATCAACCTTACTTTCATTGAATTTCACTTAGGGAGGGAATGACATACATTCTAAATTGGGTATCTTGCCCTACAGGAAAGTAGGGGGGAAAGGGACGAGAGGGGGAATGATGGAAGGGAGGGCAGGTTAGTTAGGGGAGGGTAGTTAGAAGCACACACTTTTGTAAAGGAACAGAAACAAAGTAGAGAATAGAACAAATGGGGGGCAGGATAGGATTGAGGGAAACATAGTCTTTCACAATATATTCACTATGGAAATGTTTTGCATAACTACACTGTATAACCTATATGGAACAGCTTGTCTTCCCAGTTAGGGTGGGTGACGAGGAAGGAAGGGAAAGAATCTGGAATTCACAGTTTTAAAATCAAATGTTTAAAAAATTATTATTATTAATATAATTATTTACAGGCAACTGGGAAATAAGATATACAGGCACTGGGGTACAGAGCTCCATCTTGCCCTACCGGAAAATCAGAGAGGGAATGGGGAAGGATATAGGAGAGAGCAGATTGGGGGAGGGAGCATACAGTGGGATTGCTGTTTTGGGGTGGTGGGTAGGGGAAAGATGGGGAGAAAATTTGTAACTCAAAATCTTGTGGAAATGAATAATGTAAACTAAAAATTAAGATAGAAGTTAATTTTTTTTTAATGGCAAACCAGTCCAAATTTTCTGCCAAGAAAATCCCAAATGGGATCACAAAGAGTTGAACAGGATTGAAAAAACTGAACAGCAGAGATGGATACTGATTTTTTTTTTTTTGCCATTTCAACCTTTTTGTTGAATAGCAGTTCCATTCCTCAGTGTGATTTTTTAAACCATGAGCTTATCAAAAACTAAACTTGTAAGATATTTGTTGAGTGCAACTGAGAATGATTTCTGTTACTTTAGGAATTATTTCCATCTCAACCAAGTATTTTACAATCTCAGTGACATTCCTTGCCAGGGTGAATAGCATCGTACCAGTAACTGAATATCTAGGCCAAGTTAATTGCAGATGTTTCTAGTTCTTGAACTGAGGTATAAGTGAAGTAAGGTAGATAAATTACCATGAAAAGCCTGACAATTTGAATCCCAGACTTCAAGAGTCTCATTAAATAAATGAGGTTAGTGTTTGTGTATGATCATTGTTTTTGTTTTTCAAATTTTACTTTCAGTTCCAAATTCTTGAGTCCCGCTCTTTTCCCTCTGAGAAGGGAAGAAATACAAAACCCATTACAAATATGAAGTCATGCAAAACTAATTTTCATATTAAAAGAAATTATTATTTATATTAGTGTTCAATACTCCTCAAAACTGGAGGCACCAATGAGAGCAGAGACAGTGTGTTGGGATCATAAGATTTGGGGTCAGGAGGACCTCAGAGCTCACTAATCTGACACCTCTTACCCCCACCCCCACCTCCCAGTTCTACAAGTAAAGAAATTATGTTCCAGAGAAGTTTAAATGATTTTCCCAAGGTCACACAGGTAGTAAATAACAGAATGAGGGTTTGAATCTAGGCCCTTTGTCTCCAAAATCAGTAATCTTTTCATTGTACCATACTACCTTAATGGCAGAAACAAAGTCTGGATAACTCTAACCATATGCCTCCTTTGCTTCAGCCATGGAGGCAGTATGGTATAATGGACAGAACATTGGACTTGGGAAAACAAGAGTTTAAATCTCTACTTGGACACTTACTAGCAACTCACAACCTCTCTGAGCCTCAGTTTCTCCATCTGTAAAATGGAGATAATATCTATTTTACATGTAAGGCTCAGGTGAGATCATTTATGTCAAGGATTTCACTATTTTTTTAATCAATTATTTCCCCAATATTTAGCATAATGCATAGCCGACAGTAGGTTGATGTTCATGGTATTATGTTATATGTACCAATGGAAGATATGAGAGAGGACAAAGAAAGAGGTGGGATGCCAAAGAGAGAGAGAGAGAGAGAGAGAGAGAGAGCAGAGGGAAAATAAGAGCCAGGACCAGGGGAAGCAAAAGTTTTAAGGAAGAGAGA
This sequence comes from Pseudocheirus occidentalis, assembly GCA_028646575.1. NCBI lineage: Eukaryota > Metazoa > Chordata > Mammalia > Diprotodontia > Pseudocheiridae > Pseudocheirus > Pseudocheirus occidentalis. Next base: position 198,852,351 of record CM053593.1, on the reverse strand, counting down.
AGGGAGGGAATAAGGAATAATAGGAGAGTAGACCAAAGTGGGAAGAAGACAGGATGGTGAACAATTCAAACAAAATGGGGCAAGGAAAGCAGGGGAAAAAACAAGGGAATGCAAGAACTTGTTGCCATGAAACAGGTAATCTGATGAAACAGGTTCCCAATAGGATCGATTCCCAAGTTATGATGGACATGTCACTGGATATAAGGATGAGTAGCTGGGTAAGTAATACAGGAGGCAGAAGAGCAGAAGTGGGTGAGAGGGTGTGGCGGGAGACCTAAGTGTCAGACTTTACTAAAAGGTGAAAGGAGTGAAGAATGAGTCTGGGAGAAGCTAGAAGGGGTCATAGTAACTGGGTAAGAGAAAGGGTTACAGAAAGTGGAAGTGTGGTACAATGGTCATAGACATAGAGGTCATATATGTCCAAGGGAAGTGGTCCAGAGAAAGTCACAGGGGTCAGAGACAGCACAAATACCACTGACTTGGTCATTAAAAAAAATTTTATTAAGCTTTTCTCTGTCCTGGTTTCCAGTTTGGAAGATGAGGATAGGAGGGAAAGAGGAAGTCAAAAGGGTGGTCCTGCAGGAATTAGACCTCCCTTTCTTTAAGGAAAAAGACATAAGAGTGTGTAGGGCAGGTGTGAAAGACAAGATTTAGGGCATCTTGAGTGAAGAAAGTCCATGGAGGTAGGGGAGGGGAGGGAAAGGATATCACCCCCTAAACCTGACACCCCTGTGTTTCATATTTCTGGAGGAATTCACTGAGGCTGGCACAAGCAGACCGATATCTCAGGGCCTGGCAGTTCTTTTCAGAAGGTATCTCCTCAATCCAGGTCATGGAGTCCAGCAAATACTGGGGCCTGTGTAGGAAAGAGGTAGTAAAGGATGTGAGCCTGAGGAGGATGGAAGGCCTGGGTCCCTGAGTCCCCAGGGGTTTGGAGGGGCTTGGGTCCTCAGGGTGAAAAAGGAAGAAAAGCCAAGGACAGAAGTAGCAGTGTCTCTCTGGGTCATAGATAACTCACTGGTCCCTAATGTCAAAGGTGACTCCATCAAGTCCCATGATCAAATATTTCTTCCCAGGCTCCAGCTGCAGGCGACATGAGATTCGGACCAGGAAGTTTCGAGTCTGGCCAGTACTGGCTTTGACATCTTGAGCTAGGGGAATGACGGGGGAAAAGAGAAGACATTAGAGGGGCAAGGATGTCTCCCTGCCATCCATATCTCCTTTCTCCAGCTACTCCCACCCAGCTTCTGTAGCCCCGTAAGTACTATAGTGCAGAACACGCATGATCCTGGTTTCAAAGAGCCGGAAAGCAGCTTTGTCCTCTGCTCGAAGAACCTCAACTTGGAAACCTGTTATTGGGAAGAAGGGAGCAGAGGTCACCCCAGGGGTTGAGAGAATCAGACTTGATATGACTGGATGCTAAGTCAAAAGCTTGAAGGGTAGGATGTATCTAGAAAAAGTTGGAAAACTGAAGGACTTAGGATTCCTGGATTCCTAAAGGAAAAGGCAAGAGCCTGAGGGTTATCAACTCACCATAATGTACACGTGGATCATAGCAGGCATAGTTCATCCTGACCTCTTCCTCCATTTTGTCCACTTCCATGATTCGGTATTTTTTAGGACATTTTCCTAAGAAAAGGGGGAAAAAAAAGGTGTAATGAGCAAAGAAAGAGAGAGAAAATATATGTATGTGTGTGACCAATCACAGTTTCAAAGAACTCAAGATGAACTCAAAACACAGATGGAGACTTTTTTCAACTTTGGTTTGGGGCTCTTTTGGACATGATCAATGCAGAAATTTGCTCTGCTTAATTATATGCTTCTAACAGTTTTGTATTTCTTGCTTTCTCCATTTGTGGGGAGGAGGAGAGAATAGGGACACAGAAATGAAGTGGTACGCCTCCATTTCCCTCTGTATCTCTCCCATATCTGGTGCCTTCAAGCTCCAAAAAGTATGTATTGCATTCCCCCTGGAGCCATACCTCACCCATCCACTATTGCTTATAACTCACCCTCTGCACATTGGCAAACATCCCCAGAGCATAGTGTGGACAGAAGTTTACTCTTACTCGGAGCCCCATAGAACACAACACATTTCTCCCCTGTGGTGAGGATGAAGAAGTCACAGATAGTCACAAATCTGTCTCCCCATTTCCCCTCCTACTTCTCCATGGAGGAGAGGAGGAAAGTTCATGGCACAATAATAAGGAAGAAGAGGGGACCTCAGGCTCAGGACTCCCTTTCCATTGCCAAAAAGTCAAGAATTCCAAACAATCCTATGCTTTCCCAGAATGTCCAAGGTCCTGGCAGGCCCCATGCTATCCCATCATTTTCCTTCCTCCCTCTTCCTGCCCCACCATAGGCAGCGGCCCAGGTTCTCCCATGCTCCCTCTCTCTACTCACCAGGCTCATAGTAGTCATAAAGAACAGCACTTGCCGGCTGCACCAGCCCCACAGGCACCTCCTGCACAGCCTCAAAGCCCACACAGTCCCGGGATGCCGAAACCTGGAGTCACAATGTAAAGACACTCAAGTTTCTATTGAGACCATCCCTGCCCCCCAATCCACTCTCTCTTTCTCACCAGCTTTCTCCACTATCTCTTTTGTTCTCTGCTCCCTCTTCACTTCGCTTTGTTACTCTAACCCAGAGATAATATCATGTAATGGGAAAAGCATTTGATTTGGCATCAGAGGACCCAGGGTCAAGTCTCCTAATTACTACCTATGTAAACCTGGGCCAGTCGTTTAATTTCTCTTGGTTTCCAGTTCCTCATCTGTAAAATAAAAGGGTGGAGTGCAAAAAACTTTGGAGACTCCTTCCAGCTATAAATTTATATGCTGAGTAGATGGAAGATGACCTTAGAGAGGAAAGTACACACAGCCAAGGGGCCAGGAAAGACTTCCTGCAGAAGGTAGTGTTTGGTTTAGGACAACAGTCACTTGAAAAGTCCTGATAGTGGGAAATGGAACATCATTTGGGAACAACACCAATGTAGGTCAGTATGACTGAATCATATAGAGTTTAGAGGGTATCAGTGTGTAAGAAAATTATTAGGAAGATAAGAATAGCCCAGGTAATGAAGAGCTTTGAATGTCAGAGTTTTATTTGATCCTAGAAGTAGTAGAGGGAGCCAACATATCTAAACTGAATTTATCTTTCCTTCTAAACCAACTCCCCTTCCTGATTTCCCTGTCACTGTCAGTGGCACCGACATTTTTCAAGTTAATACGGCTCAAAACCTAGAGGGAAAAGGAATAAACATTTCTATAGCACCTACTATGTGCCAAGCTAAGTAAAAGCCTTTATAAATATTATCGCATTTGATCCTCACAACAGCCCTACAAGATAGGTGCTGTTATTATGCCCATTTTACAGTTGAGGAAACTGGGGCAAACAGAGGCTAATTGACTTGTCCAGGGTCACACAGGTAGTAAGTGTCTGAGGCCAGACTTGAACTTGGGCCTTCTTGATTCCAGCCCCAGGGCTCTATCCACTGTACTCCCTACTTGCCAACTTAGGAGATATCTTTGATTCTTTTCCATCACCTATAATAGTTACCCATTCATTTTTTCCTTCAAAACATCTCTCCTGTCTGTCTTTCCCCCTCACTCTCACTGCTACTCTTCTAGTCCAAGGGTTTGACCTCTCAGGCCTAGTTTCTTAAAAAGCCTCCTAACTGGTCTCCTTGCTTCCAGGCTTTTTCCTTTCCGGTCCTGCCACTAGATTCATCTTCTTTCATTATATCATGTGACACAATGACTTCTCTTAGTCTGTATTATTGCTGTGTGTTTAAAATACTGCTATACATGGGGCAGCCGGAAGGCACAGTGAATAGAGCACCGGCCCTGGAGTCAGGAGGACCTGAGTTCAAATCCAACCTCAGACGCTTGACACTTACTAGCCATGTGATCTTGGGCAAGTCACTTAACCCCAATTGCCCTGCCTTCTCCTCTCCAAAAAAAAAAAAAAATATATATATATATATATATATATACACTGCAATACCAAAAGCTGCCAGAGAATTTCTCTTTGGGTAGAAATGGCAATATCAGCTCGGGAGAGGTCTGAATACTCACTGGGTTCACACTATCAAAGGGGTCTGGGACAAAGAAAAGGCAAAGAGCCCTGTTATGACTGCTCTTCTGGAAGCACTACCCTTATTTTCTAGGCTGCAACTTTGCTAAAGCTGTTAATTATTTCAAGTAGTTTTTTTCAGTTTTTTTCTCTAGGATTCTCTAAGTCTACCATCATATCATCTGCAAAGAGTGACAGTTTTGTTTCCTCGTTATCTATTCTAATTTTTCAATTTTTTTTTCTTTTCTTATTGCTAAATAAGTACATTTCTAGTACAATACTGAATAACAGTGGTGATAAGCATCCTTGTTTTATCCCGATCTTACTGGCAGGCTTCTAGTTTATCACCATTACATATAACGCCTGCTGATGGTTTTAGATAGATACTACTTATTTTAGGGAAAGCGCCATTTATTTCTATGCTCTCTAGTGTTTTTAATAGGAATGGGTGCTATATTTTATCAAAAGCTTTTTCTCCATCTATTGAGATAATCATATGATCCCTATTGGTTTTGTTATTGAAATCAGTTCATGGTACGTCAGAGGAGGACTAAGGGAAAGCGGTAGCAAGGGCATGACCTGAAGAGAAAGTCAGTTTATTTGGGATCGTGGCAGCAGGCGGCCTTGGGGGAAGGATACTGGCAGAAACCAGCAGTGTCCATGAAATGACACTGGACCTTGATATCCATTGGAACTCGGGTGAAAAAGCCCAGTTTCACTTACAGGCAGAGCCAGCTTTGACAATGGCTCATGTTAGTAGATTTCAAGCAACCAATTGAGGCAGAGAGAGATGGTTGAACATGAGGGCAAGGATTCCAGAAGAGCAGTCAGAGTAGGGGTTCGCTGCCTTTTCTGCATCCCAGACCCCTTTGGCAGTCTGGTGTAGCATAAAGACCCTTTCTCAGAATAACATTTTTAAAAGATCAAAGGAAATGCTACATTTCAGTCAGAGGCTAGGTTGTTTTTTTTAAGTGTTTTCCCACCCAGATGCCTTGATTTGGTCAAATTAAGGATCCCTAACCTATAGGGACTTCAAGAAGAAGAGCAAGGGAGGCATCTTCAAGGTCTGTGAAGGATGCCCTTCAGGCCCAAGGGAGGAAGATAAAGCAGACTCAACCAGAGTTTAGGAGATGGGGTTCAAAGAAGGAATGAGAATGGGAATGAGTTCCCCTCTACAAAATCCCAACTTGCCCTACCTACCTCACAGTTCTGTTTGGGGGAAAAGTGCTTATAAATCTTACAGCTTATATGAATGTGCATTTCTTTGTTAATTTAAACTTTCTAACTCTCAACAACTAATAGCGTACTCTGCATACAGTAGAGACTTAATAAATGTTCAATAAATGAATGAATGAATTATCATTTTCAATGAAGACTTTCAGTCAACTAATCTGTGGCTAGGCTAGTTTTACAAAAGGATTAGATCTCAGTACTTTATAAACTCAGTTCTTTGTTCTGTGTGATTTGATTTGTCTTTCTTTTTCCTCTGGTTAACTTTTTATTGAAACAAAGGGCCTTATAAACTTCAAAGTGTTTAAAACAATAGTTAATACAAAATTTAAGCTACATGCTGTTTTACAATGTTTTCTATCATTTCATGTCAATCAACTAAATTTATTAAGCACCTACTATATGCAGAGAACTATGCTAAATGCTGGGGATTTAAAGAAAGGCAAAAAGGAGTCCCTTCACACACGGGACATAGTCTAATGAGAGGGACAATGTGTAAATAAATACGTACAAGCTATATACAGGACAAACTGGAGATAATCTCAGTGGGAAGGCATTAGGATTAAAGAGAATTGGTAAAGGCTTCCTGTAGAAGGTGGGATTTCACTGGAATTTGAAGACAAAAGGAGTAGCTAGGTGGCACAGTGGGTAGTATGCTAGGCCTGGAGTCAAGGGGACCTGAGTTCAAATTTGACCTCAGACACTTACTAGCTGTGTTACCCTGGGCAAGTCACTTAATCTCTATTTGCCTCAGTTTCCTCAAGTATAAAATAGGGGCCCTGGAGAAGGAAATGGCAAACTACTCCAGTACCCTTGCCAAGAAAAACCCATAAAAATGGGGACATTAAGAGCCCAACACAATTAAAACTTAACAAGGGAACAAGGAGGTAAAGTTGAAGAGAGTGAGAATTCCAGGCCTTGGTGGATGGCCAGTGAAAATGCTAGAAGATGGAGTGACTTGTTGAAGGAACAGTAAGGAGGCCAGTGTCACTGGATCTCAGAGCATGAGGAGATGGAGAGGATGCAAGACATGTGAAGATTGTAAAGGAAGGGAAAGCCTAGGTTATGAAGGGCTTTTAATGTCAAACAGAGGATTTTAGATTTGATCCTTGAGGTAATAGGGAGCCCCTGGAATTGATTGAGTAAGGAGGTAGCACGGCCAGACCTGCACTTTAATGAGTCAATTTGACAGCTGAGTGGAGGAGGGATTGAAATAGAGAGAGACTTAAGGCTGGCAGACCCACAAGCAGGCCATTGCAATAGTCCAGGCAGAAGGTGATGAGGGTCTGAACTATGGTAGTAGCAGTGTCACCCGAGATTAGGGGGACTCATACAAGAAATGTGGCAAAAGCAAAATGCCTCTAAAACATAAGTTCCAGATGTCTAATGGGCAGGGGGAGATGTGAAAATGGAGAGAGATTGGGACTGGCCACATAGATCTTAGAGTCATCTAAATAGAGACATGGGAACTAGTGAAATCATCAAATGCAATAGAATAGAGGGAGAAGAAGGCCCCGGAGAGAGCCTTTGGGTGACCTCCATGGTGAGCACACCTGAACTGGGTGAAGATCAGGCAAAGGAGACAAAGAAGGAGAGTTCAGACAGCTAAGAGGAAAACCAGGAGAGAGTTAAGTCCCAAAAACTTAGAGAAAAGAGAGTATAAGGAGAAGACAGAGATTCACAGCATCAGAAGCTGCAGAGAGGCCAAGGAGGGTGACGATTAAGAAAAGGTCATTAGATTTGGTAATTAAGAGATCATTAGTAATTCTGGAAGGAGAAGTTTCAGTTGAATGATGAGGTCAGAGTAATGTGAGATGAGGAAGAGGGGAGAAGAGTCCCTCAAATGATCTGTCTTTTTCAATGAAATATGAGGAATGGTTCTCACTGAGAGGGTGGGGGGCAGAGGAACTTTGGGCAGTCTGAGGAGAGAGGAAAAGATTTGGAAAAGCCACTGGTGAGGAAAACAGTCAATTGATCGAGGAACTATAGAAGGATTGCCTTGCCACAATGAGGGCCCAGTCCTAATTATATATGAGTTTTCCTTCTCTCTAACTAAACTGTCAGTTTTCTGAGAAGAGGGACTGTGTCTGTGTATTCCCCAGATGCTCAGCACAATACTGGAGTGTATAGAGCATAGGCTGCTAGACTCCCTGTCTACCCTCCAAATCCTCCCCATCCCATGTACACATTCACATACACACACTCACCGAATCAAAGTACAGTAGAACATGGGGTCCCTGGGTCTCAAAGTGACTCACGTAACGATCTGAGAGTGAGGTCAACTAGGGAGAAACAAATTGAGGTCAAGGAAACACCACAGAGCTTCTCATCAAAAGAACCAGAGCCACTGAAGGAGAAAAGGGGAACAAAAGACAGTAACTGTGGGAAATGAGATGACGAAGTCTGGGCAGACAGAAGGGAGCCCAAACTCTTGGGTTCCTGAAGGCAACTGGAAGGTCACAGAATGTAGGGTCATAGATCCACAGCTGAAAGGCTACTCAGGGACCATCTTGAATCCCCTCATTTTATAGATGAGACACAGGGAATGTAAATCAATTAGCCAAGGTCATATAAGTAAGTGCCAGAAATAAGATCTGAACCCAAAATCTATGATTCCAGAGATAACAAGAAAATTGTGACCCAATTGGGAAGAAGAAGGATAATCATACCTTTTCTAGGTCAGTCTGCAGGGCATGGAATCCACTCAGCAAGGTGATGTCTACGATAGCCATGCCAGGGAATCTAACCCCATCACTTCGCCTTTGGAGGGAGATACTTTGGGTAACTCCAGCTTCTACTGACCCTCAGGTACTCTCCTGCCCACTATCCCCTGACCCACCAGGGCTCAACATCTACTCCTCCCACCCAGACTCTGCCTACCCACCTGTTTACCACCCTGGGATGTAGGCATCTCTTCATCCAGTCACTGGCTTCACTCCCCACCCACCTCCTCATCAAGCTCTTAACTCCCTCAGGTAGGTACCTGCCCTCACCCCAGCCTACAAGCACTCACCAGATGCATACTTCATAATGCACCTTCTCCTCCTTCTCATCTCCTGCCTTGGGCACTTCCCTCTTCCTGCGGTTCCGACGCCCCTCAAATAGCTGCAGGGGTGTCACAGGGGACTGCAAGGGACTTGGGTCATCTCTAAGTTGGGGTTCCTCCTCATAGTATTCATAGTCATCATATGATTCCGCTAGCATCGGGACAAGAACATGAGAAAGGATCCAGGTATCTTCCTCCCTGTCCTCCACTTCCCTCTGGGACCCAAATGTACAGACCCCGTCCCACCCTGCATTCACCTGAATACTGAACAGAGCCTCTGACTATCACTTCCAGCTTGAAGTCCTTACAAGTTGTATTTTTCTCCTCCAGGATGTTGAATTTACGTAGAATCTTGGAGAGGAAGAAGGGATTTGGTTTCAATTTTATTTGGGTGGGGAGAGGAAGAAAAATCCAGGTCTTTCTGTCTCTACTCTTTATCTTATTTATATCCACACCTAGCAGCCTCTCCCACTCAGCCCACACCACAGGGCTTCTCCATGACATGGCTGGTTAGAGTACATGATGTCCCCTCTAAGATGCAGTGTTTTCCCTGCTCTGAGACCCATCTGAAGTCCTTTCCCTCCTTGGATAAATAGGAATTCCTTCCCTGCCTTCCAGGCAGTCAGTATCAACAAGTATTTATTAAGCACTGCACTAAGTGCAGTAAATACAAAGCTAACAGTCAGTCTTAACTCAGACTCTCCTAACCACAGCTTATCTCTCTGGCCCACCTGCCACCTCCTGCCCAGGCCCCTTCTCCTACCTCTCCAGTTCTCACCTTTAAAGTCCCTTTGCCATTTCCTCCCACCTTGACAGTGATCTTGCTGCCCAAGGGGAACTTTTGGAGAACAGGAAGAAAGAAACATGTCAAAGGAGAAAAAAAAAAAAGCTGTCTGCGCACTCCCCAACCTATTCTCTCCTCAGTGGTAGAGAAATTAGCCAAGAGGATAGGAGGAAAGAAAAACAGGAAAATCTAGAAGGTGGGGGAGGAGAAGAGAATAAGAGCTAGGTAAGTGCCCCCTCCCCACCCACACTCCTGTGGGAAGTGGGAAGGAGACAGGACATCAGGAGCTAAGGCTGGGTGGGGCACAGGTAGGGGTCAGGATCTCCAGGCTCAGTTCTAAGGGTTACAAAGGCCCTAGTCCCCAATAGCCTCAGCTGTCAATCCAAGGGCTTGTCACCTGTAGATCCTCCTCTAGTCCCGATGTTTGATGACTGTTTAACTGGAGGACACGGGTCTTAGTTCCTTGACGACCTTGACTACTCAGAGATACGTTGAGCGTGGTCTCTGTGGTTGTATGGCTGGCAATCCAGTACTCAGATAGGGCATCCAGGGCAACTACTGTGTCCTGGAAAGAGTCACATTATTCTCCAGTCTAGAACTTAGGGAGATCTCCTTCTACCCTGCCTCCCTCCTCTACCACTCCCCAGCACCCTGGACTCAGTCCCTTATACCTGGGTACTGCGGAATCCCCCTTGGAAGCTCGCCTGATGGGTTAGCCAGTTTGCAGCTTGATCAGCCAGCTCAGCCTTCCCCTCTCGAAACAGGAGGTGGAGCAATACATAAGCTGTTGTTTCTACCCACAGGGCTGGAGCCAGGGGAGTGGGCTTTGAGGGGCCACCATCAGCACTTTGAGTTGGTGAGATGACATTTTGAGACCCAGCAACTGGACCCCAGTATAGGTCATCTGTGAGGTGCAGGCAATATAAAAGAGAGCGGGAAAAGAGAGATAGAAACAAAAATGGTCACAGAGTCGGAAATATAACAACAATGCTTATTTCTCCTTAATCCTTGAATTCACCTTTTGCAGTTTTTAACTTTTATTATTTTATCCCAAGAGTGGCATGTTATTCCTCTTAATTTCTTTGGAGGTCTAAAGCCTGGTCCATTCCTTAGTTATTTCTGAAGTTTGGCCCTTCAGGAATTCTTCTATCTTCCCCTATATCCTAACCCACCAAGTCACCAATTCCTCCCCAGCCTGGGTTTCTCCCGCCACTCCTTTCCCACTGGACTCAGTTTTCTAGGCAGCTAGGTGGTACAATGGATAGAGCTCTGGGCCTGGAGTCAGGGAGATCTGACTCTTACTAGCATAACCCTGAGAAAGTCACTTAGCCTCTACCTGCTTCAGTTTCCTCATCCATAAGATGGGAACAATAGGACCCATCTCAGAGGGTTGTTGTGAGGACCAAATGGGAAGATGTTTGTGAAGCACTTAGCACAGGGCCTGGCACACAGCAGTATTTATTTCCTTCCTTCCAACACAAGAGCCCAGACTCATCTATGGGCTCCCAGGGTCATGACTGGGTCCTTGGACACTTACTTCCTTTTCCTTGGGCCATAGCCATAATGTTGTTATGGGCAAGATTCTGGTCATCTTCGGGGGCCTTAGTCAGGGTCAGGGCATAGGCTGTGATGGCAGCTGCATGAGATCCCAGGAGCCCAGCAGTTACCTTTCCCGCCAGGAATGAGTCTGCACGTGAGATGGAGGCTTTCTAAGAGGGAAAAAGGTTCTTTGAATTCCCGGGTCCCTGAGGGAAGTAGGATTTTCAGGGAAGAGTTTGAGGGCAGGGATGATGAGTGTTGCACTTACCACTCTCTGCAACTGCTCTTTGATTCTCTCCCTGTTGGGATCATCCTCAGAAGTCTGGAAGGCAGTCAAACTATGCTGGAGGGCCACAACCACAAAGGCGGTTAGGGCCACAGACTCATCTGGTCCCACCAGGCCACCCTGGAAGAAAAGAACAAAGGAAATAATAAGATTTCACCACATCAGGGCAGGGGAAGAGCCTTCCATGTTCTTCCCCTCCAGCAGACTTGACGCTCTTTAACTCCCTCCCACCCTCACCCCTGACTCCAGTACCTGCATATCCCTGTGGAGGACTGGACAGGGGTCTTGAAAAGAGCCATCCCCAAGCTGCTTTGTTAAAAGCCACTGGACTGTCTCCCTCAGCCCTTCCAGAGAGCCACCCACCTGCTCCTGGGCTATGCTAAGCACTTTTAGGACAAAGGCTGTGAGCCTGGGAGGAGAGAAAGTTGGAGTCAATACAGCCCCCTAACTTTTGATTCTCATCCCACCATTTCCAGTCCTCCCTCACTGGGAGAGCCTGTTGTCCTGCCCAAATCTCTCCCCTACTCATCTCCTTTCTTGGTGGTCCATCTCACCAAGTGCTGCTATCCCGGTGCAACCAAGCCCCATAGGAGCCATCTGCTTTCCTGAACTGCAGGATCCGAGCATAGCCTTGGGGGAGAGAAAACAGTTGCTGGTTTCCATTCCACCTCCTGTCTCTTCCCATCCTCCAACCCCCCAACAATGTTTTTTGGTTCTCTACTTTTGTCCAACCATCCCATCCCAAGGTTCTTCTTTCCGCCTTCTCTTCTTATCTTGTGCTCTCCTAAATCCCCTAATCTTCACCTTCACCTACCTCTTTCCCATCCCCCTACTTCTACTTCACACCTTTCTGGATGAGATCCGCTGCATGATCCTTCATCTCAGGAGGTAGCTTCCCCCATTGCTCAGTCTTGTCCAGATATCGAGAAGCAGCAAGTGTGGGGGACAGGTAGACCATGGTTTGCTCTCCACAACCCCGGGGTACTCTCAGCAAAGACCCTAGTCCCCCTGGGGACAAGGCCCCCCCAGAGCCCAGGGTCTCCATGGGATCAGAGGCTGCATGGGACAAAAGAGAAAAGAATCCATGACTGAGGTCTTCAAGATGAAAGACTACAAGGGAAGAAGGGTCATGAGATTACTGTGGGATTCAGAGGTCAAAGGACTGGAAAGGGGGAGCATCAACAGGGGTCAGAATAAGGTCATTGGGGGAACAAAATGAATTAGAGGTTACTGGGGAGAAATTAGGGGTCAGGCAACCTGGGGATCTGGAATCAGCAGAACTGACTACCTGTAACACGAACAATGCTGCTGAAGTCTCCATCGGGAATAGCATTGGATGGGTTCTCCCCAGGAATATCAAAGGAACGGAAGTCTAAAGAGAAGTAGGGAGTAAGGGATCTGGGAAAGGGAATATCATATTTCTCCATCCCTGGAGATTCTTTAATACTCCTCAAATCTTACTCCTCATACATATGTACTCTGAGGAGAGACAGACATTAGTAGGGGACCAAGAAGTGAGGCATGAACCCTAGGCAGTAAGAGTCTGGGGGATCACTCACGTATGGGGTTCAGCTTGTAGGCATACTCCTTTATCTGGACTGCTCCTTCCCTCTGTCAAGTGAAAGTAAAGTGGAGACGATGACTCAGAAGCCAAGGAGACAAGGCCTGATCCATCTCTATGTCTCAAACTACCCTCAACCCCTATTTATAGGGTTTGGGCTGTAGAGACTTTTGTGGGGTGGGAGAGGCATGTAGCAAGGAGGGAAAGGAACTGTCAGCCTAGGATTTAGGAGTAAGCAGGAGGACCAGGAGGAAGATTTTAGGAACTGGTCCCATGAGAAAGGAGAGTTGGGAACATGATCTGAAAAGGAAATGGAGTCTCAGGTCTGGGGACTTGGGAATGTGTTTGAGGAAGGAATCTGATAGGTAGGTAAGGCTGGAGAATGGGTCAAGGACCCCATCTCTCACCTCGATGTGCAGGACTTTGGACACAGCATCTCCAAAAGGTCCCTGGGCCAGGACCTTCAGAGACACATCAGCAGCAGCTGTGGGCACCACAGGAAAGGAGACAGGCCGTGCTGAGGTAGCAGGCACCTCTACCTTGAGCACTCTGCCACCACCACCAGCAAGGCACAGCCCTTCCACGGGGGATACCTGGACATTCACCTGGTAGCAGGGGGATAGAGATAGGAGGGAGAAATGAAGAGAATCATGAGGACCAAGGAGCCCTCTCCTCTCAGTTCCTCACTTGCTTCTCCCACTCCCCATACAGTCTTACAGACAAGTTCTTATTCCAATAGTTATAGATGACAGGTCGAAGCTCTAGCTGCTCAAATCTTCGGACAGAGTAAGGAAGGCGAAGATGTAAGTGGAATTCTTGGAAAACTCTAACCTGGACAGGTTGAGCCACACAAAGACCTGGTTGGGGAACAGAGTCATAGAGATCAGTTAGAGTAGAGGAAAAGGAGACATGATACACTCATGGGGCATTTAGAGGAGTAGAAAAACTAAGAAGGAAAAAGAAAAGGAATGGTTATAAGGCACAGGAGAGGGTGGGAAAAGCACAGGAATGGACATAAGTTGTCCCACCACAACTAACTGAGGTGCCTAAGAAGCCCCTAAGGCACTGACTCTACTAACTCTTCAGGGTAGGCCCGGGGCTTCAAGCCCAATGACCAGAATTTCCCCTTCATTCCTAGAAGACACTCCATGGGAAACCACAAACTAACTAGGATACCCTAAGGGACAGAAGACTCCATGTTAAGCTGACATTAAGAGATTGGAGGACAAAGAGGAAACGATAGGTAGTGGTACTGTTGTCACCTTTTGTCTGGGAAAGGCTCACAGCATGAATCTCCCATGTGGTCATGGAATCAGGGACAAGGTCAGATACTCTGTATTGGAGGAATATAAAGAACATTTATCAAACCTGGGAGCTAGATGCTAGGGTCCACAAGGGGCATGGAAGTGTTGGGGTTGGCATCTGGAATATCTCCTTGGCCTTCTTACTTTTTAACTTTGTCTACTACCCACAGGGTCCAGAGCCAGTTCTCAGGGAAATAACTCCGGACAAGGATATCATCTTCAAAAAGCAGTTCCTCTTCCTCTTCCCATATGTCCTGGGCTGGAATGAGTGAGAAAGATATAAAAATGGCTCCTCACTTTCAGGGCCCTGGGCACCTCGGCCCACCAGTATTCCCACCTACCCTTGACTTTAGAGATCCCAGCCATAAACACTGCCCATAATTGTTACCTCGGGCAAGCCCTGTGCTGCCCCTGATGCGGATCTTTTTACGAAGCTCTTCAGCAAACTGGCAGCAGGACAGGAAGGTCTCGCTGCAGGTGGGTTCTGTCACTCTGGCGGCTCGCTCTTTGCAGGATCGGCGCATCGGCAATGGTGTCATCCCATCCTTGCAGCAGCGCTTGGCTGAACCAACATACTGATTCACTGTGGGCAGCAAAAGAGTGGTCACTAGAAATGGCCCCACCACCACTAGACACAGCTGAGATTCTGACTCCAGTCTTATCACTCACTCTTCTGAAGAATAGCCTTCTGGAAATCCACATCTCTTTTTTTCCGGCTTTTATTCTCCTTGGGGCATCTCAGACCTACAGTAGAAGATGATAAAAGGATGGAGGCCTAGCCACACAAATTCTATGTCCTGTCCCTCCCTTCCTTATATAAAACTGTTTCCATCTTTCCCCTACCTGCCCCTTCCCTTTCTCCTTCCCATTCTTTCTCCTTAACCCCAGAGTATCCAAACCTTGAATAGGACCTTAAAGAGAATCCATTCCTACTCCTTGTTTTTACAGATACAAAAAGTGAAGTACAAAGAGAGGAAAACCAGTGTCACACAGCAAGTTAACGGTGGGTTTTCTGACTCCCAGAGCACAACTATTTCACACTCTCTCACCTTCCTACTCCAACCTTTCATTCTTCCTTCCTATCCCTTTTCCATCCTCTCACTTTAACTCCCCCCACCCCCAAACTCTGTTCTTACTGCTCCTTGGCTGGGTCCATCTGTGTCCATCTGAAAACATCAAGCCGGCCGACTCAAAAACCTGGGGAGCGCTGAGCCCACCCCCAGGGCCACAACCCAGGTCATAACTGTTCACGGCAGTGAAAACCTGAAGTAAAGAAAGAAAAGAGATGCTTTGGGAAATGGAGACTGAAGGACAGACAACAGGGAGAAGAGCGGACAAAGATAAAGGGAAAGGGAAAAGGAAAGGACTCAGTGAGAGGGGGAATAGGGGAGGCAGAAAGAAGAGGGCTGCTGGGAAAGAAAGGGGATTGAGTATGGGGAGGATAGGACCACAGAAAAGGGTGGCATCTGCAGGGGAACTGAAATGGGGCTCCTGAAAGGAGAGAGGTTTGAGGGAGCTGGAGGGAGGAACAGAATGGCCAAAGAGTCGGGGGAGAGTAGCAAAAGGCTGAGGAAGAGGAGACTCTGGGGACAGGAGGCCAACCTTGTTCATATCAAGACGGCTATGTCTCTGGCCACCTGCCACATACACGGCAGTATCCACAGCCCCCAGGGCTACAGTGGCCAAAGAATCTGTGTATAAGTTTAGCTTCAGCTGGTCCCCAGGTCGAAGTTCTGCCCCATCCACTTTCAGTTCCAGCTAGGGATAGATGAGAAAAAACAAAGCAGGGCAACATTGTTGGGAGGAAGTTGCTTCCTATTTTTCACATCTTCTGAGCTTTCTTTGAACCTGAGCCCATTCCTCTTCTCTCCCTCTCTCTCTTCACCTCTCTTTCATCACATCTTCTCACCTCCATCTCTCTTCCCCTTCCCCAATTACCTTCCCCTCACAATCCCCTGCCTGGACATCCACTTTCAAGGAGTTGGCGACTGGCAGATCATTGTGGTAATAGAAGGCGACAATTCGGAAAGAAGGCACAAGTTGGGAGGTTACGAGTACAGAGATGGAGGTCACAGCCCTCTTTTCCACTCGGTGCATGGATATGATCTCCCCACGAGACAGGACCTGAGGGTGTCATAGCGGTTGGTGAGACAGGAGCATCTGAAAAGAGCTTCCTCTCTAAGCTCCTGTCTTTCTCACTCTCTCTACCTCCAGGAAAGGACTTTCCTCACCATGTAGTAGTAATGGGAAAAAGTAGCTCCATCAGCTCCCACAGCACGAAGATTTAAATTGAATGTCTGATCCACACGGGGAGGCCTGGAATCCAGCCGCTCCATGGACAAGAGACCAGAGCCTCCAGAAGGTGGAGAACGGGAAATAAGGGTGGCCTCTGCTGGGAAGGGGTATCCTGCAGATACCTAGGAGGAGGCAATAAAGGAAAGTCAGAGGGGGTCAGCAGGCTGGTCCTTCAACTCCCAGATCTCTACCTTGTTCCTGAGTGACACAAGCATCCAGCTTTTGGCTCCCCCTTTCCCTTCCCCACTTTTTTTCCTGCCTTGCCTAGAGTATCTGACTCCCATCTCACCGTGAGCTGCAACTCTTGGGTGGCTTGGGGGACATTGATGAGGGTGCTGAGGTGACCCCTCTCATCTGTGTTGAGTTTAAGAACCTGGATATTAGAATCAACTCCTGAGGTGATAAATTTGATGGAAACTTTGATGGGGATCGCATGGGCTGAAGAGCCAGAGACATCCTGAACCAAGCCCTGAGGATGGGTAAAAGAGAAGTCAGAGAAGAAATAGAGACAAAATGTTGTCCCAGCCCCCTTGTCTGTACTGCCTCTCCCAACCTCTCTTGTACTCTCCCTCCCTATCCTCTTACAACACCCTCCAGGAATGACCTGTAGCAGGAAAGGAGTTCCCGGTACAAAATATTGCTGGGTGCTGCTGAGATCCACCAAAAACGGAGATGAAACAAAGCGCAAGGAGGTAAGTTCAGCTTCCTCTAGTTCTCCCCCTGGGTCCATAGAAATAGATAGATATAAAAAGACAGGGACAAAAAAGCAGAAACAAAAAGACAGGGGAAAGAGATGGAGATAGACGTAAGGATCACTGTTTCCTCATCCTCCCCTCTCTAGAAGGAATTCATGAGTGAGCAGGTACTCAAACAGAAAGGTTGGGGGAGGAGGGAAAATTATATGCGGATATCCAAAGCAGGTATTAGAGCATGAAGAGGTAAGAAATGAAAGGTCTAGGGTCACCCACCAGGAGATTCAATGACAGCAGCTGCTACATAAAGGCGAAGCCCCTGAAGACTGTCCATCACAGAGATGTTCAGTGCCTTCTGGATCTCTGCTCCTGAGAGGGTAATGCTACAGAGGCCATCTGACAACTGAGGAGGGGAGATCAAAAAAGAGAGCAGACAGCTGTGGTGGAAATTCCACCTATTACCTTCCCCTCCCCAACTGCCTTCCATGACCTCTGAGACCTACCTTGGACTGCTTTTCCAATCCTCGAAGGAATTTCTTCTCACCACTTTCATCCAGGACTCCAAATCGAATATAAGCTACTCCCTGCACTGACTTCCCATATACATACCTAGAGATAAGGGATATTTGGAAGGACTCCTGGGAGAAGAGACCAAGGTGTGAGGGGAGAGAGGGGGGAAGAGGAAATAGGGCAAAAGTAAGAGTCCTAAGGAAGGGGGAAGAGAAGGTGAGGAGAGATGCAAGTGTTATTGGGAGCAGTATGCAGAGGTGGAAATAAGGGTAAGGATTACTTGGCCTGGATATTCAATCGGATATACACATCAACACCAGGAGCCACCAGCACATAGGGCTCTTCAGGTATGATCTTCACCTCAAAGTTGGGGAGAACTAAGTGAGAGAGGAGGAGAAGATGTCAAACAGCAATGAAAACACCCCTTCTCTCAGATCCAGTATCCATCACCAACCTTCCCCTCCCTTAGGACACTATCTCCCTAGTCTCCAGCTCTTACCATATTTCTTCACCTCAAATTCAGTACTGCTGTTAGAGTCTAAGCTATCAGAGAATCGAGCTGAGATCCTCCAGGTTCCAGGCCTGAGAAGGAATAGAGAGGTATTTCAGCCTAAGTAGGTAGAGAAAAGCCTAATGGAAAAAGAAACCTTTTCTTATATACAATGGGGGAATTGGGGAGATAATTTTGGGGGTTGTGAAGGTCAAAGTGGATTATGCAGCAGGCATAATCCTTGGGGTCTAGAGTGAAGTGACTGGGGGAAGGGGTAGAAAGAAGGCATTTAAGGGAGATATGAAGGGGTAATTCCAGCAAGAGAAGAGTTCAAAAAAGAGCTCACTCTGAGATGTCAGGTATCACAAAATCATCTTGGAAAATGGATTTTTTAGAAAACATCTCATTCTTCCGTACTTGAAGGCCATGAGAGTTCTAGGAGAAGAGGGACCCAGTGAACAAACCTAGAAGCAGGTTAGAAATTGGGGGTCACAGTGGCGAAGTTAGAGGACAGGGACTCACCTGAACAGTAATAGTCAGGGTATCCGTGGATGGTCTCATGTTCTGATCCAGAGCAAAGACTCGGAATCGGACTAGATGAAATAATATAGGGGTGTCAGTGAGCAAAAGGAGGGGATTTCATGAGCTCTATTTTTCTCTTTCCTCCTCATCCTTTCCTTTACAAAGTCTATTCTGTACATGGTATAACTGTGCAATAAATTGGGGCAGCTAGGTGGCGCAGTGAGTAGAGCACCGGCCCTGGAGTCAGGAGTACCTGAGTTCAAATCCTGCCTCAGACACTTAACACACACCACACACACACACACACACACACACACACACACACACACACACACACACACACACCTAGCCGTGTGACCTTGGGCAAGTCACTTAACCCCAACTGCCCTCCAAAAACAAAACAAAACAAAACAAAAAAACTGTGCAATAAATTTGCATTGTTGGATAAGAAAGAATTGAAGCAATGGACTCCTACCACGTTGGCCAGGGTTGTAAATGGGCTGATCTGTCTGTAGAAAAAGGTGACCCCGACGTGAGGAAAATAATAGGTTGACCCCCTGAGTGTCTGTTTGCCGAGACAGAGTTGATTTCAACCATGATGTCTTGGCCAGAAGTTGCACGGAACGGGACTTATGAAGCTTATTGAGACCACAGCGCTGTACATGGACCAGTGGAACCTGAGGGTAGATGGGGATAGTGTCAGAGGCAGAAAGTGAAGAGTAAGAAAGAGACAGAGATATAGAAAGACCAAGTGAGAATGAGATGCACCAAGACCAAGGCAGGGACCAAGAAAAGAAAAACAGATGTAGGGTCAGAATCAGAGGCAAGGAGGTAAATGACATGTAAAGAAAAACAGAATGGAGAGAGCAAATAGGTGACAGGCACAAAAAGACAGTAGGAGCAATTGGGGGTAGCCTGAAGGGTGTAGGGAGCTGGGGTGCAATTACCGGAAGGCTAAGTAGCTGATAGTCATTGTCAGAGTCCAGAGTAAAGGGTACATCCTCAGAGCAATGCACCAGCGGCCCTGATGGATTTCTCAGGAAGATAATACCCTTGACTTTCTGACCCTTCGGAGCTCCCTGGAGTTGCAATCCCACTGAAAGTGGTACACCCAGGCGAACCACAGAGGGTGA
Organism: Pseudocheirus occidentalis; assembly: GCA_028646575.1. Taxonomy (NCBI): domain Eukaryota; kingdom Metazoa; phylum Chordata; class Mammalia; order Diprotodontia; family Pseudocheiridae; genus Pseudocheirus; species Pseudocheirus occidentalis. The sequence continues at coordinate 198,832,884 of CM053593.1, read as the reverse complement.
AAAGATCAGCAGCCTAAGAGAAATGGTGGGAAATTTGTAATTCAAAAATGTAATGAAAATGAATAATGTAACCAAGAAAACAAATAAAAAATAAATTTTAAAAAACGGTGGGGTTAAGACTTAGAGGTACAGAGGCTCCTTCTTTCCTCATCCAAGCCACTGACCCTCCTACCTAGCCTTCAACCAAGACCCCACTTCCAAAGACACCCAGATTTTTTTGTTCCATGACTACTAGGTCTCCCACCCCCAGTCTCCATAATCATCTGGGACACAGATAGTTTTCCCCAAGACCTGGCTTCCTGAACAGTCAAGGTGAAGAGGCTTGAAACCCAAAGCAGCATCCATAAGAGCTTCATGACTGGGAGGACTGCAGGAATGGTCAGTCTCAACTGTCCATCTATTCCCTTCTGGCTGGCCTGCGGTCCAGGGGAGATAACTTTGGACTTTGCTCCACCCCTGCTCTGGTTTAGCTGGGAAAACACGTGACAATTAAGAAATGCAACTGGCCCAAAGCCCAGTACTGAAAGTACTGGAAACCTGAGGCTCTGGGAAGAAAACTTGGATCCTTTTAACATAGGTCTTTCTGAAACAGGATGGTCTCTCTGAAGTGTGTTGTCTCCCCAATCCTGATATTTATATAGGTGAAGTGAGGGTATATAGAACGTCTCCTCTCCACAACCTTCATTCCCACATAACCTTAGTGATACTTGGATGTTACTTTATATAAGACCCACCACAAATTCTAAGGCTTTGGTAGATTTTCACTGAAATCACAGTAATACCCATACTGTGTAAAATCCCTTTCAATGTTTACCTCTCTCCCATATGAATTCTGTTATGGAGGAAGATATCCAGACCTGGAGCTATCTCCCCCATCCCTACAACTGAGCACCAAATAGACACATTACATTTAAATGAGGCCTTAAAGAAAACATCACAGAAAGATACTGTTTATTTGGCAACTTCAAAAGCAAAAAAAAAAAAAAAAGGACAGAGAACCCCAAAACAAAATGACATCATGTCCTATGTGAAAGACAATAAGCAAAACATTGATATAGTTTTAGACAATAAGCAAAACATTGATATGGTTTCCAATCTTTTTCCTTAGCAGAGGTGGAGTAAACACGGTCCAAACCCCCAAACTGTAAATAGCAGTGATCTGTCCCATCCACCCAAAGAGCCAAACAGTAGTCTCAACTCCAGACCCTTCAAGGGATAACCCCTCAGAAGACACCACTTCCAGCTGTTGTTAATAGTGACGTCTTGTGGGCCTCAGGCTGTATCTACACCTTTCTTCATTCCCAAGTCCAACAGATGAAGTGGGAAAAGATAACCAGAATCTTCATGTCTCAGGCATGCGAAGGAGAGTCCCAGATGTGGTAGGGATGCTGTGGGAGGGAAGGGGAAAGCAAATAAGCATTTATATAGTGTCTACTATGTAAATGGCACTATACTAAGCAGTTTACAAATATTATCTCATTAGATCCATAAAACATCCCTGTGACACAGGTGCTATCATTATCCCATTTTACAGCTGAGGAAACAAAGGAAGATATAGGTTAAGTGACTTTCTCATTGTCACATAGCTAGTAAGTGTCTGAAACAGGATTTGAACTCAGGTCTTCCTGAATCCAAAGTCCACTGCTCTATCTACTGTGCCACCTAACTGAGGGTAGAAAGGGGTGGGGGTGGGGATGGGTGAGAGGAAAGGAAGACAGGAAAAAGTAGGGTCTAGATATAAGGGTTTCCATATTTACAGAAAACTGGGGCAGGCAATCAAAGAGCAATGCCTATAGATCATCATGATGAGAAAGAGCTCCACTCTTAGACAATTTAGTTGAAACTTTGGCAGTAGGGAAGAGAACAGATAAGGCTAAATGCTTACATGTCAAGCAGCTGCCCTCCAATTAAATCGTGCACATGATAGGGAAGGCCAAGTCGCACAGACAGAGGAGCTCGTCTGCCTAAGAGCTCAGAAAGGAACAGCTCCCGATACTTGGACTTTCGAACCATCCCAAGAACTGCCTGTCGCCCTAGAAGGAAGAGATTGGAACAGACGACAATTGACAATGGATGTGATCACTGGGCCTTAGTCCTAGGGGATGGTCTCTCTCCTAAGTATCCTTAGTTGGGGCAGGAGTGGGGAGGGGCAACTGGTTTATGCTTTTGGAGTAGAGAAAGGAAAGAGAAATCAGCACCTTTAACAAAATATTTTACAAATCTCCCAGCTCCTGGCAGTGACAGCCACCAGCTCCCAGCATCTCGGACTGTGAGGACTCCCGCATTTACCAGCTGCCTAGGATGGGAGGGAAGGGACAATGTGACCTCTAGGAATCATCCTCCACTGCCCCTTAATTTGTACTTTAAAAAAGGAGGGAATGACAGTTGCCTGGGTCCCTTTGTAGTGGTAGAAATAAAATTTCATGGGAAGATATGAACCGCATACTTTTTCACTGACTGTTTAACTCCTCTTTCAAAAAGAACAAAAGTTGATCTCTTTTTCTATTATGTTGTAAGGAAAAGAGAAAAACCAACCTTGTACTGTTCCAGCATCAATATGGTAATATAAAATTAAGGATAAGGGTGGGTAACTGTTGGAAAAACTTGATGGAGGTGGGGGAGGCTTTTTAAAGTCAGGAAATTCAACTTGGAGAAATCCCATACTTTCATGAGATACATACATCTCTCAACCCTCCCAGATAGGTCAGATGATTCCATTAGCAAGAACTGGAAAGTATCACTGCTAGGCAAAGAATGTTGCTAAGAAGAGAGTTAAAAAGAATAAGCAAGGGGAAAGATCAGAATAGGATCATAGGTGTTGTTGACAGTTGCTTGCATTTTATGCTGCCCCAAGTCTCACGTGATCTCACAGTCCCTAAAGCCAAAGGTTTGGATCATCTGATCCTGCTGAAAGCTGAGGTCTCCACAGGCTGGAAGCACCACAGCCATAAACCTTTGCACTGTCCCTTCAAATGGCCGACCCCTGCAAGATTCCAGGGCCTGAAAGAGAATAAGAGGGAAAGGGCAACCAAACTCCAACTTGGCCTTCCACTGATATCCCCTATATTTTTTTCATAGTGAGGTCTCCCCTCCTACACACACACACACACACACACACACACACACACTTAATTATTTCCTATTTTAACTGTATAGAGTTTGTACAAAGGTGTTTGCTTACTGTCTCCCCCATTAGATTGTAAGCTCCTTAAGGAAATGTTCACTAACTGATACACACACAGAATATGTGCTGCTCCTTCCACAATATTTTTTTTCTCCTTCCTTGATATCTTTCCATTAGTCTTATTAGACTTGGGGGAGTAGACTTACTTAACATACATAGACTTACTTAACATACCCCCCAATCCCTGGTTCCATTATCCCCATATATACACATATACACACACACTTTGGTCCTGAAGTCTTCAGTGAAGACAATCCCCTGAGCATCAGAGTCAAAACCAAGTTGAATGACTCGAATCTCCCCTTGTTCCCGAAGTTCTCTCTGTCCCAGGAGAGATGGAAAATTAGAGGTATCAAAATAGGAATTATCTCAGCTCTGCTTGGGGAGAATGGGAATAGGTTAATATGGGGGAAGAACGGATTCCAGGATGATAAAAATCGAAATGGATGGAAAGGACAGCTCTTTTCTGATATGTCTTTCAGATCATGCCTTCTGTGTAGGCTGGTAAAAACTAGGAGGTGGCTACTAACTGGTTTGACAGTCAGAATCTGTCTCCCTTCATCAACTATCCAAATATCTCTCCCATTAGTTCACTCAACACCTCTTGCTGGCTGCCTATATGACATCACCATACAGTATCCTCTTTCCCTCACACAAACTGCCTGTTCTGCTGTTCCTCTCACTAGCTACCTTTCTATTTGCCAGCTGCTTCCCACCCACCCTCCAATTCAGTCTTTCCTTTGGTTCTGCTCCCCTTTCATGAGCTGCCAGTGTCTGGGTCCCCTTCACCTGCTGCCCAGCCTCTAACCCATTCACAATCCCCCTCACCAACTACCTGGCCCTTTGATCCCTTAGCTTTGTTACCTGCTGCCCTTTGGTTCTGTTATGTTCAAATGAAATAGCAAGTATCAACAAAGTGACCACAGAGTCCGATCAAAAGTTTTAAGGAGCTTTAATTGTAATTGTAATTAATTTAGCCACAATTAGAGACAATCTGTACCCAAAACTAACTGGTATCCAGGTATAAGCAGTTACTCTTCTATAATTAATTGATTACTATAACTAGTTGACGCCCAGGTACTGGGATCTATTCTTTATCTTCAGGGAACCGTGAAGTAGGGACCAGGAGAATGTGATGACCTCAATACTGATTCTTCTAGTGACTGATGTGGCTCTGAGTTTACTGAGTTCTGCTCAGGATACAGTTTGTTTGGGTAAGCTCACTGATTTATTTCACAAAGTATTACTTAACTGTTTCCTGGCTAATATCTTGAGTTCATAGCTTAACTAGTTCCTGGCCACTTCAGTTCCCCTCATCAGCTTGGGGACCCTTGGTCCCCTTAACCAGGTACTAGTCCCTTCCCCTTAGCAGATGCTCAATCCCTGGACCCTTGGATCCCTCTGACCAGCTATCTAGTCCTAGTTCCCTGGTCTCACAATCCCTTGCCCTTTGATCCCTCTCATGAGCTGCCCATCCCTTGGGCCTCCACATTAGCAGCCCATCTCCCGGCTCCCTGTTTCCCTTCACCGACTGCCTGCCCCCTGCCTCCCGTACCCCTCACCAGCTGCCTGTCGGCTGCGGTCCGGTCGGGCACGAGGCTGTACACCTGGCTCTTGAGGGCGATGGGAGGCAGCGCGTCCTGGAAGAGGCGCCGAGGGAACAGCTCTCCCAGGTCCCGTAGAGCCCTGAGCACCGATCCTGGGGAAGGGGCTTAGTCAGGGCCTCGGACCCTCCTCTCTTCGGGAGCCAGCCCTGAGGTTCGTCCTAGGGCACCCCCATGGTTTCCCTTCGTTTCCCTCCCGGATTACCTGACTCGCCCCCAGGGGGTTCCTCTCCGGACCATCCCGGTCCTCGTCGTCTCTTAGCCTCGAAGGTGTCCCGGACGAGCCGGTGACGCTTCCGGCTCATGGCCTGGAACCTCTAACCCTTGTGGGTTTGTGGGGAGGAGGAAAAGGAGCGGGAAGTGGGGAGTTGGGACGCCGGGGTAATAAATGGAGCGTTCTCTGGAGACTGGTTGACTGGGGGTGAGGGGGAGGCACGGTCGCGGAGAGATGACGTCACATCCCGGGAGCTATCCCCGGCTAGATGACGCAAGCCCTGCGCTATCCCAAGACCGAGCGAAGGCGTGGACGGATTTCGTGCTAAGTGGACATTCCAACTCCTGCTCCTCGAGTAAGAACTGCACCCACCCCTACCCTGATTGAGACCCTGGGCAATTCTGTGGCTGTCGCTTCCTGATTGTGTCATGCATAGATGAAGACAAGTCACATTTCTCACTTTAGGAGCTTTCGTTACTACAATGACGTCACAAACCCATGGTGGGAGGTGGGGAGTGGAGTGGGGGAGGGGGAGAGAGGGCGACCCTATCCCACCGACCCCGCCCCGAGCTGAAGCTTGGCCTCGCCACGCCCCTACAACTACCTGGAATAAAATATGAGCGGGGGGAGGGGGAAGGGGACGCGGGAGAAGGGAGAGGATAGGTCCGGACAGAAGCCGGGCAGAAATCAGTATAGGAGACTCCAGAGGTGAGCAGGGGGGCGAAAATCAGAACAGGGGGTTCCAGAAGCCCAGATGGGCCAAGAACTCCTTCAGGATCCCCGAGATGGAGAGAATTGGCGCGAAGCTGAGTGAAAAGTTCATAGCCCCCAGGATGAAGGTGGGCAAGGGAGAAAAAGATAAGAGTCGAGAAGGGAAGAAAAAGACCAGGAGGCCTGCGAAATAAAAAGCCCTTCTCCCCTTGGGTGTCCAGGTGCTAAGCGAGGGGTGTCTGCTCTCTCTACCAGGCTCGGGGTGGGGTTTCCCATCTTTGCTCCCACAGGAGCCTATGGAGCCCCAGGGTGCCAAGCGAAGAGCCGGGGAAATAAAAGACGGGGCAACAGGGGGCCCTCCCAAACGGACCCGCCCAGCCCCTTCGCTGCCCACCGATGCCTCCCTCTACGTGGGCCCCTTCCCCTTTTATCGCCGCCCCTCCGAACTGGGCTGCTTTTCCCTGGACACCGAGCGCCGCTACCACGGGGACTCCCGGGCTCTGCGTTACTTTGCTCCTCCCCCAGCCCACGATTCTGCCCCTGATTTCGACCTCCGGGAAGGCTACCCTGAGCGCTACCGGCCCCGGGACGAGGAGACTCGGGAGGGGCTGGATCACCTGCTCCGCTGGCTCCTGGAGCACCGAGGCCAGTTAGAGGGGTGAGTGCCCAGAGGCCAGCTCTGCCTGGGAATCAGAAAACCAGATACCAAGCCTGGGGTGTCATCCTTAGGCTGGTTACTTTAGGTAAGTTACATGACCCTCCCAGTTGTAGTTAGTTGCCCAGATGCTGTCCAAGGTCTCAAAAAAAATAGAACAGTCTCAAAAATATAGAACAGTAAAAGATAAGAGACTGAAAGGAATAAGAAGTCCAGAATGCACACTTTCTCTGTCCCATAGTTCTTTTGGCCTTAGCCTTCCTGGTATTGTGACCTAAGATCCTCAGACTTCCCTCCTTTAGCCATTTTTTTTTTTTGGAGGATGCCTGAATCTTGATTCTTTTTGGATGAATTCATCTTCCCCTCAAACCAGTTTCTCCCTAACAAGTATTGTCTCCCTCACAGGGGCCCAGGCTGGTTAGCAGGGGCTGTGGTGACTTGGAGAGGGCATTTGACAAAGCTGTTGACAACACCCTATGAGCTTCGAGAAGGTTGGCAGCTTGCAGCCTCGAGGCTACAGGGCACCCTTTACCTGAGTGAGGTGGAAACACCTGCTGCAAGGGCACAAAGACTTGCTCGTCCTCCACTCCTCCGAGAACTCATGTACATGGGGTATAAGTTTGAACAGTACATGTGTGCAGGTGAGAGCTTGATATGAATTTAAAATGTCAGCACAGCACTTTATAGTTTACAAAGTATTTTCTCATATCTGATCTCAAAAGCCTTTTCTCCTATAGCCATTCCTCTCTCAGTAACTCCCTCCTCCCTCATTTTCCTTCTACAGACACACCTGGGGGCTCCCCTGACCCTTCTGGAGAAGTCAACACTAACGTGGCATTCTGCTCAGTGTTACGAAGTCGATTAGGAACCCATCCCCTGCTCTTCTCTGGGGAGGTAGACTGCACAGATCCTAAAGCCCCATCTACACAGCCACCTGCATGCTATGTGGAGCTCAAGACCTCAAAAGAAATGCACAGCCCTGGTCAGTGGAGGAGCTTCTACCGGTAAGATTAATGCAGCTGATTTTGAGTTGAAAAAAAAAAAAGCTGAAAAATAAAATAAAGTTAGGGGACCAAATAGTCCCTGTTTGCTTGGGTCTCTAGTGATCTTTTATCTCATGCTTCAGACACAAGCTCTTGAAGTGGTGGGCTCAATCATTCCTGCCTGGGGTTCCTCGTGTGGTTGCTGGTTTCCGAGATCCTGAAGGTTCTGTCCGATCACTCAGAACCTTTCCCACCATGGAGATGTTTGAGCTTATCAGGGTAATGATATATAATAACCTCATACTTTGAATTCCCTGGTCACACCTCCATTCTTTCCAGAGTTCTACATCAGGATCCTTTCCCTTATCTTCACTTCCTTAGAAATCCTAGATTCTCTCACTATATGCTTCCATCCACTTATCTCTGTCCTCAGGCTGACCGAGAAGGCTGGAATCCATCTGTATGTATGAACTTCTGTGCTGCTTTCCTCAGCTTTGCCCAAAGTACAGTCACTCAAGATGACCCCAGGTGAGGAACTCATGTCTGGTTTTACTTGTCTCAAGACCCAGTCCTGTGAATGTCCAGTCTTTATTTGTCTCTCCTGCTCTCACTACCAGGCTTGTTCACCTCTTCTCCTGGGAGCCAGGTGGCCCTGTTACTGTATCTGTTCATCATGGTGCTCCCTATGCCTTTCTGCCTACCTGGTACGTGGATGCTGTGACCCAGGATTTCCCTTCACCTCCCAAGACACCCTGTCCAGGAAACTAATTTCTCCAGGGGACTGATCAAGAGGGGGCTGGTCCCTCCTTCACATACACACAATAAAGGCATTTTTCGCTATCTGGTCCTCATTTTTGTCCCCATCTTATTAGTTAATTCATTTTGCCAATTTTGAAAGGAATACTTTAACCCCAAACCTCATACACATTAGCATGATTTGCTGCTTTATTAATTTTTTTTTAAAGAAATTGGTTCTTTCATGGCCTGTTCTTTAGCAGAAGGCCATGAAGAAACCAATAGGGTAGAAACTACAGAAGGATCACTGGGTATAGAGACTGGCAGCAAAGACTATGTCACGACGGAGCATCGTGGCAGCTGCCTCCATCTTAGCACCCAGGACTGGTTCTCCCACCAGCCGGGCAGCCCCTCGCAGTGAACGACACATCTCTGCTAGGCGCTGGATACATCTGACAATCAGGCCTTCTGGAGTCCCTGATAGCCCTGCCAGCTCAGAGAAAGGCTAAAAAAGAAAGGAAAGGAGATATGCATTTGGCTCTCCCAGAGATTCATAAGTTCAAACCCAAGGCTGCTTTGTTTTCCTCCTACCCCTAAGGAACTCACCATGCCTCGTGCCCACTCATAGACAACTTCTACCAGCCCAAAGTGGAGTTCTCCTACAAACTCTTCCACAGTCTGGTTCAGGCCACAGGATACCTGAACCTCACCAATCCGCCGGGCCACATCCTTGACACGCTCTATGCCCTAGAAGGGTTGAAGAAAGGGTAAAGTCTATACACTAGCCAAAGCCCTTAGCCACATACATGCTAAGGGAAAACAGAAAAAGCATCTATAGCCTAAGGAAGAGAACCCAGTCTGATAATGGAACTGTGTTAGAAGAATGGAGGTAGATTTCATCTGGAAAGTCTTCTTGAAGATACGTAAAGCTACACTGGAAGGGAAATGATGGTCCAGGATTTCCAGGGGAAATACAAAGGCCTATATGAATGAAGAAGTGGGGATGGAGGTGATGGTGCATCCCTCACCTGTTTAAGAGTGCTTGGCAACTGGTCTCCTGGATCTCCGGGACTTTGGCAGACCAGGCCAGACAGCAGAGCAGCAATCTCTTCTGGCCGAAGGGCACTCAGTGCATTGTCAAACATGAGCTCTGTCAGAAGCAGTTCATGGCTACTCATGGCACATGCCACCTTCCCTGCCAGCTTCACAGTCCCTGCCCCATCCACATAGCCCAATGTCCGCAGAATCTGGGTGAGGAAGAGGATGACATTGAAAGAAGAGCACAAAATTTAGTTATCTGGCTATTCTAGCCTTCTCCCTGAAACCCCTAGACTCAGGGCACAAGGCATCCAGTTCCTTCTCACCTCCACACGCTGATGATACTCTGGCAGCAGGAGCAGTGACTGGTCTGAGAGTAGAAACCTTAATCTTTCCATCTCCTTCTGGATCTGAGCACGCTCCCGCAGCCTCAAGTACTAGAGAAAGAAGATGCAAGGTGAGGAAGGTGTTGGTTCCCTCTAACTTTTCCAACTTAGCGGGAAGAACTGAAGAACAGATTGTGTCCCTCTCTCTCCTATCACTCCATCATGCCTGGCAAAAAGACCAGGGAAAGAAACCACCTCCTGTGGGAAGCCAGATACTGAGTGGTCTCACCTGGGCTGGAAACCTGGGGCTGTGTACACACTGGGCACCTCGGATCAATTCCTCCAGCTTCCGAGCACGAAGCCCACCCTCTACCACAGACACCTCCTTTAGCTGAAGGTCATTGACGGGATCCAGGGCTGGGGGCCCTGCTGGGTGTGCCTGAGCCAAGCGGAGCATCTCTTGAACAGCAGAGGTAACAGCTGGAGAGGGAGGTTCCTTCCTGAGAAAAAAAAAAGAGAAACCCCTTTTTCTCTGAAACCTCCCTTTCCTCGAGTTGGCAAACCACACATCCCCACTGCCCAATGGACCACCACCCTATAATCTTTTCTCCCCAAGGTGGTAAAATTTTCTCCTCAAACTGCCCCTTCTCACCCAAAGCTACTAACTTGAATCTTGGCTGTTGCCTCTTGGTAAAATCTTCCAAGATTCGCTCTCCATTCACCCGTAGCATCTTTGCTGTGATGGCAATGATGTCACCTGGCTGAAGTTTGGCCACAGTATGATCACAAGGCCCTGCAAGACAGAACAGCAACATCAAGTTCCTGTCCTGGGACTCAAAACATCCTGTTCCTCCTACCCCATATCCCTGACCCAAATGTCTGCCCCACTTCCCACCCAGCCCTTACCTTCAGGCAGGAACAGTTTGTGACCCACCAGATCATCAGGATAGGGGACATCAAGGGAGTTGGAACTGCCAGGCAGTGGCCCCTCAAGGGGCTGCTTCTCACACAGAATCAAAGTTGTGAAGACTCGGTTTGTAGTGTCTGTGGAAACCTGGGAGAGACAAGCAGCATTACTCAGTTGTATTCATCTTCCCCTAGACTGGCCTAACCTGGACAAGAGATTGTAATTGTAATCAATTTGTTGGATATTTAGGGCTAAGTGGATAGGATACTT
>CM053593.1:198779669-198821757 GCA_028646575.1 Pseudocheirus occidentalis | reverse complement strand
AATATTGTACTGAATCTTGATTTTGTAATGGAATAAACAGAGTGTTCACTAATACTGTGTAATCCGAATCTTAAAAGCTGTTCACAGTAGCATTCTCTCAGGAATCTACTGCTGATTGGCTTTACAGAGATGTGGCTCCATTCCTTAAGGAATTCCCTAAGGGTGATGGAGACCCTGCCCTCAGAATACAAATGCAGGACACAGAATACACATGTTAAGTCAGGATAAGGAGGGAAGGGAAGTGTGGGGCAGTGCTGGAAATGGAGAAATGACATAGATGAGGGCCTGGAGAGATATAAAGGTGGAAGTACCAACACCCCTCTTTCCCCCCAAAAAAACCCAACGTATCAATGTAAATAAGTTTATGTTAGAGGACAAAGGAAGAAATTTACTAATCCCTCAATCTAGGGGTCCTGAGCCCACTTCCCCTCACCTGCAAGATCACTCCTAGTGCATTCTGATGTTCCTGACTCTTAACAACCACCACTCTTCCTACTGACAGAGATTTCAGCCCATTCACTGATTCCATGATTCGTTGCTGGGAAGAAATGTTCAAGATGTCAAGAAGGGCTGAGGAATAAACTCATGAGTGTTTTCTCATTGCCCTGCATCACTCCCCTGCTATGCTGGTAGCAGCATTCTCTCTGTCCCCACCCCTACCCCCATCCTCCCTTTTCCCCCATCACCTGGATCAGCCCTCGAGTCTCTGTCAGCTCTTCCCCCCAGCTGTAATACTCAGGAAGATCAACTAGCTGGCCTGACGTGTCTGGCTCCTCCAGGTCTCCAAGTCGCTTTGTCAGTTCTGCCAAAGTCTGCTCGTGGGCCTGTAGGTGTGGGAAGGAGACAAGGACTAGGAAGAGGCTTCAGGAAGCTTAAGGGCCAGATCTGTGATTACCAGGCTCCAGATCCTCCCCAACTCCCACGTGTGTTTTCTTTTAAGGATATAATTTAGTCCTCCAACTCCTTGGTTCTTCCAAGGACCCAGACATGTCCCCCAGATACCTACCAACACACACAAATGTACACACACAACGCACGTATACACACCTTGCTGTCCTTTCTTGAAGGGAATTCAGAAAAGCTTCTCTTCATCATGTCTTCCACTCTGAGTGCATCGACCCGAAGCAGGTTAAGGATCATTGTATATGTGAGGCGGAATTGGGACTGCAGCTGGGAAGGCTTCCCCTGAGGATCAGGGGTAGGGATCAGAGTGCTAGAGGAAGGAAGCGGGAAGGATTCTTCCATTCCCCTCTCCAGAATCAAGGGTATTCCCCTGACTACCTGAACTCACCCTTTTTCATGAAGGGGTAAAGACCTGGATTCTGATCCTAGTTCTAACAGATAAACCACTCCCTTCCCTACACCTCAGTTTCTTCTTTTAGAACAGAGGCAGGGAACCTGCTACTGAATCCAAACTTCACACAAATCCCTTTTATTAAGGATTTGTTCTGTAAAACTTTGATTCAGTCAAAAGGTCATGGTTCCCCACCCCACCTAAAAATTAGACTTTAGTCTATCCCCTTAATAAAAGGATTTTGTAGAGGTCCTTGAGATGTTCCTTTTACAAAAGATGAAGGAAAAGAAAAAGGAAGGTTAGAAGAGATTTTAAAAATGTATATGGGAAAAGTAAGATAAAAGAGAATTACATGGGGTGGCTAGGTGGCGCAGTGAATAGAGCACCAGCCCTGGAGTTAGAAGGACCCAAGTTCAAATCTGACCTCAGACACTTGACACAAAAACTAGCCATGTGACTTTGAGCAAGTCACTTAACCCCAATTGCCCTCCAATAAAAAAAAAAAGAGAATTACATGAGAATCACAGCCTCAGAGCTAGAAGTCAAGGGAATTACCCAGTCTAACCTTCCCTGCCTTGCTGAGCTAACAGGAAGTTACCACCCCCCTCTAGACCAACTCACCAACATCATCCGGTGCAGATCAGCCATCTCAGGGACACGACCCTTACAAAGTAAGATGACAGTGCCTGTAGGGTCCAGGCCACGACGCCCTGCCCGTCCTGCCATCTGTACATATTCTCCAGGGAGTAAGTCACGGAAAGTTGCACCATCATGCTTGCGCATAGAGTCAAACACCACAGTCCGTGCTGGCATGTTCACACCCATAGCAAAGGTCTCTGTAGCAAATAAGACCTGGGGGAAACGGTTCTGCAATTAAGAGAAGCTCTCTTCTGGCCTTCAAAGACACCAAATCTGACTTTCCTAAGTCTGGGCACTTTCTCAGTTAAACATATCCCCTTCTACCCAAGATGCTTCCACTATCTTACCTTGACCAAACCACGACTGAAGAGCATTTCCACAATCTCCTTGAGAATGGGTAAAATACCACTGTGATGGACACCTAGACCCCGCCGAAGGAGCTCTGACATGTGCAGTACCTTTGAGGGAATGTTAAGGGAACAAAATTTGGGTGTCACCATAGAGTCACAAGGTGCCCATCTCTGGATCTGTGACTATTTCTAAAGCCTAATTTAGTTTTTATCTCCCACAGACCTCAAACTTTCCCTCCCTACACGTCCCATATACCTGAGGTAGCTGGCGGTCAGAGCCTCGAAGTCGGGCAAGGCATCGCTGCAGGAAGAGGTGAATCTCACTCTTCTCAGAGCCAGTGGTAAGGTCTAGGGAGCTGAGGCCTGATGCCTGTTCATCACATCGCCCTCGAGAGAAGGTGAACACAACCACAGGGAGCTGGTTACGGCTCCGCAGGGAGGCCAGGAGGGACAAGTATATGCCTCGGTCCTGGAGGGCAAAGGAGAAAGGTCCAGGGTCAGGAACCAATAGGAACTGGGCTCAGATCCTGAGGCTCTGAAAAGGAATATGGGGAATTCCTGAAAAGGGTAAGAGCTGAAAACTAGATCAACAGGGTCCTTGGGAAAGAAGTTAGATAAGGAGAAATAGGCAGTTGGGGAGAAAGAGGCAGAAAGGAGAAAGAAATCCATTCCTGCAGATCCACCCCCTCCTTCCCACCTCAGATCTCACCTGTCCAGGCCCGCCTTGGTGCACTGGCTGCTTTGCCCCAAAGGTCTGTGCATGTTTGCTAGTCCTCTCCTTCTTGGCCTCCACAGCTGCATAGTATCTAAGACAAATGGATGGAGAAGCAGACAAAGCTCCAGGTGTTCCCCTCGCCCCCATCCAGCACAGGATGCCATAACTCCTATCTCCCTTCCCCCTTCCCAAACAAGGTTTACTCCTAGCTCTCTCCCACAACTCACCCCTTAGTGTGGAAGACTCCTCGTGAATCCAGAAGCAGAAATAGCTCTCCTTGGGTTTTTGGACTATTCCCAGTGAACAGAAAATGCTCCAAGGGAACTGGTCGGGCAGCTGTACTGATCACATAGAGATGGCGACGCTTCAGCCTCCTGGAGGAGAGGGTCAAAGGTTAGAGGTCACAACATTGTGTAACAACCCTTCCTCCCCACTGCCCAACTTTGAATCCCATCTCTGGATCTGCGACTATTTCTGTGTCTTTGTGTCCAAAGACTTCTAGAAAATGCCTTGGGAAAGGCTTCCTGAAGGGGAGAGGTGTGACCTTGTAGTATATTAACCTCTATGGGCCTCATTGTCCACATCTGTAAAATGAGGGGGCTGGGACTAGATGACCTCTGTGGTCCCTCCTAACTCCAAATTTATGATCCTATGACCCTTCCACCAGTATCCCATCACTCACTCTCCTTGCCTCCAAAATCATCCTTCCATCCTTTTCCCCAAAGAATCTACATTGGACAAAGGGGCAAAGATCAAGGGATGTTGAGTATTTGAGAATCCCACATGTCTAAACAAGTTTACTGAAGATCTTTGATCAAGAGGGATAACTGAAGGAAATTACCAGCATCATCAACACCCTCCCTCCCCGCCCCCTAGAGTCAGGCGGCCCTTCTGACTACTACAATGTCAGCTTATCCTCTCCAAAGATATGGAAATAATAGGATATGCCTCTTTCCTAGAGTATCCACCCAAAAACTCAAACCTTTGTGTCTGTCTCTGATCCTTACCCAATCCAGTCTGCAAATTCAAGGGCATTGGGGACAGTGGCACTGAGGAGAATGATGGAGACATGATCAGGGAGCATGATGAGGACTTCTTCCCACACTACTCCTCGCTAGTCACAGAAAGATCAAGGGTACACAAACTTTGCAAACAAGTATAAAGATAGATACAAGCCACCATTCACCTCACCTCCATCTAGCAAAGGATGCCATAACTCCTATCTTCCCTCCCCATTCCCATGACCTTCCCTTTTATCCTCAAAGGAAAGCTGTGTCACAGGGGCCTTCCTGGGGATAAAGTTGGGAGTGAAGGTGAAAGGATGGTGGAAGCAGCCTTCAGACAGGCAAGGACTGAAAGGTCCAAAGATCAGGTCCTAGGGATAATGTCAGCTTCACCCTCCTCACCTCAGCATCATTGATGTAATGGACCTCATCAAATATCACCCACTCAAGGTCTCGAATCACATCTGAGCCACTATACAGCATGGAGCTAGGTGGAAGGAATGGTAAGGAACAGAAACAGATTAAAACATACTTGGAACTTCCTTCTCTCAATTCATAACTTGATCCCTTTATGACTCCTACTTTATTTTCCCAATCAAATTTTAAAGCCTTCCCTCTAGGAAGGCTTTAAATGCATATACACAAAAGCATATACACAGCTCTGACCACAGACTTTAGGTCCATCCCACACCCCCAATCCCAGGATCTTAATGTCCACTCACCGAAGAATCTCTGTGGTCATAATGAGGCAGGAGGCCTCAGGATGCAGCTGGACATCCCCTGTGAGGAGTCCCACATCACCAAATGTGTTTCGGAAATCTCTGAACTTCTGATTACTCAGAGCCTTGATTGGTGATGTATAGATGGTACTGGAGAAGAGGAATCTTGAATTTTCACGTGAGCTGTTGTTCCTCAGCTCAGATCTCCTTCCCTCTTCCTCCCCCAGGTCCATCCCACAAATTCTACCAAACCTGGCTCTATATTCACCCCTTCAGAAAGCCCTTCTAAAATAACTCTGGTCGCTTCTAAACCATTTTAGTCTGTCCTCAATGGATCTCTTCGCTTGTCTCTTTTTTTCTCTCCTGTTCCTCTCCATGTCATCGTATCCCATAGGCTCCCCTCAACTCCTCTGTGGTGTCCCGATGGAAGAGGGCTGGACTGGTAAGGACAAGTTAGGGATAAGATCAGGATTACCCTGTCCCTACCCCCATACCGGGTCATATGTTTCTGGGCAAGGGCAATAGCATATTCAGCCACAACAGTCTTTCCTGCAGATGTGTGAGCAGCAACAAAAACAGAGTCATGTCTCTCCAGGTGCAGAATAGCCTGTTTCTGAAATACATCTGGTTCAAACGGCCACTGTGAAAGGAATGGATACAGGGTAGAGATGGTGTGAGAAGGATCCAGTGGGTGAGGAAGAGATAGAAACATTCTTTAATAAAATGATCCATAACCCTATATTAATGCTAGAGAGAAATATGTAGAGAAAAGAAGGTGAAAAGGGGCTAGGAATGTTCAGGTAAATCTGGAGGTAGGGCTCCTTACCCCATTTTAGCCTAGTATGGCCTCTATTGCACACACTTCATTTGAGGGTAAAAGTGAATGTCACAGAGGGATACACAAGGGTTATGGCATCCTGTGCAAGGAGTGGGTAAGATGGATGGTAGATTTTGTTATCTGTATACCTCTTGGAGTTTGACAAGTCCTTACCTATCAGGAAGGGGCTGGAATGAGATAAACAGGAGACTATGGGACATGGCACTGGAGATAGAGGAGTGCAAAAGGTGAGATTCATGACCTGGAAGGCAGGTTGGGGGATGAGCCGGTAGAAATCTCCCACAGGCGAAGTAATATCCACAGGAATGGCCCACTGTTCCAAGACTGGGGGCTTTGGAGGTTCAGGAGGAGGCATGGGGGCAGATGCTTCCTATGGAGTAAGGGAAAAAAGTATCAAACTATCACAGACCTCCATCTCACCCCACTCCTCAGATCCTCTCTCCAGCAGGACATACTAAATTATCCATCCATCCATATCCTATATACCTTTAGGACTAAATCTTCCAGGCTATTAGCACGGACCAATGGGGGTTCAGAGGTGGAAGTTGTAACACTGTCTCCTCCAGGACCCCCCAATATTCCTGAAGTCTCTTCTTCCTCCTCCTCCCCTCCACCCAGTTCCAAGGGCTCCAGGAGATGGCTGAGACTGAGAAGGCCAGAAGCAGGAGTTGAATGATCTGGCAAGATGCAGAAGTCAAGAGAAATAGAGGTATATAGTCACCATTTCCCCTTCTGTCTCTTCTGACATCTTTCCTTCCCCCTTCCACCCCAACAGAGAAAACTCTTACTCTCTGGGGTGAATTCTACGCCTCTTTTGAAGCCCGGGGGGATGGTAAGGAGATCTAGAAAATGACAATAGAAAGAGGCAGTAATGAGAGGCCACATCCCCCTTCCATCCCCAATCTTTAATCAAATTCAGTCTGCCTTTTTAATATACCCCTTCACCTTTCTCAAAGTCAATCTCTTCCTCAGAGTCGCCACGTGTGCTCAGATCTGCTATGGTAGGTTCATCCATCCCACCTAGAAGGAAGGGAAAAAGAGCAGGAAAAAAATGTGTTAGCACATAGGGAAGAAGAGTTTACTCCCCACTTTTTTAGGACACAGGAGCTTTTTCCTCACTCTACTCTTCGTTATTTCTCCTCAAACATCACCTGGCCAAAATGGGTAGTGTGTTGGGTTGCCCCATAAGGCCTGGGATGGGGGTCCTGGGGGCCGGCGAAGAGACAGGGAAGTTGTGGCCGAGAGGTTTGTGTCCTCCAACAGGACCTGGAAGAGAACACAGTGACACAATGAAGCTAAATCCATCTCTTAGTCTCTTTCTATCTGTCTTACATCCCTGGAGAAGCTCTTTACCTCTCTGTAGCCCAGGACTCTGCCAGTGGTTGGGTGTCTCTGAGCCTGCAGATCTGATGGGACAGGAGCTCCTGGGAGCCCCAGGAGAGACCAGGGGTCTGTCTTCCTCTGCCATTTCCTGAGGAGACCAGAAGAAACAAATCAGTCTCCCTACCACCATCATACCTCATTCCCATCTTAGGTGACTAGAACCATTCTCACCAAGCCACACGTTCCACACCATGCAGCGGCAGCCATTCAGGAGATGACAGAAACAGTTGCTCAGTCTCTCCCTGCAGCTCTGGGGCACAGGGTGGTAGCCCATGGGAGAGCTGGAAAAATGAAAGGAAGACAAACACTGAACATGAAACACAGGAGTGGCAGGTAGAGAGGAAAGACAACAAATGACTCAGGAAAGAAAGAAGACAGATTAAGTTTCCTTGTTCAAGGATAAGGTTAGATTTAAAAATAGCAGGGTCAGAGGAAAAGCATACTTCTTCAGCACATACTATGTGTCTAGCACTGGGACAAGCATTAAAGAGAATGCAGAGAAGTAAAAGATTCATATATTTGTAAAGCACTTAGCACAGTGCCTGGCACATAGTTAGGGTTATAGAAATGCTTATTCCCTTTCTCTCCCCAGCCTTCCCTTCGGATAATTAGCTAGCTCACCGATGAGGTAAGGTATTAATGACAGATGAGTGGTAATGACAATGTTATAAACTCTGAGAGGAAAGAAACCATCAGATGCAAGGGAGCAGATTATGAGCAATGGTAGAAACTTTAGGGAAAGAAAATGATGTGGTGACAAGGAGAGCAGGAAGGGGGTAAGGGGGTGAATCCCTGACTTTAAACAGTGGGAATTCTTCATATCTTTCCAATTATTAAGGATGTGTATTCTCTATACACTTAAGTACTAGAGGAAACTGAAAGATTAAATAGGATAAGGGCCCTTGCTCTACCATCTGCCTTCAAGAAATCTGCAATTCACTAGAACAGGATCCTCAAATCTCACTTCCAATATAAAGTCTAGACTATAAATGGCACTCAATATTGTACCAAATTGAGTTAAATTTTTTCCATATCTCACCAATCCCCAGCCCTCAAAGGCCTCTACTTCCTCTGAGGTCCCAGAGTTCTCATTGCATATGCTCTGAGTAAAGAGCACCCAACCAGAATGTGAATTCCTTTAGGGCTGGTTGGACCTCACTTTCCTTCTCTTCCATCTTTCTGTAATACATGCTACTCTTCCACTCCTTCCTCCTCCAAGCCAGCGATGGGCATGGGCACAAACACTGGCATTTCAATGAATGATTGTTGAAAAGAATTGTTGTTATTGTTAATATATTATTAATAATGACAGACACATTTTCATATTCATTTTCTCACCTCAACCTTACAACATCCCTCCCTCCCCCACGAAGTCTGGAAAACAGGAAAAGGATAATTAACCTCATTTTACAGAAGAGGAAACTGGGGCCCAAGAAGAACCTGGGCAAGGCTCCCTTCCCATCTCAACGCCCCCTCCAATCCCCCGACAAAAGAGCCCGATCCTGGGTCCCACGGGGAGTGAGTGGCAGCACCGAGTGAAGGATGCCCTGTCTGCTGACTGCAAGCCCAAAACTGTCCCCTACACTAAATCACAATTATTGCGGGGAAAAAGAAAATTTGATTCATTCAGGGTCAGGGATGAATGGAAGCGCTTGGGAGTTCAGGGCTCACTCACGGTGCCGTTCGGCAGGTCCGAGACCAGGGGCGGGCTTAGAAGCTCCCAGCGCCCAGTGCATCCGAGCTCCAGGGCACAGAGGGGCAAGTCCAAGGGTCCCCGAAGGGGCAGCACTGAGAAAAAAGAAGACTGGTCAAGACCGGGGGCAGAGATCCAGGCTCGGGGGAAAGGTCAAAGGTTACACCACTCCCTGCATCCATCCTGCCCCTGCCCTTACCCAGTCGCTCCGTCTCCAGCATACCGTTGCCTCCCAGAATCTCCGCGAAGCCGGAAGTGCTTCGAGGACCGAAGTTCTGGAAGTCCCGCCCCTGGAATGGCGGAAGTTGCCCCCGTTCGGCGGGTGGGTGGCTACAGGATGAAGCGGCATCATAAGAAAGAAGGGCGGAAGTGACCTCAGACCAAGGAACAAGACAGGCAGTAGGGAGAGGGTAGAAAGGAAACAGTGCCGGAAATGGCGCAAAGGCCTAAGGGGAAGTGCCTACCCTTTCGGCCGCCTTGGTTATAAAGCCTACCTGTTTGAGCGCCTTCCCCCTAAACGTCATCACCCTGCGCCCGTCTGGTCCTCCCGGGAAGGCGGAGGAAGCTGCAGCTGTGGAGTCTGTGAAGGAGATAACGTCTCCCTTTTCAGGTGAGGACCCTCCCTCTCTCCTTTTCCTCGGCCTGCGGCTCTTTATGTCTTCCTGCCCCGTCGCTATGGTGACATGGCGGGAGTTCCGGCGCGAACCCCAGGCGTTCGGGAACCTCTGTAGTTGATCACCTCTTTTGGGCGGCCGGAGTTCGATCATTGTTGCCATAGTAACGATGTACTTGAGGGTTGTAGATATTCTAAGAGGACGTTTGCACGTTGTCTCACCCATTAAACTCTGAACCCCTTTAGGGCAGGAACAATTTTTGCCGTTGTTTGAATTCCCAGCGCTTAGCACAGTTTCTGGCACTAGTAAGCGCTTAATAAATCCTTATTGATTTGATTGGAAAGTGCCCTGCCAATTAAGGGATAGAGACAGTGGGTGGAGAGGAAAGGGACCTCTCAAGGAACGCTATACCTCTTACATTGTGACTGGAAAGCATCCTCCTCCAAAATGATTTTGTGCTGCTACTTAGAACTTGTGTCCTAGTCCTGGCAGTGCCACAGACTAGCTTTGAAATCTCTAACAAGCTACTTCTCTTTTGAGAACCTTTTTCCTGACCTGTAGACTAGATGAGAGTCAGACTAGATGGCCTTTGGAGTACTGATGTTCTTTGTTCTGGGAGTCTGACCTGCCTGTTTCAGGGCCTGGATTTCCCAGTGTTCTCCCCTTTGGAGTCCAGGGATATCACTAGGCTATGGGATGGATGGGCAAAAGGTGCCTCCCTTGGACAGATTGTTTTGCTACACAGTTCCATCTCTGGAGGGCCAGACCTGGCTCAGAGCTGGGAGCTGACATGTTGGTGCTGCCCCCAGGACTGAGTGAAGAAGAAGAGGCATTGCAGAAGAAATTCAGCAAACTCAAGAAAAAGGTGAGCAAACAAGTATAATGAGCAGAAGGGAAGGATAGGCCTTTATCCCAAACCCTTTTTTTGGTCCCTCTACTGTAAGAATAACCACCTTCCCATCTGTGTAGCACTACCAATAAGTTTGGTATAAAGTAATTCTTGATAGGCACACCCTAGGTATATGACTTATGAACCTAGTATCACTAAATGTTGGCACCCTGCAGAGCCACAGGACATCATTGTCTTAGTAGTTCTTACCAGTAATTATTATAATTGAAATCTATGGGAAGTTCTCCAAACACAGAAGCCATAGGATCTTAGGGTGGGAAAAGGACTTCATTAACTCTTTTTAACTTTTCTTTTTACCTCCCTCTCCTCTCTAGAAAAAAGCATTATTGGCTCTTAAGAAGCAGAGTAATAGTAGCACAGCCAGCCAGGGGGGTGTCAAACGCTGTGAGTAATGGGTTAAATACTGTTATTACAGGGGTTGAGGGAGTGGGGAGTCAATTTTGGTAGAGATTCCAACAGTAGACTGGAAAAAGAAAGTAGAATCTAAAAGAACTTCTTTCACAAGCAAGATTAACACCTTCACTTTTTGCTTTCTCTCTTCTTCCTTGCTTAGCTCTATCAGAGCAACCTGTGGTAGACACAGCCACAGCAACAGAGCAGGCTAAACAGCTAGTAAAATCAGGAGCCATCAGTGCCATTAAAGCTGAAACCAAGAATTCTGGCTTCAAGCGGTCACGGACTCTAGAGGGGAAATTGAAGGTAAGTGAGAATAAGGAAAGGGTGTAGGTGAGGCCAGTCTTAATTTACCACATTGAGGGTCTATAATGTGGATGATATTTCATTCATTTTTATATTTCCTTGAAGGACTAGCACAGTTCTGTCTACCTAGTAGATACTTGAGAAGTATTTGAATTGAAGTGGGAAAAGAAGGGCTTTCTTGAGGATGGAAGAAAGCAATTTTAGGACAGAAAGAAGTGGTAGCAGTTTAGTTTCCTTGTAAGGGAGTCAGACCAGATTATTTTTTTAAAGGTCCTTTCTGACTTTAAATTACTTTGTATCACAGGTATTATATTCATAGAATACAGCTGAGAGGTGGTACAAGCCAAAGACAAAATAAGCTCAAGAAAGGTTTAGGTAGTCTCATCAGTCAATTAAAAAGCATCTGTCAAATGCTTACTGTGTGCCAGTCTAAGTGTTAGGCCAATTGGTAGGGAATACAGAGGCCCAAATGCCCTTACTATCATTGGGGGAGATAGCACATATTAAAAGTATATACAAAATAAGTACAAAGTAGTTTGGCACAGAAGGAGACTAACAGCTTGAGTAGATCAAGGAAGGTTTCATGTAATAAGGTAGTCCTTGAACTAAGCTTTAAAGCAAACAGGGGATTCTTAGAGAAAGTAAAGAGGAAGCTGGGGAATGATACCAGTACATAGGAGATAGCTAGTGCCAAAACCACCAAGATGGGTGATGGAGTATCATGTGTGAGGAAAAGCAAAGAGGTTAGTCTGCATGGACTTCCTAATGCAGGGATAGGAATGATATATAACGATACTGGAAAGTTATATTGGGGCCTCATTGTAAAGGGTTTTAAATGCCAAGCAAAGGATTTTGTATTTAGTCCCAAAGGCAATAGGGAGCCATTAGCCAGTGGCTAATTTATTAAAAAGGAAAGTGACATGGTCCTACCTGCATTTTAGGAAATCACTCTAGTGTGGATAGATTGGAGAAGGGAAAGACTTGAGATAGAGAGACTAAGAAGTTATTGCAGTAACCCAGGCAGTAGGTGATAAGGGTTTAAAAAATTAGGGCTATGGTCATGTGAGTAAAAAGGAGAATATTCAGGAGATGTTTTGGAGATAGAGGCAAGATTTAGTATCTGACAGATATGTGAAATTGGGCAAAGTTGGAGAGTCAAAGATAATGCCACGGTTGTGAACCTGGGTGACAAAATATTGGTGCCTTCAGCAGAGATGGGAAAGTTTAGAAGAAGGCTTTGGGGAATAGAAAATGAGTTCTGTTTTGGACATGTTGTATTTTATATACCTAAAGGACATCTAGTTCAAAATTTGCAATAAGCAATTGATTTAAGAGTGAAATGTACAGGAGGGACAATAGGGTTGAATATAGATCTTAGAATTATTTGCATAGAAATGATAATTAATGGGGTGGCTTGGTGGCACAGTGAATAGAGCACCTGCCCTGGAGTCAGGAGGACCTGAGTTCAAATTCGGCCTCAGACACTTAACACAGAACTAGCCCTGTGATCTTGGGCAAGTCACTTAACCCCAATTGCCCTACCTTCCTCCCTCCAAAAAGCAAAAAAACCTGAAAAACAAAAAAGAAATGATAATTAAGCCAATTGCTCACCATTGAAAAAAGTTCACCAAATGAGAGAGTATGGAGGGGTAAGAAAAAAGAACCCAGGACATTTAACTTGGGAGTATGTATACCACAGTTGGGGTCATTTTTTAGATAATGAATTAACAAAGGAGACTAATAAGTAGTGGCGAGACTGGTAGGAGTGGAACCAACAGAGCATTGTTGCAAAAACCCAGGGCATGTTCCTGAGTGACTGGTCAATCATAGGTTATCTGAGGAAGTTAGAACTGTATTTGGGCATTTCTGTTGAGTACATGCCATGTTTGGGGAGGAGTTAAAAGAGGATCATCATAATTTTTAAAAAGGAAGAAGGGAGGCTTTGGTCAATTGGCCGGAGTGTCCTAACTCCACTCTGTTACTCTTAGGACCCAGAGAAGGGCCCAGCCCCTACTTTTCAACCATTTCAACGAAGCATCTCAGCTGATGATGACTTACAGGAGGTAATGGGGAAATTTCCAGATTTCCAATGCTTGGAAAGCATTGAGTAGAAGGGGGAGGCTGGAAGTAGTTAGAGAGGGGAGATAAATGAGTTAGGCAACTGGGTACCTGATTCTGGGTGTTAACTTAGGTATTCTTCATGCCATTCTTTGTTTTCTTCCATCTAGTCATCCAGACGTCCCCAGAGGAAATCTCTGTATGAGAGGTTAGAGATGGGACAGGGTTCCTGGAGCCATGGGACTTGGGATGGAAGGAACCAGGGTCTGAAAGGGGAAGATGCATATACCCCTGAGGAGGGGATGGGATAGGACCCTTACATCCTTACTGTATGCCTTTACAGTTTTGTTTCATCCAGTGATCGGCTTCGGGAACTAGGACCAGATGGGGAGGAATCAGAAGGTCCAGGGGGTGGTGATGGCCCTCCCCGAAGCTTTGACTGGGGCTATGAGGAACGAAGTGGTCCCCCCTCTTCAGCCTCCCCACCCCGAAGCCGAAGTCGAGATCGTAGCCATGAGAGAAATCGGGATCGAGATAGGGACAGAGAACGTGATCGAGACAAAGACCGTGATCGAGACAAGGACCGAGACCGGGACAGAGAACGTGATCGAGACCGGGACAGGGACCGAGACCGGGATCGAGACAGGGACCGAGATCGAGACAGGGACCGAGACCGGGATCGAGAGGGCCCTTTTCGAAGTAAGTGACGTGAACTTAGGGGATGGGAAGTTTCAGAAAATATTTAAGTGAAATCCACAATGACTTTTTGAATAAGAGATTGATTGTGGATTGTGATCCCTTATCTCTGATCCTAAGCATGATCTCTGGCCTCACAGGATCTGATTCATTCCCTGAGTATCGAGGTCCACGTAAGGGGAACACACTGTATGTATCTGGAACAGATATGACACCCACCCTCCTTCGTGGAGCCTTCTCACCCTTTGGGAACATCATTGATCTTTCCATGGACCCACCCCGAAAGTAAGGAGTATTTGGAATGGGAAGTGAGAAGAGGGAGGTACAGTAAGATCTTTGGGGTCATAGGAAAAAATACAAGGGGGTGAGAGAGAAAGTTCTCATGGGCCAGAAAGAAAGACAGAAGGTTGGGAGGGAGTGGGGAAAAGGAAGTCTTATAGAAGGCCAGGTAGAAGAAATTGGGGGAGGGAGTGGTCAAAGTAGATGTGGGCTCCAGAATGATGCTATTTTCCATCCTTACCCAGCTGTGCCTTTGTCACCTATGAGAAGATGGAATCAGCAGATCAGGCAATAGCCGAGGTCAGAATTCTTAAATCTATTCCACTCGTCCCTTCTCCTGATCCCTTTATTTCCTCCATAAAATATTGGGAGTAGGGGAGTGTAAATTGTGAGTGCCTTCCCAACACTATAATCTCATTCTTAATCTATAGGATCTCTTATGTTCTTAATTCCCTACTTGTTTTGTCCGTGGAATACATCTGATGCAAGTAGATCCTCTCTAATTTGTTCTTAACCCTTCCTACCACCATCGGTCTCTCCCCCCACAGCTCAATGGGACCAAGGTAGAATCTGTGCAACTAAAGGTTAGCATCGCTCGCAAGCAGCCCATGCTAGATGCTGCCACTGGCAATTCTGTCTGGGGGTCCCTTGGTAAGAATACAGTTCCCAGCTGAACCCCTCAATAACCCACCACTTCATCTTGCTCTTTTGTATAACTTTACATTCCCCAGAAGGAAATAAGGGCCAGGACTAGGATGGTAACCATGGGGAGGGAAAGGAAAGGACATGAACTCAAGATATTTGGAAAGAATTAACAGCATTAAGTTGGACATAGAAGGATGAAAGAGAAGAAGGAAGATTCAGGGAAGGAGGTTTTTTCTATATGGAAGTTTCTAGCATAAATAACTAGGAAGAATAGGAAAGTTGGATTCAGGGCGCCATTTTATTGGAGAAGTTGATGAGTTTAAGTTTCAGATATGTTGATTTTTGAGGTGATAACAGGACTTTGAGATGTAAATGCCTTATAGCATATGCAAGCCTGGAACTCAGATATTAAGGTTGTGGATGAAAGTCTGCCTGTGACAGCATAGAGAATAATTGAAGTTATGAGAGAAGATCAGTTCATGAGTAAGGGTGTCGAGAAGAGCAGAAAAGCAGGAACTGGGCCTTGAAGCCTAGCTAGCTATTTTCCCCTAAAATGTGGAAGGAGAGGGAGAGGAATAGAAGAGAGGGAAATAGAGCCGGAGTAATGCCGGGTCATAGAAGCCAAGGGGAAAGAGTCTCAGGAAGTTGGGAAGGGGAGCGTCACTTGCCACAGAAAGTGAAAATGAGGAAAAAAAGTCATTCAGTTTGGTAACTAGGATGTCACAAAGTCATAGCCATAGGATTTAGAGCTGGAATGGAGTTGAGAGATGATCTAGGCCAACACCCTCATTTTACAGATAAGGAAAACAAGGCCCAGAGAGGCGGAATGACTTGCCCCAAATGACACAGCAGAGCCCACAATGGCTGTCTCCAGATTGAGTGTTCTTCCGTTGGCCTTTTTTGTGGTGAACTTTGAGGGAGCACTTTTCATGGACAGAGAACGTAGAAGTCAGATGTCATAGATTTAGGGAAGGATTGAATAGTAAGGAAGTGCCAACAGCAGTTGGAAACCAATCACATGAAAGACTTAGTAGTGAAAAGGAGAGGATTAAGATATTAGCTGAAGAATTAAGCTAGCATCAAGCAAAGGGTTTGGGAGGGATTTTTTTGGTGGGTTTTTTTTTCACATTATAGGAGAACTATGCATATTTGGAGGAGGAAAAATTAGAGATTGGAAGGAGGATATAAATGGGAATGAGGTTTCCCAAGATTTGGGAAGGACTGATAACTTAGGGCAGAGGAGTTAATTTTAGGAGGAGGGATATTTCCTTCTCTTCATTCTAAAGAAAGGAAGAGTGTCTGTAGGGACAGTAGTACATAGAAGTGAAGATGGGAGGACAAATTGTTCGCAGAATGTGTTTGGGAAAGGTTAGGAACTTGAATAAGAATACTTTGAACCAAACCTATGTCCTTTAATGTATTACCTTGGAACAGAGATGTTTATATTATCTGTCTCTGCCACTTTAATAGTACTAAATAGATCCATTTCCCAATTATTATTAGATAATAATAGAGATCTCTATTATTAGATAATAGAAAGTTTTCATAGAGAGGAAAGGAAAGGAGGGGGCTGTCAAATTCACATTTATCCAAGATAAGAACCAAAATTCGCCAGTATCATTGCCAGAAGGATGCAACTTCCTTTCAGAATTTTAACAATTCTATTTGTTTGTAGTACTTATAGAAGTTAAATGTTAACATTTTTCATGTCTTTATTTTGTAAAATCATTATAGGTATTTCAGAGGACACAAATTGCTTTTAATGATGTTAATCAGTACAATTCAGAATGGCAGCTTTTTTTCCATTTTCTCCTCTCCACCCATATTCCAAGGACTTCACCCAAAACCTGGGTTGGCCACTCATGGGGCTTAAGAATGACAGGAAGGCAGTCCAGAGTAGATTAATATATTATAGGCGGCCCTACATTTCCAGGGTTCTGTGTGAGGGTACAGATTTCCACAGTGGAAAAAAGAGGGTCTGAAGACTTACTTTGCTTCATATCTGAACCTAAGGGTGGGCCTGTTCTGTGGGTCTGAATACATTTTTTGTTTTCTTGACATACTCTTCCCTTTCTTCCTAGCTGTACAAAGTAGCCCTAAGGGCTGCCATCGGGACAAGAGAACCCAGATTGTCTACAATGATGATGTCTATAAAGAAAACCTTGTGGATGGGTTCTAGGCAGCTGGAAGAGTTGGGGAGGGAAAACCCTCCTCTCCCCTCACCCCCCCTCCAGGTCCTAGTAAAAACCACTGAGGTGGATATTCAGTTAACCTCCTTAGCCTCTCTGAATTTCTTTCATCTGAGATTGGGGTGGGGCCCATCAAAAAGATCATCTGGTTTGCTATGGGCTGTACTACTGTGACTGTCAGAATTCTTCAGCCCCCCACACACAGAGGTCACATAGGAATGATTACAGTTCTTTGTTTTAATTTTCCCAGACAGTATTTCCCATTCCTTTTTTCACCCCCATAGAAAATCTTTCACAGGAAACCTAGATCCTCATCCTTCAGTTTCTCCCGAAGCCAAGGCAATACTTGAAAGAGGTTGATGTGGAAGTCACGGGCGTGGGGGGGAGCAATTCTTTTGGGGTGCTTGCAGACATCTACCACACCCCAGCTAATCACACCCACCTAAGGAAAAGTTAGAGGGAAGGATATGTAGACCATTTGAGTGGAAATTGGAATTTCATTGGAAATTCCAAGAACCTTCCCAGAGCCAGAAAACAATCATAGAATCTCCCTCACCCAGTAGAACTGAGTTTCCAAGCTTATTTGTGACCTCAGGAAGAGGTGGAAAGGAAAAAACTTACTTGAATGAAGCGACTTTTCTTGTGAATAATAAGTGGACCACCAGAATCCCCTGTAGGGAGAGGGGGAAAGCCATAAGCTTATAGAAGATGGTCACATTTTGGAGGAAAGACGCTAAAGAGAGTTTTCTTGCCTTTACAAGTGTTGGGGTCAGCATTAGGTTCTGTCCCCCCAGTGCAGAGGAATCGGGGTGTTACCACATCAGAGATCTGCTTTATCTTCTCATAGCCTTGGGCCTTGAGGGCATCTCTCTCACAGCTGGCTTTCTGTGGGCCGAAATAAGCAGAGATAACTTTGTGGGAGGGGGAACTTAAGGAGAAATGGTCTTCCTGCAGGGACTTCCCACCCACTCCTCACCATCTCCCCATTCTTTATGTAAACTTCCTTTTGTATCAAGTTCTTGTCCTCAAACACAAACAGGGCTTTGACATTCTTCTCAGGGAGCAGCTCTTTTTCTGATCGGAAAAAGAAAAGAGAGGGCTTGTATCTTTGCTACTATACATCTATCTTGTCTTTCATCTTTTGGTGTCTTATTTATCTCACCCTGTTGTTGACATGTGGTTGTCGTTGGGAGCCTCAAAGCACGGGTTGTTGCCTCTGTGCATGGAAGACAGATGGGTCTGTGGAGTGGAGAGAGAGAGCCCAAGTTAAGCAAGTGCCAGGCCAGTGCTCCACTCTGGGCCAAAGCCCTCAGTGCCCACTCCTGTGCCAAACCCAGGGATTCTGACCTGAGATCTTTTGAGAATGTGAACTTCTTCTTGAGCTTAATAAGGGCAATGTCATAGTCATAGAATTCAGGAATCCCTTCAGCTTTTTTTCTATTGATGTCATAATCAGGGTGGAAATAAACAGTCTCCACATCTCTGTTCTTCACACCTCCTGCAATAAAGGAAGAGGAAATACGAATCAGAAAGTCACCTCAGAACTATTGCTCTGGCCTTAGTCTCCAATTCTGTCCCGATCAAGAGAGTAAAGGAAGTAGAATAAGGGATGGGATGTAGTGCTCAGGTGGACATAAAGGTGATTAGGAAATTCCCATTCATGAGAAGTATTTTGATAGAATACTAGGGAGCTGGAATTAGGGAAATTAAAAACTAGAGCCCTATGAAACCAGAACTGCCTTACCTGCATCAACCTTAATGGAATGGGCCTGGTCATCCACATTAAAGCAGTGGGCAGCTGTCAGCACAAAGTATTCTGACACAACAGCCCCCTTACAGGTCTCCTTTCCTGTAGAACGCTGTGAATAAAAATCAGGTGGGGTAGAAGAGAAGAGTCATGTTCCCTAATCATAAGCACTCCCTGACAAAACCTCACCTTGTTAACCCCCCCCCTTTTTTAGCCCATCTTCAAACACTCACAATGACATTGATGGTGACATGCCAGGGTTGTCTTTCATAATGTCCACTTTTCTGATGTCCCCATGCTATCCCACAGAGACCTAGAGTCTTGCTTTCATCTAAGGGAGAGTGAAAATTGGGGAGTTGTTGCATAATAGCTCCTTTGATAGGACAGAACTCATGCTGGTGCGGGTGTTAAAGCTGGAGAAGGGCCACCTGATTTGGACAGCTTAGCCTTCAATATTCCATTATTCTGTTATTAGGGACTAGAATGGGAATGAAAATTTGGAACAGAGGGAAACATTTCTCTCACCCTGTTGTTGACAGTGGAGTGACATTTGCAACAGAGGGAAACTTAAGGTTTCATTAGGATAGAAGGAGATTTGACAGAAGGTATCTCTCAACTCCCAGGGACAGAAGGCAGGAGCAAGGAGGAATTAAATGATCAGGAGCTCTAGAAAGGGTAGTAGTGATCCTGAGATTCTTCTATCATTAGGTAATAGCCCCACCTCCTTCAGGCTCCTACCAATCATCAAGGAGAAGACACGCTCCAAATCTTCCATGTCCTTAACCTTGAACACATGCTTTTCCCCATCCTTCTTTGAAGCCAAAGCATTGATCTTCTCCTGGTCCACCAGAGGCCCAATCCCAAATACATAGACATCTAAGGATGAGAGCAAAGCTTGAGTGCCTCCTAAATCCCTGAAAGCAGCAATATTTGCTCCAGACATCAGGGTCTCTGCCTTAACTGTTCAAAGGAGCTTGGCCACTCACCCAGATAATTTTCCCTTGGGTTTCTCCGGTTCTTTCCAATATCCAGAAACTCTCGGATCTGCTCAATAGCAGCCACAGGGTCCCCTCCCATGTTGTAATTTCCTGCATGTTTTGAAGAAAGTAAGGATTATGTTCCCAAAAAAAGCGACAAGGCAGATTGATACATGCCAGCTAAGGTGTAAAGAATGACATTATTGGTCAGGGCCATAAAGAATTGATGGAAGAAGTTAGAAATCATGACAGCGTTGGGAGACAAGGGTTCTCTTTGACTTTTCTGACTGGTAAGAGGTAAAATCCAGAAGTGGCCAAGAAGCCAAAAGACTAAACAAGGAATCATTCACAGAGGAACTTAGGGAGTGACCAAGGAAGTGGAGAATCACCCAGGAGGTCTGGAGGGTCACATGGACTGAGAGAGTCACAAAGAGCCTAAGGTTTAGGGAAAATGAAAGAGCTGGAGACTTCCATGAAGAAGTTTGCTCTAACCATCAGTCATGAGCACAATCACATGGCGTGTTTTATTCCAATTAATGTCATTTTGGGCCTCCTGTAGGATCATCATCTCATACAACATCATCAGTGCCCGTTTTGTGTTCGTTCCTGATTTTGACTCGTGGTCTGCAGGGGAAAACAAAGTCATTATCCCCTCCCCTCAAGCCTCTGGTCACAGCCTCCTGACCCACCTTTCAATACCCTCTCCTTCCCCTCTATCTGATAGACCTGCATCACTTCCGTGCCCTCTACCTAACCATCTACACATATATGACTTCCTGATTCCACTGTAGCACTGCTAATTTCCTCTGACCCTCCCCCCCCAGGTGGCTAGACCTTTGTATTGGATCTTTTCCAGCTGCTGGGTGACCCAGTCTGCATCGCTGCTTTGTATATCTGACAGTTTGACCACAGCTTTGGCCTCCGTGGCATAGGTCACCAATGCATACCGTGGCTTCACTCCATAACTGGCCACCTGGCAAAGAAGGAAGATGCTGAGGGCTCAAGAAATAACAGGAAGAGGCATCTACTGGGTTAGACAGTTAGCCAGGAGGTAGAGCACCCATGGTTAATAGGTTGTTCAAGGTCAGGGACTCCCAAAACCAACAGAATCTGGGAGAATCTAGGGAGTAGGGTGGCACAATGTCCTGAGAGGAGATAAGAAGAGAGACATGGGCAGGCTGGGAGGGAGCACTAGAAAGACCTTTGCTATCTGACCACACACAGCACTGTGTTTCAGACTTCTTTAATGTAGTTGTTAGCTCACATTGTTATTATAGTTAACTGTGTCTGCATCATCTCTCCTACCACTAGATGAAGCTCCATGATACTGAGCCTTATCCAGAATTTCTCCCCTTGTGTCACACAGATTTCATAATCAATGCTTAATAAATGTTTGTTGATTTGAGGGAGAGGCAGCAGGAGGCCTTTGGGATCAGTCTTGAGCTGCCCAAGAAGTGGCCAGGCTGTTAGTCACCTTTTCAATGAGGCTGGCAAAACACTTTTTGGCCCCTGTGAAGTTGTTCTTGCCAATGCTATCTGATGCATCTAGCACTAGGTACATGTTCATAGATCCTGAGGGGTCCAAGACAATCTTCCGCTTCTGCTGCTCCCCTGGGAGGGAAACAAGGTATAAAAGGCTAGGGAAATACTCCTCCAATGTGCCCACCTCCCCTTTCCCTAGAATTACTTACTCTCCACTCTCCTGGGATTTTGTCCCAGGAAGCTGCCCCTCCACTAGTTCCTCACACACACACATGCATGCACGCACGCACACACGCACGCGCACAGCAAATACCTGGGTTATGGCCATCTTCTGCATCAGCCCCTTCAACGGTCTCTGTCAGGGAAGAGATGAAGGCAGCAAACACTTCCTCTGCGGTATCATACATGAAGGAGTCTTTGGAGTCAAGAATGGTGAATGAATGAAGGAATAACCATATGCAAGGAGTTGAGGGAGCAGAGGAAATTGTGGAAGTAAGAGAAATTGTTGGAGGGGTTGGGGGGGATAGGAGTAAATCAAGATGGGAGATTGAGAATAGTTGAGTCCATTTTGGATTAATATAGGTCAGGAATGGGGAATCTATGGCCTCAAGGCTTGAGGCCACAGGTTCTCCACTCCTGCTATAGATGGTTCAGGGCCATAAATAATATGATCTGTATGGGGAGTTTTAGGGTGAGGATAAGAATCTGGCCCAGAGCCAGGATTAGATGAGGCAGGGTTTAGGAGACACCTTGACAAGAGGGTTCTGTGCCACTCCAGGATCCATCCTCCAAGCAGGTACGTCTCTGGGAGCCCTGTAAGGTGAGCCCTTGGCCACAGTGGTAGATGACACTATCCTCCAGTCGATATTGTTTGCCTGCCTTCCTTGTGCCAATGGGGATGCCAGGGTCTCGGCAGTACCCCGCTGTAGGAATTCAATGAAATAAAATCTCAAGCCTGTGACAGGGGAAAACAAGTCTGAGCCCACAAGTTTAGGACAGGGAGGTCCATCCTAACACCAAGGGAACTAGGCAATTAGGAGGAGGAGTTTTGTGGAGGGGAGAACTCACCACCGGCATCACAAATAGCTGTATATCCATCCCAGCGGCCAGAGGACTGGCATATACGATTGGCAGAGCCACGTAGGGTATACCCATCATAGCACTGGAAAAAGATCTGTTCACTTATATTGTAGAAGCGTTTTCGTGGCCAGAAGTCACCATTCTCAAAATCCTCAGGACCTGGGCATTGGATTGCTTCAGGGACAGAGGGAGGGAAAGGAAGAAGCGGGGGAAGGGGGAAGGGGGGTAGAAATCCTCAGATCAGATCCTTTTGATTTCTTAGTCCTTGTCTCAAGAATAGATTCTTCCTCTGACTAATACAAATGTGTCTACAGATCTCCTTCAACCTCAATTCAACCCTGATCCTCAATTAATAATAATTAGAGTAGGTTAAAAAGATAAGCTAGCCATGACAGTTCCTATCTACATAGGAATCTGAGGTTTGCAAAGGGGTTTCTTCACAAAAACTCTGTGATATAGGTATTGTCAATTCTCTAGTTTTACAGTCGAAGAAACTGACTTTGCCCAGGCTCACAGAGCTAATTAGTTTTGGATGCAGAGTTTAAACCCAGGTCTACTGACTTTAAGTCTTGTACTCTGAGGTGAAAATCAGAGGTAAGGTCAGGACTGCTATTAGGATTCCACAGCATGCTACTTCCAGTTTCCTAACCACAACTCCCTGTGTCCTAATAGTCAAAGCATGTGCTCTGGCCTTTTCCTAACCTGGCACTCAAATGTAACCCTGACTCTAACTCACACCCAATCCCAAACAACACATCCTAAAAAATAATGCCAACCCATTGACAAACCCTCATCTTAAACCTAATACTACCAAACTTAACACAAACTTTAAGCCTAACTGTAACCACAGTCCCCAGTCTAACCTCAGCCCTAAATCTGCCCCCCAGTCCTAACCTTAACCTCTAGTCCTCCCATCCATCATACAAGCTCTCCTCACCCTTGCACTCAGCTTTTTTAACTGTCTTCTTATTGCGGGTCTGTAGGATACTCCAGGACCCCCATGGCTTGCAACTTCGAATCTTCACAGGATATGGATAGTAGCCAGATGGGCACACATATTCCAGAAACTGGCCATCCTTGAGGAGTTTAAAAGAGCCACCTGAGATTTCTACTCCTTCCAGAGGACATGGTTGGGTAGTAGAAGGCTCAGATGGTGCTGAGCTCACACCTAGAGAGAAAGGATCATAAGATTTTCAAATCCCCTCATCTTAGAGCTGAGAAAACTGGTACACAGAAAAATAAATAAATATCCACAGACAGCTAGAAAATGGAAGTGATAGGATTTTAATTCAGTTCAGTAATGATGCCAGAGTTTCAGACAGCAGGAGACAAGGAAGAAGTACTCAGTAGGGTTTGAAAGGCAGGGTGTTTTAACTGCTCTGCTCCAAGGGCAACCCAATGGGAGGTAGGGCAAATAACTTACCCACAGGTACAAATCCTAGGAACAAGGAAAGAACACAGAACCAGGAACACAATGTCTTCTTCATGGTGATGGGAACAGAGGCCATATATATGGCCCCCTCTTTCTAACTCTCTAGGTGAGGGAAATTGGGAGTTGATGAACAGGGAGAGAGCCTTGGGAGTAAGGAGGAAATTGGGTTTGTCTCCCTCTAAATCTATCAGGGGCTGAAACTCTATCTCCAAGTCCAGACTCTAATCCTAAACTAGATTGCTCCTGCTCTCTCCTTACCACCACCACCCACTTCCCTTTATGCAATCTCTTCTGGCACCTGTAGCCTGCCCCACCCTCCCCCCACATCACTTTCGGTAATGCCCAAGGGGAATGTGTGTGTGTGTGTGTGTGTGTGTGTGTGTGTGTGTGTGTATTGAGGCCCTCTTCATAGGCAGCCAAGGAAACTGAAACTGTACTTGATTTTACTGCCCAGGAGTCAGAGATCAAGAGTTTCAAATTCCCTAGCCCTCAGCCTTTACCCAAACCCCAGGCCCTCTTCCCAGTTCCCCATAATGATCAGGGAGTAAAGCCAGCTACCCTCCCCTGACAGCCCTGAGCTCTCCCTCCCTGGTCTGGGTAACCGGGACAGAGTCCATAGACTATTTGTCTATCAAGGTCTCTGACCTCTTGCCCTCTCCTAATTCCTGGAATCTTTTCAGCGGTTTTCCCCCACCACCACCCACTTTCTCTAGCAGGAACCTAACCCTGCCCCACAGACAGATAAACAGTGGATGGAAGTATGGTGAAAATATCAAAAATTTATTAGTTTCACAAATAGGAAAATCCAGGCATGCCTAAAAGGGGTAGGAAATAGAAACAGAAAGCAAAGTTGAGGAAGAGGAGAGAGGGAATGGAAATGTGTTAAGATAGAAAGAGAAAGGCTATGTAAAGAACCCAAACATTAGGACAATTAGTCCTTGCTCAAAAAGGCAGGCTGAGATCAAAGGGACTTGAGACTTGAAGGTCAGTAGCTGGACACTAGGAAGGTCAGGCTTCAGGCTGGCCCAAGGGGCAGAAAACGCAAGACATTTTTCAGATGTTGCCTCAACCAGGGCTGAAGCCGAAAGACGTTGATGTGGAAATCTCGGGCTTTACTGCCAGCTGGGGGTGGCTTGCGTTTCACCTCATTTTGGTCTGCTGACTTTAGGGCATGATTTGCTGTCTTTGAGGAACATGGATTATGTAGACCCCAGCTCACCACCCCCACCTAAATAAGAAAGAGAAAAAAATTTGGTGAGATGATACGCAGCACCTACCCATTCCTCAGAGTTTTCCATGTGACCTAGTGTCCCCATCCCACTTTGTACCAAAGATTCTATAATCTCTGCCCCAGAGACAAATCCAGTTAGCTCATTTTCCCTAGTCTCCTCACCTGAAAATACCTGTATCTCTTCTGAAGGAAAACTGCCCCTCCAGATTCTCCTGCCAAGAATGGGAAGGAAGAAAGGAGGTATCATCACCCCAGTTCCCATGCAGCTTTCCCCTCTTACCCCAGGACCACCATTCCATGACCTTGGGCAAGACATGGCCTAGGCATCGGCATAATTAACCCTGACCAAAAGGACCAGTCTTCTGCCTCCATCAACTCTGACTCACTCATTTCCCAGGTACATTGTGGTCCTTCACACTCACCCTTACAAGGGGATGGGTCGTTTCCAGTGCCACTACACAGAAATTGGTCAGTCACCACTTCTTTCACATCAGTGAGATTAGGGAAGAGGTATTTGGCTTCAGAGACAGCTTTGAGGCAGAGTCCCCGCTAGGATGGTGGGTCGGAGGGAAAGAGAAGGAATGTTAGGGAGATAGGATGCAAAATCAAAAACTTTTAAGCTGGAAGGGAAGTTAGAGTCCAACCCCAACCTCCACACACACACTTTTTAACAAATGAGGAAACTGAAAAGGCCAGAGAACTTTAAGTGACTTTTCCAAGGTTGCACAGTACTAGAACTAGGATTCCAATCCACATTGTAAATAATGGAGTTAACTCTCCAAATTCAGTGAGTGATCTTCCCCACTGTCTCTCCAGTGATCCTTAAGGAAAAAGGTAAGGCTGGGAGATGGCAAGAAGGAGATGGGGTCAAGTTTTGAGGGCACATACCTAGGTCTACACTGGTGGGGAGATCAGTCTGAAGGACAGCCTTGCCTCCTCCTGCCCCCTTCTCTTCACCTATCATTCCCACCTTGCCAGACCTCTTTCTGTATCCTCACCTCGTTTTCTTCCTTGAGAACAATGTTCATCATCTGATCATCCAATGAGACAAAATGAGCAGGAATTTCGTCTTTCTTCAAAAGTTCATTCTCTGTGAGCCAGAAAGAAAGACACCATCTCCACATCCCTCACACCAGACCACAGGCATCTCCATCTACCCCACCCACCACCACCCAATTCTTCCCCAGTCCCTTTTCTATCTACTCATTCATAGATCCTGGGACCTGAGCATCTTTCTCCCTGCCTCCAGCATTACCATGGTCAAAACAGGTACTGTCTGGTGAACGCCGCAGGGCTAGGTTGGCCCCCATAGTACAGGGAAGACAGATGGGTCTGGGGAAGAAGAGAGGCATCAGGAGAGGCCTACCCAAAAGCTTTGTCCCTTCCTTCCACTGTTTGAGACAACCCCTGGCTCGTGTACCTGGCATGGGTAGACATCTTGACCTTCTCAGTCAACTTCAGCAGGGCAATGTCACTGCCATAGAACTCAAAGATTCCTTGGTCCTTCTTAGCATAAACATTGTACTCTTCTGGAATGAAATGCTGCTCAATCTTCATCTCTCTACCGTTCTTTGACTTGGGATCTCCTAGGAATATGGGGTAGCAAGTTGAGGAGCCCAGTTCCTATATCCCTGAGAGGCAACAGGAGTTCTGGGAGAGAAAGGGAGTGTTGAACCAAGCACCTGGGTCCTCTGTAGTTAGGGGCTCCTTCCCCTCCCTCTCCTTACCCACAATGACTCTCCACAGCTTGGTGTTATTATGTGTATGGAAGCAGTGGGCTGCAGTCAGGACCCATTGATCAGAGATAAGTGCTCCACGGCATGTCTCTTTGCTGCTAGGCTACAGAAGAGAACCATATCAGCTTTAGGGACCCTCCTGTCTAGCCCTTCACTCTCTCTACCCCTAAACATGTGCCCCATTCTGTATCCTCAGGAATACAGAATACGGCCATCACCTTAATGGTGACATGCCAGGGTGTTCTTTCTTGGAATGAAGCATTAGCTGACATATTCCCCACACCGCAGATGGTGTCCACAAACTTGGAAACATCTGTGAACAAGACGAAAGAGTGAAGAGTAGGGTGGAAAAGGAGATCATTTAAAATTTTTTTTAATTTAGACATTTCTTTTTGCAATAATTAGACACATCATCAGCAATCTCTATAGTGCATGCTCCATTTTTTTTACATAGTTATAATCACTAACTGATCTGAACCTGCTAGTGTGAGTAACATCTGGGTGTAAGGAAATAGGGGGAGTCAGTCACCTAGTGGTATCAGCAGTCAGGTTGTTAGGTCCTACTGGCTACTAGCTCATCAGAGCTATCTAATTAGGTGTTTTAAAAAATGTTGTAAGCAATCTCAAACACCTGAAAGGTGTGAGGGAGGGCAGTTTGAGATGACCAGGGTGGGAACTGGGACACATTTAGCCCATATATCACATATTTACCACCTGAGCTTTAGCTCCTGGGAGGGGAAAGCTCACTCACCCAACATATTTTCAAAGACCTGGAGGAGAGCTTTGGAGTCTGGGAGAATGAAGGCGTGCCTCTCCCCATCTTTCTTTGACCCCAGCTCATTCAGCTCTTTCCAGTCTACGTCCAGTTTCCCCACACCAATGGCATAGATGTCTGGTGGAGAGCAGAAAAGACAACTCAGAATTCTTGAGTCATGCAACTGACAAGAAAGAGATAAAGGCGGCTGCCCCTAGCAGGCTACTGATGTGCTTGGAATTAACATGCCCCAAGACACAGCTTTGGGTACTAGAAGCCACAAGTCCAATGTGTAACATGCCATTTTTTGTGAAATTGAGGAATAACAATTGTGGTGAGTTATTGTTTTCTGGGTGAAGAGAAAGCCTAGCTGGGAGGGCTCTTCATGTCCCACCCCAAACTCCTTTAGGGCAGAAGGGAAGAGATACCTCATTATCCAAGTGACTAGGAATGTGAGCGGAACCCCAAAACTCACAAGCAACCAGGAAGCTTCCTCAGTGACCGAGAATGAGCTTGAGATGGTAAACAGACAAACAAACTCAGGACGGGGCATGTGTATGCAAATACCACATCAGCTTGTGGTATTCTGGTATGCAATTTACCATTTTGTTTGGTATCCTTGAGAGAGCCAGTTACCATGGCACTTGCTCCCAGACTAGGAAGTGTCATGAAGCTGAACGCCAGGCTTGGGAGAACTTTAGATAAAGCTTTAAGTTAGAAAATTTGGGTACCACCCAGGCTGACCCTACACATAATTTCCATTTACCACACACACACACACACACACACACACACACATACACACACACACATACACACACTCAACATTTATCATGTATCTCATATGTATGTATGTGTGTATGTATGTATGTGTATATGTGTATGTATGTGTGTATGTATATAGACTTTGTCTTGATGTTTTATTTTTGTGTTTCTATATTTGTTGTTGTTGCTGAGTCATTTCAGTTGTGTCCAACTCTTCATGACCACATTTTGGAGTTTTCTTGGCAAAAGATGCTGGAGTAGTTTACCATTTCCTTCTCCAGCTCATTTTACAGATGAGGAAACTGAGGCAAAAAGAGTTAAGTGATTTGCTCACAGTCACAAAACTAGTAAGTGTTTGAGGCTGGATTTATTTATTTTGACTTTTAAAGTCCTTTCTAGATCTTACTGTATTACAGGAATTATAATGCAGGGATATGTGCGTACACCCACACATATGTACATATATGCATCATATGCAATCACACATGACATAAATATATAAGTTTATTATAGTGTAGGCATATAGATATAATTGTATATAATATACGTTATGATATATATATAGTGTTGGGGTATAATGTGTAATATATCTAAATATAGCATAATAATATGTAATATGACATATATCATATATTATATGTTATATTATGTATAACAGTGTCATATAATACAATATAATCATATAATACAATAATTAATACAAGTATAATTAAAAGTAATAATTGCTACCTTTCATATATCATTTTGGCCAACTAGGTGGTGCAGTGGAAACGGTGCCAAACCTGGAGTCATCTTCATGATGTCAAGTCCAACCTCAGACACCCAGAAGTTCTGTGACCCTGGGTAAGTCACCCACCCCTGTTTGCCTCAGTTTCCTCACTTGTAAAATGAGCTGGAGAAGGAAATGGCAAACCACTCCAGTATCTTTACCACGAAAATCCCAAATGGAGTCATAACAGTAACAACAATAATATATCATTTTAAAGTTTGTAAAATGCCTATCATTTTCTATGCAGAACAAGCCTTCAAGGCAGGTGCTATTATTATCCCCCACTTTTCAGATAAGGATATTAAGAGAGGCAGAGTTTAAGTGAGTTGTCCAAGGTCCCACAGCTAGCAAGAGTCTGAGACCATAATTGAACCCACATTTTTCTGGCTCCCAGCCCAGTGATCTATTTACCATGCCACATAATAGTTACAGAAACAGAATAGTGAAATGGAAAGAATATAGGCATTAGAGCCAGGGGATCGAGATCGAGGTCTGAATCCCAGTTCCACTAATTACCACCTTTATCTTCTTTGAAAAGTCCTTTCACCTCCATGGACCTAAGATTCCTGTTCTGAAAAATATAGGGGTTGGATTAAGTGGTCTCTGAGGTTGTTTTTTCAAATTCTAGATCAATTGGTCCAACTACATGATAAATTAATCAGTCATAGGCCACAGTTTTATACGAGGCCCAAGGGTGAAGACTGTGAGACCAGATTTGAACTCTTCCTGACTTCAGGTCTGGCACTCTATCCACTGTACCACCTCGCTACCCAAATTAGACTTAGAGATCAGGAAAGGTTGGAAATAATTAAAGGAGAAAGCTCTGCAATCAAAGGCAAGGTACTCTGGACATCTTCCAAGGAAGAAGGAAGAGCTGGAATCCCTAGAAATGTAGCCCTGGTTAATGAAATGTGGTGTGTGCTTAATATCTCTAGCTGATCTCTAGGGTGAGTAAAATCACATTTTGCCTTTGGAGTGCTAGAGATAATTGTTAAATTTTCAACATTGGACATTTACACCTCAGAAATAGAAAATCAGGCTTGATTTCTTATTCTGTTGATTGTCTAGAAAATTACGAAAAAAATCTTAATAATGTGGATTAAACTTTAAAAGTGTCCATTATATATTCTCACCCACTACCTGTCCTTCTTTCTCCCTGCCCCTCCACCCCACAACCAGATGTTAAACATTTACCAGCACACCCCTGGCTTTAGAGGATCATACATCCCCATCCTGTCATTGAGAAGCATTTGTAACACTGAAAAAAACTACAATGTTGCATTAGATGTGGCCCCTTAGGACTTTCCCTTATCTCTAAATTTCCTCCCTGCTAGAAAGCTAGGAATGTCCCATCTTTCATTCCTGGACAGAACCTAAACCACAAATCCCACAGCCTTGCCAAGTCACTTAGAATGTACAAAATGTACAAAGTGAAAACACCAAAGACTATCACTAAAATACTCTTTTTTTCCTTCCTAGGTAGCTCCTAGAAAGAAATTCTTGCTGAGAATAACAGTGCCTTGTGGTTGCAGAATAGCATTGTGGATAGATTGTGAGCCCTGTGAAAGTATAAATTGTCTTTTATCTTTCTTTGTTCCCCCCAGTGCTTAGCACTTAATAAATGTTTGTTGACTGACAGTGATGGAGTTGGGAATAAGGAAGACTTAGGTTCAAATCTTCCCCCTAACACTAGCTCTGTGACCATGGACAAGTAACTTAACCTTTCAGCCTTGGTTTCCTCATCTGCAAAATGGGACTGTTAGCTGCACCTATGTCACAGGACTGTTGTAAGGATCCAGTGAGGTAGTATGTAAAATGCTTTGCAAACTTTAAAGCCAAATTATTATTGTCATCCTTGTGTTTGTCCTAGAGACATGGCTCCTTAAGTTCAAATTCTAAATTTATTGAGAATTTATAATGTACCAGGCTCTTGCAAGGGTAGG
The DNA here is from genome assembly GCA_028646575.1 of Pseudocheirus occidentalis. Classification (NCBI taxonomy): domain Eukaryota; kingdom Metazoa; phylum Chordata; class Mammalia; order Diprotodontia; family Pseudocheiridae; genus Pseudocheirus; species Pseudocheirus occidentalis. The sequence continues at coordinate 198,791,116 of CM053593.1, read as the reverse complement.
AGGGTGAATTCAAAATTGGAAAATAACAGGACATACAAGAGCAGGTATGTCATAGGGGAGGAGCAAGGAAAAGATCCAAACAAAGTGGTCTAGGAATACTAAGGAACAAAAACTTCTACTGGAGCAATCAAGGAGGAAACAGTATCTGAGTTAAAACCTGAAGGAAGGTAACTCCTACTGAGAGATGGAGGAGAATCTGTATCTTAAACACAGTAGGTTCTCAATTTAAAAAAAAATTGAATTCTTATCAAGGTGTTCAGAATTTATGGCCACCCCTGGCCATAAAATACAAGCATAGATGTCCTTTGTAAAGTGACAGTAAATCCATGCAAAAGTAAGGCGGTGGAAGGGTGTGATAATTAGAGGCAGAAGTGAGGCACTCACCTAAATAATCCTTCCTGTCTGACTTTATGTTCAACACTTCTTCAATCCGGTCTACAGCTGCTTTTGGAGATCCACCCATGTTGGACTTTCCTACAACAAAGACAAAAGGCAGCACAGCATAGTAGAATGAGACACCTGAGATCATATCCCCACTCCTGAAAATGCCATTTTTATGACTTTGGACAAGTTGCTCCTTGATTCTTTCATCCATAAAATGGGCGCAATACTTAGCACTACTCACCTCACAAAGTTGTGGTGAGGAAAAGCATTGGCCAGGCCTAACTGTGTCTAAGTATCATAGAACTTCAAGTTATTATTAATTACTCTCCACTCACACAGCCTCCACCCTATTTCAGGTTGCTATCACCTCTTACAGGCTCCTCATTGGTCTCCTTCCCTCAGGACTCCACCCTCTCCACTCTATGCCCCACATAGTTGTCAAATCCCAGAGAACTTAACATACAGTTGGTGCCTAATAACTACTTGTTGGCAGATTGATTATTAAACTAGGAGTGAGAAAAAACAGTTTATATGAAGCTCATGGATCACCTTAAGAGTAGGCAAAATAGAGGGAGAATTTCTAGGTAGATCTGGGAGGCTTGGAGATATTCTCAAATCTCATATCCCTAGAAGGTTCTTCTTCACTCACTGGGACCCTTGATTTCTTTTCCTTTATACGTATCCTTACCTCTCCCTGGTTCTAGCCCTTCCCTGTGTTCTGAGTTCTAAAGTCCATTGAGATCCACATACTACTTACCATCTGTTAAAAGGATGATGACATGTCGGATTTCTTCCCATTGCTTGTACCTTGTGCCATAAATGGCCATTTCATTATTCATCATTTCATAGATTTGCATCAGGGCTCTGTAGATGTTGGTTCCAGTTCCAATGTCTGGGTCTAGAATCAGCAAAAAGGGAGAAAATCCCTCAGACAACTCCTATCTGCCATACTTGGGGAGGAAGTCATGAAGCAGCAAGAAATACCCTTCTAGGAGCCTGCTCTGTTACTTTTAGAACCCTGTGGTCCTGGCAGAGCTCCAGGTCCCTCTCCCACTCACAAATCGAGGCTGTCTTCATAGTTCAACACCAAACTGACTAATTGCATTACTGCCACTGCCCAGAACCATGATAAAAAATCAGAGATTTCAATATGGTGTCCTGCAGATTCTTAGGTAGCACTGCCTGTTGGGTAGGGAGGGTACTGGACTTGGAGTTCAAAGATTTGAATTTAAGTACCTGGGACTTTTATTAGCTGCCTGACTTTCAGTAAGACACTTTGCTCATCTATATATGATATTAATAAATTTGTGGGGGTGGCTAGGTGGTGCAGTGAACAGAGCACCAACCGTGGAGTCAGGAAGACCTGAGCCAACCTCAGGTACTTAACACTTACTAGCCGTGTAACCTTGGGCAAGTCACTTAACCCCAATTGGCCTGCCCTCCCCCCTCCAAAAGGCAAAAAAAAACAAAAAACAAAAAACAAGAAAAAAAAAAACCTCCCAAAAAACCCAAAACAAAACTGTCTGCTTTATTCAACCCTGTCCTTCTAGCTGAGTCCAGCAGGAAACCTACCCAAAGGTTGAAACACACACACAAAAAAGCACATAAATGAATGAATAAATGAATAGATAGATAGATAAATAAATGAATGAATAAATAAAAAATAGATAAATAAATAAATGTGTGGCCTAGCCAACAGGGGAAGAATTAAGTGAAAAAAATGTATATAACGTGTTTTATATGGATGTATATACAGATTTTATGTATATAAAATGCTTTATACATGTAAAGTACTATATAAATGCAAACTATTATTAACTCCTGATACTGGGATTCAATGCTCAACATAATCTAGCTTCAGCTGGTAGGAACCTAGCCTTATGGCATACTGCCCACTCAGACAATCCCTACCTGCCATGTCCAGGGAAAGTAAAGTTCCACAATCAACCTGGACCACCTTTTCCCCAAAAGCATCCAGTACCCTTGCTGACACAATGCCTTGTGTCTGAAATGGACTTCCCCCATCTCCAGCTACTGACATTTTCCCTTCTTTCCTAGCCTAACTCATTGGCTCCTGAAGTTTTCTCCAATCCTCCTTTGCCCTTCCCCAAGTGGAAGTGATCTATCCTTCCTCACATTTCTAATACTAGACCTATTCTTTTCTCTTCCTTCCCTCCATCCTTTCTTCCTTCCTTCTTTCTTTCTTTCCTTCCTTCCTCCTTCCCTTCCTTCATTTATTCTATTTAGGTCAAACATGAAAAAGGTGAAAGCAAAAACACATAGAATCACAAATGTCAAAATACTCTGAGACCTCAGATGGCATCTGGTTTCTACTGTAATTGGGAGGAAACCTTCTATAACATCCCTAACAAATAGATTCTAGATTTGGAAGCTGAGACCATATTATCCCCAATGGTCACTGAGAAACTATGGTACCTGGAATCTCATGACCGGCCACTGAGAAACAATGCTTTTCCTTTGTCTAGCCCAAAATCTTTCCAGCAGAGGGGGATACAGAACCAGAACCATCTCCGATTGTGCTCTCAACCCTCCCCATCTGAGAGTTCCCTCTTCCCTTCTCCCCCACCTCCCCCCCCCACCTCCCGCACCTCCATACTTGATCTCCTCCAGTTTTCTGATTACTTCAGTGTCTTCCCTGGAATTCTTCTGAGTGACAGACAAGATGACTTTGGGAGTCTTAGCAAAAATGACAATGCCAACACTGACATTGACATCAAAGCTGAAGATCTATGGGAGGATGAGCCAAAGGGGAAGAAAACATAATGAGAACCTACAAAATAGAGAGGAAAAGGGCGGGGGGGAAGGAGGGAAAGAGAGAGAGAGAGAGGTGATGAAAGAAAGAGGGAAGAAAGGGAGAGAGGACGAAGGAGGGAGACAGAGGGAGGAAAAGAGGGAAGGAGAGAAAGAGGGAGAGGTGAGGAAGAGGGAGAGGGAGAGACAGAGGAGGAAGGAGAAGGAGGAAGTAAGGAAGAGGAAGAGAGGCACAAGGAAATGAAACCCAAAACAGAAAAATGGACAGAGACACAGGGCCACAGAACGTCAAGACTCAAAGGGGCCTTAGTCCAACATGGTCATTTCATCAATATTAGTGAGTGCGTTAACAGATGTTTGCTAAGCACACCTCATGAAGAGACACAAGCACACACACACACACACACACACACACACACAGGCAAGAGATAACTTGAGAATATATAAAACAACGTGCCAATGAGAATTCAAAGTAAAGTTGTTTACGGGCAGGGAGGAGGTGGGGGTGGGGGTTTCCATAACGGCTGTGGAAGGGATCAGATTGATTTGAACTCCATCTAGGAGGCTTTCCAGAGGAAGGTTTTAAGTTATATTTCAAAAGAAGAGAGACAGACAATGCGAGGTCCATATTGACCCCAGTTCCTGACCCTGTCCACTATAACTTCAGCGCTCTCTTTGAAAATTCTAAAGTCTTCTTTACTGACACTCTGGGAGGAATCAAGGAGCAAGTAGAGATTCAGGTGACCTGACCTCTGGATCAGGATGCGTCGGCCCAAATTGTCTGGGAGAAAAATGAGACAGAGGGGATATGTGTAATGTAGAAGAGAAGGAAGGGTTAGAGCCCCAACTCCAACCTCCCAGACCTAAGAGGGCTGGGAAGCTCTTTTGTAATAAATTTAAAAATCACCTCATAGTTTTATGGTCTACAAACCCTCCAAATCCAAACTACTCCTTCCCTTTCTGTAGAACTCAGCTCTCTTCTCCAAGACTGTCTTTGCAACTTCTGCTCATGCCCTCAAGTTATGCCCTCTGCCACTGGATTCTAGGCCAGCACCCCTCCTACTCCCCCACCCCCGTTCCCTCAGGTTCACCTTCTCTCCATCCCCTTCAGCCCCCACTCCCCTCTCCCCCCAGCTCCTACCTGATTTTTGCATCAGGGGGTTGGTGGCACCAAGGAGTTGAGAAAAGGAGGCATCCAGGACTGGAGCCACATCTTCAGGGAAATCATAGGAATAGGAAGCTGCAGGGAAAGCAGGATTTTGTTATTCACTTGTGTTCAAGTCTTTGTGACCCCACTTGGAGTTTCGTGGCAAAGATACTAGAGTGGTTTGCCTTTTCCTCCAGCTTATTTTACAAATGAGGAACTCAGGTAAACAGGGTTAAGTGACTTGCCCAGGGTCACACAGCTGGTAAGTTTCTGAGGCCAGATTTGAACTCAGGAAAATGAGTCTTCCTGATTCCAAGCCTGGCACTCTATCTACTATGCCACTTAGAAAGAGGGATCCCTAGAAAGACAGATGCCTGTGCTCAGCTCATGATTATGGGGAGGATTTGTTGGTAGGAGGGGGGATTTCTGATTTTGAGGAGGCCACAAGAGCCAGTAGGATGCAGTGAACAGAACCTGAAATTATAAGACCTGAGTTTAAGTCTTGGTTTTGCCACTCTGATAAATTCTATCCCCCTCTGAGCCTTAGTCTCCAGGCCTTTGAAATGGACACAACTGAGATGTGGAAATGCTTTGTAAACTATAAATTGTTATGCATAGGTAGGGTTTTTTTTAGTGGTCTGAGGAGTAAAGAAGAAGGAGAAATGGTAGAGAACAGCTACTCACATCTGCAAATGGGTTCAGCACCGCTCCAGGCCCCATTGCTCTGGCATTCTCGTTCCTCAGACCCTATTATGATCAGCTTCTCTGAACAACGATACTTCACGCGATCACCAACATTGAACCGGTACCCTGTCCTCACAGACCCAATTGGGATTCCGGGATCTCGGCAGTGTGCAGCTGTAAGTAAACAGAACAGAAAGAAAACTGGAGACCACCCTAAATTCCATACCAATCTCTCATTCTTTTCTTTTTCTTCTCCTTGATGTCCCTTACAATTCTATGAGTGTTCATATGCTGCATAGCTCTCTCTTGAGACACAGAGACACTTAGAACCACATCTGGAAATACATAATTCTATAGGGCTATTATAAGGATCACAGCTTTAGAGCATGAAGGTACCTCAGAAGCCAGCCAGTCCCTCATTTACATGTAAGGAAAGGATGAGATACAAGGAAGTTAAATGGCTTGTCCTAAGTCACAGCTGTGGCAGTAAAGATCAGAGAGGCTGGATCTGAATTCTAGAGTCAGTGCTCTTTCTGTTATAGAACATTGCCTAATGTATAGAAAACATTTTTATAGCCATACACTTATAAATACATGTGAAATTGGATATAACCCAAAGCAAGACACCCTGATAAATCTAGGCAAAACCAAGAGGGAGAGGAAGTTTATATCTAATACCCTCCCAGTAACTCCATCAAACCTTTCCCTCTCTCCTAGACCCACACTCTCTTGGACCAGTTACTATTCTGTGTCCACTCATTTCTTCAGGCCCTTACTCTCACATGGCCATTCACTAAGATGTTAGTTGATATCTAAGATAGTTGTGGATACAGCTTTTAATGCCCACCCCCTTTTTGCATTTAATTAGAGGACTCACACAAAAGTGTTCAAGACTCAAAGCAATTAAGTTATAATGGTGGGAAGAGTTATAGGGAGATTGATGTTTTTGGACAGGAAGACTGGTGCCTTCTCAAATCATGTCAGATGGGTGTCCCTCTGCTTCACCTACATTTAAGGTCAATGTCTCCATGCAACAGGCCAATCCTTTCTACTTGACTTGAGGAGAGCCATAGTTCTTTGGGCAGACTAAAACCCCAGATATTTTCCCTGAAGATAATTTACTTTGTAAACCTTAATACACCATATAAATGTGAGTTGTTTTTGTTATACCTAAAACTCCATATCTGACCCTTTGATATCCAGAAGCAAAAAAGCCCTTTCCTTTTGTCATATCACACAGGGTCAAAGAAAAGTAGAGCTAAGAATTTACAAACCCTCAGTAGAACTGCCTCAAATAATTCAATATTACAATACTAGTAGTCATTATTGAAACACAGACCACCACCACCTCTTCTAGGTTTCCCTATAGAGTCACTTAACCACATGGCCTTCCCTTCTTGTCCCTCCCAAATCACAAGAGGCCCCAGACAGTCACCTCCATTGTCACATAAAGCTGTCTCTCCATCCCACATCCCGTTGGGTCTACAGCGCCTCACAGGAGAGCCACGCAAGATGTATCCATCCTCACACTCAAAGGTCACATTGCCACCCACGGGGTGAGAGCTCAGCCGGGGACTGTAGACCCCATTCTCAAAGGAAACAGGAGCTGGACAACGCACAGCTGGGGAGAGAAAAGAATGGTACATGCTGGGGTGAAGGGAGGGATTGTTGGCACACTAGCATAGTGCTGGGCACAGAGAATTTAATCAATACTTCCTTGAATTAAGCTACAGGAGAGCAGAGTGTGCTTGGGAGGAGAGTTGGAAACTTTTAGGAAAACAGGGTACCTAGGACCTGATAAGTAAGCCAGAGCTGTCAAGAGCAGGGCCAAGGAAGGTAAAGGGGCAGGAGTGGGTACTTAGAAGAGAGAGCCAAGGGATAATCAAAACTAGGAAGTGGTTGACTCCAAGGAAGAGGTCTGCACCCATTACAGTTGACCAAAACACTTGTCCACTCACGTTTGCATATTGCCTTGGTGAACTCAGAGGCTCCTAGGGACTTCCACTGCCCATTGCTGTTGCACAACCGGCTGGACATAGGGTACGGGTACTGCCCTAAAGGGCAGATATAGGTGAGGAGGCTTCCTGGGGCCCAACCATTACTGAGAGTGAAGTTGCCACCCAAAATCTTCACATTCCTGGAACAGGAGGGAGTCGTGATAGACAAGCCTTTGGGGAAAGACACAGAGACAGATACATTAAAAACATAAAAGAAGAAAAAGAGGACACCTGTGTGAGTACCCCAGTCTGAATAGCACTAGCGTTCCCCTCCCCCTTTCCCCATAAGATCTTTATTATATTTACTTCCCTCTCCCCACCCTCCTTACCTGCATACAGGGACAGCAGTAAGAGAGCATGCAGGAAACCCATGGTCTCAATCTTAGGGACAGGGACAGGCTGAGAGTTATGAGAAAGGGGGAACGGGGTCATCTGACTTCCCTGAAAACCACTGGCTCAGAACCAATGCAGTTTGCTGCCAGAGAAATAGGGAGTGGCAGGAGGGAAAGTTCCTCTGTGCAGTTTTGGGGTGGGGAAAAGGGAGGAGGGAGAACACATCCCCATGAAATTAATAATCCCTGCTTCCCTTTTCTGCCTTCCACTCAACAAATTTATATCAGTGAACAGCTATATACACATAAAAATCCAACAAGATTTCAAACTTTTTTGTAAGTTGAGCTCAAGTGTTTGTTGGGTTTTAGTTTTGCATTATACCAAATGCTTCTTGCTTTCTATGAGTTTCTGATATTATCTATAAATCATGACTGGGATGTTTCATGGATTTTAAGCTTCACTGTCTTCCCCTAAAGGTCCCTAAGGAGTAAAATAATTAAACTGAATTCACTGTTTGACTTTGAAGAGTGACTGGAAATCTATTTATACCTTGTTTTCAAAAAACTCACAAAACAGATAAATAAGGAGGTAGGTTACACATCAGTGAAGTAGAAAAGGTGAAGAATTTAGAGTGAGAAGACATTAGTTATCACCATTTTATAACCATTTGACTGGGATAAGTAAGGCAAGTAATCACTCTAAGGTTGAGTTTTCTCATCAATAAATTGGGGGTGATAATACCAGCACTACCTATCACAGGCCTGTTATAAGGGTCATAGGATCACAGCTTTAGAGCATTAAAAGACCTCAGAAGTCATCTAGTCCCTCATTTATACATGAGGAAAGTATGAGACACAGAAAAGTTAAGTGACTTGCCCAAAGTCACACAGGCAGTAAAGATCAGAGAGGCTGGATCTGAACTCTAAAGACAGTGCTTTTTACCCTATACCACATTACCTAATGTACATAAAACATTTTTATAATCATACAGCACAGAAATTCTTCAAACAATAAGGATCAGGGTCCTAGATACCAGGGTCACTGACTTTGTCTGAGGCAAGACTTGAATCCAGATCTTTCTGATTGTGGGATCATTCTGCTATTTACTATGCTACCATGCACCTCTGCCTCTCCTGGAAGGGTTACATAAATGTTAGTTATTCTTCTTGTTAGAAAGTCAATAGCTCCACAAGATGGGAGCAAAGGGATACATGTGGGGTAGGCAGATGCCCTCTCAGGATCCCTCTCATCTCTTTTCAGATAGGCAGCCCCAAAGAACAGAATCGCTAACAAAAGACAACCCCCTGGATCTTGGGGTTCTCCCCTTTTATGCTGTCCCAAGCCCACAATCCCAGATCATGGAGATAAGGAAGTGATTGAGAGCTTCTCAGAGTTACTAGCCCTCTGGTGGGAAGCATAAAACCCAGGTAATTGATGATACCAAGAGACTCTTCCTACATTACAAAGTAAGAGTTCTACAATCATTTTCTGGGGCAAATCCTGATTCATCCAGGACCTGGAACCTGAGTCCTGTCTTGCTTAAGCACATCTCTTACAGGGACCTTCCAATTTGACTCATGCTGTTCTCTCCCTTGAAGCCACATTCAAATCTTCACCAAAACATGGCCAATCAGTGTTAGTTCAACCTCTACTTAGAGACCTCCAAAGAAGGAGAATGAACCATCACTCCCAGCCGTATTCCATTTTGGAACAGCTCTAATTTAGAAAAAATTTTCCCCTGAAACCTAAGCATTGTCCTGACTCTCTCCTCTGAGGTCAAACCAAGCTAATCTAATCCCTCTTGAAGACAGTTACTATATGTCCCCATCTTTTATCTTCAGTTTTCTCTTTTCTGAGTTAAAAACGTCCAGCTCTTTCAACCAATCCTCATATACATAAATTTAGCCCTTCACTATTCTGGTTGCCTTACTCTGGACCCTCTCCAGCTTCTGAAACCACAGGAGCCAGACCTGAACATAATACTCCTGACATATTCTGACAAGAACAGAGGTAGACTACTGCTTCCTGTACCTTGGACTTGTCAAGTTGATTTTTTTTTGCACTCAAGTGTAAGATTTTATGTCTATCTCAACTGAATTCATCAGATTCAGCCTAATGCTCTACCTGTCAAGATTCTTTTAGCTTCGGATTCTAGTCTCCACTGTGTCAGCATCCTTCCTAGTTTTGTATCATCTGAAGTCTGATTGAACATGCCACTTATGCCTTTATTCAAATATAATTTACTGACTCTTTGTGATGTGGACATTTTGATTGCCATAAAGAGACAGAAAAAGAACATTTGTGCGTAGAATACTGAAAAGAATCAGCTCGAAACAAAACATCCCTTCACATAAAGTGCTTGTGGAGAGAGAGAGAGACAAAAAGGAAGGGAGAAAGAGAGAGAGAGAGAGAGAGAAAGAGAGAGAGAGATTGAAAGAATGTGTTAAGGAGAAAAGCAATCCATGTCATAACTAAGCTACACAAGTCATTCATAAAAATGTTAGAATCAAACATACATCCCTGGAATACACCATTGGAAACTTCTTGACACAATGACATCTAATTAGTTTTGAATCAATTTAATTGTAATATCATCTAGTTCAGAGGTGTCAAACACATAGTCCAAGGCTACATATGGCCCACAACACTTCTGAGTATGGTCTGAACCAGATTAAAACGTAATTACTACCTGATTTTAATGTGCTGCTGTCTTAATAAAAAAGAAGAAACATATATACAAGTTAATAAGCAGCCTGAAGGGATTCTTATGTGTAGCTTAGGAGCCCCTACATCTATTTGAGCGCTACACCATCAAGCTAGTTCAGGGATTCTTATCCTAGAGCTCATGGACCACCCCAGGGATTCATTAATAAATTTCCCTGAACTTTTATGAGGAAAAAAATCTTTATTTTCACTAACCTTAGGTTTCCTTTGTAATCCTATGTATTTTTTTTTTTTTTTGCTTTTTGGAGGGCAGCTGGGGTTAAGTGACTTGCCCAAGGTCACACGGCTAGTTTTTGTGTTAAGTGTCTGAGGCCGGATTTGAACTCAGGTACTCCTGACTCCAGGGCTGGTGCTCTATTCACTGCGCCACCTAGCTGCCCCTATATATTTTATTTTATGCATTTAAAAATATTATGAGGGATGGCAGCACAGAAGCAGCAAAGTTTCACAGCTCCCACACAGCCACCTCAAATACCCAGAAAATATGACTCTAAACAAATTTAAGGGCTCCAAAACCCACAAAAATACAGAAAACACATCTCTCCCTGAAGGCAGCTGAGAAGGAGGGGCTCATCAGGATAGGCTGGGAGTCGAGGCCTGGCCCCAGGGTGATCGGGAAAATCCGCAGCTGGAGTCTACTGGAGAGTGGATAGGCAGCACCTGGGGGAATCTCCATATTTATCAAGCCAGGAAAAAAAAAGGCTAAGAGAAAGGTCAGTGGAATTCAAGCTAAATTTAGGGGGAAAAAGAAAGCAGTCCAGCCAAACTGCCCCCAGGGCAAGGAAGCAACCCAACCTGGCTGCCTCAGAGCTCCTGGCCTGTGGATAGCAGAGGGGCAAAAGCGATTGATCAAAGGCCAAGGGCTCTCTCATTGAGTGGCCTGGATCCCGATCATGGTCTTGGGTGGTAGTCCTGGGGTGCACTTTCAGCAAGCCAAAGCTGGTGGGGGCTGCAGCAGCCCCTTAATAGCTCCAGCAGCTGTGAAAACCCCAGTGATTTGGTACAGAGCTTCCCCTCCCCCACCCCCAAGCAGAGTTCCATAGAGCTAAAAAATCAAGCAATTAATTGACTGGCCAACATGAGGAGAAGGAAGCAAAGTAAGAACAGTAATCAAACTCTAGAATCCTTTTTTGGGAACAAAAAGGATCAAAGTGTGGAGTGGGAGGAAGACAACACAAAACTCCTGAACCAAATGCTTCCAAGAAACATGAAGATTGCCTACAAGCCATAGATCAACTTAAAAAGGACTTTGAAAAACAAATAAGAGAAGTAAAGGAAAAATTGGGAAGAGAAATGAGAACGATGCTAGAAAATCATGAAAAGAGAGTCAACAACCTGACTGAAGAAAATAACACCTTAAAAAATAGATTAACTCAAATGGCAAAAGAGGCCCAAAAAGCCAATGA
>CM053593.1:198748328-198779169 GCA_028646575.1 Pseudocheirus occidentalis | reverse complement strand
AAGACATTTGCCTGAGGTCATGAGCATTAAGTTGTGGCTCTGCCCAAGTCTTTAGACCCCCTTTGTTCCATCTGCTTCCCACCCTTGAGCCTATCAAAATATCAATCCACTCTTGCATTGATTTCATTAACTCCACCTGAAGACCCTCCCCAAACTCCTTACTGGAGTCTGAACTCATTGGCTCCTCCTGAAGACTCTCCCCAGGCTCCTCCTCTGAACCACCCCTAGATTCCTCTGTATATAAGAACCCCATCTTCTCTCCATCTGTGAGAGCAATACAAGTGGACTTTAAATAAACTTTACTTTTTTCCTTGGCTGAGAAGACTTGAGTGGAATTCTTTCAGCAGGACCCGGCATGTTGGTATTTTGGGGTCTCAGGCAGCCCTAACCCTCTTTGGGCACCCTCTTCATTGCCCAGAGTCACACAGCTATTAAAACCATATATGAAGTCACATCTTCTTAATTCCAGACCCTGATACACTGAGCCCCCAACCTTCCCATAGACTAGTCCCTTAACCTGTCTGCTTTAGTTTCCCCATCTGTAAGATGAAGGTAATAATAGCACCTACCTCCCAAGGCTGTTGTGAGGATATTATTACTTTCTACTGACATCCTTCATAAAGTTTTGCAAATAAATCTATTTTAAACTAGGGTGCCTTTTGGCTACCAAACCTTTCTGCTTGGCAAATAAGATCAAGGCTTCCCACTCCACCTAGAATGTATTTTCCTTCTCACCTATGCCTCTCAGCAGTTGAGTCTCAGTTTCAGATTTAATATCTGGTTTCAGATTATTTCTGAAACTTACTATTGGTGAGATGTTTGAAGTCTTTCACTGTAGCCTCAATTCCCACATCTGAAAATAACAATAACTGTAGTACTTACCTCCTGGGACTGTTTTGAAGCTCAAATGAGATTATATAGGTAAAAATGCTATTTTAGTATTAACCCCTAGTTTCCATCTATCCCTCCATCATATGCCTTTGTCTGTTACCCACTCTTTTTTACACTAGTGCACCCCCAGCTTCTACCCTGATTCTCCATAGACTAAGTTTTCCTCCCTAGGAAGGTAGAGAAAAATGCACTCACTGAGCTAATGCACTCCTGACTAATGAGTCATTCATGACTAATTCATCTGCCTACTATATCTAGCTGTTCCAAAGCCAAATTTCACATGGACATTGGCTCTAGAGTTTCTATTTTAAAACAAATTCTTTGTTATATGGGATAGCTTCCTGAGAAGGGGGAAAAGGAGGGATACAGAGGGAAATCTAGGTAATGAAAAAAACAGCAAAAATCACTATTTTTTTTTTTTTTAAAGAGAGAGAAATCTAGAAGACCATCTATGCTAACTGCTTCCAAACTGAGGTCCAGGGAAGTAAAGTGACTGTCCAAGGTTACATAAGGAACTAAGAGAGCCAAGATTAAAGGTTAGGTCCTTTAACTTTAAATTCATTGTTATTTTTTTAATGTGCTATTTAATTTTACTGAACTATATGTTTTCTCTTTTCCCCTGTTTTAAAAAAATGGCTGTTTGGGAACAATGGGGGAGGGCTACATTAGGAAATGTAGCTGATGTAAAAACAAAATATATTGACACAATTTTATCTGAAAAAAAAATAAAGCATTTGACTCTCACCTCTGATGACTGTGACTTTGGTCAAGTCACTTAACTTCCTTGGGCTTCCATTTAGTCTATAAAAAGAGGGGGTGGGACTAGAAGACTCAGATCCCTTCCAGTCCTAGGTGATTCATCCAACTCCCTAACTCTTTATTTCCTCCAAAAGCAGTGAGAAGAGTAATCAAGAGTAATCAAATCAATATTAAGAGGATTCTGGGAAGTGTGTGACAATCAACTGCACCATTAGCTCGGGAATGACTCACCAGATTAAAACTCCCTTCTCTCACCACTCCAGCCAGAAAGAAGTTGTTGTACTGGCAGAAAATAGGCACTTAATAGTCAATAAATATTTTTGTTGTTTAGTCCTGTCCTACTCTTCCTGGTCCTATCTGGCCCTTTTCGAAACTAAGATACTGAAGAAAATGGTTACATTTCCTTCTCCAGTGAATCCATTTTGTCCTGCACTCGGAAGTTTGCCCACAATTACATAGGCTAGGACGTGTCTGAGGCTGCATTTGAACTCAGGCCTTCTGATTCCAGACCCAGTGTTTTATCCACTCTTCTTTATAGTTAACAAATACTATTTCGTTCATGAAAGCATTCAAGACTCAGCTGATGTGCCAACTCCCAAAAGAGGCCTTTCCTATTTTACCAATAATTCTCTCCCTCTTCAATAACCCTGGAGTTATCCGTGTAGATGTACATGCTCTTGCCACCCTGTCCCCATACCCACGTTAATTGCTATCCCAGTAGTCTGGGTGAGAAAGGACAGAGAATCTTTGCTTGAAGGATGTATCTACTCCCATGTTCCCCAGAGTGCAAGTTCTACGAATACGGTTCACTTTTGTCTTTGTTCAGCTCCTAGCACACTGCCTGGTACACGGATTATTGATACATTTTTTTCCCCCTTTGATCGACTGCCATTCCCCCTGCTCCACACGACTGGATGCCAGGATGGCAGCTCTCTCTGGAGAAAGGGAGCACAGGGATCAGCGCGAGCCAAGCACCAGCTCCCAGTCCAAGCTCCTTACTACCAGGACTCGGGACTAGCACGCATGCGGAGCCCAATTCCAGAGGGCAGGGAAGCAATGAGAGAGAGGGGGAGAAGTACGGGCGTAAAAAAGCAGGAGGAGGAAGGAGGAAGGATGGACGTATTTCCGCTCCGGCGGACAAATACTGGTCAAAGGGGAGGAGGCTAGTATTCCTGGACCCCTGAACTGAGTGGGGAACGGGTGGGAAAAAGTGGGGAGGAAAGGGGTGTATTGCACCCCTTGAATTACACACGCCCCACACTTTCTCCTCTTCCTCCCCCCCCCCCCCCCCCGCACCAACTTCCTCCTGGAGCAGCAGCCACCGCAGTAGACGAAGCCGCGCGCGCAAGGTCCAGGTCGCCTGGCACGAGCCTCCCCCGCCCCGACCCCTCCTCCCTAGCCCGCCCACGCGGTGCCGGAGTCGCGCGCCAGACCGCGCGCACCGGCGCGCACGTCGCTGCGCCTGCGCGTCACTCAGGCCTGCCTGTGCGTGGTGGGTGCCGCCGGCCCCCGGGGGGGCGGGGGGAATTAAAGAAAAAAAAACTGCGCGTGGAACCGATCCAGGTGAGAGGCAAGCTTGCCGATGGGGTCGTGGGATTCAGGGGGACAGGTTCCGTGGAGCAACTGGGCCCCGAGCGTTACGGGGCAAGGGAGTAAGGTGCTGGGGTGGGGGGGCGTGCGCGGCGTGTACGGAGGGGGGGCCGGGAATGGGTGCGTGTAAACGTACCCAGGGGGCGGGGAAAGGGCTAGCGTGCTCCAGACTAGGGAAGCCTCTAACCCCCCTGCCCTCCCCCCCACACACCTCGAGGGCACACCTACTCCCCTTCTCTTGTCCTGGCCCCGAGTTCGTGGGCGGGATGCTTGGGGAAGAAAGTATGCGACTCCGCCCCTCGTGGGACTTTGCCTTCCTTCCCCTCCCCCTGGGATGGGACAGAGCAAAAACTGAGGGGGGGGGGGGTGGCCTGGAGACGGAAGTGGCATGCCTGCCCTGGGGGGGGGGGAAGAGGGGAGAGGAGGCCGAGGCTTGGGGAAGGGGTGAAGGACCGGCTCCCTAATTAATTCGTCCTCCACCAAACACAGGGAACTCCCCCAGCACACCCAGTACCATGGCATCTGGAGTGGAAGTCTTGCGATTCCAGCTCCCGGGGCATGAGGCTGCTACCCTTCGAAACATGAACCAGCTCCGGGCAGAAGAGCGCTTCTGCGATGTCACTATCGTGGCCGATAGCCTCAAGTTCCGGGGCCACAAGGTAATCCTGGCAGCCTGCTCCCCATTTCTTCGTGACCAGTTTCTCCTCAATCCCAGTTCGGAGCTACAGGTCTCGCTAATGCACAGTGCCAGAATCGTGGCAGACCTCCTCCTCTCCTGCTATACTGGTGCTCTGGAGTTTGCTGTCCGTGATATTGTCAACTACCTGACTGCTGCCTCCTATCTCCAAATGGAACATGTGGTAGAAAAATGTAGAAATGCCCTGAGCCAATTCATTGAACCCAAGATTGGCCTAAAAGAGGATGGAGTTAGTGGAGGGATTGGATTGACTGGGCTCAGCTCCACCAAATCACTCCTCCCACCTGCTCGAACCCCAAAGCCAGCTCCCAAACCCCCCCCACCACCTCCTCCACCTCCTCTTCTTCGACCTGTGAAGCTAGAATTTCCCTTAGATGAGGATCTTGAGCTAAAGGCAGAAGAAGAAGAAGAGGATGAAGAAGAGGATGTATCAGATATCTGCATTGTCAAGGTGGAATCAGCATTGGAAGTGGCACAGAGGCTTAAGCCTCCTGGAGGCATTGGGGGGAGCCTTGGTCTTGGGGGGAGCCTTGGTCTTGGGGGGAACCTTAGCCTTGGAGGGGGTCTTGGCCTTGGGGGAAGTAGTGGACTCCTCATCAATGAAGTTGGAGAAACTATTGATGCCCCTGATGATAGCACAGCACCCCAGGGGGTGGTGAAGGCCTGCTATAGCCTTACAGAAGACACAGAAGGAGAGGGTCTGTTGCTGTTTCCTGGAGGTCAGGTAGGGGAGGGCATTACCCTTGGGCTGGGAGATGAAGCCCTGGCAGCAGCTACTATGTCCCGGAGCAGTGGAGTTAGTGGGAGTTATGGGGGGATGAGGAGTCCTATACCAGGGGGCTCGCCAGTGGGAAACCCATTGAAGAACATCAAGTGTACCAAGTGCCCAGAAGTGTTTCAGGGTGTGGAAAAACTTGTGTTCCACATGAGAGCCCAGCACTTCATCTTTATGTGCCCTCGATGTGGGAAGCAGTTCAACCATAGCAGCAACCTCAACCGTCACATGAATGTCCACCGAGGTGTCAAGTCACACTCCTGTGGTATTTGTGGCAAATGCTTCACACAGAAGTCTACCCTACACGACCACCTCAACCTTCACTCTGGGGCTCGACCCTACCGTTGTTCTTACTGTGATGTGCGATTTGCCCATAAACCTGCCATTCGACGCCACCTCAAGGAGCAGCATGGCAAGACTACAGCAGAGAATGTCCTTGATGCCAGTGTGTCAGAGCTCAATGCCCTCCTCCACTAGCTGGAGGAGGGATAACTAGGGGAGAGTATGAGGTGAGATGATGAGATTGCTGGTAGAAGGGTCCTCTCTCCCCAAGGGAGGAAGTTTGAAAGGGAAAAGGGCTTTTCTGTTTCCAGGAGAGTTAATATACATCCTGGGGTAAAAGGCAGAGGTATTACAAAAGAACAGCTTCTCAGGTCTTCCTCAGGGAATGAGGGATTAGACCTTGCTGAAAGGATTAAGAAATCTTTCCTTGGGATGATAAGGAAAGAAAGGGTTCCTGTATTCTAGGATAAAAGGGCCCAGAAAGAGGGAAGGCTCTTTTCTGGAATAGGTAGATTATTGGGGGAAGATGGTGTGCAGGGTGTAAGTAGTAAAAAGGGGAATATAGAAGATTTTATCAGTAGGGTAAGAAAGCTATAGAGAAGACAACTCCATGGGGTAGGGTGGGTGGGAATTGGGAGGGAATCTTACCAAAGCTATACCTGTCCTTGGGTGGGAATAGATGGGGAAAACCTCTTAAATTCTTAGGAGAGCAACTACTATGAGGAAAAGGTTATCAAATCCCAAGAGAAAGTGTAGAGAATGTCTTTTGTGCATGCTAGAGAGGAGGGGAGGGGGACTGGGACTGGGACGGACTTTTGTCTCAGGAGACAAAAAGTGACAAATGGTGACAAAAATGAAAGAAAAAGGGATAAGAATGGAAGTAGACTAGAAAACAAATAGAAGCAAAAAAAAGTAAAGTCAGAAGTAGTAAGGGTTGGGGAGGGCATGTGGGGAAAAGAAATGGGCTTTTGAGAAGCAACGGGAGGGAAAGGGTGTGGTAGAGACATAATGGTATTTTTTAAGGAAACATTTTTCAGGAGTTTTCCGGAATCTGAGGTCTCAGTTTTTGCTTTTATTTTCCACAAAATAAAAAAAAGGGTTTTTTTCTTTATATTTTGTCTGTGAGTCTGAGTCTTACCTTTTCTTCGCTAGTTTTCCAGTCTGGGTATCCTGGTACCTTCAGCCAACACTTCCTCCCTAAGAGTACCCTGGCCCTCCATTTTCTGCTTCTCTGAGTTTTCTGTGTCTTTCCAGACCTTGTGGTCTCCTCACCATGAGGGCAAAGACCACTTAAACCTGTTTCAGTAATACTTTGCAAAATTCTAAGTACTCTTCATACATGGTGAAGTCAGACCATTGTGTTTTAGTTCTAGCTATGAGAAGTCACATCTAAGCCTATTGCTTCTGCAAAGTGAGGGGATTAGACTAGATCAGGGGTTCTCAAATTGGGATGATAGTCTTGGATGGGGTAAAAATACGTTAGGTATTTTTCCTACCAAGCTTGAACAAACAGCATTTCCTTCAATTATGAGTTTTAAAAATTATTCTGAGAAGGGATCCATGAGTCTCACCAGACTGCCTATGACGCCCCCAAAAAGGTTAAGAACCCCCGGACTAGATGGTTCCTAGGGCCTTCTCCAATTCTACTTTGAGTTTGTGGATTGGAGGAAAACTTTAGAGGCCCCTCTCTGCCGGTATAAACTACAGTTCCCAGGAGGCCTCGGAGGCGGCCCCGGGTTCCCTGTCCCAACCCACAGGACTCGGTGCTGTCTTTCGGGTTCGAGGACTGTAGTACAGGCTACTAAGGCGGGGCGCCCGTCAGTGCAGGGAAAGCGGCATCTGTGCTTCTGGTCGTGATATCATTAGCGAAACTGTGATTGTATTAAGTTCTTGGAGGGGCCCGCGGCCGGCTGGCCGGGGTTGGAGTGGTCTTTAATTCGGTCCTAGTTACAATAAGAGTCGGGAGTAAAAGCGCTAGGTAAAGGGGAGGAGCGACTCGGAGTACCCCCATCCCCACCTCCAGGGGCAAAGGCTTCTCTCCTACTCCAGCCAGGACCGAGACCAGAGGCAGAGGCACGGTCCTGCCCCTTCCCGGGACGCCCGAACTGAAGGAACCACAGCTCTGGGATTATTGGGCAATAGGCTCGCACCAGAGGCCGTCCCCGCCCCCAGTCCCGGCACTCCGGCTGAGTGCCCGCGCTCGCCCTCCCATGGTGAAAGCCAGGGTGGCCAGATCGAAGTGGCCTCCGAGGCGCCCCCGCCAGCCCCATCCAGGGCATCCTCTGCAGACCTCCGGGAACCTATCCCAGGAAAATGGCAATCGAATAGGCCACGGCTCCTTTAAGGGTTCTCTTTCTCCTCCCTCCTTCCACAACTCCCCCATCCCCCCGGCCCACGTGACCCGGGCGGCCGCGCGCCTCCTGGGCCCCCCGCGCGAGCGGCTATGGCGGCGGCGGCGGGAGCTGCAGCGGCGGCGGCCGCCGAGGTGCGGAAGGGGAGGGGGGGGAGGCGGGTGCATGCCCGCCCGCGCGCGCGCCCGGGGGAAGCGCGCACTCGTGCAATGCTCCGGGGGTGCAACGGGGCCGGGGGGCCCGAGCTGGGCTTGCAACAAGCCGGGGGGCCAGCGCCGGGGGCCGGGGAGGGGACCAGGGGATGGGAGGCGGGGGAAGCGGGCACGGAGGTGCGCGTGCAGCCGCTGGCCACCCCCGGATGGGCGGATGGAGCCGGGGTGCCAGGGGCACGCGCACGGGGTGCGCGGGGCAGGCCGCCAAGCTGGGGGGGAGTGGGTGCCGGGGGGGGTGTCGCGCGGGGCCCCCGCGGCTCCGGGGACAAAGGGGGAGCGTCTCGTGCACCCGGGAGGAGGGGGCGGGGCCGGGGCGCGTTGGCCACGCCCCCTCCCCTCCTTTCTGCTCCCGGGATGCGGGGGCTACCGAGGGGGAGGGGGTGCCTTCGGGCCCGGGGGAGAGGGCGAGGGCCACTTCCTGGGAGCCGAGGCCGAGGGCGAGGGGCAACCCATCGGGGCCGGGGGAGGGGGCGAAGCCTGCTTTCTTCCGCCCGGACCCAGGCGTCCTGGGTTCCTCTGCCCCCAGCAGGGTTGACCAGTCCCCCTACCCCTTGTCTCCCCTCGCAGGGGGAGGCCCCTGGTGAGATGGGGGGGGCGCTGCTGCTGGAGAAAGAACCTCGGGGAACTGCAGAGAGAGGTAAGCATATGGTGTATGCAGGATGTCTGACCCCCAGCCCCGTCTTCTTCCTTGTTGAGAAAACAGTCTGGTTCGCAGTACCCCCTTCTTTTTCCTATCTGAAAGTGACTCTACTATAATGTGGCGGGATGGTAAGCTACTTTTCTCCTTAGATCCCTTTTTTCTTTCCTTCCTGGAAGGAATCCTGTTCCCCATTTGTGTGTCTGTATGTCTCTATGTGTCTCTGTGTCTCATAGGAATCTTGTTATTCTTGACACCCCTCCTCACTCCTCAACCTTTCTCTTATCTTCTCAGGTCTTAGCTCCTCAGGAGATAAGTCTCCTGGAGAGGAGACCCCACCCCAGGACCATCCAGAGTCTGTGGAACCCACTGGCCCCTCATCTCCTGCCTCAGTCACAGTGACTGTAGGGGATGAGGGTGCTGACACCCCAGTGGAGTCCACACCCCTCATTGGTGATGAGCCAGAGAGTCCAGAGGGAGATGAGGGCATCCACAGTGGTAGGATGTTGTTAGGTAAGGAGGTTGGGAGGGCTTGAGACTGGGGAATTCAAGGAGCAGGGAGAACTTGGGCTCTCAGGTCATACCATTTTCCCTCCTCTTTCTCCCAACCATGTTGTCCAGGCCATGCCACTAAGTCCTTTCCCTCGTCCCCCAGCAAAGGGGGCAGCGCCTGCCCAAGCCGGGCGAAGATTACCATGACAGGGGCCGGGAAATCACCTCCCTCAGTCCAGAGTTTAGCCATGCGGCTGTTGAGCATGCCTGGGGCACAAGGGGCTGGAGCTGGGCCTGAGCCTGCCCCTACCCCCACCCCTACCCCCACCCCCACCAGCCCTGAAGGGAAGCCCAAGGTCCACCGAGCTCGAAAAACCATGTCCAAACCAGGGAATGGACAGGTAAAGGGCACATGCAGGGAAGGGAAGAAGTATATCTTGCAATAAGGAGAGGGAGCTATGGGGAAGAGGGGAGTCTTATCTTCCTTTCTATGTATTCTCCAGCCTCCAGTCCCTGAGAAACGCCCCCCTGAAGTTCAGCATTTTCGAATGAGTGATGATCTTCACGCAGTGGGGGATATGGGAACAGGTATATCCTTCAGCCATAGATTCTAGCTTCTTTCTCATTCACACCATTGGGACAACAGTTAACTTTGGTTTGGGGCATCAAAAATCTTCCTGAGGTTTGAGGAGAAAAACCTTACTTGATCTCTCTACTTGTAGACATTGCCAAAAGGAGGAAGCTGGACTTGGGAAGTGGAGGCCCCCACAAGAGAGGACCCCATGGCTTGGTAAGGTTACATCAGGGACAGGACTGAGGGGCAGTAAGGGAACTAAGAACAGAATGATAATGTTTTTGAGACAAAAACAAGTACTAAAAAGGAGTGGAAAGAAAAGGAGGTGTGGAAATAGAATATTTTAGTTCCTTAGAGAAGAGATTTGCTGACAGGACACCTCAGCTGGATTAAGGCTGGGGAGGGGAGAGGTGCTGACTCTTGGGTGGGACAGGACTCTAATATTAAACATACTTAGGTGCCTTTTAAGGGCAAGGTACACTGGGTGGCATAAAGAAGAAAGATAGTTTCTGCCATTGAGAAATTTACAGCTTAGGAGACAATACATCTATCAATCAGTCAACATTTATTAAGTTACTATTATATGTCAGACCCTGTGCTAAATCCTGGGGACGCAAAAAGAGGCAAAGATAGTCCTTGCCCTCAAGGAGCTCTCAGTTTAATATGGGAGACAACATGTATACAAATATATACAAAACAAGCTCTATACAAGATAAATAGGAAATAATTAACTGGGGGAGAGCATTGAAATTAAGAGAGAGACAAAAAGCATTCTTGGCTTGAGGACAGCCGAAGAAAATTTCTAGAGCTCAAAGATGGAGTGTCTTGTTTGAAGAAGAGCCAGGAGGCCAGTGTCAGAGTAGGGTTTAAGAAGACCTTTGGTTGTAAAAGGCTTTGAATGCCAAACAGCATTTTGTATTTGAATTTGGAGGCAGTAGGAAGCTACTGGAGTTTATTGAGCAGGGAGGATGACATGATCAGACCTGCACTTTAGGAAAATCCACGTTAGTGGGTAAATACAGAATGAGTTGGAGGGGGGAGAGGCTTGAGACAGGCAGACCCACCAGCAGGCTGTTGTAATTGTCTGGACGTGAGGTGATGAGATCCATTATCATAGTGACGGTGTCAGAGAAGGGGGCACATACAAGAGTTGTTGTAAAGGTGAAATTGACAGGCTTGGTAACAGGTTGGATATGGCAAGATGAGAGATAGTGAGCAGGCCAGGATGATTCCTAGGTTGTGAGCCTGAGGAAAGGGAAGGAGAGGGAGATATGTTTTAGGGAGAAATGTAATGAGTTCTGTTTTGGACATAACTGATTTTAAGGTGTCTATTTGACATCTATTTCAGAATGTCTGAAAGACAGTTGGAGATGTGAGATTGGAGGTCACCAGAGGGATAGGGGCAAGATAGGTGGATTTGAGGATGACATCATCATAGAGATAGTAATTAAATCCATGGGAGTAGATCACCGGGTAATTTGTAGTATAGAGAGAGAAGAGGACCTGGGACAGAACCTTAAGGGAACCTGAGAGTATGATATGAAAGTAGATCCAGATAGATAGGATGAAAAATAGAAAAACTTAGAGAGAAGAGAGTATTAAAGAGGAGAAAGTGATCAACTTTATCAAAGTCTGTAGGGATATCAAGGAGAATGAAGACAGAAAAGACCATTGAATTCAGCAGCTAAGAGACCATTAGTAACTTCAGTTTCTGTGGAATGATGAGATCAGATGCTGAATTTTGAGGGATTAAGGAGACAGAAGAGAAAGAGAAAGAACCTATTATAGATGACCTTTTCAAGGAATTTAACCTCACAAAGGGCAGAAGAGATATAGGGTAATAATGGAGATGGAAAGATCAGATGGGGTTTTTTTCAGGATAGGGGAGACATGGGCATGTTTGTTAGTAGGGAAGGAGTCAGTAGTTAGTGAGAGATTGAAGTGAAAGAGTGGGAATGACAGAGGGGCAGTCTGTTATAAGACAGGATGGAATGGGATCACTTGAACAAGTAAGGAGTTAAAGGGTTACTTCATCCAATGAGGTGGATGAAGGAGAGAGTGGTAGGAGTCTGAATGATGTCACTCCCCTACTCAGCAAACTCCTGGGGCTCCTTGTTGCCTCTAGGATAAAATACACTGCTTTTAGTTTTTAAAGTTCTTCATAACTTGGCCCTACCCTGCCTTCAGTAATGTGTAATGAGGTTCCCTTTCCACACATTTATGATACAGCCAAACGGACCTTTTTTCTTTTCCTTACACTAACACTCTATCTCTAGTCTCCTCACTTTGCTTTGTTCAGTTTCCTCCACACCAGTTTACAGAACTTCAAGATAAAGTTTCAACATAACCTTCAGCTTTTCTGATTCCTCCA
Organism: Pseudocheirus occidentalis; assembly: GCA_028646575.1. Classification (NCBI taxonomy): domain Eukaryota; kingdom Metazoa; phylum Chordata; class Mammalia; order Diprotodontia; family Pseudocheiridae; genus Pseudocheirus; species Pseudocheirus occidentalis. The sequence goes on along the minus strand of CM053593.1, from coordinate 198,767,538 downwards.
GATGCTAGTGCCCTCCCCCTCAGATCGCCTTGTAGTGTGTGTGTGTGTGTGTATACACATCTCCAAGTAGAATATAAATTTCTTTTTTTGTTTGTTTGGATTTGTTTGTTTTTATACGAATTTCTTTAGAGTATCAATTGTATCATTCTTTGTATTCTCAGCACCTAGCACAGCGCCTGGAATTTAGTAAACAGTAAATGTTGGTTGGTTGGTTGGTTGGTTGATACACACACACACACACACACACACACACACAAGAAAGGAGTGGATAAAGGCAGAGATGTCTTGACAAAGTATCATTCTAGGAACATGGAAGGAGGGAGAGAACACTTTTAGCTGGTGGGATCAGGAAATCTTCATGGAAGGGGAACTCTTTATTTCCCAGTTGGACGAGCTGGGGCCTGCTGGGGGGTCTGAGGACATGGCCCTGGAGAAGGAAAACCAGGAGGCCATGGAGGACTGGGATACAGATGTAGGAGAAGGCTTCAGTTTGTACTATGACTCATATTCTGTGGATGAGCGCATTGACTCAGATAGTAAGGTAAGGAGCAGCTGGGTTTGGGGTGAGGTGACCTCCCTCCCACCAGCTTCTGACCAACTTCTATGATGCCTCTGTAGCCTTAAAGCCTTCAGAGAATCTGTGTATTGTGCCTGATCTTTTCTCTGTGACCCTGTCTCTTTTGTTCTTCCAACCATCATTTCATACTCATCTACCAGTAATGCTGCCCTGATTTACCACACAAAACTACACGTACACAAGTACAGTTCCCTGAGACCTAATGTCATAGCTCTCCTGTTTCTGTCTTGAATTGTCCAGTTAAGAGCTCCCCAAGGGAGGGGACCGCCACCCCATCAGACTCCCCACCAGATAGTCCAAAGGACAAGACCTTTGATCAGAGGGTCACCCTCCCACAGCCCCATCCTCTTCCTTCTTCCTTTCTAGTCTGAGGCAGAGGTTTTGGCTGAGCAGTTGAGTGAAGAAGAGGAGGAGGAGGAGGAGGAAGAGGAGGAGGAGGAAGAAGAGGAAGAGGAGGAGGAAGAGGAGGAAGAAGAAGAAGATGAGGAGTCTGGCAATCAGTCTGATAGGGTAAGGATGTGATATCTGGGTATATAAGGGAAGTTTAGGCTTAGGAACAGAGAAGATAAACCTGTATACCTAGGTTCCTATTCTTCCCCCTCACCCTCATCAGAGTGGTTCTAGTGGTCGACGAAAAGCCAAGAAGAAATGGCGGAAGGACAGTCCTTGGGTGAAGCCTACCAGAAAACGTCGAAAGCGGGAAACACCACGTGCCAAGGAGCAGCGGGGTAATAATGCAGATTAAGTTCCTGTCTACCTAGGGCAACAAATCCTTGTTCTCCTCACATACACATAGTCTCAGTTTGCTCCAACTTTTCATCTCTTGCTCTGTCTCTGCATTAGGGGTGAATGGTGTTGGTCCCTCTGGCCCCAGTGAGTATATAGAGGTGCCTCTGGGATCTCTAGAGCTACCCAGCGAGGGAAACCTTTCTCCCAACCATGCTGGTAATTGGGAAAAGGGGGAAGCTGATTCAGGGAGCCTTGGGTGGGATGAGCTGAGGATAAGACTAATAACTCACTTGTGGAAATAAACTAGCAATCCCTTCATAACCAGTGGTAGCAGAAGAAGGGAGTTCTTGGTATTGGAAAAATGGAATTGGGAACAATTTTGATCTGTGGGTAGATTAGTTTCCTTGGGCAGAGAAAGGGAAGGATGCAGTCTCTGATCCTAACTGGATGAGAAAACCAGTCAACAAAATGAAGAGACTTGGCGGGTAGACATAGTGTCTGGGTCTTCCTGTGACTTTTCCTCTCTCTGTGTTCCCTTGCCCCAAGGGGTGTCAAATGACACATCGTCCCTGGAGACAGAGCGGGGGTTTGAGGAGTTACCCCTGTGCAGCTGCCGCATGGAGGCTCCAAAGATTGACCGGATCAGTGAGAGGGCTGGTCACAAATGCATGGCCACAGAGAGTGTGGATGGAGAGGTGGGTCTGGACTTAGAAAGAATACAGAACAGGGTGGGTGGAATGACATCAGATATCTAGCGTGAGTGAGACCCTTGAAGGACCTTCTAACTGAGGTCTGGTGGATATCCAGATGGAAGGGTAGGGAATGTGGATGGGCTGGGGGGAAAATTGGGGAAGAGTAACAGGGAGACAATGGGATCCTCAGCTTGTCTTTCCTGCTTCTCTGCCTCTCTGTTCCTTGTCTTCCTTCTTTCCCTGCGGCTCCTCTGCTAACACCCTATTCTCCAGCTGTCGGGCTGCAGTGCAGTAATCCAAAAGCGGGAAACAATGAGGCCTTCGAGCAGAGTAGCTCTGATGGTCCTCTGTGAGACACATCGAGCCCGGATGGTCAAGCATCACTGCTGCCCAGGCTGTGGCTATTTTTGCACAGCGGTGAGAAGGGATATTGGTAGGGCTATGCAAATCCCCAGGACAGGGTAGGGGAGGGAGGTTGCTGGGCAAACAACCAGACCTCCGTGGGGAGGGAGGAGTTGGAGGGAACCATGAAGCTGGGTCATTTATTTGGGTCCTAATACCGTTGCCCCCAATCCCCCCCCCAACAAGGGCACATTCTTGGAGTGTCACCCTGATTTCCGAGTGGCCCATCGCTTCCACAAAGCCTGCGTGTCCCAGCTGAATGGGATGGTTTTCTGCCCCCACTGTGGGGAGGATGCTTCTGAGGCCCAGGAGGTGACAATTGCCCGGAGTGATGGGGTGGCCCCACCTCCTGGTACTGCTGCTCCTGTCCCCCCACCCCCTGCCCAAGATGCCCCTGGACGGGCCGACACCTCCCAGCCCAGGTACCCCTACCCCTCCCCAGAAAAAAAAGAGCCCCCTCCCTTTGTAGGCTCTTCTTCACCTATTATCTTTCCATTTCTACTTACCTCTTATACCCTTATCTCTTTCTCTCACATTTTCTTACTTTTCTCTCCCCATTCTCTCCCCTTGTCCTCTCGTATCTTTCTTTACTTTTCTGTGCTCCCTTTCCCTCCTCTCTCACCCTTCCTCTGTCTTTTCTGCTGTCCCTCTTCTTCCCCTCTCCTTGTCCCTTTTCTTCCTTCCTTCCCTCCTTGCCTTTTCCTTCCCATATTTCCTTCCTCCTTTCCTTCCTTCCTTCTCATTCTTTCCCTGGGATATGAGAGTCTTTTCCCTTTCCCTAGTCTTTTTTCCCTCCCCAGGACACAAGAGCCCCTCTCCCCACACCTCTTCTGTTTCCCCAGTGCCAGGATGCGGGGTCATGGAGAACCAAGGCGCCCCCTCTGCGACCCACTGGCTGACACCATTGACAGCTCGGGCCCTTCCTTGGCATTGCCCAATGGCAGTATCCTCTCAGCTGTAGGTCTAGGGGCTGGTCCAGGTCGAGAAGCCCTGGAAAAGGCACTAGTCATCCAGGAATCAGAACGGTGAGAGAAACTAAAGGCTGGAGGATGCACAGATAGCTGGATAGGGAGAGGGATTTTTTTTTTAGTAGACTCAGAGAGGGTTAAAGGCATGCTGTTTGAAGGGAAAGGCATTTGATGAGGGACTCAGGACATTAAGCCCTTAAGTCTCCCTATTTCATCCCCTTCCTCTCTCTCCCCCTGACAGAAGGAAGAAGCTCCGTTTCCATCCTCGTCAGTTGTACCTATCTGTGAAGCAGGGGGAGCTGCAGAAGGTCGTCCTGATGCTCTGTGAGTGTCCATTATAGCCCAGGGTTCTCTCTGTGTCCATCTGTTCCTCTCCCACAGCCTATCCCTCAGTCTCTGTCTCTGTGAATGACACTCTCCCCCTCTCTATAGTGGACAACCTGGACCCCAACTTCCAAAGTGACCAGCAGAGCAAGCGGACACCCCTGCATGCAGCCGCACAAAAGGGTTCTGTTGAGATCTGCCATGTGCTCCTACAGGTAAGAGCTGAGCAGGCCTTCAGTAAGGTCTGGTAGTCCCCTCTCCTTGACCCCAGAATCCAAGCCCTCTCCTCCAACTCTCACCCCTTCAACCTAGTCGCTGAGGGAGGCCCCCACCCTTATTTGACCATTTCTTCTGACCCTCAGCCTTCATTTCCCTGGCCCATCTCCCTGAGTTTATCCTGCCCCTTTCTAGTCTCCACTGTCTCCTGGGATACCCTTACTCATAAACACGCACATATATACCCCTCACATTGTCATTTCTGCCTTAACAATACCTCTTATGTACATCCCCTTCTCATCACTCACACAGCCACCATCCTAGTTCAGGCCCTCACTGCCTCTCACCTGGGCTATTGCAATAGCCTTCTTCTTGGTCTTCCTGCCTCAAGTCTGTCCTCACTACAATCTATCCTCCATTCAGCCTCCAAAGTGATCTTCCTGAGCCACAGCTCTGACCATGTCACCCCAGTAGCTCCAGGATCAACTATAAGGTCCTCTCTTTCGAATTTAAAGCCATTGCCCAATCTGGTCCTTTTTCCCTTCTCACACTCTGCTCCGTCCCACCCGCTGTATGATGTAGCTGTCTCAGGTGCTGCTCTTTACACACTGCAGCTCATGGCTTTGCACTGACTGTTGCCTTGGTACAGAGTACTCTACCCCCTCATCTTCACTTCTTAGCTTCCCTGGCTTCCTTTAAGACTCTCTGCAGGACTCCCTTCCTGCCCCTCCAGATTCTCATGCCTTCTTGCTAATCTGAGATTACCTACCTTTCACCTACCTTGGACATAGCTAGTGTGTATCTAGTTATTTGCATGTTGTCTTCCCCCATTAAAATAGAAGCTCCTTTAGGAAGGGATCCTATTTTTGTCTTAATTTGTATCCCCAGTGCCTGGCATAGAATTATGGCTCACTAGAGGCTTGTTGACTGACTGACTAACCCTTCCTCCCACCTTCCAGGCTGGGGCAAATATCAATGCTGTGGATAAGCTGCAGCGGACCCCTCTGATGGAGGCTGTGGCCAACAACCACTTGGAGGCCGCACGGTACATGGTGCAGCGAGGAGGCTGTGTTTATAGCAAGGTGGGGGCATCAGCCTAGGAGCCTCGGCTCAACGGTGGGCACAGGTGAACTGGTCTGGCTGGTGTAGTGGGATTGTGTGACAAGGGGTTTTAGATAAGATGAAGGAGCAGGAGGTAGCTATGTATGTCCCTTGGGAGTAAGAGCCCTGGACAAAAAGTTACATCTTTATTTTTAGTAGCCCCTAACTGAAATTTAACATTTCCTTTAGATCTTTAAAAACATCATTCTGAGAAGTCCATAGATTTCACTGGGCTGCCAAAGGGGATCTGTGTCCCCCCACCTCATCCCTGCTCCCCCTGCCCCTTTTTTTTGAGAGGGGGCTTAAAAGTCTGTGTGTGCCTGTCTTCCTAGGAGGAAGATGGCTCTACTTGCCTTCACCACGCGGCTAAGATTGGCAACCTGGAGATGGTCAGTCTGCTGCTCAGCACTGGCCAAGTGGATGTCAATGCTCAGGTCAGTGACCAGCTCTTCTCCCCCTTACCTCTGTTTCCCAGACCCTGTCCCCATTCATCTTTGTCTTGTAATTGTTCTGAGTGTTTCTGTGTCTCCAGTCTCTGCCTCTTCCCCTTCACCTTTTTGTGTATGTTCTTTTTTCATTCATTCTCTCATCTTTCTTTTTCTTAGTCTCTGACTCTTTCTCCCTGTGTGATGGTGACTTGTTCTCTGTCTCTGCCTGTCTCTCCTCTGGTGCCTCTTACTGCCTAAGCCACACTTCCAACCCATATGTCTCTCCCTCCTCCCCAGGTTGTTTCCGGTCTTTATTGGTGTCCATCACTAGCCTCTCCCGTACTTTCTCTCATTTCCCCTCTATGTTGCTTCTCTTTGAACCTCTATCTCCCATGTCTCTCTCTTGCTCTTGTCTCTATCCCTGTTCTTCTGTGTCTTTCCTTCAGTCTCTGTCTCTTTCTCTGAGTTTGGAGGGAAGGGGAAATACATGCCTCCCCTTTTAACCAGATACAGCTATAGAAGACCTGACTGTGGGCCCAACCCTCCTTTTATTCCTTCCAGGATAATGGGGGCTGGACACCCATCATTTGGGCAGCTGAACATAAACATATTGAAGTTATTCGAATGTTACTGACCCGAGGAGCAGATGTCACCCTCACTGACAATGTAAGAGAAAACATGTGGGTACCTGGGGTGGAGGAGGGTTGGATATCTCACAGTTCTTCATCTTGTACCTCTTATTAACATACCCTTGGGTGGTGTTTTTACCCTCATGCATGTCGTATTCCTATACTACACCATAAACTCCATGATGGCAGGAACCATGTCTTATTTAACCTTTGCAGATTCTCCAGTGCATGTGGTTGGTCATGTTTTTTTTTGTTTTTGTCTTTTAATTTTAACTGAACCTTCAGGACAGATATCCTGAGCCAGCTCCTGTATCTTTCTCTTGCCTTCAGGAAGAGAACATCTGTTTGCACTGGGCATCCTTCACAGGCAGTGCTGCTATTGCTGAGGTACTGCTGAATGCCCGCTGTGACCTCCACGCGGTCAACTATCATGGAGATACACCTCTGCACATTGCTGCTCGAGAGAGCTACCATGACTGTGTGCTGTGAGCAGCTCCCACACCCCAAAATCTGTGCCCTGGGCTCTCTGCTTCTTTCTTCTCTTACCTTCTGTCTGTCCATCCCTCTCCTGTGTCTTTGGATCCATGTCTTTGCCTTGCTTCTGTCATTGGTTCCTCTGCTGCATATTCCTTATTACTTTCCTTGCTTTCCCCCTTCAGGCTTTTCCTGTCTCGGGGTGCAGATCCAGAGTTACGGAACAAAGAAGGAGATACGGCGTGGGACCTGACCCCTGAGCGCTCAGATGTCTGGGTGGCCCTGCAGCTCAACCGAAAGCTTCGTCTTGGTGTGGGTAACCGAATGCTACGGACAGAAAAGATTATTTGCAGGTGGGATTTCCCAGAGCCATCTGTCCATTTAATTGCCCTCCCCCCCCTCCTCTGCAAAGGGTGCGGGGGTTCTTTATCCTCTCAGTCATATTTCTTCGCGTTTCTCCAGAGATGTAGCTCGGGGTTATGAGAACGTGCCAATCCCCTGTGTCAATGGGGTGGATGGGGAGCCATGCCCAGAAGATTACAAGTACATCTCTGAGAACTGTGAAACTTCAACTATGAATATTGACCGCAACATCACACACCTGCAGGTAAGTGGAGTGGGAAAGGTCCCCCAGACTTGTTGACATCCTAATTCTAACACTTCAGAGATCCTTAGCCGGTTTCCTGATTTGCCCTCAGTGGTGTCAGAGCACACTCTCTTAGCCTAGTCCCATTGCCGGCTCCCAGCAGCTCTACCCAGAACGTTGTTCCCATCCCGTGTAGATGAGAGCCTGATGATCCCTGATGGAGGGTTCAGGGCTATGGAAGGGGAACGTTTTGTAACCTGGAGGGTAGGATGTCTGGGTCCTGGGCTTAAAGGATATGACCCAAGTGTCCTCACCCCCCAGCACTGCACCTGCGTGGATGACTGCTCAAGCTCCAACTGTCTCTGTGGCCAACTCAGCATACGGTGCTGGTATGACAAGGTGAGCGAGCTTCTAGATCCCCTCATTCTCTATTCAACAAATCCCTTTTCCTAAAAGAGCCTTATGTCACAGGGAGGAGTCACCAGGATTCACCTTCTGTCCCTTCCTAGGGAGGAGGAGATGTCAGGGACAGAGTTGAGGGCTCAGAGAGGAGGAAGCCTTCCCTTCATGGTTCTCTCTCCCCTCCCCCTGATCCCAAACCATGGGTAGCAAAGAACATTTCTTAGGAAACTGCCAAGAAAGTGGATGTGGCCCTTTGTTATATGCAAACAACCTTCAAATGGCCCTGTGTTTGTCCTGCTTCCTATACAAACATGCCCTCCTCCTCCTCTTCCTCCCTCCACTGGCCTCTTCCCGTGGAATGGGACAAAAGATTGGGAAGGAAGAACAAGTGGTCTCCTGTCAATACCACTGTCTCTTCTCCTCCCCCCTTTTCTTCTGGAACCAGGATGGACGTCTGCTTCAGGAGTTTAATAAGATTGAGCCTCCCCTGATCTTTGAATGTAACCAGGCCTGTGCCTGCTGGAGAAGCTGCAAGAATCGAGTGGTACAGAGTGGTATCAAGTGAGGACACCTGCTTTTCAGCCTTCCACTTCTCCCAAACTCTTGGGGACCCGGCATTCTTAATTTCCTACTGAAGTTTTAGCCCCTTTTCTTCAATGAAGTGTGGATGGTGGGGCACTCTTTCATCCTAGGGCTCTCTCTTCCCTCCTCATTTCCCAACTGATGCTGACACCTTCCTGTATTTTTCTCCTTGGGAGCCCCCACTGAGAGATAAAATGGAAATAGATTTGGGGAGTCAGAAGGCCTGGGTTCAAATCCCACCTCTGAGTGACCTTGAGCCCCCTTTTCTGGGCCCCTTGTTTTCCTCATTTGTTGCTGAGAGGAACGCTAGATAAGTCCCTGAGGTCCTTTCCAGCCCTAGATCTAGACTCCTCTTTGCCCTGGATGTTTTCCTGTCCACCTCCCTGTAACAACGCTACGGGTCTTCTCCCTTCTCCCTTCCCTCCAGGGTTCGATTACAGCTCTACCGAACTGCCAAGATGGGCTGGGGTGTCCGTGCGTTGCAGACCATTCCCCAGGGTACCTTCATCTGCGAGTGAGTCTACTGGGGCCTGCCTACAAGGGAGCATGGAAGGGTTTGAGGGCAAGGGCTGGGACTTCTTGGTGGAATGAAAAGGAGAGGCAATCTGCTATGTGGCTAAAAGGCCAGACTCAGTCAAGACAGCCTGGCTTCAAGTCGTATCCCTTGACACATACTAACTTTGTGACCCTGAACAAATCACTTAAACCTCTCAGTGCCCTCAGGCACCATTTAGAAGATTAAATTATAGAATAGTTGCCAGCCTGCATTGGGGGAAAATATTTACACAAAAGTCATTTTCCGCAGTAGTGAAATCACAGGCTAAATAAACAAAAAAAAATCCAGCTTGGATCATAACTTTAGAGAGAGGAGAAAGTGACCATAGAGGTCATCTGTCCAACCTCCTCATTGTATAGCTAAGGAAATAGGCTCAGAGATTAAGTGACTTGGTCACAACCACAAAAATAGTAAAGTGGGGGGTGGGGGTAGAATTTGAACTCAGGTCCTCAAATTCCAAACAAGAGCCCCTTCCCCTAAACATATGTCTACATGTAGATACCTCTTTGAGAAACCTGCCTGCTATGAATTTGTGCTGTTTCAGCCCTTCCCCTGCTATTACTTATCAGTCCTGTTAATTCCTTAGTATTCTTTACTCTACTATTATTACAAACCTTTTCACTGTTCTTTCTATCTCGTCACCTCTTTCTCTGAATAATTTCACTAAGTGCTTTAATAAGAAAATCAGAATCATTCTGTTCTGAGCTGCCTCACTTTCCTAATTTGCCATGCCATGTCTCTTCATCCATCCTCATCTATCTCAAAAGAAGCATTGTCTTTCCTCCTTTCCAAGTTTAAATCTCTCCACCTTAAACTCATGATCCCCTACCTTTATGTGATTCCTTCTGGACCATGGCAGTGCATTCATGCTTTCTGTCTTAAGTGTCTTCAAAGTTTCTGATTTGGTCCTTCCCCTTATCCCCTTTTTCAAAATACTCGAGTAGCACTTTCAAACTACTACCCTATTTCTTTTCTCTTTAAAAAAAAAAAAAGTATTTTTATGTTTTAATCTGCCAAGATCCACCTTCTCACCCTCCCTCTCCTTCTCTCAATTGAGAACATAAGAAAAACAGAATCCATTACAAACATGTGTAATCAATCAAAATAAATTTATACATTGGCCACGTCCAAAAAATATTAGTCTCATTCTGCATTCTGAGTCAGTCACTCTGTATCAGAAGGTAAGTAGCATGTTTCCTTATTAAGTCTCTGGAATCCTGGTTAGTTGTTACACACAGTTGTATTCTGTCACATTTATATATCTAATTTGCTCAACTGTTCCTAATTTGTGGGCACTCCCTCATACTCCCATCTCTTCCCCAACCCTTCCTTCCTATTTTCCTATTGAGCAAAATGGATTTTTGTGCCCAGCTTTGTGTGTGTGATTCTTGCTTCTTTTGATAAGTTCAGACAACTGGGAGGTTCAGATGTAAGATCCCCCACCCCACCCCGTACCATTTCATGTGCAGGTGTCTCTCTTTGTACCCTGGTTTATGGGAGTAATTATCCCTGACCTTCTTTTCCTTTCTCCCTTAATGTATTCCTTTTCCTCATTCTTTCCTTAAGATCATTGAGGCATAAAAGAACCACTCCCAGGCCTTCTCTTATCACCTGGCTCTCCGTGATGATAAGATTCCCAGGAGATCTGTCTCTCATCTTCCCATATTTAAATGTAATCAGTTTGTCTTTGTTTAGTCCTTTATCATTGTTCATTTATGTTTGGCAGGTTTTTTGCTTCTCTTCACTCTTAATGTTTGAACTAACGAGTTTCTCTACAACTCTTTTTGCGTCTTTTTATCAGGACTGCTCGGAAATCCATTTCATTAAAGATCCCATTTTTCTCCCCCTGTAGAATTTTACTCAGTTTTCTGGGTAAGTTATTCTTGGCTGAAAATCCATACAGTTCAAATTTCTGGGACACGAATTAGAGTTAGGGTTATATTCTGAGTTTCCTGCCTTACAGTGGTGGCTGCTAAGTCATGTGTGAGTCTGACGATGGCTTCTCAGTATTTTGAACTCTTTCTTTCTCGTTGTTTCCAGTATTTTTCCTTTAACCTGGAAGGTTCCTAACAGTTTTCACTTTGGACTTTCAGGATGGATTCTTTCTGTTTCCATTTTGCCTTTTTTTTAGTCATAGTGTTCAGACAGTTCAGTAAATTCTTTTTCTCAAAGATCTATTTCCAGATAAGTTGTTTTTGCCATGAGATATTTTGCATTTTCTTTGTTTTTTTTTTTCTTTCAGTCTTTTGATTTTGTTTTAATATTTCTCATTGCCTCATAAAGTCATTGGCTTGTTTGGTCCATTCAAATTTTCATGGAATTTGTTGTTTGGAAGAGATTTTATACTTCTTGTGCCAAGCTTTTAATTCCCTTTTTGGTTCTTTTTTCCATAGCTTTCATTTCTTTTTCTAATTTTTTCCTTAAGCATTTTCATTCCGTTTATAAAAATTTTTTTTAAGTCTTTCTAAACTCTTGCTTCATGTCTTCCACCATGATAGCTCTTTATTATGGTGGGTTCTTTTTTTTGTTTGCTCATGGTTTCTTCCTTGCTGACTTCAGACTTCATGTTAGGGCAGGGCTTTGCCACACTTCTGGACGGAAGATCTGGGCTGGTCCAACAAAGCTGTTGGTTGGCACCTGAACCTGTAACAGTGCCCCCATATGGGTGTGCAGTTTCCTTTTGTAGTGCTATACAGCCTGTCCCTGGGCATTGCCTGTTGTCTTCCATGTGTGCCAGTTGCCTCTGCTCTAACCCATTACCAGCGTCTGCAGATCTCTCTGTCTCCCTCTGCCAACCTGGTCCAGACAAAGATTCACTGACTTTTTCCTGGATTTTTCCATCAGGATTCAGGCTGGTGAATTTTATAGATCTGTTTGGAAGAGGAACTCAGCTGCCTTACTTCCTTTTGCTTTACTATTCTGGCTTCACCCTCTTAATCCTACCCCATTTAATGTTCCAGCTTCTACAAAGAGCCATACTTGTGGCCAGTCCCTTACTAACCACCTGCAACCTGGCTTTTACCCCTACCAGAAAACCAAAACAATTCTCACAGAGGTCACCAGTAATCTTATTACCACATCCACTGTCTTTAAAAAGACTTCATCCCCCTTAACCTTTTTTTTTTCTTTTTTGAAGCAATCAGGGTTAAGTGACTTGTCCAGAGTCATGCAGCTAGTGTCAGAAGCTGGATTTGAACTCCAGTCCTCCCGACTCCAGGGCTAATGTTCAATCCACTGCACCACCTATTTGTCCCCATCCCTCTTAATCTTGATCATCTCCCCAGCCCTTGATGCTGTGATCACTCATTCCTGCTGAATAGTCCCCTCTTTTGGCCTTCATGGCATCATCTTCTGATCTTGCTGCTGCTGCTCCTTATCATTCCTTCCTTATCTTTCCCCAACTCTTCTTCCTTACCCTGTCCCTGAAATATAGTTATTTCCTCTGAGCGTAGCCCGTGGGCATCTTTCTTCTCACTCCTTCCTCCCCCCCACACACACACTTTCTTCTCCCCTTCAGACCTCATCCACTCTTCATGACCTCTACTGTCATTTCCCAGATTTCCGTTTTGTTTTTAATCATAACCTCTCTCCTTACCTTTACTCCTACACCTTCAGCTTTCTTCTGGGAGTTTTCACCTTAATTTTCGAATAATGCTTCATATCCATCAATACCAAACTCCTCACCTTCTCTCCAGAAGTGACCTCCTAGTTGCCTAGACCCCAAATCTCAATTACCTTGGAATCCTGCCTTCCTTCTTGCCTGTTAGGTCAGTAGTCAATCTCCAGGTCCTGCAAATTGTCCTCAGATTCAGATCTTTTACATCTGTTTTTTCTTTTCTGTCTGCCACCTTCCATGTCCAGCTTCTAAATGTAGCTCAATCATAGAGTATTACCACGATTTCCTAGCTGACCTCCCTTCCTCTGGTCTCTTCCCCCACTCAGATCCATTCTAAACATATTTCTAGATTAATTCCATTAATCCCTTCAACCAACACTCTCTTCCTGAAGCATCACTATTAACATGTCTATCATATTGCTGTCTTGCTCAAAAGTATTCAGAAACTCCTCACTTAACTTGGCATTCAAGGCTACTGTAGTTTATAATTACCCCTGTGCATTAAGCTCCACCTACCCCATACTTCTTTGTTCTTACTCTACTCAATTAAGCAATAAATTCAGTTAACATCTATTACACACCTGTGTCCCAAGCACTGTGTTAGGTAAGGTATTGGGAGAGATAGGATACAGCCTCATCTTTGGTGAATTCTAAAGTCTCACAAGGAGGTAGGACATAAATGCAGAATTCTAATTCACAGTATTATAGAATAAGTGCATTAGAAGGGTTGTGTAGGCTTCCGAACCAGGGAGATCAAGGAAGGCTTCATGGAGGGTGGTAGCATTTGAGTTGAAAGGACAGGTAAATGCTTACAGGTGATAAGACTCAAGATGCAGAATGAGATATATGCAGTTTTGAACACGGCCAGTTGAAGAATTTATTTTGTTTGACTGTAACTATTTCTTACAAGGGTCTTTATTTTTTGCCCCCAATGAGAGGAAAGGTATAAACTGAGAAAATCAGATTTTAAAAAGTTCATCAGTGTGGTTTAGTGAGAGCTGGCCTGAGAATCCATAAGGCCAGGATTCAGATCTGATCTTTGACATATCCTGGCCTCATGACCTCGGGCAACTCATTAGACCTCTCAATGTCCCCAGGCAACTTTGTTAAGACCATAAGGTACCAAGCTGATGCTGAAAAGATTCTCTACTCTCATGAAATCAATCATAGGTGGTGGTCCAAAAAAATGAGTAGGCAAAGTCTATTGGTAGAAGAACATTTCTTTTTGTAGGAAATAGCATGAGCAAAAGTATGATGGTGGAATATGGGGACACAGAGCAGTTCCAGGTTGACCAGAACATAGGAATGCATTGTTCAGGTAGGGTTGGGGAGGAGCTAATACAAGATAAGGCACTGAAGGGAGAGTGGTACTAGATTGTGAAGGACCTGTCATCAGTCAGTCAACAAATACTCATCAAGCTATGCTTTGTACTAAGAACTAAGTTCTAGGAATACATGTGTGAATAATGAAGCAAACCTTATTCCTTTTGTGAGCTTACATTCTAAAGTGAATAAATATACACATATGTGTGTATATATATAATTTGTGTAAACATACATATACTTAATGAATGCCAAACAAGAAATTTAAACTTCACTCCTTAAGCAGGAAAGGGTCCCTGGAAGCTTTTTTTTTTTTTGCTTTTTGGAGGGCAGTTGGGGTTAAGTGACTTGCCCAAGGTCACACGGCTAGTTTTTTGTATTAAGTGTCTGAGGCCGGATTTGAACTCAGGTACTCCTGACTCCAGGGCCGGTGCTCTGTTCACTGCGCCACCTAGCCGCACCTCCCTGGAAGCTTTTGACCATAACTGTACATAATAAATATTCTGGCAGCAGTATAAAGGATGGATTGGAGGACTAAGAAAATAGAGGCTTTAACAAACTATTGAAGTTGTCCAGGCTGCTGCTGATCATGGGGTCCCTTAAATTGTGAGCTCAAGGCAAAGGACAGTCTTTTTGCCTTTCCAAATATCCCTAGCACATACTTGGCATATAGTAGGCACTTAATAGATGTTCACTAACTGACCAGTAAGTAGGGTGATGGCATTAGGAATGAATGGAGAGAAAAGATCCAAAATTAACCTACTTGTGCCTTAAGTATGCCTTAGCTAATGGCATTCACCCTACCTGAAATGCCCTCCCACAGGGGTGGAGAACCTGCAGCCTTGAGGCCACATGTAACACTCTAGGTCTAGTATGTCTTTTTGACTGAATGCAAATTTCACAGAACTGATCCCCTTAATAAAAGGAATTGTTCTGTGAAGTTTGGATTCAGTCAAAGGATCATACTTCAGGACCTAGAGGGCCACATGTGTAGCCTGGAGGCTGCAGGTTCCCTCCCCACCCCTGACCTACACCCATCTAATATTACCCATTTTAATGATCCAACTTAAGTGTCTCCACTCATAGCATCCCACAGTGGTCTCCTTCTGGACTCCCAATAGTACTTAGTATTTGGACCACTGCAGGAATGTGGATGGGATGGGGTTAGGGAAGATGACAGATTTGGGGTAGGGATAGAGTTCTTTGGAGAAATTGAAAAGAATAATGCAAGAATAAGTCACAAAAGCTTGGGGGTAGGGATTAGAGTGTATTATGTGGGGACCTCTGGACAACCTACTGTCCTCTGTATCCCTCTCAGAACTCTCTTCCCCCTGCTGGATTAGGTATGTTGGGGAACTGATCTCAGATGCTGAGGCAGATGTTCGAGAAGATGACTCTTACCTCTTTGACCTGGACAATAAAGTGAGTAGATTGGGATGAGGGGGGAGGACTTAACATATTTCTTCTCCAGTGCCTCCCTTAAATCTTGGGTCAGCAAGAGGTGATATAGCATCAGTAACTCAACTATCTTGAGACTGGGGCCCAGTCCAGCAAAGTGTAAAATAAAGGCAGTAACCAATCCACATTTTCTCCAGGATGGAGAAGTGTACTGCATCGATGCCCGATACTATGGCAACATCAGTCGTTTTATCAATCATTTGTGTGACCCTAACATCATCCCTGTTCGAGTTTTCATGCTGCACCAAGACCTCAGGTTCCCCCGAATTGCCTTCTTCAGTTCTCGAGACATCCGGACGGGCGAGGAGCTAGGGTGAGGGGGATGCAAGGGTTCCCTGTGGTGGCTGGGTGGGCACCTGGATCTTTAATGAGGCATCCGGATGTGGTCCCTACAGAGTCTAGGGAGACAACATGAAGGAGGGGAAGCATGGGGCCCAGGAGGCCTGGATTCCACAGGTAGCATCTGAATCCCCAAATAAGTTCTGCCACCTCTATATTTGTGTGACTTTGGGAAGGTTGTTAGATCTCAGCTCCAAAATAAGGAATTGGGGCTAGATCATGGATTTTTTAACCTGGGAGGTCTATGGATAGATGGATTTGGATGGGGGGGAATGACATTTTTATTTTCACTTATTTTCACTGTGCTGAAATTTAGCATTTCATTCACTTATGAATGTAGGCAACAAACCCACAGTAATATGCTTCTATAGACTGCCAAAGTTGCCCATGACACAAAACCATTTAAGAACCTGTGGACTAAACTATCTCTAAGGTCCTTTTGAACTCTGAATTGTATGACCCTAATGTCTTCTCTGCTAGCCCTTGGGTAGTGTTCTGCAGTACTCTAGCATTCTCTCAGAATCCTCCAGGTGACTCTGGCAACAGTGTTTATATTTACTTCTGTCTCCAGTCTTGGGTTGGGTTTAACATGAGACTTGGGCCTAGTTGGCCAGAACTTGAGTTCCTAAAAAGTTGTCAAAGAGGATGAAAGTTTCTGGGGCTGGTAGGTGGGCAGACTAAAAGTCTGGTGAGACTTTGAGGTCTGGATCTCAAGTTCCCTTGACCTTCCTGGCAGGTTTGATTATGGCGACCGGTTCTGGGACATTAAGAGCAAGTATTTCACCTGTCAGTGTGGCTCTGAAAAATGCAAGCACTCAGCTGAAGCCATTGCCCTGGAGCAGAGCCGTCTGGCCCGCCTGGACCCCCACCCAGAACTGCTTGCTGACCTTGGGTCCTTACCCTCCCTCAGTTCCTGACCCCAGATCTAGTGACGTCTCGGGGGGGTGGAAGGGGGACTTCCCCACAGAGTTTCTTCTGGGAATTGTTCTCACCCCTCAGAACTAGCTGCCTTTTCCTTGCCCACACACTGTCCCAAGCCATTCCTGTTGATTTGTGTCATCTGTCTTGAAACTGGGATATTCTTCCCCTAGAGCTGGGTTTGGGGAGATGGTGTCCTGTTGTGCCATGATTGATTCCCAGACCCAGTACCCCACTTTGGGACAAAAGTGACCTCCTTTGTATTCATCATTCCCCATAAGAGGAAACACACACAAAACCATCACAAATACACCTGAAGTTGAAATTGAATTAAAGAAAGCACATCTTTGGGGATCTTGAACACCCAGCTGGGGTGTATATCCAGCAGCAGCCTGACCTCCCCAGAAAGCCCAGGGCAATCTGCGCTCCCCCACCTTGAACATTGCCTCCTCTTCCATATCACTTCATCACCATCACCATCCAAATCTCTGGAAATTTTTTTTTCTTAATAAATGTTTTGATTTGGTTATAAGATGTCTTAGTTGTAGTAAAGGGTGGGGTGGGGCAGGACACCAGATAAAGTATTAGAGGAGGGAATAAGAGTCCAAGTGGCAGCGCCTGGGACAGGGAGAAAGCAGGGTGGGCAGGTATCAGCTATGGCAGAATCCAAGAAACTGGAGAAAAAAAATAACAAAACCAGCCATTGAGTCTAAGAAAAAAAGTTGGGAGTATCAGGACGGGTGACCCTTGTACTTTGAGACAAACTATCCAAACCTCTTACAGGAACAAAACTTGTTTGAAGTCAAATTGCCCTGAGCCTAGCTCATTTCAGCCACCTCTCTGACCCCCACCCAATTCCTGCTTATGTTAGAGACCCAGGGCAAGGAAGGTTCGAAGTTAAGTGCTGGTCAGCCAGGGCTTTAGGACCACAGGTGAGTGGGAGGGGTGGGAACGGTGACATCGGCAAGAAGGGGGTGGGGTCCGGAGGCGAGCGGCAGGTAAGACGCTAGTTCCCTAGAGAAGGCAACAATTACTCTGGAGCCTTCCTGTAGTCATGGGAAAGAAACAAGATGAGAAGGAGACTTATGGTAAGAGTTGGGGCTAGATGCCTAGGGTCTGGTCGAAGGGGCTGGTTAAAGAAAAGCAGGGGTTTGTGGAATCAGGAGGAACTAGATTCCTGGGACCCGAGAGGAGTACAGGGAAATGGGCTAAAAAATTACTGAAGGGCTGGATCCTGCAACTCTAAAGGGAACAGAGTTGGGGGAAGAGGGTCCCTAAGTTTGGAGGGGCAAAAGGGAGGATTTAGGAGGCCAGGTCAGGTAAATTACTGAGATTTTTGAGGCTGGAGGAAGGGTATGAGTTAAGAGGATAGATGCTCAGATTCCGGAGGTTGGAGGAACTATGTGCTTGGATCCTTGGAAGCTGGATGGAGGACTGGGCTTGTGGATTTCTCTGGGGGCTAGGAAGAGAAAGGACTCCTGGGGCCCTCTGGAGAATAGAGGAAGAATCCCCTCAAGAGACACCTAGGTTTCTGATGGCTGGGGGGAACTGGGTTCTTGGACTCTGTAGAGAAAGGATTGACTGACTTACTAAAGTGAGAGGAGGGCTATAGGAAAGGGGCCATTGAGAGCACCAAATGCCTGTGTCCTTTCCTATAGGGAATCAGGAAGGGGGAGGGTGCGTCCCCATGGACTTCCTGGAGACGGATACAGGTCAATGATTGACCTCTTTTCTAAGAAAGAACAGAGTCCAAGGGAATTGGGGAAAACATATCACCACCACGGCAACCTTCTTGCCAGTCTCTTTTCCCTTACCCCTGGCCCTTTCCAATACTTTTCTCCCCTCCCCTAATCCTTCAGAAGGACCCTGGAACTCTCATGACTGCCTCTTCCCTTCCCGTTGGGTGTGCTGTAAGTGCAGCTGCTCCACACAGTTTGTATCCACAATCAGAGCAGTATTCTAGCTAGGCGAAGGTGTCACAGTACCCTTCCCCACTCACTGAAGACTGGAACCTGAAGAGGAAAGCTATCCATGCCCCTAAGTGGATGAGGGGCTCAGGGCATGCCAAGGGTTAATTCTTTGTGTTTACACAGTCTGGAGTCCCCTGACAAAAATGATGCCAGCCTCCAGGTCTCCCCAGCAGCTGCTCTTCATACCCTGGGGGACTGGAGTGAGGAGTCTGTACTAGAAATTCTTGCTTAGAGGGCTAATAAAGAAATGAAAACTGCCAAGGAGAGGGGCAGAAGGTGGTGGGTCGAAAGTACCAGAGAGATTGATGGACACTGGAGAGAAAATGGATTGACACAGAAAGACAAAAGTCCAAATTAGACTGGAGAAAGAGAATCCTGACTGGGGACAGGGAGCAAGGTGAAAGCTATTTCCTGGGCTCTAGGCCATGGAGGTGTGAACCAGGAAAAGGTCTGATAAGCATATAGACCCAAGGTGGGGCTGGGGAGGAGTTCCCACTGCCTGTTAACCTGGCTTTCCCAACTCCCTTTATTCTACCTTACTCCATTCCCTCTCTTGACTCTGTCCCCTTCTCCTAGTCTCTCTCTCTCTCTCTCTCTTTCTCTCTCTCTCTTTTTCTCTCTCTTTCTCCCAGTCATTCTTTTCCTTCACTCTGCCAGTGAAATTTGCCATTTGTGAAAGGGGGTACTTGAGAGTAGGGAGAGGGGCAATAAGTCTTGGATTAATCCTTAAGAAGGAAGAGAAGGAATTTGTTCCCGAGATGACAGGCTGACTCACAAAATGACAACTATTTTATGCTAACCTATGTGGTTCTGAGCCTTACCTCACTTTCCCCCTCAGGGAAGAGTGTCAAATATGATCCTGCTTTCAGAGGCCCCATCAAAAACAGGTAACGTCTCCCCCTACCAAAATTTGTATTCCC
>CM053593.1:198728328-198745828 GCA_028646575.1 Pseudocheirus occidentalis | reverse complement strand
AAAGGGGCTTTAGAAACTCCCTAGGCAGGCTGCTTTAGAGGAAGAAATTGAAGGCCGGGAAAGAAGGGGCTTGTCCAAAATCACTCAGAAAATTAGTGGCAGTCAGAACCCAGGTGTTCTGTTGCTCTCTGTCCAGGGCTCTTTTCCCTGAACTGGGCTTCATTTAGCACATACTTAGAGTGCCAGGCCAGCATCTTCAGCTGCCCACTTGACTTTTCCACTGAAAGTCCCATAGGTAGCCCAAACTCAGCATATGTTTAAAATAGTTTTCATTGTCTTTCCCCTTATACTCCCTGTTTCTCCTAACTTCCCTCTTTCCATTCCTCCAGTCACCCAAGTCAGTCACTTCTAATTCTTCAATCTCCATTCACCCATCTCCTACCCCATCCACTCTGTCCACCTCATATCCAATCAGTTACTGAATCTTGTCCATTTTACTTCCTTAACATCTCTTTACTAATGAGACAGTCATCCTAGTCTAGGCCCTTCTCATCTTTCACTTGGGTCATTATTATAGTCTCATAATTGGTCTCCCCAAATCCAGTCACTCAGACTCCTATTCAACAGAAGAACCACTTACTTCACAGTGTGGCTCCAGTCTATCCTTCCAGGTTCCTTACATACTAGAACTCTATATTCCAATTAAATTGGTCAATTTAGTCTGTTTCCTCTCCACCCCCTCTCCCCACACCTGAAATGCTCCCTCTTCTTACCTCCACCTCTTAGAATCCCTAATTTCCTTCAAAGCTTAGCTTCCTTCTTTAGTAGAATTTTCCTGATTCCCCTAGTTGTGACACGGTTAGACCATTAGGAATGACGATTTGGTATTCATGTGCAAACGGATTGGTGAGGGGAGACACTGGATGCAGAGAGACCACTTTGAAGACTAATACAGTGATCCATGTCCAGGATAAGGGCCTGAACTATGGTGGCTGGGATGTGAATAGAGAGAAGGTGAAATTCACCAGTGTGAGAAGAGGTGAGGAAAGGAGAAGTGAGAATGAAGAGTCAAAATGACTTCTAGATTAGAACCCAAGTGATTGGGAGGATGGCGCCACATATAACAGAAGCAGAGAAGTCTGGAAGAGGGTTGGATTTAAGGGGAAAGTGAATGAGATATCTTTTGGACACGATGAGTTTAAGATGCCTGTGGAACATCTAAGCTGGGTACTCGATCATCTGAGATTGGAATTATTCAAGAGAGATCATTCTCAGGAGAGATAGGGACTAGGTATATAGATTTAGAAGTCATCTGAATAGAAATGATTGGTTGAATCTATAGGAGATTATGAGATTACCAAGAAAGAGTACAGAAAGACAAGAGGGCCTCGGACAAAGCAATAGATAGGGGGCAAAACATGATGATGAACCTCTGAAGGAGACTAAGTGTTGGAACAGTTCAGGCCCATATTTTAGGAAGGTTTCTGTTTGATTCTCAAGAGGAACAGGAGGCAACCATCCTTACATATGACAAGTATTTACTGACCAGAAAGTGGGGAACCAGGTACCAAATGAGTCTAACCTTCACTGAATTCTCCCTCTCTAGCTCTGAGCCGATGTATTCCTTCTATCGATTCTGCGATTCCATTTAACTTATCGAACACATCAATCAGTCAAAGCATCAAGTGAGATATCCCTCCTCTCTCTCATCCCTCATCCCTGTTCTTTCTTCCATCTACCCTTTGACCCTCATATCTAATTTGATCCTTTTCCTTCACCTCAGTGGTCTCTTGGATACCCTTAATGCCCGAGAAATCAGCACCAAGATTTTTGAGGATATTGCTCAGTCCTGGTACTGGATCCTTATGTGAGTTGCCAGATTTGCCCTCAATCTCTCTTCCTTTCCTTGGTCCCTTTACTCTAGGAAGCCACAGCCCCATGGTACATGGGGATTTTAGCTTAGAAGTAGAGGAGAGGAAAATGAAAAAGCAGAATAGGAGCTGGGGGTGACTATAATTCATAAACTGAATGGGCTTAGAAGGAAAGAAAATCTTCCCTGGGAGAGACAACACAACATCCCTTGGATGAGGGGCAAGGGAGGTGGCTCTGAAGGTTTAGGAGTTTTGGGAACAGTGTAGAAAACACAAGAACAGGATCATCCATCCCTTATTCCATCCCTTCCTATCCTCAGTGCCCTGGCTATATCTCTGGTCTTGAGCTTATTGTTTTTGCTGTTACTTCGCCTTGTGGCGGGGCCCCTGGTGTTGGTGCTGATTTTGGGGGTGCTAGGGGTTCTCGCATATGGGATCTACCACTGTTGGAAGGAATACAAGACACTTCTGGATGAAGGAGCCAGCATTTACCAACTGGGCTTTACCACCAACCTTTCTGCCTACAAAAATGTACAAGAGACCTGGCTAGCTGCTTGTGAGTCATGCCCTCCTCTCCCCAAACTCTCTAAAACTCAACCAAAGCCTATGGATTGAGCCCCAACCCACAAAACCACTTACTTGTTCCCCCATACCCCTTGACAGATACTGGATACATTTCTGACCTTCTCAACCACACCATATTTCCCTTCAGGGATGGTGACCATACTTCCCAGTGTATTAGCTCCATATTCCTCATCTCTTTTCCACTATTCCTATGATTCCAGTCCCTCTCCATTTCTCCCATAGTGATTGTGGTCTCTGTGCTGGAGGGGATCCTTCTGCTGCTTTTGATCTTCCTCAGACAAAGGATCCGGATAGCCATTGCTCTCCTCGAAGAAGCCAGCAAGTTAGTGGGGAAGAGAGTGGGAAGAAATTTGAGATGTGAGAATATAAAAGTGAGGAAAGAGTGGGGTTGGGGGAGTGGCAGAAAAGGGAAAACAGAAATGAGTTAAAGAGAGAAATGGTCAATCACCGAGAAAGGAAAAAGATATGTGGAAAGTCAGGGAAAGGGAGAGAGAGTAGTATGGAGACAGAGGAAGGGGAGGGAGGGATGGGAGGGATGATAAGAGAGCTGAAGCTTATAGTGTAGGTAATCATCCCGTTTTGGGTAGTGGAGGGAAGGAGCATGGAGCTTTAAGCTTTTCAAACCTAGGAAGTTTTATGCATTTTAAAGTTTAAAACTTCAATAAGACTTTTAGGTATAAAATATATTTAGATACTTAGATGTTTAGTTGATTTCATTGTTGTGAGTGTTATGTCCTCCAACAAACTGCAAACTCCACCGTATTTTGTCATACTATGTAATTCTCATCCGTATCTTCATAAGCCATCCACAGGCTCTATCCTTCACCCACTATAGCTGGAGGCCCTTCTGTGGCTCTTTTAGAATCACAAGGGTATCAGCACACCCCTCCCACTCTCCAATTGTTGTCTCTCAGTCTCCCCTCTATGGTTGACCCGCTCCCTTTTCTAATTGTACATATTAGATCATAGGATTTACAGTTAGAAGGGACCTTAGAGCTTATCAAGTCCAACCCCTCATTTCACAGGTGAAAAAACTGTCCTCATTGTTTTTATTTTTGCTTTTTTTTTTGGAGGGCAGTTGGGGTTAAGTGACTTGCCCAAGGTCACACGGCTAGTTTTTGTGTTAAGTGTCTGAGGCCGGATTTGAACTCAGGTCCTCCTGACTCCAGGGCCGGTGCTCTATTCACTGCACCACCTAGCCGCCCCATCCTCATTGTTTTTTATTCCACTTCTGGCATGCAGTTCATGTGACCGATGCTGACTTTCATGGACCCTATATTTTAACCCCTAGGGCAGCTATGTGGTGAAGTGGATAGAGTACCAGGCCTAGACTCAGGAAGATTCATCTTCCTGAATTCAAATCTAGTCTCAGATAACTACTAGCTATGTGACTCTGGGCAAGCCACTTAACTCTGTTTGCCTCAGTTTCCTCATTGGTAAAATGAGCTGGAGAAGGAAATGGCAAACCACTTCAGTGTCTTTGCCAAGAAAACCCCAAATGGCATCACAAAGAGGTGGATATGACTGAAAATGAATGAACGATATATTCTAACCATATAAAAAATATGGAGGAGGGAGATCTTGATTAGAAGGAAGAACAAAATTATGGGAGTGGCAGGGTAACAAGTTGCAGGGAGACCTAAGGCAGTAACTGTGAGATTAAAAGGATGCAGCAGCCTGGCCTGTGGATGAGTGAGAATGTCTCTTCTGCAGGGCTGTGGGACAGATGATGTCCACCTTGTTCTTCCCGCTTCTGACTTTCATCCTCCTGCTCATCTGTGTGGCCTATTGGGTCACAACAGCTCTGTATCCTCTGAATGAAGTCTCAGATCCCCTGTGCACTAAGCTCTTAATCTTTGTGGCCCACAGGGAGCCCTAAGATATAGTGGGGAACTATGTCTTCCTTTGAGGTGAAGGGCCTTGGTTGTTAATGGGGGAAGCTTTTGCTCCTTGATGAGGACCTGGAGAATCATCTTTCCCTAACATGTTCCCTACTATCATAAGATTGCAGAATTGGGAGCTGGAAGTGGTTACTCAGTCATTTTACAGATGAGGAAATAGGTCCTGAGATGATTACATGATTTGTACAGTGCCTGGCACATGTAGGCCCTTAATAAAGGTTTGATTGATTGATTTGTCCAAAGTCACACAGGCGATAAGTGATAGTGCCAGGATTCCAACCCAGATCCTCTGACCCCAAATCCAGACCTCCTGCTATCTAATGCTTCCTTGACTTCTTCCCTGGGTATCTGGCCACATCTGGACAACCTCAATATGGATGGTGGGCTCCCAATGGCAGTGACCCAGGCTGTCAGGATGTCATCAATAAGACATGTAACCCCCTGGTAAGGAAGCTCCAGGACAAGAAAAACATTTGAGGGAGAAACCTAGAGGATGTGGTGGGGATCTTATTGTATTCCACAGGATGGTGCCCTTATAATTAGTTGGGAAATAAAATGGAGGAGGGGGTCTAATATGGATCTCAAATCTGGGGACAGAAGAGAGAGAATAAGATCATTCTGTTTTCCCATTTCCTATTGCCTAAAACAGTGCCTGGATTAGAGCTAGGACACAGACTGATTAATGGCCCTTCTCTATGCTTTCTTCTCCCTTTCAGGCCAATTTCTCCAGCCAGCTCAATTTCTCTATTGACAAGTGCCCGGGTCTAACTTGCCAGTTCCTAGGTTACTCCTCTGCAGGGTCAGCCCAGCGTTCAGTATTTAATCTGCAGATCTATGGGATCCTAGGATTGTTTTGGACAGTAAACTGGGTGCTGGCCTTAGGGCAGTGTACCCTGGCTGGAGCTTTTGCTTCCTTCTACTGGGCCTTCAACAAGCCTCAGGATATCCCTTCCTGTCCCCTGGGTGCTTCTTTCTTCAGGACTCTGCGGTCAGTATAGTTTGGGGAAAAGAATGCTTGGGACTTTCAGAAAAGTCAGGATACTGAAACCTGGGCTTCTAAGGGGGAGAGAGCTGGGGACTGGAGAAAGGAAGGGATCCTTAGTCTCTGAGGGGAAGACAGGGAAGGCCTAGATTTTCAAGTAAGGCCAGCCCCTAACAGCTGGTCTTATCTCCTCAGTTACCACACAGGGTCCCTGGCCTTTGGAGCCTTGATCTTGAGTCTGGTTCAGTTAGTCAGGGTTGTCTTGGAGTACTTGGATCATAAACTAAGAGGTAGGACCAGAGGGATTTTGATCATTGAGTTTTGGTAGGGGAAAACCTGTGTTTTGATAGGGGAGAACAAGAGGCTGGGTCTGACACTTCAGTTCTGTGGGAAGGGGAGGGTTGGAAGCTAGGGTACTCCTGATGGTTGATGAGAGAGGCTGTGACTAGATACTTAGATCTTCCTCTCCTCTCCTCTCCTCTCCTCTCCACTCCACCCCCACCTCTAGGAGCCCAGAACTCCCTGATCCGATGTGTTATGTGTTGTCTCAAATGCTGCTTCTGGTGTCTGGAGAAATTTATCAAATTCTTAAACCGAAATGCATACATCATGGTGAGATCTTTGGGACTCTGTCCAAAAATATCCCCTCCCTCCTAACCTCTAATAAAGTATCTCAAGGGTCCTCAGTATTTCTCTCTACCCTCATCCCTATTTCCACCCCTATTAGCAGACAGTGTAACTACTGGGAAGGAAGGGAAAATGTATTAGGAATCTTCCCTTCTGATTTTTCTTCTTCCAGATTGCTATCTATGGGAAGAATTTCTGTATCTCTGCTAAAAATGCCTTCATGCTGCTCATGAGGAACATTATCAGGTCAGAATGTCAAATCCTTAGCCTCATTACTTCAAATCTCCTAAGATTCAGTCCCTACCTCCCTACCTTAAGAAAATGCCTACCCATAAAGATCCACCATCCTGCTTTTCCCCCAAATCCCTAATTGTTCATCTCAACCCCTATCCCATCTCTGTAGCTGCTCTGTTTTTAACCTTCCCCTACCCAAGAGATAACTCCCCAAATTCTGCCAACAGAGTCGTCGTCCTAGATAAAGTGACAGACTTGGTGCTCTTCTTTGGCAAACTGCTGGTTGTTTCGGGAGTTGGTGAGTAGAGGCTTAGAATTTAGAGACAGACAACAATACAGAGATTACCTGGTCCAACCCCCTCCTCCCCTCTCATTTTACAGAGAAGGAAACCAAGGCCCAGAGATGGAATATGATTTCATAGGATCCACAATTTAGAGCTGAAAGGGACCTTAGAGGTTTAATCTAACCCCTTACTTTACAGATTAAGAAATTAAGACCCAGAAAGGTTAATTGCCTTATCCAAGGTCACACAGGTAAGAAGTAGAGGCAGTAGGAAAAACCAGATCCTGACTCCAAAGCCAGTCATTTTGTCATACCACCATAATGGAGTTTGGAGGAACCTGGGTAAATATGATTCTCTGAGGAGAATGTGCACCAGTGTGTGGAGGAGGGGACTAAAAGAGATGAGCATAATTTGTGGGGAGAAAGAGAGTTGCTTCACCCCCACTTCATGCCTTCTTCCTCCTATTCCCAGGCATCCTCTCTTTCTTTTTCTTCACTGGTCAAATCCCAGCCCTGAAGGAGGAATTTCATTCTCCTAACCTCAATTACTACTGGCTCCCCATCATGGTGAGTAACTTGTCTCCATCCCTACTTCTTGGGACCTAAGTGTTTCCCTCACCTGAATTCTTCCTCCTCCAAGAGCCCTCACTCTTCTGAGTTCCTATCAGCATCCTCTATATTCCAGATCTCCATCCTTGGTGCTTACGCCATTGCTTCCGGCTTCTTCAGTGTCTTCAGCATGTGTGTAGATACTCTCTTCCTCTGTTTCTGTGAGTATTTCTTCCTCCTGGAAACATGCCCCTTACTATGAAATTTCCCACACATTCGCCTGTGCCTTCAACAGACTGGCATATCAACCTTTGCTATATCCCTCAAGAAGAGATCTTGACAAAAATAATGGACACAAGCCAAAAGACATAATGGGTTAAGAGCTGGGAAATCCTGGCCTGAATCTCAAACCAATTCAACAAATATTTATCAAGCACTGACTATGTGGAAGATAATGTGCAAAAGTGAGAAAGTCTCTGACCTCCAGGAACTTATATGTTACTGGGGGGATGCAACATATAGGTACAAATAACCTGAGAAGCACTAAAATTTAGGGTAGAAATGGCATCAGAACATGGAAACCTTCCTTGGAAAGATGGCACCTAAGCTAAGACCTGAAGAAAGAAAAGGACTGAGAGAAAGACATATGAAAAGAGCTCATTCCAAGCATGGGGATAGCCTTTGGAAATGCAAGGAGAGGGGAAATGAACTGCTGAGGACTGGGGAAAAACTAGTAATCCATTGTAAATGGAACAGAGAGTGCTCAAGAGGAGTAGCAGGATAAAATAAGACTTGAAAAGTAGGTTGGAACCAGCCTATGGAGGGCTTTAAACTGTCAGAGAAATTTGTATTCTATTCTGGAGGCAACAGAGCACCATGAAGGCTTCTGACTTGGTCAGACCTATGCATTAAGAAAATTGTTTGGTTTTTTTTTTAAGTTGTTTGACGAAGGTTGGATTAGAAAGGAAAGAGACAAGCCAATGAGAGCAATTAAGAAGCTATTACAGGGGCGGCTAGGTGGTGCAGTGAATAGAGCACCAGCCCTGGAGTCAGGAGTACCTGAGTTCAAATCCGGCCTCAGACACTTAACACAAAAAACTAGCCGTGTGACCTTGGGCAAGTCACTTAACCCCAACTGCCCTCCAAAAAGCAAAAAAAAAAAAAAAGAAGAAGCTATTACAGTAGTTTACATGAGAGGTAATAAGAGCCTAAATTTGGCTGGCAATAATATTGTCAGGATATTGGTAACCTTGAAGTGACTGAGAGCATGGTGATACCGTCAATAGAAATAGGGAAGAGAGGTTTGGGGCTTCCATTTTGGACATTTGGAGAAGTCTAGCAGGCAATTGGCAATGTGGGAATGGAGTTCAGTAGAGAAGTTAGGGCTGAATATATAGATTTGTGCCAGTGAATGAGATCACTAAGGGGGGCATAGTAGAAGAAAAAAGAAAAGGATCCTGAATAGGGACTTCAAGAACACACAGAGGAAGGGAGTAGTAGATAAGGGGAGAAAATCAATAATGATCCAGCAAAGGAGACAAAGAAAGAGCCCCAGATTTTAAGGCAATTCTCAGGAGGACAGCTCTCTGAGAAAACAGACTTTAAATTCAGTTCTACAAAATTTATTAAGTTACTGCTGTAGAGAGAACACTGGGAGAGATGCTTGGAGAGGTACAAAGTTTAGATAGAACATTTTCCTGTCCTGATGGAGCCTCATTTTCTAAGAGGGATATGGTTTACAGATCATATAAAACCCAAGAAAGTCAACATTCCATAGAAATTAACCTTACCAGGTGGCTAGTTGGAGCTGTGAATAGAGCAGGGGCTCTGGAGTCAGGATGACCTGAGTTCAAATCTGGCCTCAGACACTTAACACTTACTAACCATGTGACTTTGGGCAAGTCACTTAACCCTGATTGCCCTGCCTTCCCCCCTCCAAATCCACCCTCCCCCCACAAAAAAAGAAATTAACCTTAGGAGAGATACAGTAACAGCTCAGTTTGTGATACTTTACAATTTAAAATGACTTTTCTCACACCAGTGCAAACATTATTTATCCCCATTTTACAGATAACAGCAACAATTATAGCTCATATTGATAGAGTATTTTAAGGTTTGCAAAGTGCTTTATAAATATTCTCATTTTGTCCTCACAGCAATTTAGGAAGATAGGTGCTATTGTAATCCCATTTTACAGTTGAGGAATCAGAGGCACACAAAGATTTAAATGACTTGCTCAGGGTAACAGTTATTAAGTGTGTAAAGCCAAATTAGAACTCAAGTCATCATAACTCCAGGTCTGATGCTCCTTGCATCACCTAGCTACCCAGTTTTCCAGAAGAGGAAACTAAGGCCCAGAGAGAGGAAATTACTTTGGTCACACTAAGCTATAAAGGATCAGAGTTGGAATGAGTAAATGCTGGGCAATGCCAGAGAAAGGAAATAACATCTGATGGGGAACCAAGGAAGGTTTCATGCTGGTGACATTTGAGCTAGGCTTTGAAGAAGAGGCAGGCTTTCAAAAGGTCAAGAATTAACAGGATGGAAGGAAATAGTCGTCATTACTATGAATGTGGATGGGATGAACTCACCCATAAGATGGAAGATGTTAGCAGAATGGATTAGAAACCAAAGTGAGCCAAAGAGGGTCAACCCTAAGAAACGCTTTCTTCCTGATTGGGGGGATGGGGGGAAGGGGGAAAGGAGGGACTGGGACAGGACAGAATTCACCCGGGGTGCTTCTGGTTCCCTACTCAGTGGAAGACCTGGAACGGAATGACGGCACACTGGCCAAGCCCTACTACATGTCGAAGAACCTCATGAAGATTCTGGGGAAGAAGAACAAACGCCCCTCCGGGGAAAACAAGAAAAAAAAGAAATAACCAGATCTGGCCTAGGAAACTTTTCATTTGGATCTCAGTCCCCATTCTCCGGCCTTCCCGCCCCCTCCTCCTTCCAAATTTCCCAGGCTTCCTGATTAGAGATTTTATAATTAGCAGACTTTATTAAAAATCTTTTTTTTTTTTTCTTCCACAAACTCGGCTCGTCTCATTCTCTCCCAGCCTTCTGGGCTTTAAATTGGTCCCCCTACGTTTCTCAATGGCCAAACTCAGACCAATCAGAAGGTTCGGGGTGCTTTTTCCCTATTTGCTTCAGCCAATGAACTTTCGTTCGCCCTGTTCCTCCCATGGGACCGACCAAGCCAATCGGAAACGCTGTTTCCTAAAGCTAGCTAGTGAGTCACTAATGGGGAGGGAGAGAGGCAGGAGGTGGGAGCTCTCTGTCCAATCGGAGAGGCCGCGGTATCGTCCGTCACAGAGAAAGGGAAGCGACCACGTCCGCGCGCAAGGCGCTGGCCAATGCGGGGGGGGGGGGGGGGGGAATCGGGCTGGGTTTTTTTTGTTGGTTTTTTTTTTAAGGGCAAGGGAGCGGGATCAGCTGACTTAGCTCTCAAACGTCTTGGCTCGCCTGCCGCGTTGTCTGTGTCTGGGTTTGGAACTGGTGCCATGGTGGAGGAGAAGGGACCAGCGCCCCAGGAGACCCGGTCGCCGGGGTCGTGCCGAGTCCGCGGGCTCTGGGTTTCCCTGGTGAGCCTTTTGCTGCTGCCGCAGCTCGAGGGGTCGCGGGTGCCCGATAACTTCAGCCTGGTAAGTGCCCTGTCGGCCCCGCGTCATCTGGGCTCGGGGACCCAGGCTTCTCTCTAGCATCGCCCCCTTCCATCCCAGCTTCTCCCTGGGACTGCCCCTGATCCAGACTTTCCAGCCTCCTCATTTATCGCCCTGAGAGACTCATGTGCATCTCATCCCGTCTCCTCCCGACCCCCACTACCAAGCTTCTTCCTACCCCATTCTGCCTGCCCCGAGCCCGCTTCGCCACCCCGGACACCTTCCAGACGTCTCAGCACCTCCTCCTTCTGGGGACCCAGGTGTCTGAGATGCCCACTCCATTACATCCAACACTTCCCCCTCTTCCCAGACTTTACATAAACACCCATGCAAAGGATTCAAAGCTGACTAAGGTATCTGATTAAGACAACCTCTGTCCCCTGGGACCCAGGAATCAGAGCTCCACACCTCCACCTTTCCACAGGGATCTAGGCAACTAAGGCTCTTTATCTCCCTCTCCTTCTGTCCTACCCCCAGGTAAATATGCCCTCCAGAGCAATCCTTTGAGCACCTAGATCTCTATCTTTCTGCCCCATTCCAGCCTCAAGGCTACCAAAGCTACCAGTTCTACGGCTATATCTATGCACTGGAATCCTAGGCTTCTTAACCCCTAACTTCCCAAGTTATGTTCTGAAGGTAACTCAGCTCTCTCTCATCTTTCCATCCTCCTAGGCCCAGATACCAGAACCCCATCCACACTGCCAGATCCCCTGGGGGAACACTGATATCCACCAAAATACCTGAGCCCCTTTCCTCACCCCTGTCTCATACTCTGTCATTCCCTAGAATTCAAAATCTTCTATACTCAGCTTCTCCCAGGAGTCTTCCATCTTTCCTTGCTATGTCATATAAGATATACCCATTGTGGAGGGGGGAAAGGGGAAGGTTAATAGAGTACTGGACTTGGAGTCAGGAAGACTTCATTCAAATATGACAAGTCATTGTGCCATAATTTCTCATAAGTTTCTCCTTTTCTCTGTACCGTAGTTTCCTCATACATAAAATTTTGAGGGATAAAATTAAGGTCTCTAAGGTTCTTTCTAGGTCTGAATCTATGGTCCTTGATGATTCTCCCCTAATCAGACCCAGGCATAGACTATAGTGCTTACTCCTCTCAGGAACGAGGTATTAGAGAACCCGAGCTCCAGCTCCTACTTTGACCTTTTTCTCCTCTTGTTATTACAGGTACAACCATTGGTGACTCTGGAACAGCTCCTTTGGGTGAGGAAGCAAACTGGGAATGTGAACACTTTCAGAATACCACTGATCTCAGCTACTCCCCGAGGGACCCTTCTTGCATTTGCAGAGGCCCGGAAGACATCGTCCTCAGATAAAGGGGCTAAATTCATTGCCATGAGGAGATCTACAGATGGAGGTGCCTGGATTCTGAGGAAAAGATTGGGGGTAGGGTGGTAGGATCTCACCTGGGAACCCAAATGGCTGAGTCATTTATTTAACAAACATTTATTAAATGCCTAATATGTACAAAGCCCTGTGCTAGGCATTAGAGATACAAAAATATAGATATGTATAGCATAGTTCTAAGTAAGAAGGAGTTTACAGTCTGTTGGTGGGAGGTGGGGAATTGAGGGGAAGGAGGTACAAAATCTGTATTCATATACCTAGGAGTCAAGGAGGATTGAGAAGTCCATGCAAAGTGTTGTACAAAATCTGAGATGAGATGAGATTCTAGACAGTATAGAAGGAAATGAATAGGATGGGATCTGAGAATCTGACTCCTTTATCTTGATCCTCTGTTTTTATCAGGTGCCACATGGTCCCCCACATCATTTATAGTGGACGATGGGGATGTTCCAGATGGACTGAACCTGGGGGCTGTAGTTGGGGATGTTGAAATGGGTACAATGTTCCTTTTCTATTCTCTCTGTGCTCATTATGATGGGTGTTCCGTGGCTTCCACCATGCTGGTATGGAGCAAGGATGATGGCATCACTTGGAGCCCACCCAGAAACCTCTCCTTGGATATTGGGACTGAAATGTTTGCTCCAGGACCAGGCTCTGGCATTCAGGTCACTGGGGTGGGGTAGGGTGGGAAGGGAAACTTCTTGAAATGAACATTCATTAATTATATGTGAGCTATTATGGTCCTCTTGTATCAGATAGTGAGTTCTTCTGTTGGGTATATTCAGAAAGTCTGGATAACTGCTTGTCAGGATTGGTTGTAGAAAAGATTCCTTTTCAATTATGGTTTAGACCACATGACTCTTGAGGTCTCTTACAGTGCAACAAATTCTGTGATTTAAAACATCAGGAGCTGGAACTTTGAGGAAGGAAAGTATGCTTAAAAAACATTAGCCTGCCCAAGTATGACCTAGAAGAGAAAAATTGTAGTAGAGTTCAGACTCACAGTTTTGAGTGAAATTTCCTAAAAGGATTTTTTTTTTTGCCAGGAGTCTGATTTAAGATCATAGATTTAGAGCTGAAAGAGCTGACTTTAAAAGTCATCTAGTCTTCCTAAAAAGTTGTTTCTTACCAGAGAAGATAGAATTTTTTTTTAATGAGCTTCCCATTTAGAAAATAGGCAAAATTCTTTTTACCAAATTTTGTTCCATGGAGAAGCTTCTTATTTAGGAAAAAGGACCTTTTGAGATTTTGGAACATAACTTCCTTAACAAGGTCTGTTGAGGTTAAAGGCTGGATTTCAGGAAAACTAGAAGGAGCTTCAGAGAATATGAGACTTCCTCTGATTGGTTTTATGTAACTGAGGATGCCTCTTTCTGGCCTTGGAGTCTCTGGATTTAGAAGTTCCCATGTATCTCACTCTGTGACATTGTTTTCCCAATAGAAGCGGCATAAGCCACATAAGGGCCGGCTCATTGTCTGTGGTCATGGAACTCTGGAGCGTGATGGGGTCTCCTGCCTCATTAGCGATGACAAAGGAGCATCCTGGCGCTACGGTGGTAGTATTAGTGGAATTCCTTATGGGGAGCTCAAGAAGCCAAATGACTTCAGTCCTGATGAGTGCCAGGTTAGAAACTTAAGAGAACAGAACTTCTTACTTCCCCACCCATTCCCTTACCATCATCTCCCCCCATACACATACAAACTCTACCCTGCTTATAGATCCAAGTATCTCTTCCCTCATCCCAACCTGCTAACTCTTTCCCCTCTCAGGCTCTGCTTCCCCCAGAGACCTATATATCTGATATCCTAGCTTTCTTCAAGTTCATTTCCACATTTCAATCTCTCTACTGAATGAGGCTTCTTCACTGAAGCCTCTGACTTGCTGCCCCCTCAGCCCTATGAACTCCCTGATGGCTCCGTCGTAATTAATACACGAAACCAGAATAACTACCATTGCCACTGCCGCATCATACTCCGAAGCTATGATGCGTGTGAAACCCTCAAGCTGCAAGACGTTACCTTTGACAAAGAACTCATCGACCCTGTTGTAGCTGCAGGCGCTGCAGCCACCAGCTCTGGTCTGGTCTTCTTCTCAAATCCTGCTCATCCAGATGATCGTAAGTCCCTGGGACGGGCAGGGGAATGCTGTCTTTGTCCTCAGAGTCCTTTTTGACCTTTTTTTCTTCCTCTCTCCCTCCCCTCCCCATATGCAGTTATGTCTCCAGAATCTCTTGTCAATGTTCTCTGCTCTCTATTCACCTTGTCATCATCCTGATTCAAGCCTTCATCTGCTCTTACTGCTCTCATCTCTCATCATAACCTCTCATCATAAAACCAAGGTTTTCTTGCTTCCTTTTTTTCTGCAATCTGTTCTTTGCACAGTGGTTAAAATAATTTTCATAATATATAATTTAATGAGAGGAAGTCTGGTATGGTGGATGAAGCTGGCCTGGGTTTAAGCCCTGCCTCTGACACACTGACTGGGGAAATCACTTGAACTGGCAACTTTCTGAGGCTTTGAAGTAGCAGAAGAGTTGCTGATTTGCATTGGCATAAGTAATTTCCTCAGTGAGAGTTAACACACACACCCCTTTCCCTTATTGGAAATGCAGATCCAGACCAAAAATAGAAGAATATCTACCCACATCATTAGAAGCAGCCAGGTGGCATGGGAGATAGAGTGCTAGACCTATAGTCAGGAAGCCCTGAGTTCAAATCCACTTTTTTTTTTTTTTTTAAGATTTTGCTTTTTGCTTTTTGGAGGGGGGAAGGTAGGGCAATTAGGGTTAAGTGACTTGCCCAAGGTCACACAGCTAGTTTTGTGTTAAGTGTCTGAGGATGGATTTGAACTTAGGTCCTTCTGACTCCAGGGCTGATGCTTTATTCAGTATACCACCTAGCCGCCCCCAAATCTACTCTTAAATGCTATATGACACTGGGCAAGTAATTTAATCTGCCTCAGTTTCCTCATCTGTGAAATGAGGGCAATAATAGCACTTAACCAGAGTTGTGAGGATAAAATGAATTAATATTTGTAAAAGCACTTTGCAAACTTCAAATTTCTGTATAAATGCTAGCTATTATTATTATCCTGTTTATAAATCTTGAGTGGTTTCCCATTGCCTCCTAAGTGAAATACAAACTCTTTATTCCAGGTCTTTCTCAATCTAGTAACAATTTGCCTTTATAGCTTTTTCTCCCACAGTTCCCTGTTCATCTACTCTGTGTTCCAGAAAGACCATGGTACTCACCATTATCAGTTTCCTCCACACTTTGCTAATTCTTGGCATTCACACAAATCTAGAACAAATTCATCAGACATCTCTATCTGTTTACATTCTCCTTTTCCTTCAACATCTACTTCATACACCACCCATTCCATAAAGTCTGTATTTCCTTGCTTGTTCTAATCACTCAGTTGAGAGTGATCTTTCCCTCTCCATTTTCTTCTGTCTCTGTCTTGACTTCTCCTTTTTCCTTCACATTCTATCTTTTCATTGTGCTTATTTGTTTAGACACATTATATCCCCTCTATTAGAATACATGCTCCCAGGGTGTCGAGGTGGTGCAGTGAATGGAGCACCATCCCTGGAGTCAGGAGGACCTGAGTTTGGATCCAGCCTCAGACACTTAACACCAAACTATCATGTGACCTTGGGCAAGTCATTTAACCCCGATTGCCCTACCTTCCCCTCTCCAAAAAGCAAAAAAAAAAAAAAGAATGTGTGCTCCCTGAAATAAAGAACCCTCATTTTTTGTTTTGATATTCTCCATGCCTTCCAATTCAACAGACATTAATTAAGTCTTTATTGTTTATAATACCTCCTTATTTCATCTTTCTCTCTAGGGGTAAATCTGACTATACGCTGGAGTTTCAGCAATGGTACTTCATGGTGGAAAGACACGATTCAGCTGTGGCCAGGTCCCAGTGGTTACTCATCCTTGACAGTTTTGGAGGGAGCTCAGACTTGGGGGGATGGAACCCCCCAGATCTATGTCCTGTATGAAAAGGGTCGGGAATATTACTTCGACAGTATCTCTCTAGCCAAGATCAGTGTCTATGGCACTCTCTGAGCCTTTCCCCACAGCTGGGGTAAGAAGATTTGAGGGGTGCCAGGGGCACTTCAGACTTTGCCTTTTAGGACTGTGCTGATCCGTTGTTGGAGATTCATGGCTCTTTCCCAAGAAGTCATGCCTTTTGGAATATTCATCTTCCTTTTGATAGGGAGATAACCTCCTTTAAGACTTTCTGTCTTATCTCCTTTGACAAACACTAGGCCCTCTTTTCCCCAAGCCTTCCTTCTTCAGTTATAATGCCTTTTGTTTGCTTAGGAGATGGGGCCCCACTTCTCTTCCTGCTTCCTTTAGATCCTAATAATCTATCTCTTAGGGCAGTAGACTGCTCTTGCTCCTAACCCTACTGATTTCCCCCTCCCCACTCCCATTCCTCTTCATGATAGGGGATGAATTTGCACAATCCTGAACTCAGGGACTTCTGGTTGGGAGTGGTGCTGATATTTAGAGTGGGAGTGCAGATTGCTGGAGGATGGTGAGAGATTTTGGATGAAGAAAGGACACCTTGGACTCTTTACATATCAGTAAGTTAATCGGTTAAATTAGTAGTTCTAATGAAGGAAAATAAGAATTTGCCAATGTCTATTTATTAAAGCTGTGGTCTCAATCTCAACGTCTTTGGGTTTCTTAAATACAGCCATGAAAGAGAAAATGAGATTAGGGAAGACAAAGCTGTCATAGGGCTTGGGTTTGAGTCTTAGCACTGCCATTTGCTAGCTGTGGTCCTTGGCCAAGTTCCTTAATTGCTCTGAATCTTAGTAGCAAGGAATCTTAAGCATTTGAAACCACAGAGGTCATCTAATTAAACCCCTATCTAAAGCATGAATCCCCTCTATAACATTCCTGCTAAATAATGATCCAAACTAATTACCTTTTTTTTTTAACATCACCTTAATTTCCAAATATATCCCTTCTCCCACCCCTACCCAACAAACTATCCCTAGTAAAAAGAACATAAAAGGTAATTCAGCATCAACCACATTTGACAGCATAGACAGTAAACAGTGTTCCATACCTTTAGAGGTTCCCCACCTCTGGGAAGTGAGGGTGGTACATGTTCTCACATCTTCTCCAGGCTTAAGCTTGGTCATCATAATTAGCCAGCACTCAGCTGCATATTTTGTTTTTTTCCATTCACATTTTTGTAGTTGTCATATATAATGTTTTCCTAATTCTAACATTCTACCTGTTTAGTCTTCGAATGCTGCTGTGAATTCTTCACATCATTTATTATGGCCTAGTGTAAAGCCAATCAGCAGTAGATTCCTGAGAGAATGCTACTGTGAGGAGCTTTTAAGATTCGGATTACACAGTATTAGTGAACACTCTGTTTATTCCATTACAAATCTTTATTCAGTACAATGTTCACAGTTTACGCAATTCACAATATTATATACAATCTTCAGAACAAGGAAAGTCTCTAT
>CM053593.1:198706336-198727828 GCA_028646575.1 Pseudocheirus occidentalis | reverse complement strand
CAGTGGTCAACGAGGAGGAAGGAGAGCATTCCAGAGAAAATGCCTTGGAGCCCAGAGATGGAGTGTCTTGTTTCTGGGACAACGGGGAGACCAGCATACATGTCAGACATGACTAGAAAAAGTAGGAGGGGTCTAGGTGATGAAGTGTCAGACAGAGCATTTTGTGTTTGCTCTTAGAAACCACTGGAGTTTACTGAGTGGGGAGGGGGTAAGGGGTGGTGGTGACATGATTAGCCTTGAATTTTACGAAAATCACTTTAGTGGCTAAATGAACAATGTATTGAAACGGGGAGAGACTTGGGGCAGGCTGACCTAGCAGCAGGCTATTGCCATAATCCAGACATATGGCCATGAGGTGGTGCTAGAGTGATGATGGTGTCAGAGGAGAAATGTAGGTATATTCAAGAAATGTTTTAAAGGTGAAATCAATAGGACTCGGCAGTAGATTGGATATGGAGGGGTAAGAGAGAATGAGGAATTCAGGATGACTCTTAAGTTGTGAGTCTGAGGGACTAGGAGGATGGTGTTGGCCTCTGCAGTAATAAGGAAGGTGTGTGTGTGTGTGTGTGTGTGTGTGTGTGTGTGTGTGTGTGTGTCTTTGTGGGTGTCAAGGGATGGGTTTAGGGGAAAAGAGGACAAGTTTTGTTTCAGACATATTGAATTTAAAATATCTACTGGGCATCCAGTTGGAGATGTCTGAAAGGAAGTTGGAGATGTAAAGCTGAAGGTGAGTGGAGAGACTGGGGCAGGAGAAGTAGATTTGAGAATCATTAGAATGCAGATGGTAATTAAATTCATGGGAGCTGATGAGATCACCAAGTGAAGAAGTATAAGAGGATCCAGGACAGAACCCTGAGGGATACCTATGGTCAGAGGGTGTGATCTGAAAGAGGATCTAACAAAGAAGTCAGAGAAGGAATGGTCAGATTGGTAGGACAAGAACCAGGAGAGAAGAGGGAGTTCATGGCCTATAGTGTCATTTTTTTTTTCCTTTAAAGTATGAGGTAAGATCCTAAATTGAAAGAGTAAGGGGCAGCTAGGTGGCACAGTGAAGAGAGCACCAGCCCTGGAGTCAGAAGGACCTGAGTTCACATCTGGCCTGACACTTAACACAAAAAACTAGCCTGTGACCTTGGACAAGTCACTTAGCCCCAAGTGCCTTACCTTCTGCCCTCCAAAAAGAAAAAGAAAGAAAGAAAGAAAGAAAGAAAAAAAGAAAGAAAGAAAGAAAGAAAGAAAGAAAGAGAGAAAGAAAGAGTAGTAGAAGGCAGAGCCATAGGAGGTTTGAGGTGGGATGAAAAAATGTGGAAGAATTGTTGTGGAGAGTGGGAAAGTGAGTTGATAAGGGAGATATAGTAAGATTGTGTCCAGCAGCAATGAAAACCCAGTTGAGGATATATAACATACATTTATAATGGTTACAATAATTGGTTACAAGATTTTTTCCACCTTTGTTCAGCCGCGTGTTTACAGGAGTCAAGGTGGGAGTGATCTATGTCTGAAGCTTGGCTAGATGTGTAGTCAGTGACATAAGGGGGCTAGGGATTCAAGAGAACAGAGTAGAGTTGAATTGGTTCATTAGTTTTGAGAGGAGAGAGTAGAGGAGATGACCTGGAATAGAATTAAGAAATCAAGGGATCTTCCCACTTTAGTGACGTCACTGCACTAGTCTTGGGTATGCAATATGAAAATTTTCAGCCATAATTACAATTTAGAGAGGCAGTATGATCTAGTAGAGTGGTGTCAAAATCAAATAGAAAGTGAGGAGAAAGGTGGAACTAAGCCATACATAAAGGATATCTGTGGGTTGCATATTGACTTAGAAAATCACACATTAACATTCTCTACATTCTATTGTATTTTTATTTATTTTGTTAAATACTTCCCAATTACGTTTTGATCTGGTTCAGCTGGCACTCAGTAGTGTTGCAGCTACAGTTGTAGGTCTGTCACTTTTGCTCTAGTGAATAGACATGAGGTGGCACCAAATGAGAAAGATTTGGGTTCAAATCCTGCCTCTGACACAAACTGGCTGATTGACTGAGCAAGTCATTTAACCTTCCATCACCCCAGGCAAATGTCTAAGACTTAACAGTCGCATAATTGCATTGTCAGAGTGTCTTTGGGAGTTTCCTTCACAAGTAAAATCACAGGCATCTAGTAAAACAAAACAAAACAAAACCCCCCACAAAACTTACTTGGTGCTTTTTGCCTGTATTCCATTGAGATTCTAATCTCCTTCCTAACTACACATGACCAAAAAGGACTACCTGTACTTATTAGGTACTATGTAGGTGTTAATAACAATAAACATTATTATATATTAGAATGCATACTCAATAGAATAAAAAATGAAAGATACAACTTTGAAACTCTCAAGAGTCTGAACCTACCTGCTTCTAGTAAGGTCTGAAAGTTCAACTTTCCTCTACTAGTTTTTCACTTGTGAGCATGTGCTTTCCACACCCAGCTTTTAAGGGCCTAATGGAACAGGAAAGATCTCACTGCCAACTCTGCCCAGAAGACTGGTGAAGACTTTCCACCTCAAAGGACCAGTTGCCAGTTGTGCAAATAAGCCCAAAATATACCTGAGCCAGCTGCCCTATCGAATGCAGCCAAGTTCTGGTTCCTTCCTTGAATGTGTGTGGAGTCTGAAATTAAATCAAAATAGTAACCATTCCTGTCCTATGCTGTATCTCTTATTGGTATGTTTTCCATAAAGCATGGAGAGTCTCTTATGGAAGCAGTAAACTACCTTTAAGTCCTATACTTCCTCCCATTCCTTATTTCTTGACAAAAAGATACAGGAAAATTTTCTGGCAGAAAACCCAAGGTGTTTTAAACATGGGTTACATGTTTACAAATCTTAGGACCTTAGGTTGCATGCACCACAAGGACAGGAGCCAGATTCTATTTATCTTTTCATTTTCCTCAGTGCCTAATGCAATGATTTACACATAGTAAGAGCTTCATATCATCTGTTGAATTTATAACTTCTGAACATTCAGCTGGAGAACAGTGTTGGGAGCGTTGAAGGGTTATGAAGTAAAGGAGTAAACAGAGTGAAGTGAGGTCATCTAGGAAAGTTTCATGGAAGAGGTGTTTTGAAAATCAGAAATATGAATCAGCAGAGAAAAGGAAAAGAAAAGAAATTCATTTGAGGAGGACTGGCAGGAATGTTCTCATGTTTTCCTACCCTTTGCTGCATTCATCACTACATCAACTGTTTTGGATTATTCTACATTCTCATAACAAAGACATAATAATTAATAGATAGCATTTATATAGCACCTACTATGTGTCAGACACTTTACAAATAATATCTCTGATCCTGCAAAGTAGCTCTTATTATCCCCATTTTATAGTTGAGGCAATGGAAGCAGGTGGGGCTGAAGTGATTTGCTCAGTGTCACACAGCCAATAAGTATCTAAGGTGGGATTTGAACTCAGGTTTTCCAACTCTAGACCCAGCTCTCTATTCATTGCCCTACCTAGCTGCTGCTAAAGACAGGATAATAAAGGTATTACTGATTTCAAAAGCAGTGCATTAAAATCTCTTTACCTTATAGCCATAACTCAGAATAACTATTTATATGAAGTTTTAGAGTTTATAAAGGATCCTTCCATACAATCTTCTGAATTAACAAAAACCTGTCAAGTACTATTGTCCATATTCTACAGATGAAGAAACTAAAGGTCAAAAGAAGAGTGTCTTAGGGCTATAAATTTAGAGCTAGAAGAGACCTTTGGTCCAACTACTTTATTTTCCAAAGAGGAAACTGAAACCCAGAGAGATGGAATTATTTGCACAAGGTCACATAGGTATTAAATGACAGGGGCACTATGCAAATCTAAGTCTTCTGATTCTAATCTTAGTACTCATTCCTTTATTCTACACTATACCACAGCAGTTGTTAACCTGTGTGTTGTGACCCCTTTGGGGGTCAAATGACCCTTTCACAGGGGTTACAGGGGTCACCTAAGACCATTGGAAAACATATTTTCGATGGTCTTAGGAACCAAGACATCACTGCTCCTCTATAGATCTCTAGGTGGGTTCACCCACATGCAGATATGTCCACATATGAGTATTAAAGGATCACGGCATTAGGAAGGTTGAGAACCACTGCTACACCAGGATGTTTCATATATCTTTTCATTCCAAATATTTATAATGGGACCCTGTTTCCCCATAAAAGAGGCAAGAATAAAATGTCAAAATAAATTATCAACCACAGATTTTAAGAAGGAAACAAGAATTGATTAAGTATGCTAAGCACTTTACAAATATCTCATTTGATACTCCCATAATCCTGGAAGATAGGTATTCTTATAATCCCATTTTACAGTTGAGGATACTGAGGTAGGCAGAGGTTAAGTGATTTGTCCAGAGTGACACAGCTAGTAAAGTGTCTGAAGTTGGATTTGAACTCAGGACTTCCTGACTCCAGACCCAGCTCTCTACTCAAAGCAATCTTCCTCAAGTACAGGTCTGACCATGTCATCCCTTTATACAATAAAGACTTTACTTGCTCCTTCCTCTATGAATATAGGGATAGGGGTTGGGTATTAATTAATTAAGTTTGTGGATTATGAGAAAGGATGCTATAGAAAATGAGACACTTCTGAAGGAGAGATTCTGTAGGTAGAAGAGAAGGTTGTTTGGCAACAGTTCCCAAAGCTGTTTGCTCAATTTCAGCCATAATCTTCTTTCTGCTTGTGATATCTGAGTGATGGTAAAAGATTAAGCCATTCTGTAATGAAGCCATTCTATACCTACAAACTCAGGCCTTCTGACGAGAAATGTCCATACTTGTTCCAAGATGGCACCACATTTCTTCCTCCATACCTCTACAAAAAAACCAAGGACAAAATGTTAAAGGAAGTCATGGATTGTTGGCTTTACTTGCTTATATACGTTGGTGAATGTGGGGAGTGGGACAGAAAGAATGTATTGGGTAGCTAGGCTCAAAACTAGGGCCCTTCCCCCCTCATTTCCGGCAAATTCTGCTCCAAAATGTGGTTCACAAGTTGAGCTAGAGAACCTTCCAATTCTCTCAGAGCTTTTATATCAGAAAAATCCAGAAGAAAAGTGACAAATGAGCTTTGTATTAGAATTCAAGCTCTGATCCTGACCATGGCCAGAGACTGGCTTTTGTCACCTGTGCTTTATTTCTTTATCCATTGTAAACTAGTTTGACACTGCCCCCTCCCCTCATCACCTGAAAAAGCCAAAAACCTGGACTGACCAATCAGGAGAAAGACAATTTTTTTGCCCCTTCTGAGGCTATCTTAATGCTAGCATGCCTACTTTGTATGCTCTCTGAGTGAACCCAAAGTGCTCTGTTCTGTCAGCAACCACAAAGGCTGGATGATGAAGCTGACCAGGAGCATTCTTCTGTTATGACTGGTAAGGACCAGGTGCCTTGAAAAAGAGACTATCTTGATTAACTGGCACTTCTCTTAACTCGATATTTTATAGACACTATTCTGTGATGACATCCATGTTTTATGACAGCCCCATGTTTAAGGCTGACAGAGAAATTATAACTTTGGCTGACACAGGCATCCTGGGTTAGGAAGGAAGGGAGGGAACACTTCCTTATATAACCTCTTTCAACTGGCCTTACTTTGAGCTCATTATTGTGAACTCCCATGCATAAACATGTGTGTTTGCCCTTTTTGAGAAAAATAAGCATGTTTGTCTTTCTTAGAATAAACTCTGTAAGGCTGACACCACACACTACAGAATATTCAGTCCCTGTAGAGTCTCACCTTTCATCATCTGTTCTTCAGGATCCAGGATGGTCAACTGCAATTAATCTTGAATTCAGCTGCCTTTTATTGTGGCTTTCACTTAAGCTACAGTGGTCATGTTTATTTTTCTCTTGGTTGTGCTTACTTTAAAATCTGTACTAGCTCATATAAAATCTCATGTTTCTCTGAATTTCTTGTATTTGTCATTTCTCAAGATACAGTGTTTAGGTGCATTCATATACCACAGTTTGTTCAGCTATTTCCCAACCAACATAGGCATCCACTCTGTTTCCAGTTTGTTACCACCACAAAAAAAGT
The DNA here is from genome assembly GCA_028646575.1 of Pseudocheirus occidentalis. NCBI lineage: Eukaryota > Metazoa > Chordata > Mammalia > Diprotodontia > Pseudocheiridae > Pseudocheirus > Pseudocheirus occidentalis. The sequence continues at coordinate 198,721,753 of CM053593.1, read as the reverse complement.
ATTTTTGTGACTACTTTGGTTTACATGGGATTTTTCTTTCTGCCTCTGACCTTGAAATATATGTCCATGACTTTGGGGGCACATTTTTCTATATTTTTCATTTTATTTATATACATTTATATATTTATATACATTTATATTTTACAAGGCTCTCTCTAGGTGGCTCAGGGAATAGAGCACTGAGTCTGAAGTCAGGAAGATCTGAGGTTCAAATGTGGCCTCAGACAGTTACTAGCTGTATGACCCTAGGTGAGTTACTTAAAAACCCTGTTTGCCTCAGTTTCCTCATCTATGGAATGAGCTGGAGAAGGAAATAGCAAACTCATTCCAGTATCTTTACCAAGAAAACCCCAGATGTGGTGATGGAAAGTTGGACACAGACTAAACAACAAAGAAACTCTAATCCCTGTCATAACCAATCTAACACTGTAATTGTTAGCATACCCTTCACATGGTTCTTCTAGGCAAAAGTTTTGTAAGCCTTTAAGAGCTTATAAATGGGTTATATTATAGTCCCTATTTGATTGTAAACTCCTTAAGAGCAAGAACTGTTTCACTTTTACATCTTTGTATTCTCCAGCCTCTACCCAAGTGCCTAAGGAAGCATACTGATTTTACAGCACCAGACTTGAGAGTCAGACATGAGATGAAAACCTGCCTCAGACCCTTAAGGCCTCCATTACCTTGGGCAGGTCACTCACAGGTTAAGTTTCTTATTTTCCCTCCTTAAAATGGAGGTTATTTTTATAATAAGATCCATCTCACAGGGCTGTAGTGAGGACGAAAAGATGGGCTTTACACATGTAATGCTGTCGATTATGTAATCAGAGGTTTACAGCAGGGATTGGCTAGCACACTTTTTGATTTTCAGGGCCAAAGGAAACCTTTGGGGGGAGGGGGGTCCTGCAGCCAACTAGTCTATTTCCATGTAAAAGAACAGGAATTAGGTTGCTGGCTACCCAGAATGGGGGAAGGGATCAGGGGAGGCAGGGGAGGCCAAGCACAGCAGTAAATGAATGCTTGTTATTCTCACTGTAATAAACTGGTTCCTTAGTTTACTAAGTATTTTTTTTCACTTTCGCAACAATTTTATGATGGGATGCGCTCCTCATCAAGAGTTTCCGACCTAAATCGAGTCCGCCAACCTCCCACCCCCAAATCCCATTCCCAAAAGGCAGCAGGGGATTCACAGACACAAGGGACACACAGTACAAAGGCCTTTGCCTCCCTTTCCCGAGTGGGAGGTAGGGAGAAACGTTGTGGAGGTGCAATGCGGGAGCGCAAACAATAGCGGAAGACAAAGAAAAGGGACAGATGGGGGGCGGGTAGCAGAATTCCACCGGCGGAGGAATCTACGCGCCTGCGGCCAAGGGTTTTTCTCCCAAGGATCTTCAAACGGTTTTTTTTAAAACTCCTCCCAATGGTGGGACACACACACACACACACACACACACACACACACACACACACACACACACACACACACACACACACACACAGACACAGACACAGACACAGACACAGACACACACACACACACACACACACACACACACACACACACACACACACGAACTGTGGGGGCTTTCCTTCCCGGGTTTGGCTCGCCAGTCTGCCTGTTTTGTGTGTGGCTTTGTTTTAGTCAGCAAAAATCTCTCCACGGATTTCCCCTCCAAATAAAAAAAAAAAAAAGATTGAAAGTGAACCTATTATTTCGTTCTGTTTTCCTTTTTCTTGTATAGAGAGAAGAGTCAGGAAAAAGGCTAGGGTTTGGTTAGGCATTGACACGGCAGCCTCGCCTTTTAAGGCCCTTTCTCTCCTCCCCCACGCGCCCGCCGCTTTAAGTAATCGCCTCTTTCTGGAATGCAGTCTTTTCTCCTCGCGGGTCGTGTTTCGTGCTTGTGCGGCCTGGGCGTAACTTGACGATGGCAGCGTGCGACCAAGCTCTGCCATTCGGCCTACGGCTGATATTCAAGTTAGTTGTCCCGAAAGGGAAGGCGTGAGTAGTCGGAGGAGTTTCTCGGCGGTATGGAGCCTCTGGAGCATGGGTTGAGCTGGGCGAAGTGAACTTTACCTACCTTGAGTTGGGGGGTGAGTCACCCCTTTCTTCCCCCCCCCCCGACTGCCGAAGGGACTCGGTCAATGGTAAGGCCGGCATCAATGTCGGGGGAGACACTGTAGGGTGGGGGTCGGATAAAGACTAAGGGACTGGACAGGATGATCCTACCTTTACAGACTAGAGTTTCTGATGTCCCCCTGACGTCACCATTTGGAACTGATCCAGCCTTAGAGGAGAGATGCAGGGTTGGATTTCTCACATCCCTTCTCTGCGCTTCTGACTTTGCTTTGCTCTTTTTCCAGGACTTCCCACTCATTCGGCTTAAGGCACCCCTAGGTGAGTGATCTAGGGATGTGATGGGGAGGTGGGGGTGAGGCCTTGATTGGCATGATGACCCTAGAGTGGATCTGAGTATCTCCTTGATGCTAATACCGCAGCGCACTGACTCTCTTGGTTGGGAGTTGGGAGACGTGGGACCCTCAATTTCTTGATGACTATCTGAATTCTCTACTTTCTTTTCCTTCTCTTTCTCGTTCCCACCCTCATTATCCATATGTAGGGATTCTAAACAACAGATTCTACTTAAACACAGGAAAGGTAAGTGCTGTGTAGAGATGTCGTAGTAGTGGTTCATAGTAGTAGCTACTTATGTTTTAATTTTTAGTTAGTAAAATACACTGCCTTTAGGGTTTTTTTTGTTTTTTTGCTATTTCCCATTTTCTTCAAAAAGGAAGGTTCCTTAGCTTCTGTTCCTGTTGGTCATATGAACCTTTCCAAAAGTCTGGCACTGTTTTAATTTCTATGCAACCTTCTGGGGCACTTTAACTTCTGACTCTTCTGTGTATCCTCCCATACATAACCTTCACTTTTGAAAAGAGTACACAATATCTTTTTCTTCTTAACCAGGCTCTACAAATTTCTGCACTCATCTCTCCAGTGACATATTCTCCATCTTTAAATGGAGAATTTAATTCGTTGTGTTTCTGTGCTCCCAGAATTATATTTTCCACCTGAGGTCTGCCTCTCTGATGCTCCTAAAAGTTGGGAATGATGAGTTTTCAGACTAGAGTCTCTGACACCTGCATTGGAGACAAGAAAAACGCTGACCCATCTTGGAAATTTGAGACCATGAATTGTAGGGTGATCAGGGAGCCATGTCCTTTGCCCTCTTTATCTGTTCCTGTAGGTGTGATTCATTGGATCAGAAGAACCGAATAACTACTGTAGCAAAATTCTTGTGTGTTCTCCAGTGTTAGAATTGAATTTTTTTGGACATTATCTTTTCCATCAAAGTAATGGTTTGCAGCACCTCCTGTTGGTAAGGGTGCAAAGTAGCATGACTGGAATTTAGTATTGCCACTAATTCTTGAATTCTGTTCCAAAAGTGACTTTGCAGCAACTGTCCTGCCTGGTCAGTTCGCACTTGGACCTACTTTGCATCTTATACCTAATTACCATCTTTATGGACTATGTACTTTACTAACAAACAGAATCGGAATATTTCTTTTGGTATAAGGGGGAGGAAGGAAAAGTTGGAAATAATCATAATGATAAATAATAATGATCCTATTATGGATTTTCAGGGTCCTGTCTTCCTTGTGGTACAATGTTGCAGCTGTTTCGAGACCTAGGAGCCAGAAAACTGGATTTTTTAATTTTTAATTTTTTTTTTTTTGGTAGAGTGGTGATCAAATCAGGTGGGAAGCACTTGAAAGTTCTTTTGTGGATTTTTTTTTTCCATTTCTGGGTCCTTGTTTATAAGCATGTATTCTGGAAGTAATAAGGCATTTTTAATAAGACCTGCAAGCTTCCTAACTTCACTTTTCTATGTTTTTGGTTATACTAATCATCTCTCGATGTAACTGCTTGTCTTCTCACAAATACTGAAGTCTGGATTACCAACCTTGTTCTTCTAGAGAAGAAGGAAATGTTTTTTTGTTCAAGGAAATTGATCAAGACCAATTTTTAAGTATTTTTATACAACAGTTACTGGGTCAGAGGTTGTGAATAAAGTGATAAATGGTTTACACTATTTTACAGCATCAACCAATAATTTGTACCAGTGTCTTTCCAGAAAAATCCATCCACTTTTTTGTTGTTGTTGTAATACATGTAAAATAGGACTAAAGGATCATTTGAAGCACTGTGGAAGGCACAAAGGTAAAGATCATTGCCTCTAAAATATTTCACTGTATAGTAGGAATTTGGAATCTGAAAAAAGGAACACAATCAGATGTTTACAATTCAGACTGAGTCCTATGGAAATTTTAAGGAAAGATTAATCACACCTAGGTTCTTGATCAAATCCAGATATAAATTGATTTTCAAACTGATAAGAACAATATATTCTCACAATGTGACCATTTTTGAATAAAGGGATTTATTTAAAATCCATAGGTTTCATTTTGCAATTCTGCAAACAAATTTGGAAAATGGAAAAAATGACCTATCTGCAAAGAAACACTGGTTCTTAAAGTATTTTTTTAAAAACTTAATTGAGAAATGGTGAAAATGGAGACAGGTAGTTTCTTTTAAGGGGAAAAGGTTTTATGAATAAGTTCAAATTCCTTAATCCATACAAATCAAGGCAATCAGTAAATTATCTAAAATCAAGATCTTAAAAATCCAAATGGGGTGACTGTGGCTTATCCAGCCTCAGACACTATAGCTCATAGTGACCTTGGGTAAGTCACTTAACCTCAATTACCCTGCCTAACCCCCAGCCAAAAAGCAAAAGTGAGAATTGTAGAAACAGGTTATGATGCATAGCTTCACAAAACAATTGGGAGATTGTAGACTTGAGGCTACAGTTCATACCTAAGGATCTTGGCCTTAGGAAAAGATCCAAAGCTGCTTTTGTGATAAAAATTTAGAGCCGATTGCACTGTGGCTGGAAAACCAGGACCTAGAACACCTTGGTTCCATAAAGTGATTATGAAGAACATAAGGAAATAAAGATGAAGTGATAATGGGGATAGGAATGCAATGATTTCCTGGGTAGAGAATACCTAGTTTGGGCATTCACAGGATGAGTCCCTAGGGAATTAAATACTTGAGGCACTGTATTAGTTAGTGGTTGAACCAATTGCCCACACAACTAGTAAGCATCAAGATGAAATTTGGATTTAGGCCCATCACTTCAATCTTACAGGATTACATTGCCACTTTCAGTCATGTTTGACTGGCATTTTCTATTTCCCTTCTCCAGCTCATTTTCTAGATGAGGAAACTTCACATAGCAGCTAAGTGAACCAGATTTGAACATGGCAAGAGGAGTCTGACTCAGCCCAGTGCCAACTATCTACTGCTATACTGCCTCTAAGATAGTATCACACACCTGTACTTATACATACACACATAAGTAGACTCCCCTGCACACACCCTTTTTTTAAGAACTAATAGGAAAGGCTTTAAAGCTAGGGCTCTCAACCTGTGGCCTGTGTCCCCCACCTTGGGGGTTGAATGACCCTTTCACAGGGGTCTCCTAAGACAATTGGAAACACATTTCTGATGCTCTTAGGAATTGAGACACCGCTCCTCTATCTGTCTCCAGGTGGGCACTCCTGGAGTATTAAAGGGTCACGTCACGGCATTAGGAAGGTTGAGAACCACTGCTTATCTTAATATCCTATGGAGGGGCAGCTAGGTAGTGTAGCAGATAATACCAGGGCTAGAGTCAGGAATACTCTTGCTGAGTTCAAATCTGGCCTCAAGACACTAGCTATATGACCTTAGGTCACTTAACCCTGTTTACCTCAATTTCCTCATCTGCAAGATGAGCTGGAGAAAGAAAGTTCTCTGGTATCTTTGCAAGAAAACCCCAAACGGGATCATGAATAGCTGGACACAACTGAGCAATAAGTGTCTTATGGGTTAATTAGGGACCAAAACCATTGAAAATCTAATCCCTTCTTGCTCCAACACAGGAAGCTGGTGGGTGGTGACTCACCACAAGGGACAGAGGCAAGGGGTGCTTGATTAATCTACTTTGACTAGATTTAAGTAATGATCCCCTAAGAATAGTAACCCCATTCCCTATTCTTTTTAGAATGTGATTATGGAGGGACTGAGTAGTTTTAGGAAAATGATTCTTCAAGAGGAACTATTGTTTTAGATTAAGGAAAACATGTACATACACATATTTATGTATATGGGGATAATTGGGTTATGGAATTTTGAGCTGGAAGAGGAAGAGGTTATCTAGTCTAGCCTCTTTCATTTTACAGCTGAGGAAATTGGCCTAAAATTTAAAAGTCCCTTGGCCAAGGTCATAGGTGATGATGGTTGACATTTATAATAGTGGACAGTTCACAAGACAGCATACTCATAACAACTTTGCACATAATTACCCAGAGGTTAGGTAATACTTTATAGTACACATAGTAAATGAACTGGTGGTATGCTGAGAATAAGACCAAGCTGAGACCTTGCTTTCAAGAGTAAATTTAGGTGTGCATTTATTGATTAAGCGGGCTAAGTACACGCTTTTTGCACCTAAGTGCAAACTCAAATTGGTAGTGTCCATTGAAGGCATTGTTTAAAAAGGCTAAAATCACAAAAGCCACAATCGGGGTCAGCCTGAGGTCATGTTCTGGGTGAAGGGTATGGGGACCCTCCTTGGTCACAGGAACAGGACAGAGTGGTCTCTACATAAGAGACCATAACCCTAGGCTGATCCTTGTCTACTCTGCTGATTCAGGGAGAATATACAGAATGTGATTTGAGGAAGGAGGGGATTAGAGAACTATGCCTTAAGCTGTTTCAAACTATTTCTGGGTGTAGGATAGAGACAAAGACAAAAATATAAAGGAGCTTAATGGTGGGCCACAATGAAAATTGATTCAAACCCAGGTCTTCTGACTTTGTGTAAGTACAGAATTCTTTCTACTACATCATGATACGGATAAGATAAAACATCCAATTTTATCACAGGCACATCTTTTCTAACAGACCTACACCCTACTTCTCAAATCCGTACCTCATCATTGGGAAGTAACTCCTGCCAGCCATCCCCACTAACTTTTAGTTAATTTTATGCCTGCAGGGCAGGCAGTGATGAGGTGCAGGCTCTGGGAGCCCCCTTGAGCTCTCCTTGAGTCTTTGAGGTACAGGTTCTGGGAAACCCCTTGAAGTCTGATTAAATCTTCCCACTTGATGAGGCATTTGCAGAGGCCATAAGTTTTTCATTGTGGCTGGGCCCAAACCTCTGTTACTAGCCTAGCCCTCCATTGTCCATCTACTTCCCACCCTTGAGCCTATCAAAATATCAATCTACCCTTGCATTGACCTCATTAACTCTTCCTGAAGACCCTCCCCAAACTCTTCCTCTAGACTACCCCTAGATTCCTCTGTACATAAGACCACATCTTCTCTCCATATGGTGTAAGAGTGCCATAGAATGACCTAGCACACTTACTCTGTGTCAGACTTGCTCTTGCCCAATGCAAGCATCACAGATACTTAGGCTCCTTAAGAGTCTACCCCATATGGCAAACTTTCAATAAACTTTTATTTTTTTCTTTTTGGAGGGGGGAGGGCAGGGCAGTTGGGGTTATGTGACTTGCCCAAGATCACACGGCTAGTTTTTGTGTTAAGTCTCTGAGGCAGCGTTTGAACTCGGGTCCTCCTGACTCCTGGGCCAGTGCTCTATTCACTGCTCCACCTAGCTGCCCCAAACGGTTTTTCTTTGGCTGAGAGAAGACTTGTGTCAAATTCTTTTGGCAGGACCTGCTGTGTTGGTATTTTGGGGTCTCTTGAGGACCCCTAACCCTCTTTATAGGAACCTCTTCAGCAAAGTGGAGTAATTGAAGTATTTGGGTACCCTGAGAAAGAGCCTGGAAGCTGTATGTGGCAAAACAAGTCAAACCACCACCACCATCTCTCTTTAGACCCTCATGGGCACAGCCCAGGACCCTGAGCCCAAGAGAATAATGTCATTAAATAAAGACCTTAAACAACATGCCATTAATATCTACATCCTAAGAACCACGAAACTTTTGCATATGACTTGCAACTAGAACCTTCTATTGGTTGTCTCTCCCATTAGAATGTGAGCTCATAGAAGCAGAGTGTTAACTCTTCCTTTTGTATTCCCAGTGCTTTGCCCATAGGATTTTATTTAAATGCTTCATTTATGCATTGTCTTCATCTCTCACAGCCCACATCTAGTTACCATTAATTCTGTCTTCTTCCCATGAATATATCCTACCCTTTCTCTCTACTCCTATGGTCACTACCCTAAATCCAGGTCCTTTAACCCCAAGCCTACAGTATTTCAAGGGCCGTCTTGCCTCCTGGACTTTGTTACCAGGTTAGTTACTTATCCATTAGGAAAACTACAAAGACTCCTTAATACCTTCTCCTCAAATCCAAACTTTTCTTCCTGGTTTTCCAGGCCTTCCATAGTTTCAGCCTATGCTGCCTATCCAACCATATCCTCCAGCTATCCTTGCAGTTTTCCAAGATCATTCCTGTCTTCTATACTATTCTTCCTCTACCAGGAATAACTTTCATGCTGCCACCTAAGCCATCCCTGTCCTTTAAGAAGCCTTCCCAGACTGATCAGGGAATAGCTGATGTCTTTGCCTCTTTGTTTCTGGGAAATACTTTGATTACTCCTTATACCCTAGCTTTCTCACTTGTACCCACAAAATGTATATGCTTTTTCTACTCAGACTTCAAGTCTCAGGTCAAATTTCTATCTCACAAAATCTTTCTCCAGTCCTTGTTGATGTCTTAATTTTGTTCTATAATCTCTGTTCTAAATCATTAACCCTACCTTAACCCATAGTTCAAGAATTTCCTCATCACAGGACTGATAAGGTACCTTGTGAAGGAGGTTATGTTTTGGGGCTAGCTCAGGGCTCAGAGATAACAGTAATTTGGAGCTCAGTTAATTATCTTTTTGATATATCCAGGGACTATCTCTGTACCTTAACCTCTCTGTGGCCCTTGCACTCAGTTAGAGCTGTTCTCTCTTATCACCACTGCCCCCAGCACTAAGCTGAGTTTTTAACCAAGTAATTGCTGAGTTTTCTTTGATAATCCCTAATGGACTCTCTGTCACTTCAGTCCTTATCCTCCATCACTTCTCAAGTGATGTCTTCCATCTCCAGCTTCCCTCCCTAAATAAAAGTTCTCTTCTCAGCACCCAACATTGAGACCCAGATCCTCCCCTCGCACAGGTATTATACCCCACCTTCCTACTGGAGTTCTGGATTCTAAGGTTAAAGCTGTCACAGAAGAGGTGGGCAAATAATTTCATTTGAGACAATGGCTTGGGCTTTTATTTTCTTTTTGGGCTTTCTTGACACTGAAACCAATTTTCCTCCCTCCTTGAACTTCCTCAGTTGGGAAACATAAAATAAGAGATATGACCAAATCCTCCATGAGACTCAAACATCACCTTCATCACCAGGTATGGATAAACAGAACGGAGTCACTATAGTTTTATAACATTTTTTATGTCAGGAGACCTAAGTAGGACAAGAGGCTGGGAGGAACTTGATAACAGTTCCCAGACATGGATGTCCACCTTTGCCCCCTGAACTCTTGTGACTAGTGTTTCCTCCCTCTATTAAATGGGCTGGATCATGCTGTGGTCCATGGGGTTATGGAAAGTTGGACACAACTAAATGACTGAACAACAAAAATCTCTAATCCAAGTCAAAATGGGGTTTGTCCTAGGAAATCTTCCTTTGCTGTTCAAATGGTTATTTTTGCCTGCCCAACACAATGCACACACACACATATGTCTTTCCTCCTCTTAAACTCATATGCAAAATTTACAGATGTATTTGGTATGAACCTCATATTATTCAAGTGGATAATTTTGCAGGAATTTGGAACATTTCCTAGAGGGGAAAAAAACAAACATTCCCTAGAAATGTTTTGTCAGTTGAAGTGTCACCTAAACTTAACACATCATAGTAAGATTGTTCCTGGAACATCCATCCCCTGCACTTAAGTGATTCCTCATTGAATTAAAATAAAAAAGTTTAGAGAGGAGCCCTATGGAAGGGAGGAATTTCTCCAGGACACTACAGGAAACACTGTCTGAAAGAACTTCTAAGCATCTGCTACCAGGAGATGCCTGTTTCACAGAGGGTAAGGCTGGTTGGTTAGGTTTGCTTTGGGCATGTATGACTTGAGTAGGAAACAGCACAATATATCCTCAGTTGTGCTTCTTATGTTTTGTTAGTTGCCAAATTCAATGGATTCATCACTTTTTGGCTAACTTTTCATTGAAACACCCCTTTATTTCCTAAGACTGTTGTTTCTTAGATGGCAGGTGCTAATCCAGCAACCCTAATGGAAGCCCTTGAGTCTTTTTTCAGTTGTATTCAACCCTTTGAGACCCTATTTGGGGTTTTCTTGGCAAAGATACTGGAATGGTTTGCCATTTCCTTCTCCGACTCATTTTATGGATGAGGAAACTGAGGCAAACAGGTTTAAGTGGCTTGTTCAGGCTTACAGTTAGTAAATTTCTCAGGCCAGAAATGAACTCAGGAAGATGAACTTTCTAGACTCCAGGACCAGCTCTTTAAACACTTACTCATCAGACTGTAAGGAAGCCTCATTTGTAAAACCTTCTAAAGCTTGTACTGAACTGGCATAGTAATGCCAACTGTCAAGGTATCGGGAACCCAGGCATACAGTGAGAACTTTGTGGAAAATCTTTTTATATCCTATCTTCCATTTTGTTTTTCATTTGTATTAAGTGTGCTAACACCTAAGTGCAAACTCAAATTGGTAGTGTCCATTGAAGGCATTGTTTTTCGTTTTATTTTTCATTTGTATCTTCAGTAGCACATGGTAAGATGCATGCCTGCTGCCTTGCCCATGTCAAATAGGATTGGTCATGGAAGCTACTCAGGAGAAATCACCTACCCAGTAGATTTTGTATAACTTGGGTGAACTCCTTTGGAGTTCCTGAGAAGTGAGGAAGGGGAATCATCATTCCATACCCCCAGTCCAACCCAAACCCCATCCTCTCAATATCCCCTCTCCCCCAACCCAACCCATCAGTAGCAATTATGAATATGAGCATGTGGCATCTAGATCTGACAATGTATATCACGTTTCTGGATACCTTTTCTGCTTTATTTCTTTTAGTGAATTATTAGTCCTGATGGCTGTTTCTGGACTTTACCACAATAACATGAGTTCCATAAGTCAGGAGCTCCTGATATACAAGATACAATCTCTGCAAAAACTCAGAGGAGGAGATGACAGCCATGAGGATGATGGTAGAAAACAAAGGACTAAAAGAATCTAAAATATGCCTTAGCTTGCCCTGAGATTTGGACTTGTGAATTGCCCAGATAGCATGGGTCAGGGGTGGCAGGGGAATGTTTGTTCAACAGCCCAGGACTTCTGGAAGTGCTTACCTCCTGGGAGGCTATGGCTTCTGTGGATTTATGCTGATGATTCTCAATTGCTACATTTTCTTTATTTTGGACCAAAATCTACATCATTGCACTCTCCACTCCTTGATCCTCATTTTGCCCTCTGGAGTCAAACCAAACAAGCCAGGCCTTCTTCCCCAAAACACAAGACATTCTTAAAATATTTGAAGACACTGATCGTGTCTTCTCCATGTTGTCTGTCTAGATACTCCCATTTTCTTCAACTAATACCTCTATGGTAGTGGTTCTCAACCTTCCTAATGCTGTGACCCTTTAATACAGTTCTTCATGTTATGGTAACCTCCAACCATAAAATTTTTTTCGTTGCTACTTCATAACTGTAATTTTGTTGCTGTTATGAATCGTAATGTAAATATCTGATATGCAGGATGTATTTTCATTGTTACAAATTGAACATAACCATGACTTTAGTGAAAGTTATCTTTTTTTCTTTTTTTTTTGGAGGGCAGGCTGGGGTTAAGCAACTTGCCCAAGGTCACACGGCTAGTTTTTCGTGTTAAGTGTCTGAGCCCGGATTTGAACTCAGGTACTCCTGACTCCAGGGCTGGTGCTCTATTCACTGAGCCACCTAGCCGCCCCCAGTGAAAGTTATCAATGCTGTCTAATTGGCTGGATCCCAGAGCTCATAGCATAGCTGTTGTTATTCCCTTTACTGATCCATATCTCAATCCATATTGATCTTCTCTGTGTGTTTCTTATCAATTCTCCTGTAAAAATCGTCCAAAGAGAATCAACCTGGGAACTTGAGGTTTTCTGACAGGCCTTTTAATATTTCACAGATTGTTGTTCTTGTTGACCCAGATGAAAATGTAATTGGAAAATATTTAACAAACTAAATAATAACATCATATTTTGTATCTAACTCAATATGTAGCTTGCAGGAATCCACATGTATAGATTAGTGGTCCATATCTATTAGAGTTTGACACCATTGGTGTATAAGACTCTTATGGAAACTCTCTCCACTCATGGAGACTGGCAATTCTTTCACAAGGCAGCAAGGTGGCTCAGTGGATAGAGCTCTGGACCTGAAGTCAGGAAGAGCGTAACAGAAATCCTGCATAACACTGGGCAAGTCATATCACTGCTGTCTGCCTCAGTTTCCTCATCTGTAAAATGGGGATAATAATAGCACCTACCTCTGAGGGTTGTGAGGATAAAGTGAGTAATTTGTAAAGCACAAGATACTTCACAATAACTTACAGTTGAAGAGGGTTACCTAGACAACTGAGAGGTTAAATGACTTTGCCCATGGTTACATAGCTAGAATGTATCAGAAGCAGAATTTGAATCCTGGTTGTAGGAGGATAGGCTTAGAGCTGTAAGACAAAAGGCACAAAGCCTGTATCAGAAGTGTAATTTGAACCCAAGTCTCCCTGACTTTAAGTCCAGTATGCTCTGCTGACTCTCATTCTTTTCTGGAGAGAGACTGAACCTATGTTTTCATTGATATAGGGAGCTCCCTGGTGAGGAAACTCCTTCCACCAAGGGTGCTAAGGGTCACTCAGTCTTTATAAGTCAGAGGCAGGATTTGAATCCAAGTCTTACTAGCTTCAAGGTCTGCTTTCTGTCCACTATGCCCAATGGATTTTTTTTTCTATTCTATATGTTGTTGTTCAATGACATCTAACTCTTTGTGACCCCATTTGGGATTTTCTTGGCCAAGATACTATAGCAGTTTGCCACTTCCTTTTTCAGCTCATTTTACAGAAGAAGAAATGGAGGCAAATGGGGTTGTGACTTGTCCAAGGTCACACAGTTAGTGTCTGAGATCAGATCTGAAATCAGAAAAATGAGTATTCCTGATTCTAGTCCCAGCACTCTATCTGCTGTGCCACCTAACTGCTTCCATTCTATAAATGTATTACAATTAATTGAACCATTCCTTTACTATTAGATGTTTATATTTTCAGGTTTGGGCAATTACAATAAAATGCTGTTAGGAATATCTTTGAACAGATAGCTCTTTTTAAAAGCAAAGCAAAACAGTATTCTTAAGACATATTCTCAAAGTGGAATTATTGGGTCAAACGGCATGCTTATTTTTGTAACTTTTGCAAAGTACTGCCAGATAATTTTGAAACAATATTTCACTAGTTTAAAATTTTGCCAGCAATGAATACTCATAAATTGACTGGCACTGTCAGCTACTTTACAAAAAAAAAATCTGTCCCATCAACTATTATTCCTTCCAGAAAATTAAAAAAGTAACAACTGTTAAAAATAAAACCCTCATAATTACATAGTCCAATAAAACAAATTTCCACATTAGCCATGCCCTAAAATGTATCTGTTTCTGCATTTTAATTTCATTACCTCTGTCAGGAGTGGGGTGAGGTGTTTCAAGTTTATTTTTTTGGACTTATGGTTTAGCATTGTGTTGATTAGTTCTAAAACATCTCAAAGTTGTTTTTGCCTATAAATGTTATCCTTTTATAAATTGTTCTAGTTCTGCTTACTTTGCATCAGTTCATAAAGATGTTACCCATTTCCTCTGAAATTGTCAATTTCATAATTTCTTTTACTACAATGAAGTTCTATGACATTCATATGCCAAAATTTGTTTATCTAAACCAAAGTTTATGGGTCATGTTTTCATAAATGGAATTTTATTTTATTTTTATATTATTATATTTTATTGTACTTTCATATTATTGTCTTGCTCTTTATTGGTAGTATATAACAATGCTAGCGAGAGAGAGAGAGAGAGAGAGAGAGAGAGAGAGAGAGAGAGAGAGAGAGAGAGTTACTTTAGTGGGTTAATTTAGTGCTTGATTCATTTATTTCATTAATTAATTTTTTTGTTGATAGTTGGATTTTTTAGCTGTTTTATTATTTCTTCTGCAAGTAATGCCATCTTGCTCTTTTTATTTCTAATGTAAATAGCATTTATTAAATGCTTACTATGTCCTAGGCACTGTGCTAACCACTGGGATTAAAAATAGCAAGCTAGACTGTCTCTATCCTTAAAAGTGTAAGAAGACTAGAAAGGTAGAAGAGGGCTAGATTATAAAGGACTCTGAGTGCCAAACAGAGCATTTTCTATTTGCTCTTGGAGGTAACAAGAAGCCACTAGTTTATGGAAGGGACAGGTGGGGCAGTGACATGGTTAGACTTGTACTTTAGGAAAATCGTTTAGAGACTAAATGAAAGATTGATTTCCTGGAGAGAGACAGGAGGTTGGCAGATTCATAGTCTATTGTAAAAGTCCAGGCATGTGGGGATGAGGGCCTGTACCAGAGTGGTGGCTGTGGTAGAAGGGGGCATATTCAAGAGATGTTGCAAAGGTGAAAGTGACAGGCTTTAGAAACAGATTAGATATGGGGGTGGTAGGTGATGAGACAGAGGATTCCAGAATGACTCCTAGGTTGTGAGCTTGAGGGACTGGGAGGGTGGTGTTGCCTTCTGTTGTAGTTTGACCTTCATTTTCAAAGAGGACCAATGATACAAGTGATGCCTTGACTTGTTCATGAATTGGATTTAAGTGAGGCAGGGTAGCACAAAGTCATCAGCCTCACTTTCTCTTTCAGGGGCATCAAAGTTCAAAAGTAGAAAAAAAGTTAAGACAATTGGTTGCAGTGAACAACCTTGGCATCTTTGATCCCCAACCCAAGCTCATGGTCCTTGGAACAAACTGTTATCTGCCCATTCTAGTGGGGGAAATCTTCCCATGGTTGAGACAGACATCCCCCTAACTCACCCAGGGGTTTCAGGCCTCTTGGTTACCCCCAATGTGGTTTAGCCCTTCTACCTAGAAGGATTACCAGCTACCAGGCTTCTTGGAGCCACAGGTGAGAGACGAGTGAATCAGGTGGACACCAAAGGTAGATGAACAGTCCTGAAAAGGGTTCAGCAAGTCCTTGTAAACACCCAGTACAACCCCTCTACAGTAATAGGGTGTGTGTGTGTGTGTGTGTGTGTGTGTGTGTG
>CM053593.1:198595755-198705836 GCA_028646575.1 Pseudocheirus occidentalis | reverse complement strand
AGAGCAGAACCAGGAAAAATTTGTCTAGAGTCACAGATACATCATGTGTGTGACAACCAACCTTGATAAACTGGACTCTTCTCAGCAATGCAAAGTTAAAAGATAACTCTACAAGTCTCAGGATGGAAGGAGACACGTACACTCAGAGAAAGATCTAGAAAGACCAGAGTTTAAATGGAGACCAAAGCAACACATGCTACTGTTCTTTTCCATGTTTGGTTTTGTTTCTTTTCTTTTCTTTTTTTTTCCATTATTCACTCCATTGGTTACAATGCTTCTATACAACCAGACTATTGTACAATGTGAAAGTGTTTGCAGATCCTATACATGACTGTACACCACCATGGAGTGGGGGGTGGAGATGGGAGGGGAGAAAATCTGAAAGTCAAGCGATTCTGGAACTGAATCTTGTAAACTAAAAGTAAACAAACAAGTCGATCAAATTTTTTTAAAAAGGCTAATATGGAAATATAGTTTGTCTTCTCAGTGGGTATGGGAGTGGGTGAGAGGAAGGTAGAGAATATGGCCTTCTTGTGACCTTGGGCAAGTCACTTAACCCCAGTTGCCTCTCCAAAAAGCAAAAAATAAAAATAAAAAGAAGAGAATATGGCCTTCAAATTCTTAAAAAAGATAAAAAGGAAAAGGTAACTAAAAGATAACTAAAATGCTAAAAAAAAAAAAAAAAAAGAGTAAATGAGTCTCTAGGTGTTGTAATGCAAGGCCGTAAGCTCTGATACTTGGGAAACTGGGCTCACTGATCTCTTGATCTTGGAGTTCTGAACTATAGTAGCTGACAGTGACTGATCGAGAGCCATCACCAAAAACCTCAGAAGGTAAGGGGGCAGGGTTGCATGATGCCTAAAGAAGGGGAATGTGATCCAGATCAGAAACGCGATAGACCAAAGCTTCCATTTCAATCAGTAGTGGGATTGAGCCCACGAGTGGCTGCTGTACTTCAGTGGGCAAAAGAAGGAGATGAGAGAGATGAGGAAGGGAAAAGGGTGGAGGAAGGAAGGAAGGAAGGAAGGAAGGTAGGAAGGAAGGAAGGAAGGAAAGAGGGAAGGAAGGAAAGAGGGAAGGAAGGAAAAGAGGGAGAGAAAGGAAAAGGGAGAGAGGGAGGGAAGAGGGAAGGAAAGAGTCTATTACAGAAAAGGGGAGGGGAGGAATGAGACAGAGAGCTATATATTGGATTGTGCCATTCCAGCATCATGGAAAAAGCAATGTATTTGAAGTCAGAGAACATGAATTTGAATCCTATCTCTGCTCTTTACTAGCTGTGTGATTTTGGGCAAGTCTCTTAGTCTCTCTGGGTCTAATAAGTTCCCTAATCTATAAAATGAAGTCTATAAAATGAATTAGATGATCTCTAAAGTCTCTTCTAGCTCTAACTTTCTTATAGTCTATTCTTATGTGTCACCGAGGATCATACCTTATTTTCTGGGGAGTTATTCCTATGAGTCTCTTCCAAAATGGTGATGAACTGGATATAGTGAGGGTTGGTCCAGCGGCCAATGCCTGAATGAGAGAATGTACCAAAAAAAAATCTGTTAGTCTAAGAGATAAGATGCCTGGATTTTGGAGATGGGAAATGAGGCTACAAAAGAGAAAGCTAAAGTAGAAAAGGACTGTATGGAAACCAAGAATTTCAGGACAAAAGCCTTGCTTCATAGGAAAATAAGAGGAGGTAATCTTATCTCACCTTCCAGTTCTTTAGAAATCATGCAACCTCAAGTATTTCCTTCTTTCTGGATTCTTCAGTCTCTTCCTCTCTACATGCTCTGACCTCCTTTATCTTTTTTTTTCTTTTTTTCTTTTATTTTTTTTTTGCTTTTTGGAGGGGTGAAGGCAGGGCAACTGGGGTTAAGTGACTTGCCCAAGGTCACACTACTAGTAACTGTTAAGTGTCCGAGCTTGGATTTGAACTCAGGTCCTCCTGACTTCAGGGCCAATACTCTATACACTGCACCACCTAGCCACCCCAAGCCTCCTCTATCTTTTTTTAATTAATTTTTGTTTATTTTTAGTTTACATCATTCATTTCCACAAGATTTGAATTACAAATTTTCTCCCTGTCTTTCCCCTACCCACACCACCCCAAAAGGGCAATCCCACTGTATACCCCCTCCCCCATCACCCCTCTGACATTCTGGTAGGGTAAGATGGATCTTCCTACCCTAGTGCCTGTATATCTTATTTCCCAGTTGCATGTAAATAATAATAATAATAATATATACATATATGTTTTAAATATTTTATTTTAAAACTTTAAGTTCTAGATTCTTTCCCTTCCTCCCTCGTCACTCACCCCACTGGAAAGACAAGCAATTCAATACAGGCCATATATGTGTAGTTACACAAAACCTCTGACTATACTTCCCTCTATCCAGGCATCCTCTTTTATTCATGTGGCTCTACTCCTGATGTTAGTTTTCTTCTTCCTTTCACTGTCAAATTTCTTCCTCAACTTGACTACTAAAAAATTAGGTTTCCCTATTTCTGTTTACGAGATTGCCACTATCCTATTCACCAGTTATCAAAAACTCTTTGATGGCTCTTTATCTCTCTCTCTCTCTCTCTCTCTCACACTCACACACACACACACACACACACACACACACACACACACACACAGAGTCCTATCCATCTTTTCTTTGAAATGTCTCTTACTTTCAACCATCTCTTCCTCTCTACTCCCTGCTTTTCCACAATCCTAATTCCAGTCTACATCACCTCATCCCAGGATCATCATGACAATTTCCTAACTAATTTCCTAACTAATCCATCACATCAATTTTCAGAAAGCATCATTTTCATTATTACCTAGTCTACTGAATAAATTCCAATCTGGGCTTTCAGGGTTCTATGTAATCTGGTCTCAATCTACCTTTCCAGGCTTTATTTTACACCATTTCCCTAAAAACTCTTTAATCAAACTAGTGTCCTCATTGTCTCCTATATTTATCATCTGCTAGCCCACTTCCATGCTCAGCTCATATTCTTTCACAGGAGCTATAACGTCCTCCTCTATCTTTTCACTTATTTAGATCCTTTCCACTCTTCAAAGACCAACTCAAACTCCACCTTTTCCAGGAATCTTTAGTTACAATCTCTAAACAATACATTCATTATCTATGCCACTCATTTATCACAAGTCACCTTTTACTGTTAATTATCTTTTCATTCACTCATTTGCGTTTTATCTCCCCAACAAAACTCTAAATTGCATTAAGGAAGGATTTTACCTTGTGCTCTTCAGCATCTCCCCTGCCTTCCTCCCTCCCCCAAGTCTAGCACAGGTACTAATTAATCAATATCTGCAAACTGAATATGCCTATTTTGGACCACTCACCTCGAAGACAGGCCACACCTGCTAGAAGCAATAGCAATGTCCCAGCATAGTGAGAAAATGGCACCACCTTTGACATACACAAGTAACCTGAGAAAAGAAAAAGAGCTGAGTTCAAGCTCTGTCTTCATCCACTGCTCCTCCCCCTCTATTCTATGGCTAATTTGGGGCATTTGCCAACCATTCTGGGGAACACCGGCTATACCTAATAACAGAATAAGGACTCCTGAGACAAGCTTCTCCATTTAATCAACAATCATACCACCCCAAACCCCAATCAACCATTTAACCCCACACTGACCTTTCCTGTACAAGTAGAAGAAAGCCAAGGGGGAGGAATAATAAGAGATGGACCAGAGGACTGAGGCCTACAGTAGAAAAATGGACAAATGGACAATCAGGGTTTTTTTTGCTTTGTTTTGACTGCTCCCCCATTTCCAACACTGGATTCTGACCAATCCGGAGAAAATGAGGCATCCCATACAGGGAAGTCAAAGAGTGGGGGAAAAAGATAATTAAAAGAGATACATGGGAGAAAAAGGGTAGGCATAGATAAGTACATTGGGGAAACATGCATTTCTCCAAGTCAGACAGCCTCAAGAATATAATCTCAAATTTAAAAAGCACAGTCCCTCTTTTTATACAATTTGTTTGGATGTTTCCCAAACATTGCTACTTGGTACACTCTGGTCCCCAAATGACAGTATAAATGTTGACATAGGAACCCTAATAGAAAGAAGCGCTGTCACTGAAGCAAAGGAAGCTTGGTTGCTTGAGGAAATAGGTCTATGGAGACAGTGTTCTGTACCTGGGGAAGGTCCCAACTCAGAGTAAACATGTTTTCCACATGACCCATACTGTCCCAGAGGAAGATATACCAGAAGGGGAGGGAAGAAGAACTTCTCAGCTGAGGCTCAAAGCCCTTTGCTAAAAACCTAATCAGTCTTCTAGAGTGGAAAAGGGAACATACAAAATGACTAGGTCTGGGGAGGTAAGTGTGCATAGGACCAACTCACCAAAGCCAGGATGCTGTCAGCATGTTTCTCCAGGGCCCTGGGCTGATAATAGGACTCCTGCAAAAACAGCACAGTCAGGGTCCCTTTTCTACTGCCTTACTCCAACCCCAGTCCATCCCACCTCCTTTTAGAGTCTCAGCCCCCACTATTGCTATTTTACCATTCCACCCGTCTAGATGCTCCACTCCCCTTTGAATCCCTAAGAAAAAGACTCTAGAAATGGGTATCCCTGACCCCAGAAAGGACCACCTCAAGATCAGGGTCCCCTCCTCTCTCTCTAACCCTTACCCCAGGGAAAATCCAAGGAATTAAGACTATAGAAGAAAGCAGTCAATGACTTTTGTCCCCTTTCACAACACTCTTCTAGGGAGTGGATGAAACTGGGGCTCCGAGAGGGCGGAATGAGAAGGTGCAGACAAAGGGCAAAGAAAAAACATTATGACAGGAGAAGGCGAGAGTCCTTTATGAAGTAGGAATAAAATGGGAAAGCCTGAAAATGTGAGTGAGATTAGAAAAAGAGATCGGGAATCTATAAAAGTAGACATACTTAGGGAGTAGATATATAATCTCCCCCACTTCTGAAAATAGAATTGCCCTGTGGGTCTCTCGGTGTTCAGGCTAGTGGTTCCCCCCCCCATTGGACAGAACCATCACTGCTGGGGGGCGGGGAGTGGTACCGGTAAGTTAATGGGAAGTCATTCTGAGAACAAAAAGTAAGAGCCAAATAAAAGGAAAACACATGAAAACAGTACAAAGCGACAGCTCGAGCCGAGACATACAGTTTTATGGCAGCCAACCCCCCCTCCCCCCACGCCATTTCCTATTTCTAGAACACACCTTTCCAGGGTCTGCCTGGCAGCACCTGGGGTCCTGCACGAACCATGACAACATACACGGGTGGGTGCTGTACCGGGGAGGGGGGGGAGGAGAGAGGAAGAGGACGGTAAATAAAAAAGGCAAACGAGATAAATGAGAAACAGGAGAGGAGTGGATGGATGGAGAGAGAGAAAAGGCTCACATCCACAAGCACATAAATTACACCGGAAAGACCTAGGTGCGCAATTTTTGTGCGAGAACAAGCAGGTTAACACGGTCCCCCTAATTCCAACTATGGGTGCTTCCGGGGGGCTAAAGCAGCAACGGGTTTGGGCCTTACCATGACTCCAGCCGGAGGGGAGAAGAAGAAAAGGACTCACCCAGGAGTCAGCCGGGGAGGTGGTGATGGCGGCCGGAGTCCCAGGAACGCTCGGCTGGGGCCTTCCTGAGTCCCTCTCCCGATAGACCCGGTAGAGCCGGGGCCCTAAGACGCAGCTGAGCAGCTTCGCCATCACCCCGGCTCCAGCCTGCTCTTTCAGCAGCAGGTTTGTCCCCCACCCCCAGTCGCCCCTCCTTCCCCCTAGCCTCTTGGGTGGTGCGTTCTCCCTTACGTCACCACGTATAGTGGTGGTGGTGTCTTCCTTAAACGCGCAGCCGGGACTTATTTATTAGCTCTGGGAAGTATTTAGCACTGCCTGGTCTTTCCTGATACGGCCAACTAACGGGGAGAGGGGCTTTAGGAAAAGACTGGAGTAGGCAGCCGGGACTTGGACTTGGGGCTATTCTAATTAAGCCGAACTGTGTTTTGAGCCCTTTACCGGCATTTTGATGGATACAAAGTTTAGATTGAGCTGTCCTTTGTACTAAGCACTGTACGAGGAACTGGGAAGGATACAAAGTTTAATTAAGTCCGACTGTGTGCACAGTTGTTTGTTGGATGTTCGGTAGGATACAAAGTTTCAAACTAATCATTAGGCACAGTTTTGCTTCCAAGCCCTTAAGCACTCCTTGTCTAGAAAGCTCTACCCCTTCACCTCGTCTTGGAACCCTCTGATTTCCTTCAAGACTCAGCTCCAGTACCTTCTTCTGCATCAGGGGTTACCTCTTGGAGTCTATGTGCCTCCCAGAGGTAAAGAGAATATTTGAAACATTTAAAAAGTAACAGTAATAGTGAAAAAATATTATGGATTCGAAAAAGAACCGTAAGGCAGTGGGAGCTGGGTGGAAAGAGGCAGAATACTTTATCTGAAAAATTTGTAAGAGACAGGTGAAGGAGTAATTTCTGTTAACCAAAACCAGAAAAGTGAGGTTTGGATAGGAAATCTTTTTCATACTAAGTCTGGAAAAAAAAAACCGAGCTACTTGGAGCTAATGCAAGCTGATTTATAGTCATAATAACCAGAAGCTCCCAAATGGTTTCCAATTAATGAAGGTACAAAAAATTTTTTGGAATACCCTTGAAAGTACTGTGGGGAGAATTCTAATTTTTCTAATAATCGATAGGCTCCATGTAATGAATATTATTATTTTTTTTTCAGAATTGCCTTTTCCAGTTTGTGAGTCAAACTCACAATGCAGCTTGAACTGATCAAAATTTGACAAGGTTTACAATCTCGGTCAGCCTTCTCCCTGCATACCAGAAGTGCATGGAATCAAAGATTGTAGAACTGTTCTCCACAGCACTCTGGTCCTGTGAACCACAAAATAACGACTCCCACCCCCCATCGACTTTAGCAGTATTGCTCCCAACGGACTCCAGAATTCTTATATTTTCTTCAGTTTGTGGGTTGTGGTGGAAAACCACTCTGGCCTTGGGAAGAATTGTTTGTAATCCACCTTCTCCCCTGCTTTCACACTTGTGATTTATGTATATAATCTCTCTCTTCACTTGAACAAGGTGGAATTCTGATCAGGAGAATTCCTGATTTACAAATCTGTTCCTCATAATGAAACTAGTTAATTAAAGGACCACTTGACTATTGGCTCTTTGTCTCTGGCCTACTGTTTGTCATTGTCAGGTTAGAGACTGGCTCATTAAAATCCTTTTAACAGTACCTGTCACATTCCTGCCATAAGGTTTTAAATTTCATTTATAACAATTTATCTTTGTGAATAAGAGTTTCTCAGTCCTGATCCCAAGCCAATTCAAAGCAAGAAACAAATTGGAGGCTGAACATGATATGCAGGTATCTCTTTCAAAAATCATAACAAGGATAAAACTTGGTTGACAAAAAACAGAACCAAGCCTTACTATTTATATGACTGCTCTAATAACCATTGAATAAGTCTATATGATACTTTAAAAAAATGCTGCATAAGTTTTTCTGAAAAAATTCATCTATTTTGTCATATGTAAAGACATGACAAACTCATTTATTCCCTTTCATTAAGTATGGGGTACAGGAATGCTTACTGAAAATCAAGGTGTATAGAAGACAAAGAAAAAGTTGGAAACTTCTTTTATATGAAGTATTTCTTGGTTTCCCTGGCAATTGGTGCCCTTCCTCCTTTCCATAACCACTTTTTGTTTATTTCGATATGTACAGGCTATTTTCCCCCATTACACTGCAAGTTCCTTGAGGGTGGGAACAGTTTCTGTTTTGCTTTTGTATTCCCAGTGCTTGGCACAGTGTATAGAACATAAACAAGTAACAAAATGCTTGTTACTTGATTGAAGGGGGATTGAATACATATAAAATATAACTTGGAAATGTACAGGGCATTTAAAAAACTGTCCTTCCTGATTTGGGCACACCATATAAGCATGACTAGGCACTGAGGAGGGTTGGCACTTTTAGATAATGTATCAGTTCTCTTATTGACCATGGAAAAGGAAGAGTCCATGACTGAATGGGTCTTTAAAAATGGAGTAATCTTTACTTCTGGTGCTCTTTTCTAACAAAAACCGTATCAGAACTATTTGAAGCCACTCCCTGTGAAAGACTGTAAGAAGGACAATCTGCCCTGTTCCCCAGTTTTGCAACCATGCTGCAGTAGACATACAGCAGCTTCTTTCCTATTTTTTTTTCATTTCTGAGCTTAGGTAAATAAATATTAATCTTCACATGAACATGTCCAGACCTGGATGCCACGTTGTGGGTTAAAGAGGTTCTGTAATCCTGGGAGCTTTGGTTAGATCTAACTAGCAAAGGGAGAAGTCTCTGGCAGCTACTTTGGTGTTCTTTTATTTTTATTTTTTGAGGCAATCGGGGTTTAGTGATGTTTCACAGATAACACACAGGGGGCACAGGAGTTTTCAGACTCCAACCTTTAACAGGTTCACTCTTGAACACTTTTGGAGGCGTTAATAATCTTACTTAGTCTAGTCTTCTCAAGAGGATTGCTGATAATGAGAAAACCAGCTCCTACAGCATCCCCTAATCACCTATCTTGCAGGGACTGGCAAAGAAGAGGGAGCAACTACCCCTTACATCTCAGGGTCAGTCGATACAGGCACAGCTTGTGCCTGAGAAACCAAACTAAAAAGGATAACAAAATTCTCCTTACATGCAAGTGATTTGCTGAAGGTCACACAGCCAGTAAGAGTCAAGGGCATAAGGCCAAATTTGAACTCAGGTCCTCCTGACTCCATGGCCTGTGCCCTATCCACTGTGCCACCTATCTGTTCATATGTCAGTGTTCTTAGAGCAGATGACCATTAACATTAACCCAAATCACTGGCTAGCATTGGCCAAAAAAAAATGGACTATTCAATGTAGTTGCTTGGACAGTGCAGAAGCAAGGTGGAAATGTGAAATTTAGTAGTTACACAAACTGCTTCAACTCAAAGTTTATGATTTAAACTCTTTGAAGCTTATAATAATAGCAATGTTACTGATTACCTCAGTCTTGTCAATGCATAATGAATGTTTTTGTGTCTTTTAGCACTTCTTTTGTGTGTAGGAAATAAATACCTGCCATATACCTGATTTATATTGTAATCCGTCCTTTTGTGGAGTCCTTAAACTTGAGCCACAGACTAAGAGAGCCTAACTCACGTCATTAGAGGCCAGGCTCCTCCAGGATAAAACCCAGTACAGATTGCCATTATGAGTCCACAGAAAAGGTGCTCTTTAGTGGTAAGACTGTTCCATTGTCCCTGAGCCCAAAAGTGGTTATTATTGCTAAATGTAGATAACTATAAGTACACAGAATTATATGATGACCCTGCTCTTCTAGACTTATTCCACATTTATTCCCTCCAAACCCTCTTCATTCCAGTCAAACCAAATGACTTAATAATGTCCCTCTAAGTCAGTGGTTCTCAACCTTCCTAATGCTGCGACCCTTTAATACTCGTATGTGGGCGTATCTGGGTATATCTACATGTGGGCAGACTGGCCTAGAGATGGATAGAGGAGTGGTGTCTTGGTTCCTAAAACCATTGGAAATATGTGTTTTCCCATGGTCTTAGGCGACCTCTGTGACCCCTGTGAAAGGGTCGTTCAACCCCCAAAGGGGTCAACCCACAGGTTGAGAACCACTGCTCTAAGTAATCATTCCATTTTTTTGTCCCCACCATCCCTGTGTCTGGAATGTATTCAGTCTTCACTTCCACTTATTGGCATCCTTATCTTCCTTCAAAGCTCAGCTAAAGTGTCACCTCTTGGGGGAAGCCTTTCCTGAAATCTCTGGTTGTCAGTGTTCTCTTCTTCCTCAAATTATCTTCCCTTTACTTATTATTACATTGTAGGTACTCAGTACAATTTTAACTCCTTAAGGTCAGAAACTACTTTGGATGTTAGTTTTTATTCCTAGGTCCTAGCACAGTGCCTGGCACATAACAGTCAATCAGTAAGTTAACAAATACTAATTAAGTGTTTACTATATGCTATACTGTACTGAGTATAAGAGATACAAAGGAAATCAAAACCACGGTCTCTTCTCAAGGAATTAATATTCTAAGGGACAGCATGCAAACCACTATGTACATATAAAACATAGACAGCATAGATGAAAGGTAATCATGGAGGATAAGGCTTTAGCAGCTGAGGGAAGCAAAAAAAAAAAGCCTCTTGCAGGAAAGGGAAGTTGAACTGAGTCTTTAAAGAAGAGTTGAGGATGGAAAGCATTTCAGGCAGGGGGGACAGCCAGTGAAGAAGCATAGAGTAAGGAGAGAGTATGTTCTGTGTAAACCAGGCCCCTGTCTCTGAATCTTGGCATGGAAAGGAACAAAGGGCAAGAGAGGTATAAAATGGGCAAGTGGTAAAGGATTTTAAAAGCTAAACAGAGAATTTTATGTTTGATCCTAGAGGTAATAGGGAGCTGCTGAAGTTTATTGAGTGGGGAGGGTAGGGGGAGTGTGACATGGTCAGATCTGTGCTTTAGGAAAATAAAGTTAGTATCAGAGTGGAAGATGGACTGGAGTGTGGAGAGGATGGACATAAAAAATGGTTAATAATTGTTTGCTAGGGTGGCTAGGTGGAGCAATGAATAGAGCACCAGCCCTGGAGTCAGGAGGACCTGAGTTCAAATTCAGACTCAGACACTTAACACTTACTAGCCATGTGACCTTGGGCAAATCACTTAACCCCAATTTCCATGCCCTCCCCCCTCCAAAAAAAAGTGCTAGATTTCCACACAGAAGGCAATTAATTATTGTAAAGGAAGGAGGTATTTCTGAGGGAAAATTTGGAGAGAGGAGGATTGAAAGGGAAGAATTCTGAGGGAGGTGGTATTTGAGCTAGGTCCTAAAGAAATTACAGGATTTAATAACTGGGGTAAAGGAGTGCTGAAGACATGCCTCCATCTGAAAAAAAGAATTTATACTCTCCCATTTTATTATTTACAAAATGGAGAGATATGGGCTTGGTGATATTGTTATACTGTTAGATGAATGACCCAAAGAGTGAAGTCATTAATGGTACTGTCATCTTGAAGGCAGCTCCTTAGTGGAGTACCTTAGTAATCTGTACTTGGTTCTATGCTGTCTGACTCTTAGGATTGTAGGATCATAGATCCAAAATTAAAAAATATCTCAGAAACCATCTAGTTCATTCCCCTTATTTTCCTGATGAGAAAATTTAGGCCTAGAGATGTTTCCCAAAGTCATATAAATAATAAGTATCAGATGTGGGGTTTTATCAATATTTTTGACAATGACTTGGACAAAAGCGTAGCTAGCAAGGTAATCAGATTTATAGATGACATAAATCTGGGACATCTAGACAGCTAAGATGTTAGAATACAGAGTCAGGATAAAAAAAATTCTTGACAGATTCGAATGATAGATCAAATGCAATACTATAACATCGAACAGGGATAAATACAAAGTCCTTCTTTAAGTATGAAGAATCAACTGCTCAAGTGCAGGACACAGAGATTAGGACTTTACATCCAGCACCGGGGTTCAAGCCCTATCTTTCTTGGGGCTGCTATGAAGGTATATGGAGAGTTAGAGAAGTGAGGTGGAAAAGAAGCTGATGACCCTGCCCTTCTAGACTTATTCCATATTTATTCCCTCCAAACCTTCTTCATCTCAGTCAAACTGGATGACTTAATAATGTTTTGCATGCTGTCTATAGGAACATGGTAGGAAAATGTCAGCCTACTGCTTTGCACATAGCAGGCATTTCACAGGTTGTTGTTGAATTGAATTGACCAGATAATAGATATGAAAGTTAGATGGTGTTCAGCTGGTTGAATCAAAGAACCCAAAGAATAGTGATCAGTAGATCAATATCACACCCCCCCAAGGAGGTCTCAAGTATACAGCCCCAGGGATCTGTCCCTGATCTTGTACTGATTTTTATCAGTGATTTGGATAAAAGCATAGATGTCATGTTTTTCAAATTTACAGATAACACAGATCCAAGAAAGATAGCTAACTGGGATGTCAATCAATAGTTTTCCAAAACTATTTCAACAAGTTAGGATGGTGGGATGAATATAATGAAATTCTGATAGGCCTAGCTCCACCAGGATTGAACCTGGTCTGCATGCATGGATCCATTTCATGCTAAACATACAAGGTTCTCTCAACCAAAAAAGTAGGCTCTTTTTCTTCCATTCTCTGGCTCTTTGTTCCCTCATCATATAGCCCTAAAGAGACTCGCTTAAAGTTTAGATTTGGTCTCCCTCAAAAGGGGATGAAATAGAAAGATACGCAATATATGATGGAAATCAAGTCTAGAACAACTAGTATTTTCCTGCACACAAAAGTCAAATCAACTAACACTAAAAAAAAGATCCTTACCACTCATAAGAATGTGTTAGCAAAGATGTAAGCAGTAGTAATTTATAACTATGGTCATACTTTCCTGATTGAAAACCAGCTCACTTCCACACAGTCTTCTTGAATCCCTTGCCTATTTGTTCTATTGTTAATCACACCCTGCAAGGCCCAGTCCTAAATCATCCTAATTATCCTAAAAATCCTAATCCTAAATGCCATCTGTTTCCTTCACTCCTATTCATATCTATATATATGGAACCAAACATGGAACCAAAGAAGGCACCAAACCATGCTGACTGGGTCCACTACAGACTATCTAGTTTCACTTGGTCCTTCATGGAAGTAAAGCAATATTACCATTCCTCCTTCCTAAAGGATTTATTATTCCACTTTCCTGGGCAGCTGCTCACATGTTGTGTTCCATATTATAATGCGAGATCCTTGAGGGAAGGAACTGTTTTGCCATTTTTTCTATCTATAGTACATTGCATAGTACCTGGAACACTGTAAGCTCTTAATAAGTTCTTGTTAATTAATCAGAGAAGTGATAAACTGTCCTCATTGGATGGTATCTGGCATATTGTCTTTAATTCTCAGTACCAGATATTAGGAAAGAGATTCACAAATCTGAATGGTTCCATAAGAGGAGGACCACAATGACTGGAGACCATGTAATATGAGGGTTGGTTAAAATTACAGGGAATGTTTAAACTGAGAAGAAAAAACAACAACCTGTTAATGGAAAAGTGGTTAAACTTATTCCATTGTAAACCAAAACTAGAAGCAATGAATAGAAATTGCAGAAAGACAAATTTTGATTAAACATAAGGAAAAACTTCCTACCACTCAGGATTCCCTAAAAGTGAATCAGCTGCCTTAGAGGTACTGAATTCCATGTTATTTTAGGCCTTCAAATGAAAGATAGATGAACACTTGTCAGGAAAATTTCAAGGAGAATTCCTTTTTCAGGTACAGGATGGATTAGAGAGGTACCTTTCAAATCTGAGATTCCGTGATTCAGAATAGGGGAAGGGAGGTAGTATGGACAAGGGTATTTCAGGTGTGGGGAATGGGGTAAGGAAAAGCAGGGGAATGGAAAAGAGAGAATGGAAAATAGAGAATGGTCCAGTTTAGTTACGGTGGGGAGTTCATGAAGTAGTGTTAGGTTAAAGCCAGAAATTAAAAAGAAATGTATTAAAAAGACAAAAATAAAATAAAACTTGCCTCCAAAGAACATACTTTCAGGTTGGGTCCATCTTGTAAATAAAAGTAGCATTTAGTTAAGATCCCCAAATCCCAATGGTGAGGATATAGCCCAAGAAGGTTAAAGAGAAACAGAAAGGTCCCAGGTACACCAAAATGATTTAAAGCATTTTTTTGTGGTGGCAAAAAACCAAGAGCACAGCAGATGACTATCAGTTGGAAAATGGCCAAACCATAGCCATATCTATGGGACATGAATGTAATGGAATATTACTGCACTATAAGTAATGAGAAAAATGTAGATAAGCAAGGCAAAACATACAAACTGATGAAAATTGGAGAAAACAGAACCAAAAAGATGATATGAACAATGTAAAAGGAAAGAACAACAGAAATCCTAAAATTGAAAGGTATGTAATTACAATGATTAAGGCACCTCAAAGAAGAGATGAGAAAATGCATCTTCTTTCTTTTTAGAGGCAGTTTTTTTATTGGTGTGGAACATTGTAGATTCTCAGTCTCCATAGACAAGTTTTGCTGAACTTCTTTTTTTTCCTCACTCTCTTCCATAAAAGGAATATTCTTTTGATGGTTATTGTTGCTTTTTGTCCTTCATTTTCAAAGATTATGACATAAGGAAGGTGATGTCATGACTTGCAAGTGAATTGGATTTAAGTGAGGAGGGCTGTGCAGAGTCACCAGCCTCACTTTCTCCTCCGGAGCCATCTGGGTCCAGTGGTGAGATGTAAATCAGAACAACTAGAGATGGTCCCCAATCTTTTGGTAGAAGAGAGGGAGGGATATATTTGGATATAATGAGAGCAATCCATGCAGTTAAAATAGAAGAACCCCTTCATGGAAATTGGAGGTCCGTAGGTGTGGCACATTGCACATATATTCAGACTTTTTCCAATGTATTAATCAGTTGTGCTGCCTTTTTCATCTTTTTTTTTCTTTAAAAAATACTACTTGTTATACAGGATGGCTCCCTGGTGGGGAACTATGATGATATAAAAAACAGAAGACACTGACTGTTTTTAAAAATTAGAAGGGAAGGAGTTAACTTGGGAAAAAAATATCTTTGCAGCAAATTTATTTGATAAGTCTCATTTCCAGAAGATACAAAGGGTTGATTCAATTTTATAAGAAAAAGAGCCATTCCCCAATTGACAAATCATCAAAAGATATGAATAAGCAGTTCTCAAAGAACAACTAAATGATATAACAACAGCCATATGAAAGTATGCTCCAAATCACTAATAATTTCAAAAAATGCAAATTGACACAACCCCCAAATTCTACCTCACACCTATCAGATGGGCAAAGATGAACACAAAATATAAATGACAAATGTAGGAGCTATGAGAAAACAGGAATATTAATGCACTGTTGAGGGAAATGTGAATGGGCACAACCACGGTGGGAAACAATTTAGAACTATGCCCCTCAAATCATTGAGCTGTGTATAATCTTTTACCTAGCTATACCACCACTAGACCTATACTCCCAAAGGAATCAAAGAAAGAAGGAAAGTACAAAAATAGTCATAGCAGCAACTTTTGTGGTGGCAAAGAGCCAGAAACTAAAGGGATATTCACCATTTGGGGAATGACTGAACAAATGGTAGCATGTGGATGTAATGAAATAGTATTATACTATAAGAAATGATACAAAGAACAGTTTCAGAGAAACCTGAGAAAACAATTCACTTGTGTGAACTGATACAGTGTGAAATGAGAAGAACCAGAGCAATAACAGCAACATTATAAAGACAACTCTGAAAGACTTAAGAACTCTGATTGACACGTTGACCATCTATGATTCCAGAGGATTTATGAAGAAGCATGTTACCCTCCTCCTGACAATGAAGTGAAAGACAGTGTAGAATAAGACATACATTTTTTTTATATGGCCAGTGTTAGAATTTGTTTTGATTTTCTGTTTTCTATGCATATTTGTTTCAAGGTGTTTTTCCCTCTTTTTTCAATGGAGAAAGGCAGAAGAGAGAGAAAATAGATTTCCTGTGCTTTGAAAATAATTTAATTTTAAAAACAAAACAAAACAAAGAAAAGAAAGCTATAGGCAAACCACCTGCTGGATTCTTGGAGCCAATGAATATCTAAGCTAGAATTTTTCTATTATTGGATACAAAATAATGTCAATAAAAGCCATAATTTCTAAAGAAGAAAGGGAGGGGGAGATAAAAAACAAATAACAACAATAAAATTTTAAATAAAAAAAATTAAAATAGCATTTAAATTCCTACTCAGGGAAACCCAGTACATCCAGGAAGTAATGACCTTTCTTTACTAAAAAAAACTGAGTTTGGGCAGCTAGGTGGCACACTGAATGGAGCACCAGCCCTGGAGTCAGGAGGACCTGAGTTCAAATCCAGCCTCAGACACGTAACACTTTCTAGCCATGTGACCTTGGGCAAGTCACTTAACCCCAATTGCCCTGTCTTCCCCCCACCAAAAAGCAAAAACAAACAAACAGAAAAACTGAGTCACAGGGGGCTGAAGCTAGGGAAAAAAACCTTCGAAATTAGCTAAATACCTCATTTTGTAGACAGAGAAACTGAGGTATGGAAGAAGGAAATAAATTGCCCAGTTGATTTAATAGATTGAGTAAAATGAAAGAGTTTTACAGAGCTGAGACAAGCTATTTGTCCACTCTAAGCAAGATTTGATTATTGTATTCCTTGTCTCGTACTCTGTATGAGAGACTGTCTTCATTATAATAATTGCGCCATAAATACATATGTATTTTGGAATTCTCTGGCATTAAAAATATATAAAAATATAAAAAAAATATAAAAAACATTTAAAAGTATGTACTTTAAAAAAGCATTATTTTGCCTCCCTTCTTTTGTTGTGCCAAAGACAGTCTTTAAACATGGCATAATGTTCTATCTATTACAATCCTTTTTGGGTTACAGGAAATGGTCATTGGACCCCTCTGTATATGATAGCCCAGCATGAACACACACCAGAGAGGCCACTAATCCTCTTATCTCCAGTGGACAGAATAGCTCTTGGTTTATTATTGCTTGCCTTCTCATCCTCATCAGGAGACCATATCATCCAAGCCCCTGGAACTACAGTCTGTTATCTTGAACCTCTTTCCTTCTTAGGACACCCATCTCACTCTGAAAGCATTCTTGTATAGACACTCCCCATGGCTTGCATGCTCCTCTCCTTCTTTCTCCTACTCCGATTCATCCCTCAGATCTCATCAGGTAAGTAGCAGCAGGTGGATTTAAGGACCTGAAAATGTCTTCAGGATTAGGGGCTTTATACTTTTCCTTAGATGAGGGGTGAGGAAGGAGGATGACTGGTGTTAGTGTGGAGGTGTGTCCCTAGTCTTCACAGCCCCAGCAACAAAAGAGAGTTGCCCATTATCTCTGCCAATCCCCTTATCTATCAGACCAAGGAGGCTGTGGAAACAAACAAGGCACAACCATTCTGATCCAGCTGGCAGGAGGGACTGACTAGAGGTGGAGCTGGGGATAGAAAGAGAGAGGGGCAATGGCTCAAGCATCTCTGCCTAGTAATGGTGGTGGAGTGTGTCGGGCACCCTCACCCACCTCCCAGTGGTACATTTCTCTCCCTTTTTCCAAGTTTCCTTGGGCTCACTTGTCCAATGTTTTCAGGCCTCTTTTGGTGACTCCAGTCTTGGAAAGAGTCTTAAAAGGCAAAATCTGGACTGGGTTTAGTCCATTTCCCTACTGTTTCCCAATCCCTTTGCATGATTCCATTCTTAGCAAAGGGAGGCAAGACAGGGAAATTCACTTCTCCCTTTCCAACTAGAGCTTGGTTATATCTCCCATTATGTCTTCATTCCTATGAAAAGAAGTTTTCCTTCCATTTTTCTCCCCAACTACACCCTGCAGCTTGAGGAGCTTCCTCCATCAGGTGATATTAATGATAATAATAAACTGACATTCATAAAGTGCTTACTGTGTGCCAGGCACTGTACTAAGTAAGCACTTTACAATTATTATCTCAATTACCTTATAAGAACCCTGAGAGGTAGATACAATTATTATCCCCATTTTACAGACGGGGAAACTAAAACAAACAGGTTAAATGGACACACAGCTAGTCATTATCCAAGGCTAGATTTGAACTCAGGTCTTCCTGAATCCAGTCTTGGTGCTCTATCCCCTGTGCTACCTAGCACAACCAAGAATATGACAAACCCTAATAAGGAGCAAGGAAGAAAGGGATCAGTCAGGTGGGAGTAGGGTGAGGTCTGTTCCATCTTCATGGATTAACCTATCAATCACCTTCCTTCTACACAGATGATATCCTGTCCACATATGTGGTACTCAGGGAAACTGTGGAACTCCCATGCCCTAAACCACCTACCTTGTATGGAGATGAGATACTATCATGGTTCCGAAGTCCTGTGTCTGGATTCTCTACTATCCCAGTGATCCATGTCCCCATGACCAACAAGGCTCCAGAGAGCAGGAAGATCTCGGGGGAAGTCAAGCTAAGTCTGCTGGGGAATAATTCCCTGTGGCTAGAAGGGGCTAAGGAGGAGCATGCAGGACGATACTGGTGTGCTGTGATTGGCAGCTATTTCAACTACCAGAACTGGAGAGTGTATGACCTTTCTGTGATCAGAGGTGAGAGGAGGTCCTCTTGGGGACAGGGAGAAGAGAGGATACATGTGACCAAGGGAGTCTCAAAAGGAATGGGGAAACCTTTAGGGAAAGGTTAGAGGGAGAGTATGTGATCATGAAGCCCCATGCCAGGCATTTTGGTCATCACAATGATTTATTTCTTTGAGAACACTGAGCTCTGAAGATGATGAAGGAAGCTAGGCAAAAGCTGTTGGCTGCTCCAGTTCACTGTGGCTGCAGGGGTTTGGTGAACATATGAAATAATATAGTGGATTGCCCCCCCACCCCTTTTTTTTCCCCAACAGGCTCCCAGCTATCAGCAAAGACTACTGATGGTTCTCTCTGCTCAATCTTGGTGTGTTCAGTGGTCTCAGCAGTTTTCCTGGACTCTGTGGTTTGGCTGGAAGGAAAGGGGAAAGTGAAGGGTAAGATAGAGACTTTCACGGGAAAGAATGCTTCCCTTCTCATGCTATGTCCTGTGGAGGGCACCTCAGAGTCCCGCATTCGAAGGACCAGGAGCATTCGTTGCATCTTCCCCCAGAACAAGGGCATCAGTTTCAACCTGACAGGTGAATCTGGGGAAGGGAAAAATAACAAAAATAACAGTTCACATTTGTATAGCTACTTAAATTTGAGGGAAAACCCCCACTTGCTTTTCAATAACCTCGTGCAGTAGAATTGTGTTATTACTATTATTATTACTGTAAAATAACCCATTGTAGAGCAGGGACTGGAATTGTGACCCTGGCCAAGTCATTTAAGTTCTTGAGCCTGTTTCCTCATCAGTAAGATGTAGATAGTAATACCTATACTTCTTACTTTCCAAGGTTATTGTGAGTCAAATGGAAATATATAAATAAATGTAAAAGTACAAACGCGAGTTGTTATTATAAGAATAACTCTTGGGGGGGGGGAGCTAGGTGGCTCAGTAAATAGAGCACCAGCCCTGGAGTAAGGAGGATGTGAGTTCAAATCCAGCCTCAGACACTTAACACACTTACTAGTTGTGTTACCTTGGGAAAGTCACTTAACTCCAATTGCCCTGCCCTCCCCCCTCCAAAAAAAAAAAAAGAATAACTCCTAGAGGGGAGAAGACCATGAAAACCAAGTACTTTTGGTGGAATGGTCTGCAATCTGAATTATTAAATGCTTTTTGGTAAAAGAGTAGAAAGGGGAGAAAATTACACACACACAATTTCTGTTGGAATTGTTGTTAAAGAATGGGTACACTGATGCTAGAAATGGTACATTGCTGGAAAGGAGAAAGAGAGGAGAGAAGAAAAATAATCCTAGTGGAATAGTGCATTAGACACAAAAGAGTCATGTTACAATGCTGTTTGGTGCGGCACAGTCCATTTCCAGGGATTGGGGAAGAATCACAGAAAGAAAAAAGAAACCATCCACATATTTCAGGAAGAAAGGACCATTATAGAAAGTTGTTGATGGAATAGTAGGGGAATAGATGGGGGGGGAAGCAAAATTCATTTTCATGTACTATTCCATTACTAGAAGAATCACCCCCTATTATTAAGAAGTTAGGAAATAATGTAGTTCTTTAATATGGTTTTTCCTCTTTGAGACTGATGTAGACAGTAGGATGTGTGGCAACAGGTTGATTTGGTCACACTTAACAATTGTATAGAAGGCAGAAGCCTTCTGTTGTGAGAAGAAAAACAATATAGTAGAAAAACTCAGGTAAGTCCCTTTATCTGTTTTATCTCTTCTGTAAA
Organism: Pseudocheirus occidentalis; assembly: GCA_028646575.1. Classification (NCBI taxonomy): domain Eukaryota; kingdom Metazoa; phylum Chordata; class Mammalia; order Diprotodontia; family Pseudocheiridae; genus Pseudocheirus; species Pseudocheirus occidentalis. The sequence continues at coordinate 198,685,921 of CM053593.1, read as the reverse complement.
ATGACAGGGTTGGAGTAAAAGATAAAATCTCTTCCAGTATAGGAATTCTATTAATCTATACTAATAAGGGACCTATGCCTTACCTGAAATCATCCATTTTTATAGGGAATGTAATTTGGAATGAGGATGAGGACTTTTCTACTGGCTTCTGTACACATATCCTAACCTCTCATCCTCATCCTGAGTCATATCTCACTAAGCAACTTGCCCAAAGTCACATGACTAGTAAGTGTGTCAATTTGAACTCAGGTCCTCCTGACTCCAGGGTCATTGCTCTATTCACTGCACCATTGAGCTGCCCACCTCAACCACTCATTAATAATGTAATCCTGGGTAAGTTATTTAACCTCTTTCAGCCTCAGGTTTTCAGTTTCGAAAATGAGGATAGCAATAGCACCTACATCACAAAATTGCTGTAAAGATCAAATGAGATAATTATGTAAAGCATTTTGTAATCCTTAAGGATCTAAATAAAATTCTTATTATTCTCCTTCTAGCTGTGGCCTCCCCAGATGCTCCTCCTGCCCACTGTGTGGTCTCCTTAACCTGGGATATCCAGAAAATCCTGTTGCTGCTTTGTGTTCTGGGGCAGGGGGTCACCATCGTGGCCCTAGGAATAGTTCTCTGGAGACGCCGGAACCATGGGGCTTCATACAGAGGTTTGCCTACCTTCTCCAACACATGCACACACACACACACACACACACACACACACACACACACAGAGGAGACGTTGGCAGAGAAAGAGAAAGAAAGGGAAAAGACATTTGGGCAGAACTTCAGAAAAAGTTCTTGAACCCAGACATCTCCATTCCTCTCAACCTCTAAACTCCCCATGATTTCTGATGGTAGGAAAGAATGGTCAGTAAGAAGAGAACAGGAGTGCTGTTCTGGGGGTGTGTGTTTGCATCTCTGTGTGTGTGTATAATCCTTCTGCCACTTCTTGATACTCTTCTACAGATGACTCCACTTCTCATTTCAAACCAGAAACCCAGATTTATGAAAATATCCACTTGGCCATCCCCAGGTAAGGAAGGAACCGGAAGGTCAGGTGCCTGGGTCCCTGATATGGTGCAGGGAGAGGGAGGCAAAAAACTTGGGTATCAGAAGAGATGGGGAGTATGTTGGTGGTCTGTTTCTTTATTTTCTTACCCATCTTCTCCTTCCACTATCTTTCAGCCCACCTGCCTCCAGAACCATGTGATCTTGATGATGTCATCTGCAAGGAGAAGAGATCCAAAGGTCTCCTTGGAAACCCAGGATGAAATGAAGCTCCTGTGACCTCATCAAAAACATTGGGGCTTGGGAGACTGTACTGCTACAGTTCCTCTTCTCTCCTCGGGGGGGAGCTGTTGGGAGGAGGGAAGAGAGGGGAAAGAATGTTTCACAAATGAAATTATGTTGTAGCCTATCACCTAGTATACGCCCAAGTCAGTTTTAACATGTTGGGGAAAGCTATGGTCAACTGGAGGGCATACTGCAGAAGTAAGAAGTCGACATTAAAGGCAGAGAAAAGGGAGACTAAGGAACAAAAAGAAGAATAAGACCAAGGGAATGAGGGGGACCCCGAGAGGAAAAGCCTGAGAGAAGGACTGAAAGTCAGTGAGAGAGGGCAACTAATGGACAAATTAAAAGAAAAATTTAAAGGTGGACATCTCCCATTGCTTCATTCTCCTAAAAATGAGTCATGAAAGAAATCAAAAGGATCAGGTGCTTGCTAATCTCCTGGCATTACACAGCTAGAGAGAACTGTCATTTTACTAGAAGGGTGAATGAATTCAGGGAGCAGAATTCCACAAGTCTTATCCAAAAACTCACCCAGGACATGCATACACATACATATACACACCCTTCACCTTATTTTCCCAAAGAAAGAAAAGTCCAAACTACAGTTTCCAGAGCTGGTATTATCCACACCCTCTCCACTACCCATGAATTCCCTAGTCCCCTATGCATGTACTCACCCTTCTTGCTCCCATGTCTCCGCAAAGTGACTATCCTGGAGGTGTTGTGGGTCTAAGGACTGGATGTTATGGTCACTCTCTTGAACATCCAGGCTGAAGGGAACATTTTATCCCTTTCCCCTTAGGACTTTAAGGGTTGGTGAACAGTTGGCTGCTTGCCAGTGTCTAGGTTAACACAGGCTCCTAAGCCACTATCTCCACCCTGCTGGCTCTCTGTTCACACACAACTCCCTCATATCTCTTTTTCCCCTCCTTCTACAACGTAGGATTGGGGATTTGGGATAGGGTGAGGAAAGTATAGCACCCATGTTCTCTATCCCCTGAGGACCTCTAGAAAAGCAGAAATGGGCAGGAAGTGAAACTCCACCTATCTTGCCCCTTGGAAAAGTTATCTTGTTGCCCAGACTTAAACCCTGCCCTGGGAGAGGAGGGGAGGAAGATACTTAATGACTGGATCTTGGCTTTACCTGTTGGTCTACAGCCTAGAGCAGGGGTTCTCAAGTTTTTTAGGTCCCTGTACCCATTGGGTTTTTGGTAAACCTTTTCAAACCCCTTATTTAATGTAAAACTCTAGAAATTAATTCTAGAGTTTACCATGCATGTACATAAGAGAAATAAAGAAGATCAATTTCAATTGTATGATATTGTGGCCTACCAATATTCCACATACTTTGACAAGCTTCTCCTACATCCCTGGGAATACACATATCTCAGATTGGGAACTCAGGCTTAGAGCCTTTCTGTCCTTCATCCTTCCCCTCCCACCTTCCTGCCCCCCACCCTCAGCCTCCAAGTTACCAGATCCTACAGGAAATTATTAGGGGAATGGAGGGAAGGAGAGGGAAGGTCCCTTTGACTAAAAATCTTTGGAGGTGGAAAAGGGAAATTGGATTGTGATACTCCTTCTTTCTCAATATTTTTTCAATCCCATTCCTGCTCCCCTAGAGAAACCCATCTCCCACTACAGGGAGTTCTGCTAGCTGCCCTAGGACCAGAAATCATTCACCTTTTTGCAAGCTTCCTCAGGGTATTTATGGCCCTTGTTTTCATCCTCCTCCTTTCTCCAGCCAAGATCTCCAGTCACAACCCTCACCCTTCCTTCCAGCCTTTTACCTTGTATATTGACCAAATGGATTAAGAGGTTATTGAAGTATTTTTAGGAGTATTTCTAGAAATGGGAATGGTGCAGACTTATTTCTAGGTTTTCGAGGGAGCATGTTAAGGATCTCAGATAGTGCCTTAGGATAGGGGGTCCACAAGGTTATATAGACTAGAGGAGTAGTGCTGCTGCCTGCTGGTATAGGGTCGCAGAAGCTCAGCCTGAGAAGGCTGCAACTTGCCTCTCCGCTCCTGACCTAAATCCTTATATCCCTTTCCCCTCTCCCTGAGCTACTTTCACCCAGGAGTCCATAGAATCAAAAGTTTAATTGCCCCAAGGCTAGAGGAAGTTGGGGAGGGGAGAGTACATTAGAGTATGTGGAAGCAGTATTGCTCAGCAACAAAGATGAAGAAAGAACCCTGGACCCAACAGTGATCTGACATCCCAAGGAGAAACCACAGTGAGTCATTTTTCCACCCCATGTAAGCATAAAGAAATAGCCAAACACTTTGCAGACATTGGGGAAGGAATCTAGCCAAAACTTTCTAGATTCTTGCCTTGAGTTGCCCCTAAGATCCTTGAAGAACACAGCATTCAATACGTGGGGGAAACAGTAACAGGGCCACAGAGAATACAGAATAGGACCAAACAAGACCCCAACATTTCCTCCAAAAGTGGAGAGAACTTGACCGTAGCACAAAGTTCCAATTCAAAAAGTAAGGCTAGAAAATTATGGAGCTAGAAAATTTCCCAAGATACAAACCCAGAGCAAGCGAAGAATCCCAGAATATTCACACACAAAAAAAGCCTCAAGGAAAAACACAGCTTGTCCACAAGGTCAACTAGAATTACTAGAAGAAATATAATGAATTTTAAACTTACATTAATAAATGAAATAAGGTTTTAGAAAAAGAAATAAAAATAATTTATTGAAATTAGTTTAATTTAATTTTTTAAAAAGTTAAGAACAAGAGCACTAAATGATAGACTTGGAAGGAGATTAACAGTTTAATAACAGAATCCCTACAAAATTAGAATGCACTAAAAAAAAAAAATTAATCCCATGAAAAAACAAGAAATAGTAGAACAGGGGCGGCTAGGTGGCGCAGTGAATAGAGCACCAGCCCTGGAGTCAGGAGTACCTGAGTTCAAATCCGGCCTCAGACACTTAACACAAAAAACTAGCCGTGTGACCTTGGGCAAGTTACTTAACCCCAACTGCCCTCCAAAAAGCAAAAAAAAAAGAAATAGTAGAACAAAGTCCAAAAACTGGAAGAAAAAAATTGAAGATAAAGTAACAATAAATCAAACCAACTGATCCAGTGATCCAGAAAAGAGTTCAGTGAAAAATCCATTAAACATTGAACTGCCTTGAAAGCCACAATTCACTACCACCCACTAAAAAAAAAAAAAAGCCTGGTACATCAAGAAATCATGAATGAAACTCCAGAGCAAAGTGAAAATACAAGAATCTACCACTTACCTCCGGAAAGAAACCCTAAAATGAAAATTCAAATGAACATCCTAGCCAAAACCCCAAAATTTCAAGGTCAAAGAAAAAATTTGCAGTCATTCCGAAAGATTTCAAGTGAGAAGCAATGGTCAGGATCACACAAGATTTGGTAGCTACCACAAAAAGGAGAGGAAATTGGAAAAGAAAGGAGGCAAATGCAGAGATCAGAAAAAGAAATCCTTGAGTCTGATTTGTCATGTGCCCTGGGATCCTCAAATCTTGTGAAGTCACTGGGTTGCATTGGGAGGGGCAGACAAGACTATCTCTGTCAGGAAATTTGGGAAAGAAAGAGCCTAGTGTTTCCCACATCTCTGTTCCCTTAATCTGGGAAAGCCCTTCTCCCTCCTTCTATACCTATTACTGTCTATATTCCTCTAACTTCTAGTCTTTTACTCCAGTGATGGTGTTCTCTTCTCCATATCTGTCCATCCCATATCTAAATACTTTTCTGTCTCAATTTAAATTGGTCATTTTCACCTCCATTTTCCTTCCCTTTGTCTCATTCTCATTCTGTTCTCTTCATTCTCTTCTTTCTCTCCCTTTTTCTTCTTTCCTCTATGTTCTCATTCTTTTTATCTCTTTCACATTTCTTTTTACCCATCTTGTTTCTCTTTCATTTTTTTCTTTCTTTTCTGTCATTTTCTTCCCTTACCTTTTTCTCATCTCTTCCTACCCTTTTTTCTTATCTCTTCTCTCATTTTTTCCTTTTTTCTTTCTTCTCTCTCCTCTTTCTTCACTGATTTATTTTTTCCCTCTCTTTTTCTTCTCTCCATTTTTCTTTTTATCCTTCCTTTACTTTCCCCTTTTCTCTTTACTTTTCTTCTTCTTTCCTTTCTGATCTCTTAATTTGCTCTTTCCTTTCCTCCCTCTTTTATTTCTCTTTTCATTTTATCTTTCCTTGCTCATATTTCCTCCTCTTTATCCTGTTTTTTCACTTTCTCATTTTATTCCTTTTATCTTTATACCCTCTTCTACCTCTTCTTTACTCTTTCTCCCTCCCTCTCTTAATGTGTTGGTACCTCTGTTAGCCTTTTTCCTACACTGAATTGAGATTGTTACCTTAAGTTGCCCTAACAGATATATGGGAGGAATGTGGGAACCTTTGGAAAGGCCATCAGGATATGGGGGGGTGCAGGGGGAGGGTAAGGGGAATGACCCCACCCAGCCTCAGTTCCCTTTGATTCTTTGGAGCTTCAGTGTTTCAAACCTATAATTAATCCCTAATTTTACTACTATGAAAGAGTTAAATCATTGTTTTTTTGTTTTGTTTTATTTTGTTTTGTTTTTTGGAAAAGATGGAGTTTGTAGAGAGAATAAGAAGAGGGATATGGAAGTTCTAAGAGACCTGGCCAAGGGACACAAATCTCTACTTAAAGCTCTATTGGGATTAAGTGGAAAGGTGTCATTGGTCATCAAGAGGAAGGCAACACTTATGTTGTCTGGCACATAGTGAGCATTTAATAAATATGCTTTATCTAAAAAAAATGGAGAGCTAGAGAAGGGACATGACTTTCTGACAGAAGAGTGATGTGTATGTGTGTGTGGGGGGGGGGGAATTGAGAGACAAAAGGCCATCTGGAAAGGATTTGGGTGGGGCTTTGGCATAGGGGCTTAAAAAGATGCTAAAATCTTCTCCAGTGATTAGAAGCTCCACCCAAGCACCACCTGAGGCCCCCTGACATGGTGAAGTAAGGCATGATTCTGTCTTCTTTTTTTATTGCCCTGTAAAGCCCAGCACCAGGGGATATAAGCCAGTTGCTTTGGTGTAGGGGTGGGAGGGAGGGAGAGAGAGACTGGAGGAAAAGTAACATCATGAACTCTGAAATCCTCTGGATTCTACTGTGTACACTGTTGGGAAAGACCCTGGGTGAGAAGGGAAACCCAACTGTCTGGTTTCCCCAGTCCCATACTCTACCTCTTCCTATCTCCCCATCCCTCCTGTTCCCCCAGGGAACCAGGTATCTGGTCTACTAGCTCATCTTTTCTCTTCTTTGGAACAGGCAATCGAATGCAACGTTATGACTGTAATGGAGATGGTCCCTGCTCTGAGATTATAACAACATGCAGGAGCACTGTGGATTCCTGGAGCAGAGACTCAACCAAGAGGAGCAGGTCAAGTTTCCAGGGAACAGTGAGACTGGCAATCTGCTTCCTTTTCCCACTCCTCTGGAGAAGGAAGCCAACTCCTGATCATTCATCTTCCCTTGAAGATCTAAGCATATATAGGCAGGCTTCTTCTCCAAGCCCTCATTCCCATTTCCTTCCCTTCAAAAAGGAAAGGATATAATACCTTTATTTAGACTTCTGTTAGAATCCAATTCTTCCCAAGAGATGGGGGTGAGAGCAGGAAGGAAGGGAGGGAGGAAGTATATCTGGGGCAATGCTCAAATTTTAATAGAAGCAAATCCTTAAGCTAAATGATTTAATAGTCTAATATGGTGATTTTAGGCATAAGATAGAAAGTAAGGCAAACATTTGGGGGTGAGATTCCTTCATGTTACCCTTAAAATTACCCCTAAGTAGGCAACCCATCCATTCCTCCTTAGATCATTCTGTGGCCACTTGTTAAAATAGAAAAACAGTTTGGAGACAGGTTTTCTTGCTATCTTCTTTCTTCCCAAAGTAAAACTCTCAACTTCAGATAGTACTTGTTCTCTCCCACAGCCATAGTCACCCTAATCCATCACTGCCCTGCCTGTGTGGCTGCCCATCACTGTGAACAGGAGGAAACTGAGTTGGTGGGTGGTTTGTCCTATACCACTCACACTAGCTGTTGCCATGGTGACCTCTGCAATGGTGCTGCAACTACTATGGTTCCTAGCATTGCTTTGGCTACTCTGGTGGCCATCACACTGGCTTGGATTCTTCCAGGACTATAGAGAGGGTAATAGCATTGCTGTATGGGCACAGGGAGTGAGTAGGACTCTGATACCCTCCTCCAATGTCTATTAAACTTTACTGACTGATTTACAGCTGAGCAAAAAATTCACCTGGTGTGACCGAGGTGGGGGGAGGAATGTGAGAGAAGCAAATGGAAATAAGGCTTGGGGGCCTTGGGAAGTGACGAAATCTCAGGAACCAAAGATCCTAAGAGATGATGAGAGCACCTGGAGAGCCTGCTAGATGCTGTTGTTGGGGGAAAACTTTCGAAACAATCAGATTCCCTGAAACAAGGTATGTAGGTGATGGGAGAGACTCTTAAGTACTCAGTGCAGGTGACCATGTCACCCCCCACCCCAACACACACCTTAGCAAATAAGGCAGGGTTGTTTGGAACTCAGAGGAGACAGAAGGAGACAGAGGCATGGGGGGGGGGGTGTGGGAAACGATCTATTTAGAATTTGTTTCCCAGGCCTGAGACTTTCCCCTAAAAAACTGAGCCAAAATCTCAAAGTTAATGAAAACCATACTAGTATTGGGAAGAACTATCTACTAGAATCCTAGGGGATATCAAGGAATTGCCCCTGCTTCTGTCTAATCCTTCTCACCCAGTTGAAGTCTCAAGCCTATCTGCAGGTCTGAGTGGAAAATTCTCCAGGGGTGTGGTCAATGGTGTGTACAACTTGTTCCCCCAAACATTAGGTCCTCTGTGCCAACTCTCCAGGCAAAGGTAGGAACAAATAGGCCAGAAAAACTTGTTGGTCCAGCTCCTCCCTTCACCACCCAAAACAGAGAAATTCCCTGAGAGAGCTTCAGGGAAAAACAACTTGGGTGCCCCAAGGGATCATGATGAGTCCTAGGTATGAGGATGGGGGGGGGGGGGAAGGGAGGGTAATGGCAAAGCTCAAGAAAGGGGACAGCTGAATCTGTGGACAATAAAACGCAGTAATCTTTGGGAAACAGACATTTATTCCAATGGGGCTAGATATGAATGAGGTTAAGGGAATGGTACCTGTTGCCAGGGTTCAGGGAATCAGACCCTACAGAGAAGGACCATCACATCCCACCTGGAATTTTATATTGAGGACTGTATAAGACCTCCCACAAGACCTCCCACATCAGGTCTAGACTTTAGTCTCCCTACTGGAGAAACCTTGTTGGGGAAGAGATCTTGGTAAATGAATGGAGGTAAGGGATAACCAGGAGTGGAGGAGAAGGAATTGCAAAGTAACAATTGTGGGAAATAGGGGAAAGTCAAGGAGATACTAGCATAGTAGAAAAAAACAATGGACTGAATTCATTGATTCATGATGGTATCTATGATCCATTACAGCTCTAACATTCTACAATTCCCTGACCATGGGAAATGATTGGGAGAAAACTGTGAGATGAGAGGGGGAAAGAAGTTTAGAAAAAGGTCATTAATGGAACTACATGAATCATAACATTTAAAGAACTTAGAAATTACTTAGTCCTACCCTCTCACTTTTACAGAAGAAACTGAGACCCTAAACTCCAACGTCCAAGGTCACACAGACAGTAAGCAGTAGAGAGCCAAGACTTCCAATTCCAAATTCAGTGCTATTTCCATAATACCAGAATAGAGGGAGAGACTCTAAAGGGAACAGGGAGACTAGGAGGCTAAGGACAGAATTAAATGGGAAGATATGAGGGTGGGATCTGTGGCTAAACAAATTCTACTGAGTTTCAATGTAGAAGCCAGAACCCAAGGCCAGCAAAAGGAGTGAGGAGACTGAGACTCAGGAGTGGAGAAGGACGGGGTGCCAAGCTATTGCAGGAGTCTCTTCTGCAGCAAGTGGTATTGTAGGTTAACTCATTGGTCCTGTTGATGCCTGGTATACAGGGCTCTGTAGATGAACCACACCGATATTTGGAGTAAAGCCACATCTTACCTGGGGGAAGGAGGACACAGGAGATTAGCCAGAAAAGACCCTCATATGCCCCCAACTTCCTCATCCTCTCTAACTCAGTCTCAAGATTTAATTCTCCATCTCTCTGCTTTTTCTCCTCTCCTTCCTGCTCTTTCCTTCTTGTTCCTATTTAATTTTCTTTCTGTTACCTACCTGAGTCTGGTATCAGCATCAATCTCAGCCTTTTCCCTTCCCCTTGTTCAGTCCCTCCTGTTCAGTCCTATCTCTACTCCCTTCTCCCCCTTAAAGTAGGTCCTTTTTACCTAAGTAGACATCTGTGGTCAAACACTGATGTCCTTGATCCAGGAGACAGGATTTTCGATCCACACAGCCAACCACAGGGAACTTGTTGCAGGAGTGACAGCGAATGTCAGCTGGAACATGGAAAGTAAGAGAGGTTCTGGTTGGGAAACCAAACTCAAGTTCCACACTTGACACTTGTGGACACACTTCTTGAACCTTAAAAAAAAGGGCAATGGGAAGCTAAAGGGATGCAAATTATCTGGGGAGCTCTACAGTAAACTCCTCATTCTGCCGCCTCCAGTGAAGATGAAGCTTACAAAAGATATTTGGAAAGTATTCTCTACAGGTGCAGGGTGGGGCTTTTGGTTTTGAAAATATCTACACCTCATCCTTGTTAACATCAGTCCCCTTTCCATGCCTGCCTATTGGTTGAGTCACAAAAGAGGCAGCACTGCCAAAGAAAACAGAGACACCAAGGGAAGGAGAGACAGAATGAAGAGTCTCCATCAGAGAAAATGGAGATGGAAGAAAAAACCTGGAAAATGAAAGGGGGAGGGGAACCAAGACAGGAAGGGACCATGGGAGAAGATAGGGGAGGATGGGATGGGACAAGAGTCAATATGAGAAGAAAATGGAAGGATAAAAATTAGAGTAAGAAGAGAGCAGATAAGGACGAATTGAAATGTGGGATACCATAAAGGAAAACCAGAAGGAACTGGGAAAGATTATGGAAAATAAAATCTGCAGGTGGCTAGGTGATGCAGTGAATAGAGCACTGGCCCTGGAGTCAGGAGGATCTGAGTTCAAATCCGGCCTCAGATACAACACAGAAACTACCCATTCGACCTTTGGCAAGTCACTTAACCCTAATTGCCCTACCTTTCCCCCTCCAAAAAGCCAATATTAAAAATAAATAAATAAATGAAAGCTGCAAGAAGCACTCAGAAATTGAGTCTGGGATGATTGTCCTCGGGACAGTCAAGGAAACTGTGTCGTGCAGTTGCCAAGAGCAAAGGGGAGAACAGCTTGGCTTCAAGTTCCTCATCCTGAACTCCTACCCTACAATCTGAAGAAGAGAATTGGTTGGAGAGAATCACCTTAAACACTCCCACAAGACATTCCAGAAATGGAAGAGAGTGAATTCAGAAATCTCTTGCCCAAGCTCTCATTCTCAGTTAATTCAAGACTTGTGTTAGAAAATTACCTAATTGATATTGGCTACTGGAGTCTAATTCTTGGAGAGCCTGACCTAAATAGAAGCCTATTTACTCTCCCACCCAAAATACATGCCTCACCCCATAGAATGATTTGACTCAGGTGTCCCCTCCACAGCAACTATAGTGATGTCTCCCAAAGAGGTCCTAGGACTCTTCTGGAGGTGACTCAAGCTAAGAGCCACCTGAAAGGTCCCTTTAGCTCCACTTTAGAGATGGAGTTGCCAAGCCCAAACCTAGGCTTTGGAAAAAGGTGCAGGGATGGGTTCCTAAGAGGAGCAGGGACTACAAAAAAGAGCAAGGACTAGAAAAACTATACTTCATGACCCTAAAAAAAGTGGGTGCTGGTTCAGGAAAAGTGGGAGAAAGGAGAGCAGAAAAGAGAAAACGAAAACGCTAAATATCTGGTACCTAGCACAAAGAAGATACAAAGAATTGAAGAACTTAGTCCTTGAAGAATGAGAACTGGGGAAAGGAGAAAGAAGTTTTGAAAACACCAGGGAACTAAAATTAAACATCATTAAATCTCTGAGGGGAATGTGTACTGGAGACTGGCCAGGAGAGCAAAGGGCTTTGGGGGGCCTGGATCCCTTGAACCCTGAGAAGAGTGCTAGGAAAGGGAAATGGAAATCAGGGGCCCAAGAAACTAAATACCTAGATCCCTAAAGAGGATCTAGGCATTGAGGGCAGAAGTCGGCTGTATCCCTGGGTTCCTTATAGAGCTCACCTGAAGCCCAGCAGACCAATGCTGAGAGGCTGAGGAGCAAGAAGGTATTCATGGTCTGGTAGTTGGAGATGCCAGAAGAAGGAGATAAAGATGTCCAAAGGATCCAACTCTTGGAAGGGAGGAAGATATTTGGGATTTATAGCTATAAAGTCTCCTCCCCTTCTGACCCAGACAGCACCTCCTTTCTCAGTTTCATCTGATTAGGGACAGAGTATAGGGTGGAGAAAGGAAAGTTGAAAGACTTAGAAAACCCCTCTCCCCCCCAAAAAGATTATTGGATCCCATTAATGGACAAGAGGAATCTATAGTTCAGGATAGCTTGCCCCCCAAAAAAATCCTTTTACCTTTCCAAGAGAAACAAATAGAGAGGGGATTGTGACATCACCAAAACCCACTGTGATGTCATAGTTCCTGGGGCAGTATAGGCTTTGGAACAACACCCAACTAGGTGCGGCTAACAGGTGGAGGAGTGAATACAGCCCAGCCCCAGCTTCCCCTCCCCTTGGCAGAGGAGTGCCAGGCTCCCCTAGGGGCTCCGGTGGTCCTCTCTAGTCCTGGTGTGGATATCTGCCCTAATTTTCCCCATGTGGGAAACTCTAGGCCTAGTGTCTGGAGGGAGGGTTGAAAAGGCAGCACTGAGGGCTAAACCTGAGTGATGAATAAGAATGTTAAGCCACCAAAACTCCCTTTGGGATTTGGTGTCCTGGCCACTAGATCCCCGCCCCTTTCCCTTATCTGTACCCCTAACCCAGCATCTGCTCCCTCTTTGTAGTCAACTTCCCTCCGGTCCCTCTTGCTGATTCAGCTCCCCCATTTCTGTCCCCACCAGATGCCTGACCATGGTCCTTGCCCTGGGACTTTTGCTGCTGCTCTCAGGGACTGGAGGGAACTTGGGGGATGAGCGAGGGAGGGGTAAGAAAGGTGGGAAAGGGAAGGAGAAACAAAGACTGGAGGGGGTAGGGTCTTCCCCTGAATCCCAGAAACAATCCAAGAATGGGGGAAGGGAGAGTAAGGGATGTCTGGGTCCTCAAGGAAAGCAAGGTTTCGGGAGAAAGGCTAGTGGTAAAAGGTGGAACTGAGAATCCCACCTTCACCCCAATTCTTCCGCAGTTCTTTTGGAGGGACGTCCAGGAGATCGAGTGAATATCTCTTGCACTGGGGTCTCCCACGCGACCCGCTGGGCTTGGGCTCCAAACTTCCCTGCCTGTGTGGGCTTGCTTCGGGGCCGCCGCCCTGTCTTCTGGGCCTCTGCCCCAGGAAATCTCACCCCAGCCTCCACCTCGCCCTTTGCCGGCCGCCTGCGTGCGGTGGACCCCAATGGCATTCAGAAGTTGGAACTGCTTCTGGCTCGAGGAGACTCCGGGACCTTCTTCTGTACCGGAATTGGAGGTCGCCAGGACTATGAGAGCCGTACCTCGATCAAAGTGCTTGGGGACTTGGCTGCTTGCCGAACCCCCAGCCCCACCTCGGGTGAGTTGGGGAAAAGGTGACTACAGTTTGTTAGGAGAACGATCTGATCCTCTCCAGTGGGGGGGGGGGGGGGAAGAAACTATTTCGGTTTGGTTTGGTTTTGTATTCCTTTCGCCTGGTACAGGATTAGGCACATAATAATTGATTAATGAATGGATGGAGATGGAAGTAGTCCTGATGTGTATTGGTTGGGAATTAAGGAAGGGCTCTTTGTAAAAGGGAACTCTAAATAACCACTTTCTACTCTGCTCCCCTCTTTAAGGATCCTCATATCCTGTGTTCCTGTACCCTCTGCTGGGCATCGGATTGGCTTTAGGGCTGGCGGGGCTGGGGATGGCTTGGAGACTTCGCCAGTAAGTGCCAAGACCTAGAGTGGTGGACGAAAAAAATGGGAAGGGGTAGGACCTAGGGTGAAGAGCTCAAAACCTGAGGAGTAGAGTTATCCCAGTGTGAAAGTGGAACTGATATTTGAAGAAACTGGAGTGGGGATGTGGAAAAAGGTGGAGGGGTCAAAATTTGAGAGCTTTAGAGCTGTATGCCAGAGGTTAATTAAAGCCTGGTTGGAGATGGGGGAAGAAGGGTCTAGGGGTGAGCTCTGACCAACCACATAGACATTTATTAAGTGCCTACAGTGTGCTAGGCACGGAAATTATTGTGAGTTGAAGGAAGTGAAAGGTTGGGTAGCAGGAACCTGCATTTTTCGATTTTGAGCAAGAAACTTAAGATGACTGGAGCATGAGTTGACTAAAGATAAGAGTAAAAGGTTGGTCAGAGCCCCTAATTTCCCTTCCCTATTCTTTTCTAGGCTACCCCTTTCCAGGCCTGTCAGAACCGCCCCAAGATTCCGTGAGAATAGCTCCTCTCCCCACCTCCATTCTATGACTGGGCATATTCCCTCTCCGCATCTCTCAGCTCTACCCCTGTCCCCTCCCACAAAAACTCCACCCGTGAGCACCGAGATCCACAGTCGATCGAAAGAGGAGCCCCGGGAAAGAGGCGACTCGGATGTAGAAAGGGTAAGGACTGCAGGGAGGTGTGAGCTTGGGGGGGAAAAATGGATGAAAGGGAATGCGCATGAAAAGAGCACATTGCTGAGGTCCCCAAGGGAAGGTAGTCCCAGACTAGATGGTAGATCTCTATTCTCCATCTTGTCCTCTTTTCCCATTTTTTCCAGAGCCTTCTCTACGCGGATCTGGACCACATTCCCCTCAGAAACCCTAAATGGTTGCGCACCACTGTCCCCCAGGATGCCACCACCATATATGCGGTAGTCGTTTGAGAAGGCCTCATCCCAACACAGGAAATGTGGTACTCCCGACTTTCCCTCCCACCTCCCACTTTCTCACTCCCAAAAAGTGATCAGAAGCTAATCTTGAACTCATCTTTGCCTTGGACATTTCCTGCTCCCTACAGCTCTTGAAGATATACCTGAATTCTAAACTCCAAAATTTTAGGCCCTCCCAGGCCCACTCCAGCCCCTCCCAACATTGTTCCGCGTCACCCCATCTCCCCTAATCAGACACTAACACACAGTGACGCCTAAAAGGTTCGTTTCATTTTATTCTCGGGAAGATGAACCCCCTTCCCACGCTGACCCACCCCAAACCCTGGTTCCTACCCCATTCCTAGCTTCTACTCATCATCCTACGGGTAAGCTAATTTTCCCCTTTCTAGTCTTCCCACTTTCCTGCTCCTGCATTGGGGGATCTCTTAGCTGTGGGGGCGGGTGCTGAGGACGAGGCAAAGAGAGCTGAGCCCAGCCCCAGCCTTTTCTAGCTCAGAGCAAGACACAGGTACTAGAGACACGTCAGGCAGTTTCTGCAGCACCTAGGGAAAAGAGGTGGGGTTAATATAAGCCCCGTCCATCTCTCACGCCCCAAGTCCAAAGCTCCCGCCCCGCACTGCCTAACGATTCCAGAAATCCCGCCCCTCTACTTCGAGGCTTTGTGCCTTATTTCTGCTTATCCCCTTCCTCGCCCCCAAGAAATGCTCCCTTTCGGTTTTCTGAAAGAATGCCACCTTCTCACCTCCTGGCTGTTGGGCAAGTCTCCACCCCCACGGTGCAGCAAGAAAGGGGAAGCCCCAGGGAGCCCCGGCCGCAGAAACAAGCAGTCTGCCCCGGCATCATCTGGGAGAGTCAGAGAGGCGTAGGGGTGATCCGTCAGAGCTGCCATAGCCTAGGGGGTAGAAGGAAAAAGAAAGGATTTCGAATCTGGTCCCCAAATTACCGGGCTTTCTGGCCCCTTCAACGCCCAAGGAACGGGGTTAAACTAAGCTTATTTATTTTCTGCAATTTCATATTACACACACACACACACACACACACACACACACACACACACACACTCCCATCCCGGGTCCTTCACTCATCCAACAGGCTCCTCCCCTTAACGCTCAAATCCCGCCCACCTGTTACACCCTGTCCCTCCTCCTCACCCTCATAGCTTTCTGCGCCGCTTCGCTGCTGCCAGCTACGACAGTGCGGGGGCCCCCCATCCCGCAGAGCCCCCGCAAATGAGAGGGGCCTGAGACAGGCACGGTGGAGACAGCAAAGTCCTGAGGAGACGGATACGGATGGAAATGCGTTGGAAAGGCAGGACAATAAGCGGTGTCCTCCCCGGAATCTTAGATAACACCTGCTCCCCTTGTTCTTGCCCACTGCTCCTCCCGATTCCACCTCTTCTCTAGTCTCGGCTCTTCCCGAGACTCTGGTCCTGCCGCTCCAGGAATCACCCACCACTCCCAGCTCTCCAGTCAGTAGCCCTCACCCTGAATGTGTCGGCAACAATTTCAGCTCCTCGGTGGTTGGTCCATTTAGAGAGACCCACGAAAAACTCACGGCCTGGAAGAGTTCAGAAGAGAAATCTGTTTCCTAGCCCCTTCTCCCCCAAACCGTGTTCTCCAGAGCACCCAAGTATACCGTCCTTCCTCTCCCTGATCCCCCCAGGTCCCACCTGTGAACAGCACATCTGTCCCATCTAGGGTGGCATTATCATCTTTGATCTCCACAATCCGAAGGCCCAGATCCTGTAGGGCTCGTCTGACCCCATCAACCTAGGAGCAGGGGAAGAGAATCTCAGTTTTAAGATACTGGTGTCCTGCTGCCCCAGTCCTGCTCTCCTAAAAACTTTAGACCTCAACTTCTCTTTCCCCCTTTTCCCATCCACTCTCCCTTCCCTGCACTCACTTCTGGTCGCCTGGCAGGACTCCAGGGTCGAGTGATGAGGGCTGTATCCCCATGTACCACAGCTGTGTCTCCTAGCAGGGGTCCAAGTGGCAGTTGCTCCTCAGGGGGCAATTCCAAAAGCTGAAGTCCCAAGCGTTGCCTCAGTTTCCCTCCCAGCACCCCGTGTTCTCGCTGTGCCTTCGCCAAGTCCAGAGGTGGGAGACCAACTGCTACTCCTTCCCCTTTTTTGCCCAGACTTTCTGGGACCCCCCGGATCAGGGCATGGGTACAACGGCCCAGCCCCTCCCCCGGGGTCCCCATCCCCTTGCTGTCTTTATTCGTTTTTCTTTCACTTTACCTGCCAGAAGGGAGAGAAAAGAGGTTGAGACAGACAGGGAAGAGTAGGGGTTTAAGGATTCCTGGGTCTCAGGCCACCCCCTCCTGGTTTTCCATCTGTCATCTTAATTCCACTTTGAATCCGACAGAGCCTGAACTGGGAAGAAAACTGGAACTCCTTCCCCTCTGACCCTCCCCCCGAACAACAACCCAATAACAAACCAACACCTGTTGTCTCTTCAGGGGCTCCGAACCACCACTCTCAACCCCACTTCCCGTCCCGTTCCCCCACCCACCCACCCATCCCTACCCGTCTCCATTAGCCTCTCCCCGCTCGGTCACCGCTAGGATGCGCTCACTCCCTAAATATGAGACGGTCCACCCCCTTAACCCTCCGTTATTTGTAGATGATGGGGGACTCCGCGGTCAGATGCTTGGGATTCAGGGGAAGTATGGGTTGTGCGAGGGAGGAGAGAGGAAAGGCAGGAGATGAGTTAGATGGCTGGATCCTTAAGGAAAGGGAGAACTAGAGGAAGGAAAGGCGAGATTGGAGACTATGGAGTTAATTTCTACCCCGAGGGCCGGTTATGTAGCCCTTAGTGGACCCAGTATAAATCAAACGAGTCCCACGGGACTGGGAGAGGTCCGGAGTGAAACTAGAAGGGGAGGAGAAGGCGGGGAAGAATAGTTTTAGACAATGATATTTAGTACTTCCCTTGATGGCGACCCCCAATACATTTTCTCTATAGAATTTTATCAGAGAATTTAGGCGTTTGGCCTCCCCACCCGGCTTACTTTAAGGTCCCAGACGTTAGACTTCTCTACTGATTATTCTCCTCAAGACCTCAGATGTCCGTCCCCCGCCCCAGGACCACAGCTTTCCTCAAGATTGCAAGCAGTCTGCACTTGCCCCCCACCCCCAGCCCCTGCTCGGCTAGCGTCAGGTCACTCACCGCTGGCTGCCTCACCCCGCCCCTTCCCCTTTCCGACCAGGGTTCGGGGGTCCCCTCCCCCCCGGGTGCAGGGAGTGGGGGGAGGGGAATTCGAGTCTGTAGGCCTTGGGAGGGGCTGGGGCCCAAGATTGGGGTGAGGGTCCCTGGGCAAGCGTACGGGATCACGGGGAGCTGAGGGGTGGGGGCGCGGCGGACTGGCGGCTTCGGGGCATTGTCTGTTCGGGTACGGGTTGGACTCTGGGAGGCCACGCCCCTACCGCCCCTCTAGACCACACCTACTCCTCTGGGGCTTCCTTCGCTCCAGACTGTAACCACACCCCTTCCCTTCCAGGATTTCTCATTTTGCCCCCGAGTAGTTCTAACCGAATTCTTGAAGGTTTGGGATGTCACACCCCCCCCCCCCCCCATGACAGACTTCCTATTTTGTCGACCACGAGACTGCAAATACGGCAGGGACAAGAAGAGAAATTGCCCCTCAGCCCCACCCCAAACTTTTGATCCTCCTGGCTTTCACCTCAAAATACCCTTCTGCAGCTCCAGGGTTCTGCTTCCCAGCACTCACAAATGACACCTAGTCTCACTCCTGGAATCTGCACTCACCTCCCTCGATACCTCAGATGCATCTGTCTTCTCATACCCAGGCTTCCAGCCTCCCTATACCCAATATAAAAACATCTCTACATTTTAATTGTTTTATTATTGAAATATTTTCATCCTATCCCTTTCCAAAAAAAAAAAACCCCACTCATTCTCCTCCCCATCTTGCCTCACAACCTTCCCTGTCCTTCTGTACTTTATTTCAAAATTCTCTGCTTGGTGACCATCCTGGGATGTGTTCATTGGGCAGCCTTATCAAGCCATTTGTCAAAGAAGTAACAGGGTAAAGGAAGAAAGAAGCTCTGTTCATGGCTACTGTAGGGCTTTGGCTACCAGCTCATAGGCCAGCTCTATCTCCTCAGCATCTGGACAGGTAGAAGCAAATTCTTCTCTGGCATAAGCATTGCGCAGGTATCTTTGCACCCCTCGAAACTCTTCTGGGATAGAAAATCCCCGATATTTCTTACATACAACCTAATGGGAAAAGAAAGGAGAGACACAAATACATTATTATTTGGTGCTCAGTACTGATGATAGTGGCCCCTTGGAGGTCCATTGTGCACCATGTTGATAAACCTAAAACCTTCAGTATCCCTTATAGAATAAATTCCAAGCTCTTTAGCCTGAAATCTAAAGTTGCTACAACCTGACCCCAATCTACATCTCAAGTTTTCCACTACCCCCTTGCCCAAGTCCTCCATCTATGTTAAGGTAGTCCACTCACTATCCCAACTTTGCTTTTACTTGAGTAATTTATTTTACTTCAAATGTCTTCCCTTCTTTCCCCCCCTCCATTCTACTTAACCAAATCCTGCTCTTTATCTACAAGGCCTTGTTAAAAAAGATTTCACTGGGGTGGCTAGGTGTCGCAGTGAATAGAGCACCAGCCCTGGAGTCAGGAGTGCCTGAGTTCAAATCCGGCTTCAGACACTTAACACACACACATACAAACTAGCCGTGTGACCTTGGGCAAGTCACTTAACCCCAACTGCCCTCCAAAAAAAAGCAAAAAAAAAAAGACTTCACTATGAAATCTTTATCAGCCCAATTAAAGAGATAAACTTTATCTTTTGGAGGCCTAAACTTCTCCATCACAAAGTAACACTTAGTACTTTGAAATTACCTTATATTGTTTGCTCACTTCATGAGTTAGCTCACTATTTTCTCAACTAGATTGCTAGCTCTTTAATGGGGGAAAAAAAAACAAAACCAAACTTACCCCCCCCCCATTCCCTCCACCCTCCTGTGTCTCATACAACAATTGTTGCTGCTTAACATATATTTGTTGATTGATTTTAGTTTGGGCTTCTCTTTTAAGAAGACCACCAGTACATTTGAAGACTATCACAAAAAGGAATATGCCATTCTTTATCTTCCACCAGGGTGAGCAGGCTGACATTGCAATGGGAAGAATGGAGGTTAGGCCAATGGAGGTTAGACCTCAGAGAGAAGTCTTTAGAAGAAAGGAGATATTCCCCCATCTGTTTGTCAAAGGGGAATCCACAGGACGACCTCAATAGTAATCAAAGGGAATATGTTTAGTCAGTCTGGTTTTTTTTTTTTGAAGGGCAATTGGGGTTAAATGACTTGCCCAAGGTCACATGGCTAGTGTTATGGGTGTGAGGCCATATTTGAACTCAGGTCCTCCTGACTCCAAGGCCAGTGCTCTATTCATTGAGTCACCTAGCCACCTCTTATTTAGTCACTCTTAAAGCAGGAGTCCTTAACCCTTTTTATATCATGGACCATACAGTTCAACTAGCTTTAGTAAGTTGGATCCCTTCTCAAAAATGCTTTTAAATGCATAAAGTAAAAAACAAAGGATCGCGAAGAAAAACATATTAAAGTGGTATCAAAATATATAAAGACGTGCAAAGCAGGGGTGGCTAGGTGGTGCAGTGAATAGAGAATCGGTCCTAGAATCAGGAGGATCTGAGTTCAAATCCAGCCTCAAATACTTAACACAAAAACTAGCCATGTGACCTTGGGCAAATCACTTAACCCCAACTGCCCTCCAAAAAGCAAAAAGAAAAAAGATTTGCAAAGCACTTTACATGTTATCTCATTTGATCCTCACAACACTGTGAGGGGCTATTATCCTCATTTTACAGACCAGAAAACAGGCTTGAGAAGAAATTAAGACTTGCCTAGGGTCACCCAACTAAAAAGTGTCGCAGACACTAAGGACTGCTGGGCTAAAGTCTGGGGAGCCAACTCAAGTGAGCAGAAACCAGAAATGAACATCAAGGGACACTGGCTCATACACCATTATCAGCTGTCTTGGAATATGAGTCACCACTGAGGGGACACTCTGCTGGAGTAACTGTGATAGGGGATGGTAGTTCTTATGAAGACAGTTGTGCTGAGAGTTCACCAAAGTAGCTGCTCAGCTACTTCTTCCTCCCCCTGCCAACCTACCTGTACAATGTGGAGTTTGGGCAGTAGGTTGCAATCAGCCAATGTAAGCTCATCGCCATCCAGAAACTTTCTGTGGGAGACACCTTCATCTTCTGCACTTGTTTCATCAATCTCCTCAGGAAGGGGTGATGTCAGATAGTTGTCAAGAACCTTCAGGGCTTTCAACAGCCCCTTCTCCAAGTCTGTTGAAGAATTAGGACCAAAAATGGTGGGGAAAGTCTCACAGAAAAAATTCAGGACAGAAAAGAGTGTAGACCAAGAGAAAAAAATGAGGGATTGCTAATCAGAAGACGTCAGAAAGTAGCCCAGAGAATGAAGCAGTCAATTAATGGTCCAAATGTCTAATTATGGAATAAACCATTAAACATGGAGTGGACCAGAACTGGTGAACTAGAGCCAGAAATTGAACCAGAAAGCCTGGCGAAACAATCATGGAGATTCAAAGGGTTCAACTAGTGAAAATGGAGGTAAATGCGGGGACCTACAAAATAGAGGGATTTTATAACACAAGGTTGGGGATAGAATGTAAATCAATCATTGCTTCCCTCACTTATGAAGTATTAGCATTTTTTTTTCCTTCTTCTATCCTCTATTTCTCAGGTTCTGTTCTTTCCCGGCATCTAGGCCCTCCTCATCCCTGATTCTGCCCACCCAGTTCCCCCATCCCTACCAGGACCCAGGCCTCTGGCCCTTCAGACCTACTGGCATTGAGTGCTGGGTTTGAATTCTTGATGTAGGCAGAAAATTTGGCGAAGACATCTAGGCCAGCTGTGTTGGATTCTGGATTCTTAGCTGCCAACTTGGGGTACCTGAGATCAGGTGGGAGATGGAGCAGTAAGAAGGAGATGTCTTGTGTAATACCTGACAACCAGGGCACTGCTCCCATCCCAGATATTTCTGATTCTCACTACTTTTCTTCTCATTTCCCTGATCCTTCTGCTCTTTCCCAACCCAGGTCCCCCATACATACCTAGGGGGACTCAGCACCTCCTCCAGAAATTCTTCAATCTTGTTAGTGTCTGTGTGTACTTCAGTGCCATACAGTAAAAATGGGAGCTGACCTCCAGGACACAACTTCTGTACTGTCTCTGTTCTCCTGCAGTAGGAACCCAGGCATCAGGGAAATGGGGAGGTGGCTTGGGATTTCAGAAAGTCAGAAATTTAGGATGAGGAAGGAACTAGAAAAGAGAATAAGAAGTGGGAAAGGTAAGGGGACTGGAGAGATAAAGTCTGGGAAAGAGAGAAGGCTTGGTAGTAGGAAGTAACCTGGAGAGAAATTCAACATAGCAAAGAGGTGGGGGTGGGTGGGCAAGTGTGAGGTATAGAGAAGGAAAAGAGTAGTGCTGGAGAAGGAAGAAGAGAAAGGAAAGAAAGGGTGGGGTTGGCAGGAATGGGTAGAAGCAGGCTCTCACCTCTTGGTGTCTACAGTGGTGACATTGAAGGTAACACCCTTAAGCCAGAGTACCATGAAAAGTCTTTGGGAGAAGGGGCAGTTCCCAATCTTGGCACCATCACTGCCAGCCTGAAATGTACCCCCCCAAAAAAAGTCAGAAAGGGCTTCTTTAGAAAAGCCAGGACAAGGCACACATAATACAAGGTGTGTATGAGGGACATTCTTTGAGACGAATCTTAATAAATATTAATGCCAAAAAAGTCTGTTCTCAGCACTTAGGAATTCTATGATAAGTTGTTATATATGTTATAGTGAAGGCTCAAAACTTCTGGTAGATAGTCATGAAGGATGGAGGCAGGTGTCAAGATGACATTTTCAAACACTTCCTGGAATCACAGAATATGACAGCTGGAAGAAAACTCAGAGATCATTTAGTCCAAGTCTTTCATTTTATAGACAAAGAAACTGTCCGAAGTCATAGAGCTAGAAAGTACCAGAGTTGGGATGAACCCAAGTCTTCTGATTCCAGAATATTTTCTGATATAGAGTCCAGTAGTCTTTCCACCCTATCATGCTTCCCCTCCCAATATAAATACTGTGTTTCATCTCTTCCCCTGACTTTGCTTAACATGTTTCTACCCCAACTCAACTTCCCTCTGTCCAAAGACTCCATAACCCCCTATCCTAACAGCACCAAACTCTCCAAAGCAGTCCCCTTGGCCATTTCTGGGGGAGGAGCCAGACTGGACCCAGGACTGGGGGAGTACTCTTTCAGGGAGAACACCTAGTTCCTGAATAAAACTTGGGACTTGGAAGGGGTAACAATTATTGGGGTCAGGACTGGAAAGGTAAGAACTGAATTCCACATACAAGGGAAGGGGATGGGAACTGTATAAGGAGAAGCTTGTAGGGCTGGTAGCCTTGATTCTAAAGGAAGCAGAGGATGGGAAAAAGAGAGATGGAACTTGGTGCCCAGTACCTAAGTGTTTTCTAAAACTCTTTTACTACCATCTATGCTGCTGGGTGTGGAAGGAGGATTCCCAGCTATGCCCAGGGATGGATGAATGTAGAGGGGCCACCAAAAGGGGCAGCACCCTCTGATTGGCAAGTGGTGACCTCATTCCCCTGGGGACACCGCCCCACCCCCCCTGCACTTGACTGGGGGTGATTCATTTCTCTATGTCTCCGGTCTGAGCCCACTTCCTTCCTGGAGGTGAGGGAAAATGGCATAGTTTCTTTCCGAGGCCCTGGTAGCCTAAGACTATGGTCCCTCTTTTTCATTAAAGACTACATGTCTTTTTTTTTTTTTTAAACACCACATAGGATCCCTTAGTCTCCAGATCTCCCCAGCCAGGGGACATCTAGGCCTCTAGCTTCCTCCTTAGTAATTTCAACTAGATCTGGGGCTAAAAATAGCCCCTGAGGCTGGAGTGAGAGTCGGGAGGTAAGGACCACACCTAGAACAGCACTTCACTCTTCACTCGGGGGTGAGAGAGAGGAAAGGCACAGAAACCAAGTCACAGACACCAAAAGGGCTGGGGAGGAGGGAGGGAGGCAAAGACAAAGAGAGGAAGAGAAGAGAGGGTGGAAGAAGGGAGAAAAGAGAAGAAATGTAAGAAGCAGAAGGAAAGGAAAGGAAAGAGATAAGTATCCTGCAGGAAGCTGAGAAATGAGAGGGGGTGGGGAAGAGGAGCAGAAAGGAGAGACTGAGGGAAAAGAGGAAACAGAAAAGAGAAGGCCAGAAACATAACAGAGAGAAGCTGGGGAAAGAGAGAGGGGGAGACATCCCACCCAAGGCAGGGTGGATGGGGAAAAAGAGCAGAGGAAGAGGGGGAATGGGGAGGGAGACAGATGACAAAGGGAAACAGCCCAAAGTCCAGTCCTCATCTAGATACCTAAACCTTGGACTCTATGGAGAAAAGTTTTCTTAGATTCCTAAACCTCTAATTGATCACTTCACAAGAAAAGGGGAAAACGATGTAAGTGAAGTTCCTTCTGATCTTCTCTTCATCTATAACCCTCATTTTTACTGCCCTATAGCTCAACCCTTCCCTATTCCTCTACAAGATGATTCCCCTAATTCTCCAAGTCTTATCACCCCCTTTCCCTTCGTTCCTCAATTCCCAGAACTGCCGTCATCTCTCAGTGGGTTACCCATTCCTCCTTTGTGTTTCTCCCAGATTTTTCCCCTCCCCAAGCTTATCTCCTATCAATCCCTCTTTTCCCCTTCAGCCTTTCCCAAGCCTAGAGTCCCCTCCTTTTTCCTTCCCTTGTGCCACCACTTTTTTTCCTTCTTTCTACTCACCTTTGCACTCCCACCCCCCACCTCCATCCCCACAACCCCTTGCATCTTTTCTAACCTCTAACCTTGGACTGTGGGGACAGGGAAGGAATTCCTCCCCATACTGCTGAAAGTCCTTTTCCCTGCCCTCTCAAGCCCCAGTCACCCCATATAGTACCTCTCTCCTTCGAGCCCAGATTTGTTCTGCATGTCCCATCACCCTGGCTTTCCCAACTCTCCTTCGCTCTCATGCTTTCCCTTTCTCACAGATCTGAAAATCTCCACTTTTACAAACTTTTTGTTGTAGAAGAGACAGAGCCTCAAGGCTCCAAGTGTCACTTTCCTTTCGTCACCCCACCCCTCAAAAAACCCAGCCCCCGAGGCTCCTTGCCCGGAGGCGAGCTCAGACAGGGACTGGAAGGAAAAGAGAGTAAAGGGACCTCAGGGAAGGGGAGTCCAAGGGAATGGGAAAGGGTAAACGTGAGTTCCTTGATGTGTGTGAGGGATAGAAAGTGTTCTTACCTTGACGAACAACTCGACCTGTGCCTGCTCTTCAGCCATGACTGCAACTGGGACCAGGAAGCAGCAGGCGCTGGGGGAACTGGGAGGGGCCGGAGTTGGAGGGAAGGTGGGGAGTTTTTCCCCCAAAATGTCCTGGGACTCCCCCTCTTAGCTCACCAGGCAAGACACATACATACATACATACATACACACACACACACACACACACACTCAAATATACACACTTAGAAACACCACTTTGGTACAGATCTTCCCCCACCCCCCATTAACCCCAGCTCCTCCTCTATCTTTTCCCCCGCCCAGGCTGGAGCTAAGAGCTGATGACTCACCAATGAACCCCGCCCAGGAGAAGAGGGAAGGATTCCTGGATCCTGGAAATGGGGAGTCGAGGGAATCAAGCTCCCAGAGAGGGTCCTGGTAGGGGAAAGGAGGGAGTGGAAGTACTTGGAGCCCCTCCGATCCTCTGACCTCCACCCTAAACCCCTTTCTTATCTCATTTCTGTGATTGTTGAAAAGGAGAAAAGCCCTATTTTTTCCCTACTCCATACATGTAACCTGACACCTTGAATTAGGGAGTCTTGGAGAACCAGGGTAAGGATGTTTTAGGAAGCAAAAGGGGAGCTTCTTCCCATCATGTCCCTACACCTGTCTCCTCGTAGATGGCTGGAATTGTAGTATGGATCATAGAAGTTAGAGCAAGAAAAGGGGACAGGGTGAGGAGTAGGCTGGCAGAAAGGCAAAGTGTGCTGAGTGTGATGGAGGGGATCAGGAGATTGAGCCAAGGGCCCCCCCCCCATCCAAAGGGGAAGATCCTCTAAGAACTCTCATCTTCTCCATTCCTTCTCAACCTCCAGTCCCTAGTGTTGACTGGTTGCCCAGGGAGAAAGGATGATGGAATGAATACAGCATATAATTGCTTGAGTTATAAAAACATACCTGAACCCTGAGGTTTACTTTACTAGTCCCATGTTGGATTAAAGCAAAAATTAGACAAAGTGAGAAAAGTTAACAGTGAAGAACTTTAGAGAGACTTCTTTCCATTCTTCCATTAACTTACACTAATGCCGTACTTAGGGGTACCTTAGGTGTGGGAGGGTGATGGTTAAGTTTTCATCCTCCTGAAATTCAATATTTCACAGTGTTTCCTCAGAACCTGTCTTTCCTTCTACCATCCCTGGTTCCCAGATCTTGGACTTCCCTTCTCCCCTGCTACTTCCCTAGTATTAACCCTTTCGTTCCATTTCCCTTCATCAACCAAAGCCTCTACTTCCAAAGTGGAGAGGCTCACTCCAGGGAGGAAGAGAAAGGGTCAGAAGAAGCGGAAGCAGAGGAAACTTCAAACACAAGGAGAAATGAGGGTGTACCACGAAAGAAACTAACAGTTGGTGGCTTCCTCTCTGGTTTAAAGATGTCCTTCCCCTGTTCTCTCTATGCCTGGAGAGCACTAGTACCCTTTTACCAGCTAGAGAGAATGTGTCTCTGGATTAGAATGTTCTAAACTAGAGACACAAAGACCAACCAGACTGTTTTAGAGTGTGTTTTAGGCTGCTTGTGGATGATTCCCAAAGCTTGCACTTATTTCCCATGAAGAAGGTAGAATCAGGTTTTCTTTACATACTTAAATATTTGGCCTCAAATAGATGACCCCTGTTAGGGGCACTGAGGGAGTGGCAAAGGAGTGGGGCTCCATATTAGGCTAAAACAGGTCCAGCAACCTCTTCCATCTCCCTCTCCTCATTCCAGCCTCCCCCACCCCCAGCTAGCAAAGCAGCTTCAGCTGTCTTTATCATCAATATTGTCTTTGGCCTACAGCCTTGGACTACTAAATTTCTCCCTATTTGTCAAGCAACTGCCACCCTCTTCTTGGGACATCCATCCAAGTCCCATGAATTTGAGAGTAGGGGGCTTCACCTCTGAATTATGCCATCAGAAACAAATCCCATTTCCCACCTTTATGGACTCATTTCTTCCTCTTGTTCTCACTTCCTTTTTTCCTTATTTCTCCTCTACCTCTCTCTGTCTCTTATCTCTCTGTCCATTTCTCTCTGTGTCTCTGTCTCTGTCACATACACACAGATACAGACACAGACACAGACACCCCTTGAGCATACATTCTAAAAAATGTTCTTCCTTTTCCTTCCCTAATCTTCTCCAAGTTTCTATTCCTTCACCTCTCCTTACCTTTCTGTAACTCAGCACTACTTTCTGTAAATCTGTCCTCAATCTGTCCTCACCTAGATCTGAATTAATCTGCCAAGGTGTGGCCCTCTGCCCATCCCCCTGATTTGACACTCCCTAGCTCTGGTGCCCTCCTCCCAAGTGTTTCCACATTGTTATTATTGTTCCATAACTCACCCAAGGTAACCATTAACCCAAGTCTCCTCATGCCCACCCCTCGCCTGCAAGAGAATTTTCCAACCACTGATCTTTTCCCTTACTCATGCCGAGTTACCCAAATCCTTAGACTCTCCCTAATTCCCATCCCTTCCTTCAGGGCTCATTTCTGTCAACTATTTTTTTAAATTAATTTTTATTAGTATCTTTTTTTTATATCACTAAAATTTCTCGCAGTATCCCTCACCGCCCCCCCTTCCAGAAAGCTATCTCACGAAACAAATATTTTTGAAATAAAGAGGAAGAGACCAAAAAAAAAACCCAGCAAAACTGACAATACAGTGAAAAGATATGAAAACATATGCTTGTTTTTTGTAATTTTGCAACATTCACTTTTGAGTGTTTTTTTTCTATTTATATTGTTGTAGTCATTATATATACTGTTTTCTCAGCTCTGCTTACTTCATTCTTCAAATCATCCAGTCTTTTGACTGTCTTCTAATTGATGTAACATAGAAAAGAGGAGGGGACTTTGGCAAGTGTATAACCAGAAGTGTGCTGATACATATTTAACAACCAGCTCTCAAAAAATGCCCTATGTATAATCTGAACATTTTCTCCATCACTTAAGTCTACACAGTCAACAATATGATAAAGCTATAAATTTAAATCAATAATTAAAAGAATAAATCAAAACAATAAATTATTTGTATAATTTACAAATTTCTAAGGTGTGAATGCCCACACTAAAAATTAATAATCAGCTCTTTCCAGCGTAGTCTAGCTCCAGCACACTAGTGTACCCCACTCAGGTGCGGTAGGCATTTTGAGAAGGAGTATCTGGGAGGAGTTGGAAGGGGTCTTCCTGGGGGAATGGAGAAGTGACCCCAATTGGTATGGGGCATGCGCTCTACATTGGAAAGGGTCATTATGTGAATGGTAAAAAATAGGGGACTTGAAGCAAACACTTATCTTTATAACCCATCTCACCTTATCTGTCAGAGGGAGAATATCTTACTTTTGGAATGTTTTTGGAATTTAACTGTCATCTATAAACACCAGGCTTGACTTAAGCAGAGAAAATGTTCTTCCCTCCCTTCTTCAAGGAGTTTGGGAATATTGCCCACAGCATCAGACTTGATTGGGGAGCTAGTTTTACTGAACTGCTTTTTTAAAAAAATACTTCTTTGAAGTTAAATGAAAGAACAAATTAAATTTCTTCTTTGTTATAAAGGGATGATTCTCAGGAAAAAGGAGAGGTATATATTTTGACATGATAGCAATAAAAAGAATGACAAACTTATTTCTAAAGTAAAACTAATATTGTTATAGCAAAAGACTAAAATTTTGTTTTTAATATTGTCCTTTATTTTTATTCCATTATGTTTATTTTTTAATTAAGGAGCATTTATTTTTTTCTCCTTCCTCCTTAGGAAGAACAAAAACCTTGTAACAAATATACTTAGTCAAGCAAAAAAAAAATTCCCAGATCCAAAAATATATGTCACATTCTGAGCATCTTGAGTCTATCACCTCTTTGTCAAGAGGCAAATGCTTCATTTATCACTGATGCTCTGAAATGGGAGTTAGTTGCTGCTTTGATCAAAGTTAAGTCTTTCAAAGTTGTTTCTTTTTATAGTTTTGCCCTTTTTTAGTTTGCTCTCCTGGTTCTGCTCCCTCTGCATGAGTTCATACAAATATTCCCAGTTTTCTCTCAAATCATCCCTTTCACCATTTCTTATGGAATATACACTTCATACACCACAATTTGCTCAGCCATCCCCCAATTGATGGGCACCCCTTTAGTTCACAATTCTTTGCCAACACAAGAATTTTTTGCACATAGAAATCCTTTTCTTCTTTATTTGATCTCTTTGGAGCACAGGCATTATATTAGTATTGGCTGGGTCAAAGGTTATGTACAGTTTAGGGACATAGGGGGCATAAAAGGGCATAGGTCAGATGAACAGATTTTTAAAGAAACCTCGGAATTTTATTTTATTCACTCACCCACTCACTTATTCACCCATTAATTAATTTATTAATTAAATGATAAGTATTGTTCATTTGCCACATAGGGTCTTCCTCCCTTTCCGGGGGCCTCTGATCCTTTAAGAATCTCCTCTGCCCTCCCCAGTTCTTCAGCTCTCCACGTAAGTCCTCCTAATTAACTGCAAGCTACTCCCCTCCCCCACCCCAACTCGAAAAGGCGGGAAGTTCGAAAACAGAGCCCAATGCCCGAATGCAGATCCGCCAATCAGCTTTCGGATTTGGGTCACGCACCTCTGTCTCCCTGTCTGGGAAGAAGAGGCCAACCCCCTCCCACACCCCTCCGAGACCAGAGAGCTTCCGCCCAGACTCATCCCACCCCCTGGCCCTTCCCTCGTGCACCAGAGCTGCGCGTGCGTAGTGGGCTATCGGTGGAGGGGGTGTGCACGTTAGAGATAAGCTTGTGGGTGTGGTCGACGCCTGGAGAAAGGGCTGGGATGACGTGAATGTGAGGGGAGAGATGTGGGGGCTCCCACATGTTTATTTACATTAATTAATTCCTCTGGTGTCCTTCCCCCCAGCTTCCAGAAGAAAAAAAAAGCAGCAAATTCCAAAGTAGACGGGCCGAGCCGGGTACGGGCGCTGCCGGTTTTGCCCCAAAGCCCTTCAGCAGCTTCCCCTCCTCCTGAGAGCCCTTCCTTCCCCCTCCCTCCCCCCTCCCCCGTACCCTCACTCCCCTTACCCCATACCATTTCCCACAATTCTCCAAGAATAGCTGCTGGTCGCCCGCCTCAGCCTACGGTGCGGTCAATGGCCGCAGGTTTTGGAGTTTAAAGATTTGCTGTGTGACCCTGGGCAAGTCAGTCGGCTACTCTGGTCCTTGCTTTCTTCACCTATAAAATTGAAGGGCATGAACTAGATGAGCTCTTACTACGTTATGTTTCATCTTGAAATCTAGGATCCTTCACTGGATATTAAACACCTACTGTATATGTAGGGTGCTGCACCTGGTTAGGGGAGGGGAGAGAAAATAGAAAAGTAAAGATGACTTGGGTCTGTGCCCTCCCCGGAGCTACGGCTAAACTGTTTCCTGACTAAAATTCTCTAAAGAGAAGTTTTGTCTTAATTGGGGAACTTCTGGGGAGGGGGCAGGACAGACTCAGGCCAACATTTTCTCTTTTTCTAGACCCCGAGAGTCCCCAAGAACCATGGCTTTCTTGGGATCCCAAGCCAGTGACATCCCCAAGGATCAGGGAGCAGAAGCACCTTCTGCTCCCCTCTGCCCCTCAATCCTCCTGCAGGATGGAGAAGAAGAAGAGGAAGGACAAGGAGAGGTGTTTGGGGGGAGAGGGGTTGCACGGGAAGCCTGAGTTTCTGCCTGGGCAGAGGAGGTCAGCAGAAATTGGAGGTCTGTATCCCCCAGAGGAGAGCTGGGGGTGGTGGGAGTTTATAATGACAACTGGTACTTCTCTGACAGACCTACCTGTGTGTGCTGTCACATTCCGGGCGCCTGGGCATAGCCTACTATGACAGTGCTGACTCCACCATCTATTTTTTGCCAGACACCCCTGACTGTGATAACCTCAAACTTCTCCAGAGAGGTGAGAATAATCCTCTGGAGGTGCCAGGACTGCACCCAAGGATACATGATAGTACCTGTCCCTAAACCATCCTATTCAGCCCTTGTGCAGTGTATTATAAGAGATCTCCAAGGAGGATCTCCACCCAGATAACTTTACTGTCCTCCCTTCCCAAGTTCCCAGTGCCTGGCATTCCTGTCCTGGTTCCAAGGTGCAAATGGGCTCTTGGGGGGTGACAAGAGTGAATACTTTGGCTGAGAGTGGGAGGTCTTCTAGGTTGCACTAAAAGTTCTGTTTATTAACCAAGACTGCTTTTTCTCACCAAGTTGTGGATGAAATCAACCCAAGATCCATCATCACAAGTGCCAAGCAGGACAAGAACATGGCTTGGTTTCTGGGGGGCCTGGGTGAGGGCTTGAGAGAAAACTGAATGTATGTGCAAAGGATTTTGGTGTCTAGGACATAAGGTGTCTAAGAATTGGAGGTTTTGGGGGAGGATTAGAGGTGTCTGGGGAAGGGCTGAGGAATCTAGAAGGTGACTAGGTTTGTCTAGGAAGGGTTGGCAGAATCGTGGGGGAGGCTGAAGATGTCTGGTCAAGGATAGGGGGAAAGGGACAAACTGGGAACCTAAAGCTAAAGTCATTCTTTTCTACTCCTGCAGTCTCACCTGAACACAAGGAGCTGGGGACCCCTGAAACTGTACTGTTGCCCCATGTGGATTTTGGTACCAGCCCACCCATAACTTTTGTCCTTCCTCAATAGCCACAATCCCAACCCTCATTCTTTAGCTTCTTTTCTTATCCCCCATCATCATCATCATCATTAGAGGTCCCTACCCCCTTTCCCAACTCCAGTCTTAAGATGAAAGGGTTGGACCAAGTAATCTCTAAACATGCTACCACCTCTGATATTCTGTGACTTGACTCTCCCAATCACCCTGTCCCCACAGGTCTAGAGATCAGCAAACAGCGCATCCTCTCTGGTAACTTTTCCTTCATGCCAGAATCCTTGACATGCACTGAGAAAATCCTCTTCCTCTCTTCCATCATCCCATTTGATTGTCCTCTCATGGTTAGAAGGGGCCTTGAGGGGGGCAGAAGGGAAAGTTGGTCTGGGGGGAAGAAAGCTGCCCCAGACCAGATTAGAGGCCATGGGAGCCCATCCTTCAAAAAGCTCCCATTTGGTTCTGCCTAGCATTCATAGAGCCCTCTATAGTAACCTGCCACTGATCCTACTATCACTAGGTACAAGCCCTGGGAGGGTTGCTCAAGTTTCTGAATAGGAGAAGAGTCGGTGTGGAACTCGAAGATGGTAGTGTCAGTGTCCCAATTCTAGGCTTCAAGAAATTTGTCTTGTAGGTAACCCATCCAAAATTTGTGTGTATATGTGGGGGGTGGGGAGGAGGGAGGACTAAGAGAAGGTAATAGAGGGCAAGGAATTGCCAGGGATCTCAAAGCCACCTGTATCAACTTATACTTGACCAGAAATCCCCTTTACAACATACCCACTTGACAACAGATTTTACAACAGCCTCCACTTGAAGACCTTCAATGATAGGGAACTCACTACTTCATGAGGCATCATTTTTCACCTTTCTGTTAGCTTCTCATTTTTAGGCAGTTATTTTCACATAGACTTTGTGTTATTACCCCAACACAAGGTCAAATAGGGGGGCCCAGAAGGGCTACAAAGTGGGACTCCTGGCTAAGATGACATTGGGAGAAACAGGTGTCTCTCCAGTCTCATTTGCGTTTTTGCTTTGTCTCATATCCTCAGGACAGATCTCGTAAGCATAGACCAGGACACATATAGGTGAGGAGATAAAGGGACAGAAAGGTCTTAAGGGAAGGTGAAAAGAAGGATTAAATCCCCAAAGCTCTAATAAGCCTAAGGAGGCTCTTCTTCTCTAACCCTAGGTCTTTCTGGAGAAGAGCAGAAGGGACTTGTTGGGTGGGAACAGATGTGTATCATCTTTTCTAAAAGGGAAGGGAAGGTGATTGAGGGAAGAACCTATTTCTGGATTTCAGGATTCTCCACTCCCTTAGGGCATGTCATCTAGACTCCTAGATGATATCTTTCTCCTCCCTCCCCGAACTGTTCCCCACAGTGTCCTGCAAATATTTAAGAGTGAGACCCACCCCTCGGTGTACAAAGTGGCCAGTGGACTGAAGGAGGGACTCAGCCTGTTTGGTAGGTGGCGTCTCATCCACTCTCCCTGAAAATTCAGGGCATTCATTCACTTCCTCCACAGAGGCTTTGTCTGCTTCATGCCTTTGTGTATAAGAAAGCTAGTGCCTAGCAGCTAGCTGTGTGCCATTTTACTGATTATGTTTATCCATCAGTGTCTGGGTCTCCTTTGTGTGAGAGCTTTTCTGTATTTATGAATCTCTGGATTTTGTTTCTTTGATAGAAGCAGTGCAACTATTTGTATTTGGTTTATATATGTCTTTTATTTATCTTTGCTTCTTCTGTAAGTTCTGACTTTTCTTCTGTTCTGACACCCTCATATCCATTTCTTCTCTGTATATAGTTTTGTCATGTATGTATTTTCTATCTTTATGTAAAATTAGGTATGTGAAATTCTTTGTGTGTGTGTGTATACATCCAATCCTGCCCCTTTTCAACACCCTGTAATGCTGGCTCAGGATGTGGCCTGGCACTTGGCTCTGGCTCCCTTTGTGTTCTAAATCCGGGAACGCCCCTGAGCATGCCTCACCAACACTAGGGCCCCAGGCACTGATGCCCCAGCCCTAATCTCCTTGCTGGGTCATGCCCCTGCTTGGTCTGACACACCCATTCCCCTTCCCTGACGCCCGACACACCTACTCCTTTTTCTCAGGAATTCTCAACCGCTGTCGCTCCAAGTGGGGTGAAAAATTACTCAGGTGAGTCTGTTAGAATCACAGTACCTTACAGTTGTGTAGCTGTTTACAATTTACAAAACACATTCACATCCATTCCCATATTTTTCAATGTTAAAAAATATTTATTTCATTGGGGGAAAAAGTGACCAACTCTGTGTCTACCTATTGAAAGCCCCTAGTAGCAAAATGGGGAAGAAAATGCTGTGGCCCCACTCCAGCTTTGCTAAACCCTAAATGTAGCACTCACAGAAAGCAGGAAATGGTGGAAATGACAATGCAAGCTATGCTAGAGATTCTGGAGAAAGCAAGGGATACCAGGGCAAACAAAATGCATGGAGATAGGGAGGGTGGGGATTATAATCCCTATTTCTTTTAATAAAAAGTTGTAACCCAAAAATGTCTACTGACTTTTCCAAGGTTACACAGGTAATAATCATCAAGTTGGAGACTTGAAACCTAGGTTTCTATATCTTTAATGATACACTGAGCTACCTTACATACAGACACTCACTAACAAAACCACTTAGTATATACATACAAACCATACCATAATACAGACTGAGCACTTACACATACAAAATACATGAACACACATATGGGTAATAAAATACCCATATGGAACATACACAAAACCCAACAACATGGCACAGACACCCATGCAATAATATTATACATGACTGCAAACACATAATTTGTACTAGTACTCGTCACAGTTTACACACATTCTCCCTAGCACCCAGACTTATACCACCTACTCATGAATATTTACCTGTTTCTTAATCTCTATAATGAAGAAATTCAGCTGGATAACCTTTAAAGTTCCTTCTGTCATTGGACTAGAGGCATTGGATAGTGTAGGAATGGGGAACCTGTGGCCTTCTGTGAAGTTTGGATTCAAAGGGCCACACTTGAAAACCTAGAGAGCTACACGTGGTCTCGAGGCTATGGGCTCCCCACCCATGTGATAGTGGATAATAGCTAACATTTATCTAGCACTTACTATGTACCAGACATTGTGCTAATCACTTTACTTATTACATTAATAATTTATAATAATTTACAAATGATTTCATTTGACTGTTACAGAGATCCTGTGAGGTAGGTGCTATTATTATACCTGTACTACAAATGAGGAAATTGAGGCAGACAGAGGCTAAGTGATTAGCCTAAGATCACACAAATTCAAACTCAAATCTTTCTGGGACCTAGGGTCCCAGGTACCCTATTCACTGTGCCCCAGATAGAACCTGAGTTCAAGTGCCCCTCTGATACATAATGGCTGTATGTGAGTGTGACCCTGGGCAAATTGAATAGCCTCTCAATGCTCTAGGTCAGAGCTGTCAAACACAGGGCCCATAGGCTGGACTAGCAACACATTGACTGTCCCAAACTAGATTAAAATGTAATTTGGAAGTACTGAAATAAAAATGCAGTAAAACAATGTTAAGATGTGGTTAATAAGTCAATATGCAGCCACAGGGATCTCTATGTACTGTTTAGTGACCCTGTTTCTATTTGAGTTTGACAACATTGCTCTAAGACAAGCTAAAGAGGAGTTTTTTTTAGGGAATTCCCTCTGTCATTGAAGTGATAGATCCAGTTCTAATCCTTGTTCAGTTCTGATATTCTGCATCCATGAGTATGGGTGAATTGATTTTGATTGATTGAATTGATTCACATATACTTGATATTGCAAGGTGGATTATAGAGCTAGAAGAGACCACAGAGGCCATTTCTTCAAGCCCCTTCATTTTACAGGAGAATACAAAGCTCAGGGAAATTAAGCATCAGAGGTGGGATATGAACATGGATCCTCTGCTTTGAGAGTCTTTTTATGTGTCCTGCTATCTCTCTGGGTAGTTATAAAACATTTTCCTTACAATACTTTGAAGCAGATAACACAAATATTTTCATGCTTATTTCACAGATTAAAAAACAGAACCAGGGTAGGGGCATCCCAGAAATAATAAGTGTCAAACCTGTGGTTTAAACACGTGGCTCTCCTGAGATTTATTTCACTCCCAGGATATTCAAAATGGGCCAGCTAACAAATAGGTTAATTTCGTAACCAACACCCTCTCCAGTGCTCTAGGGACAAGTTTCTGATCTCAACCTAACATGCATGGTAGACATGCCCTTTGAGACAAAACAGGTTTTGAGTAGGGTAATCATTCTTCATCTTTCCAAACCCACCCCCAAACCCACATACAGGATAGCTAAAGACACTGGGATGAATTGAGCCTGAACAAAAGCCACCAGTGAAGTGGCTAATATCAGATAGAGCATAGTGGAAAAAATTACTATATCGAGAGTCAGAAGATATTACTCTGCTGGTATTAGATGTGAAACTTTGGACAAGTCACTTTCCCTCTCTGTTTCATCATGTATAAAATGAGGAGATAAGGATTTATATCCTGGGATCCCATGAGCCTACTTAACATGAATTCCAGCATATGAGTAGACACATAGTTCCATACACTGGCAGAATCATTCCAGTCCCATCCTTCCAGACTTGGAACACCCAGAATGACATACAAAGACATGTATGTTGAAATACTTTTAAGATACCGACATTGTGAGATCTATTCAGCTGCCTTGACTTTTCCCTCTACTTCATCCCAGCTTTAATACAGGGATGATCTTGATCTCACCATCACCCACAAGCACTCTGACATTATTTTATCTTGTCATAATCCTTTATTTTTCCATCTCAGCCTTACTCCTCTTAAACTTACTCTTCATCCCTACTATTATTTTCAATTCCTCTAGTCCCTCAGTACTATCCTATTCCATCTTTCTTACTATGTTTACTCTTATCTCCCTTTCCAATCTTGACCCCTTGATGAATCACAGTTTAATCCTCTATTTTCCTCTACTCTTAGGTCCCTTATTCTCAACTGACCATGCCTTGTCAAATCTCAACCCTGTATCATTCCTGTCATCTACCTCCTTTACTCTTACTTTCCTGATTAGAATGGGAGGAAATCAGGAAACTATGATGATGAAATCCATGTAAAATTTATATTAGTTAATTTCAACTGGGCCTTCACTATAACAAACCAAACCAGGTAATTTTTTGTAGGTTATTTTTTAAAATATTCATTTTTTGAAAGATTTTGAGGTCCAAATTTTTCTCCCTCCTAACCCTCCTGTAATAGCAAGCACTCTAGCATACCCAGGATGGCTGCTAGCACAGGTTCTTTGATCTGCTTTACTAAAGGAAAGTAACTTTAAAGTGGTCAACAGTCTTTAGTTAAATGTGTATATAAATATATACATGCATACAAATATGTCATTCACTTAGTTCAGAGGAAAAAGTAAGCATCCTGAACTTCAGAAAATACAAATAGAAATTACAAGCAGACAAAAAATACAGACAGAAAATAATACAATTCAACAGACCAACAGACAGGGCTTCTCCCATCTGACTATAACATAAATACATAGTTACCAGAGAGAGAAGCACCAACATCTGGGTTTTCAAAGCCAGCAGGCTCAGTGGCTACGCAGAGTCTCATTTGGCCAAATTACCCAACTTTTCACATAAGTGAGCCCCAGAGCAAAACCTTACCTCAGAGTATATATACCCTTCTTTAGGATCAGAGGACATTACAACCTTTGTGATCCACTATCTAATTGCAAAGTAACAAAAGGTGTGGGCCTTCCTGAAAAACAAGCCTTCCCCCACTCAAGCCCCTCCTGTTGGGGTCCACTTGGGGTCCATTAAGGGACAGGGAAGAGCTTCAAATTCCCCAAAGACATTTTTCAACATTTGTTTTTAGAAATATTTTGAGTTCCAGATTTTTCTCCCTCCTTACTCTCCCCTCTCCCTAAGTTGGCAAACAATCTGATATAGGTTATACATGGGCAGTTACATAAAACATATTTCTACATTAGTCATGTTATGAAAGAAGAAAGAACAAAAGGGGAAAAAACCATGAAAAACAAAAAAGTGAAAATGCATGCCCTGCATTCAGACTCCAGTTCTTTCTCTGGATATGTAAAATATTTTCCATCATGAGTCTTTTTAGAATTGTCTTAGATCGTTGTATTGCTGAGAACAGCTAAGTTAATCACAGTTGATCACTGCAGTGTTACTGTTACTGTGTACAATGTTCTCCTGGTTCTGCTCACTTCACTCAGCATTAGTTCATATGAGTCCGGTTTTTCTGAGATCCACCTGCTTGTCATTTCTTGTAGCATAACAGTATTCCATTACATTCATCTGCCACAACTTGTTTAACAATTCCCCCATTGATGGGCATCCCCTCAATTTCCAATTCTTTACTACCACAAAAAGAACTGTTATGAATATTTTTTTATATGTGGGTCCTTTCCCTTTTTTATTATCTCTTTGAGATACAGACCTAGTAATGTATTGCTGGATCAAAGGATATACACAGTTTGATTGCCCTTTGGGCATAATTTCAAATTGCTCTCCAAAATGCAAATCTGACACTTCTTGATAATTGATTCCTAATCCTACTCACTGCCATCCTAAACATTTTCTTCTCTCTTTAAGCCTCTAATACCACTTCGTACCCAAACTCTCCTGAAAACCTACCTTCATACTTCAAAGAATTGATTCCATTCATAGAAAGTTCCCCCTTCTTCCTTCATTCTCACATCCTTCTGACATTATTTTCCACTCTACTCTCTGAGCCCTGCTTGCCAAGGCCAGTCCCTTACATGTACTCTTGATCCCCTATCATCTTCTGCAGCTGATTGCCTCCACCATAATTCCCATTCTCTCTTGAACCTTTAATGTCTTCCTATAGATTAATACCTTTCCTGCTACCATCAAACACACCAAAATATTCCCCAGCCTAAACAAACAAAAACCCTCACTAGTTTCTACCACATTTGCTATGGTAACCCTATCTCTCTTCTAAATTCCTCAAAAATCCATCCATAATTGATGCCTATATTTCTTCTCCTCTCCCTCTTCTAAACCCTCTGCAGTCTGACTTCCAGTATCATCATTCAACTGAAATGGCCCACTCCAGAGTTATCAACAGTCTCTTAATTATCCATCTGATGGCTTTTCTCCTGAATTCCAGGACAATATCGACAACTACTCATTAGACATTTCAAACTGTGTTTGATAGTCATCTCAAATTCAAAACGTCTAAAAAAGAACGATCCCTGTTCCCTATTACTGCTGAAGGTACCACCTTCATTCCTGTCCTATACCTCTTTGAAATGACAGCGTCATCCTCTGCTCTGTTCTCTCAAACACACCATGTATGAAATTAGTTGTCAAATCTTGTTATGTATTTCTTTACAACATCCCCCAACCATATCCCCTACTCTCCACTCACATTGGCACCACTCTAATTCAAGCACTTATTACATCTTGCCTGGACTGCTACAACAAGCTGTATAATTGGATCCCCTCCCTCAATTCTCTCCTTAACCCAAATTATCTACCACATAGCTGCCAAAGTGACTTTGCTCAAGTGCAGGTCTGGCTATATCTCTCTCCATCCCTTTTTCTATTCAGTATACTTCAGTGGCTCCCTGTTACCTCCAGGATCCTCTATTTAGCATTTAAAGCACTTCACAATCTGGCCCCTTCCCTGCCTTTCTAATCTTCCATTCTAGTCCCCTCTATACATTCTATGATTCAGCCATACTGACCCACTTTCTATTCCTCACACACTTATATACTCCATATCTCATCTCCAGGCCCCCGTATTTGGAACATTTTCCCTTCTCCTCTCTAACACTTAAAATCTCTGGCATCTCCAGTCCCTTCTAGCTCTAAATCTATAATCCCAGGATACATATACACTATCCCACACACACTAACAGCTATACTATAGGGCTGTTGTGAGGAAAGCTTTGTTACATTATAAAGCTTAAATTACATTATAATTTAGGAGTTGCTGACAAGTACAGTATTTCCTTTGCTTCTTGGCAACTAGGTGGCACAGTGAATAGAAGCTGGGCCTAGACTCAGGAAGACCTCAAGTCAGATTCTGCCTTGGACACTTAATTGCTGTGTGACTCTGGGAAAGTCATTTAACTTTGATTTGCCTCAGTTTATTCAACTGTAAAATATGGATAATAACAGTACCTGCCTCGAAGTGTTGTAAGGATCAAATAAGATACTATAAAAACTGCTTAGTGTGTCATCTCAGTAATGTACCCTTTGTAACACTGACCTTTTTTTGGTCTTTTTTGGAGGGGGAAAGGCAGGGCAGTTGAAATTAAGTGATTTGTCCAAGGTCACACAGCTAATAAGTGTTAAGTGTCTGAGGTCACATTTGAACTCAGGTCCTGTGCCACCTAGCTGCTTCTTATAACACTGACTTTCGAGCCAGAAGCCCACTAACAGAGAAAAAAGATAGACTCAGCCTCTCTCCTG
This sequence comes from Pseudocheirus occidentalis, assembly GCA_028646575.1. Lineage (NCBI taxonomy): Eukaryota > Metazoa > Chordata > Mammalia > Diprotodontia > Pseudocheiridae > Pseudocheirus > Pseudocheirus occidentalis. The sequence goes on along the minus strand of CM053593.1, from coordinate 198,646,077 downwards.
CCTGCATTTCAGGTTGTGGCTGATGCGGCCAACCCAAAACTTGGAGGAACTGAATTCCCGTCTGGATGTTATCCAGTTTTTTATGCTGCCCCAGAACCAAGAGATGGCACTGAACCTGCAAAGACTCCTAAGCCACATCAAGAATGTGCCTGTAAGCCAAGTTGCCCAGGATGAGGGTGGGGGAAACAGTGTAAGGGGAAACAACAGGGCTACCATGGGAGTTTGAGTGGTGGGGCCCCTTTGAGGAGAGGGCAGTGACAGGCACCTGGTTTATCTGTAGCTTATCCTGAGACGTATGGTCCTGTCACACACCAAGGTCAGCGACTGGAAAATTCTCTATAAGGTAAGGCTCTCTGCTTCCCTCATTCCTGCGTGACTCTCTGCCTCTACCCTGACCCTTAACTGCTGGGGTCCTGAGAACTTTCCAGCCCTGTGAGGGCTGGGGTTCTATCTTCTCTGAACTTTGTATCCCCCAATATCTAGCACAGAGCTCTTCTTTCTTGCTCCACATCTTTCTTTGTGCTATTGTGTGCATGCTGGAAAATTCTCCTTTGCCTATCCAAATCCTCACCAATCTTCTAAGCTTACCTCCATGAGGTCAGCCTCAACTATTCTGGCTTACACAAGTTATAGGAACATTGGACTTAGAGGTAGAAAGGGACTGAGAGATCATCTAGTCCATTTCCTTCATTTTACAGATGAGGAAACTAAGATCCCAAGAGAGGAAATCAAAAAAGATTCAAGGACCTCCTTTTTCTCCGCATATGATTTCTTGTTGTATTGATTATGCCACATAGTATGGTAATCAATTGTTCTGAGTTTCGTGTACAAAGATCCTGCTCCCATGCCATACCTTACTGGGTTCTCAAAGGCCTTGCCACTGAAGCAAGCCCTAGCAGATCATATCAAGCTGGAAATTCTGAGTATGGGTTCACCTAGGTTCTCCACAGGGGCCTCTACATCCAACTATGTCCCTCTTAGAAGTAATCCTTTCCATAATGTATTGTGTCTGTTGTCTGAGGATCAGCCAAGCGTAACTTAGAGAAGCTTTTTCAGCCATAGCAATTGTTTAAGGTTATATGATTGAATTATAGAGAAGAAAACTCAGAGTAAGGATAAAATCCTTAAATATACTTAGATATTTATGTATATTAGTTATATTTCTCCAGCTAAAATGTAAGCTTCTTGAGGGCAAAGATTATTTTACACTATCTTCTTTTGTTCCCCCTTAATAATAGCAGGAGCTCTTTAGATATTTGTTCCAAATTGATATTCTCCAAGCCTTCCTCTTTTTAGCTATTCCTTACCCAAATTTTATTTCTGCCAGTCTCTGTTCTCCCAAGCATCACTTCCCTGCTTCATCCCAACCATGCCTCTCTCTGCCTGCATTTTTCTCTCTTTTTGTTTATATGTCTCTTCATGGCCTATTCTTTTTTCTTTTCCTTAATGATGGTCTCACTATTTCTTTTTCTTAATGTCTGTCTTAGGATGTTCTAAAGAGGGAACCTCCCTGATTCTTTACCTGTCCTCCTCTGCAGACAGTGTATAGTGCTCTGGGCCTTCGAGATACTTGTCGATCTCTGCCTCAGTCCATCCAGCTTTTCCGGGATATCACCCAGGAATTTTCTAATGATCTCCACCATATTGCCTGCCTCATCAACAAAGTGGTAATGGAAAGGAGAAAAGAGGAGAGGGGAGAACAGAAGAGAGAGATAAGACTGGGTAGTGGCATAAGGGGAGAAATGATGACAGAGGGAGGGACACGATATTAAAGATAGGTTTCTGGGTACAGGAAAGGATGTGGGCCAAGGGGAAGGGATGAAAAACAGAACAAGGAAACTAGAAGATGAAGAGCAAAAGTGGAAATAGAATGGGATTGGAAGTAGGGATGGATGAGATTAATCTGTAGGATAGGGGAGGACAAAACCAGAAAGGCCTGAAGCCTGGAGATGGGGTGTGGATAGGAAGTAGGGTTGAATGGTGGTGACAGGAATAGGCTCTCCCCATCCAGGTGGACTTTGAATGCAGTACTGCTGAAAAAAGATTTGCTGTCCGACCCAACATTGATCCAGATATTGATGAGAGTAAGTTTAGGGTGAGAGAGGGGCCCCATCCTCCTTGAAACATAAATGTGCTCCATCACAGGATATTTATTGTTCCTGGAAACCTCCCCACCCCCACCCCAATGACTGAAACCTGAAGAAAGGTGTGGGGAGATCTCAATCCTTATTTCTGCAACAGCAAAGATGTGCAGAGCTCTGTGCTAGGTGCTGGAAATACAGATTAGATCAAACAAGGTCCCTGCTCCTATGAAGTTTACAGCTCTGTCCTCATATCAAGGAGAATATGTGATAAGTACATCTGTCATTAACTCATCACTACCTTCTCTAGAGAAAAGGAAGCTGATGGGACTCCCCAGTTTCCTCACAGAGGTTGCCCGGAAAGAGCTAGAGACTCTGGATAGCCGTATTCCTTCATGCTGTGTTCTCTACATCCCCTTGGTGAGGGAAGGATTGTGGCATCTCCTCTACACTCATTCTGACACTTTGGGGGCAGTGGTGCATTAGTAAATGTTTGACAACTGAATCTTCAAGTGGAAAAAGAAGTATATCAACACACTGTTCAGTTTAATCTATATTACTGACCTTTCTTTCCATCACTTTCTTAATTGACACAACAGTAAATCAAATTGATTTGTAGTATTTACCAGTCTCTGAGCTGTACAGACTGAAAATTTAATGTTGGCTTATGCTATTTCAAGCTGGCTCCAGTACAACTCTGTTTTTAGGGGACAGAAGTCCGATTTTGGTGGGGCATAAATGGATCCAGAGGCCTCTGGGTGAACCCAGTAGATAATGAGGGGAACATTAGAGCCTCTTGGGGAGACATGGGAGACAAAAGTCTTTTGAGTTCCCCTTGGATAACTAGAATAGCCTCTAAATTTATTTGCCCTCATTCATCCCTCCAGATTGGCTTTCTTCTCTCTATCCCCCGTCTGCCATTTATGATAGATCCAAGTGACTTTGAGATTGTGGGCCTAGATTTCATGGTGAGAATCTGATCCTGTGTGGGATAGGGATGGTGGTAAATGAGGAGAGTTATGGACCAGGGTGTGGGGTGGGGATAGTGATGAATGAGTTAAGGATCAGGGCAGTTCTATTTCTCAGTCTCAACCGAAGATTGTGGACCTCCACAGCCTGATTTTTGTAATCTCTAGCGAAAACAGAAGAAAATAGAGAGGGAAGGAAAAACAGAGACAAAAAATGGTTGGAGAGAGGAGGAAGATGGAGAGGGGAGAGAAGTAGAAAAAAATAAAAAATAGAAAAAAGGGGACTCCCTATGGAGAAGGGTTGTGAGTACCACGTGGGTCCAAGTCCCTGTCTCTACAGTTTTTGTCTGAAGAGAAGCTACATTATCGAAGTACCAGAACAAAAGAATTGGACTCAATCCTGGGGGACCTTCACTGTGAGATTAGAGGTGAGTGAAGGGGTGGGTGTTGACCTAGAGAATCCTCTCTCCTCTTAACTGGCTTCTTCTCTCCATCGACTCTTCACCTATCTGAGCCTATGTGTTTGTGTTTCCCTTCTCTGTGCTCCTTGGTCTTCCTTACTTTCCCCCAACCCTTTCCCGTTTCCCCATCCAGATGGAGAGACACTACTGATGTACCAGCTGCAGTGCCAGGTGCTGTCCAGGGGGGCAGTGCTGAACCGAGTGATTGAGCTTGCTTCTCGACTAGATGTCCTACTGGCCCTGGCTGGGGCTGCCCGGGACTATGGCTATTCACGGCCCCAATATTCCTCTCAAATCCTTGGGGTGAGAATACAAGATGGCAGGTCAGTATATTGTGGGAGTCAAGAAGAGATCACAGGTTTGAGTGGGCATGATGTCTCCCACATTACTGTCCCCAGAACATCTGAAAGAGGTCAGGAATAGGCAACAATAATTAACATTTTCCTGGCCACCCCCAGACACCCACTGATGGAACTGTGTTCCCATACCTTTGTACCAAACTCTGCTGAGAATGGTGGGGAGAGAGGAAGAATCAAAGTCATCACAGGCCCCAATTCATCAGGAAAAAGCATCTACCTTAAACAGGTGAGGGGATTCCTGCCTTATTATCTACCCCCACCCCCACCTGTTCAAATATGTCTTAGAGCTTTCCATTTCTGTGCCTTGATATGACTCTGCTTCTCTTTTTATTGGTTTTAAGTCCTTTCACTCAGTTTCTCCTGAAAATACCTACTCAATATCCTCAGAGTGACATGGGGACATGAGGTCAAAGATCTTGGGGCTGGGATAGTGGGAACAAATTGTTCACTTTACACACACACACACACACACACACACACACACACACACACATACACACACCTTCTTAAACATTTTCCATTTTTTATCACTTCCATAGTTCCCCAAAATCCTTCAGATATCTTAGCTTCTCCCTGACCTCAACCCACAGACCCTGGTTCTTCATTCCATAACTCCTATCCCACTTCTTTTCTTTCCTCTCCAACATCCAGATAGGTCTGATTACATTCATGGCTCTAGTGGGGAGCTTTGTGCCAGCAGGCAAGGCTGAAATCGGAGCAGTGGATGCCATTTTCACCCGAATCCACAGCTGCGAGTCTATCTCCCTTGGTCTCTCTACATTCATGATTGATCTCAACCAGGTCAGGGGGAGCAAAGGGAGCCAGAGGAGGCAAAGAAGTGGAGGGGGAAGGGTGTCAAGGGAATCTCCACCTTGAAAACCACTCAGTATATGAGAGATGGTCTCCTCTCCCTGTCTGAGAGCAAGGAGGGATGGGATTTACCCAGTGAAAAATCTAGGGAATGGATCAAATTAATCCTCTCATCCCCATCTCTATTCTTAGGTAGCAAAAGCTGTGAACAATGCCACTGAGAGGTCCCTGGTTCTCATTGATGAGTTTGGAAAGGGAACTAACACGGTGAGGCAGGAGTGATTGGGAAGCAGGGAGGAAGAGGAGGAACTGGGAGTGGGTGAATGGGAAAAAGAAAGAAATGGAAAGCCATATAGAAGTGAAAGGAAGTTTCAAAGAAAAGGGACAAGGGAAAATAATGGAGGAACATTGGGGCTAGGGGAAAGACTGAGTCCAAAGTCCACAGAGGAACCAGGAAACTATAGATCTGGACATGATCTGTTACCCCCATTCTGCTCACCTATATCACTCCCCAGGTGGATGGACTGGCACTCCTGGCCTCTGTACTCAGACACTGGGTGTCCCAAGGGCCTAGCTGCCCCCAGATCTTTGTCACCACCAACTTTCTGAGCCTCATTCAGCTGCAGCTGCTGCCCCCTGGACCCCTTGTGGAGTATCTGGTAAGGATACCAATTTACCTTTCAGGTGCAAGCATCTTCTAAATCTAAAATTCAGAACCCCAGTCTGGGACTTTTCTAAGAGCGATGATCCTTTCTTCTGATAAACTGAAAGTTTCCTTCATCATACTGGGAGCTTCCCAAGTATAGGGATTTTGTCTCTACAGTTCAGCCTAAGAGCTCTCTGAGGGCAGGGAAATGTGTCACCTTTTTCTTCATCTCTCAAAGAAGCAACTCACTCAGAAAAATAAGATATGTGATAGATTTTCCATTTTTCTCTTCCACAAGACCATGGAAACCTGTGAGGATGGAAATGACCTCATCTTCTTCTATCAGGCCCGAGAAGGTGTTGCAAATGCCAGTCATGCCTCCCACACAGCAGCCCAGGCTGGGCTCCCAGCTAAACTCATCACTCGTGGATTAGAAGTAATAGAACATAGCATCCCACTCCCTAATCCATAGCCTTCTTTCTCCATGAGTCTCCACTCCTTTCTGGGACCCAAGCATGTAGTCTCTAAAATCTTTAGCCCTGACCTCCTGACCATCCTATCTTCCTCCTTTCTATTCCCAGGTCTCAGAGTTAATCCGAAAAGGAAAACCTATTAAACCTGATAAAGGACTTTTAAAGGAGAACCAGATGGAAAAGTGAGCATCTAACCCTAGCTTCCATGTTCCTCAGTTCCTTCTCCCATGGGAAACCCAAACATACTCTTCCCCCCCAAACCCTCCTCTCCACTTTAGTTGCCAGGCCTTGGTGGATCAGTTCCTGAAACTGGACTTGGAAGATCCAGAACTGGACTTGAGCAGTTTCATGAGCCAGCGAGTTCTACCTACAGCCTCCTCTATCCTCTGATCAGCCCTCCTTTTTCCAGGATATCAAGTGCTTTTCTATCCCTTCTCAACTCTGGACCCCCTACTTCTAATTTAGTATTGTTTGCCAGGGGAAAATTGTATGATTTGGAGAATAAAATATATAATTTGGAAAAGGCATTGATTTCCTGGACCTTCCAAAAACAAAAAGACAGGTGGGAATTGAAGGACCCCATTAGAGAAGCAGGCACTTGTCCAACATCACCAATATCCTAGAAAATAACAAATTACTTTTGAGAGACCATATGGATAACTCAGGAGAGACTTAGTAATAACAAATCACTTCATGCTGTGAATCTGTTAACTAGTTCTTTTGGTCCAAACTGAACCACTTGTGGGTTATTTGGTGAGTAGGAGGGTAGGACCATGGCTCAGTGAGTAAATCGCTAGACTGAAAGTAGAAAAATTTGGATTCAAATCTTGGTTCTGCCACTGTGTAACCATGGTCTGATTTCTAAGGTTCCTTTCAACGCCAACATTCTGTAATTCTATGAGATCCTTCCAATTCTAAAACAGAATCCCACCCACCCCCACCCCCCGCCCCCGCCAATAGGAAGATACATGAGAGGAAAGGTGCAGTCAGAAAGAAAGAATGAGAGGCAAAGAGGAGGGCTGTGTGGAGAGGGTGGTAGGAGGGATGTGTCCTCTAGTGGGTGGGGCTGTGCACTGGGCTGCATATGTGTGTTCGTCTCTGATCTCCATCAACTAAAGGCCATGGGGAGTCAGAAGCTTGGAAGGTCCAAGGTCTCTGTGCAAACTCCTTATACTGTTTTGTTGTTGCCACTGGAGACCAACCGTCAGGATCCTGGAGCACTGAGCTTCTTCCTTTGGGTGAGGCAGGGGAATGAATGGGGAAGACATCCTTCTCAGGGACTCAGACATGCTGTCCTTTCAGGCTTCATTGAACCTTGGGTAAAAGAGCCCTCTCCCACCCCAGTTTCTAACTGCTGGTCCCCCACCCCCACCTACCTTGGGGTCTTAGCTGGCTAATTCTGGATCTTATACTCAGTAGCCAGACAGTGAACTCATCTGAGGATTAATAGGGACAAAGAGTGATGCCCAAAGGCCAACCCCCACCCCAATGCAGAAAGGGGCCCAAGGAGCTTGAGGGAAGCAGCTCAGTTTCCTCTGGTAGGAAAGGGAAACTAATCATTTTGAGCTATGAAATGTGAAGTTGGTCACCCTTTCCTACCCCTACCTTCCCATAGCTTCAAGGGATGCGGGCCATAGAGAGAGAGCAGGATGCACTGTGGCAGGGGCTGGAGCTATTGGAAAGGAGCCAGGCCTGGTACAAAGGGAGTCTAAAGGAGGCTCAGAGATGGCAGCTGCATCTGGGAAATCTTGGTGAGGTATGAGGGATGAAAAGGGAGAAATAGGAAATAGGTGGAAGAAGTCTCTGGAAGATTCCTGGAAAGGAAAAAGTTAATGGTGATATCTGAATGGGATTGGATTATACCATTGTACACCCGCAGGGAAGTGAGGGTAGTTAAGATTGGTCAATTGGATGGGGGATGGGTAGAGTGTTAGGCTGTTCCATTGGTATGGGGAGGGTGGAGATTGGGATATTCCACTATCATAGGGGAGCAGAGTGGGTTACTTGGGGGTGGTAGATTGAGATACCTAAAGAGAGATTGGGGGCGTGGGGGGGGGAGAGGGAATGCTGGGTTTCCATGGGGTTGGAGGTCATGAAATGGTAAAAGAAATAGGATGAGTTGAATGAAGAGAGTGTATAGAAATAAAATATTGAAATTCAGGAAGCAGGGGAGAGGGCTGTGGGATTGGTTGAGAGTTTTTCTTTGTGGCCAGAATGGAGAGATAGGGTGAGACAATGGACTAGAATGTTCTACCCAGAAGAGTTTGAAAGGGGAGGGGGGAGTGCCATCCTTCTCCCTCTCCTTTCTTTCTAGAATTTCCATTCAGAGCCCAGGGCCCCACTCCTGGCCCAGATCCAGAAAATGAACAACTGCCTTAAGAGTCTGATACAGGGGAAGGTAAATTAGGTTTTTCTTTTCTTGTGGGGAGATTGGCTAAGAGACAGGTTGAAATTGATTTTCCCCAGTTTTGTCTGCTTTCTCTGAAAGTGTCTTATCACTCCACACCCAACCCTGTCTGACCCAGCCCAAGACAGTTTGTAATGAAATGCTGATTAAACAGAATGTGTGGCTGCTGCTGAGAGAGTGGACAGAAGTAGCAAGGGGGCAGAATCTGTCATCCGAGAGGGATAGAAGAGGGAGTGCTGGATACACATGATTCCCCCCCCCCAAAAAAAAACCCAACCCATCAAAACAAAAGAACGTACAATTCTCTTTTTTCTTTCCTCTTACAGGACCTGCAAGGGCCACAAGAACACCAGCAGGTAGCCCCCACTGAGGTGGAAGAAGCTATTCCACAAAGCCAGATGAAAAAGCAGAGGGGTCCCACCCTAGTCTGAGGCCCTCTTCCACCCCCACTTTGGTTGATAAGAGTTTGCTAGAAATCCACTACTTCCTCTATCTCCATTCTGGTCCAAGTTGAAATGACTTTGGGTGGCAAATATATGGATATTCCTACTTCTCAAGCCTCACGTTGGAGAGAAAAATAGTTTCTTCTTAAATCCTCTCAGGCCCTTTATCTCTTTTAAATCTTCCCAGTACACTGTGTCCTCACATTCCACATTCCCAAAGAAAGCAACACCATTTACTGAGAATTTATTTAAATTAATATCATTATTCTGTTTTCTTTCCCTACAAAAATAAAACAGAAACCAATTCACAGACCCCAAATGAAAACTTCCACAACTAACAATCCCTGAACTAGAGAAAAGGTGATGGGGGAAGGGGGAGGGTCACGCTAAAGTAACAAAACTAAAGTAATTTTTTCCAAAAATAAGTCTTTGACTTGATTCTCCAAAAAAAGGTTATAGGGGAGAGGGCAAAATAGTGCATTATAGAATGAAAATCTCTCCCCTGACCTCCCCCCACCCCAACTCTTTTACCTGAAAGGAAACAAAACAAATGCCATGATTTGAAGGGAAAAACCTCACTGTCTGGACTGGTACAGGAGAAGGTAGGGTCAGGGCTCCCTCATCACTAACAGGATCTGGGCAGGGCCATAGACAAAGCCTCCCTTTCCTACCCAGAACCATATTTGGGGATGTGGGCAGGAAGGCAACATCAGGCTGCTATGCCAAGCACCAGTAGCACCAGCAACAGCCCTCTCACTGGCCCCCACCAAGGGCCAGCTCCCATGGTACCCCCAGCCCCACTCCTTTGGGGCCCTAGGGTGGAGGTGTATAAGTCTGGCCTAGCTATACTATGACTTGGCCTTGAGGAAGGGCCAGGGTCATCCAGCTGCTCCTGGAAAGAAAAAAGGGGAAAAGAGAGGGCAGGAGTGTATGAAAGAAAGAAGAGAAGATAGGTAGGAGAGAAGGAAATAAAGATAGGATGAGAAAGTCAGAAAGGAACTGAACTTCCTTCCCACTCGCCCAAAGCTAAAGTCTAATCTTTGTGACGGTCGGCTGGCTTCAACCTATCCTAGGGGCTGGTGAAGGGTAGATAGGTCTTACCTGTGGTGGGTAAGCCTGCACCAAGAGCTGGAGGAGAGCATGTGTAGGGGGAGGAGGGTCGTTGGACTTGACTTTTGCTGTCACTATCACTGTCACTAATGAGTCCAGTGTGGCTGAGCCTGGAACTTGTAGCCAGAATTGCCCCCAAGCTGACTCATTCTGCCCCAGGTGAACCCTGTGAAATTAAACACATTTTGCTCACTGTCCTTTTACAGAGATCCTAGGGGCCCCTTAATAAAGCATCCCAAACTGAAAGATAAAGGCTCAGAATTAATCTGAGCTTCAATGAAGTAGCATGGGTTTAAGCAGACTAGAGCTGACAGTAAGAAAATAGTTACCTTGAGAGGTTGGATGTGATGGGGAAGCTGGGGGTGACAGAAGCTGTAATGATGAGATTCCAGGGTCCAGAGAAGCTAGAGATTTGGAGACTGAGCAGAGCCTGGTGGCCGGGGCTAAGAGGACCAGAAGGACCACTGAGCTGGGGAAGGGAAATGAGAAAGGCTGAGTTGTAGATGATCAATGTCTTCCCCTCTTCTAAAAATTCAGTTCATAAATTCATCCATTACTAAAGCTGGACAGGACCTAAGAAATCAAGTCCAATCTTCTCATTTCAAAAACAAAAGAATGTCCAGAAAGGGGAAGTTACTTACCCAGTTCAATTTATAAGAATTTATTAATCACCTACTATGTGAAAGATACCTCTCCAGGGCACAATGATGAAAAACAAGTCTATTCCAGCTTCCTCTCTTTCTGTCCTGCTACAACCTCCAAATCTTACCTCAAGAAGGACAGGAACCACAGTGCAAGGCTGAGAGGCTACTCTTTGAAGACTGGATCCCCTATCATCCTGGCCAGTCAACTCCAGGAAGAAAGGCCTTTGTGTGAGAAGGATCTTGGGGTCCAGGAGGGCAGTGAAAAGTCCTCGTTCAGGGGCCCCCATTGGCTTCAAGGCCACATGGCCCAACTCTTCACCCTCTGGGCTTCCCCGAAGGATAACATGAGAGTGATTCATGTTGGGGATGCCAGAAACCAGTCCCATCACTTCAACTAGAAGCAGAGTGTGGAGACCTACGGTGGGACAAGAGCAGAAAGGTGTGAAGAGAAAAGAAAGATGGACTCCACTTTTGATGTCTCAGGAACCTGGAATAGGAGGGAGGGGCAGAGAACAGAGTAAATGTTATACCTGCAACTGGCTGACTTAGGGGATAAAGGCCAGGATGGGGTCCATTCTCAATTGGAATCCCAAAAGAAAAGAGGAAATCCAAGGAAGTCTTGGCTGGAGGAAGAGAGAGGGGATGGGAGTCATTTTTTACCCAATGGCTCCTGCGTTTCCTGCCATTACCCCTCCCCCCAACCTCTTCCTTACCTTTCACTTTTACTCCAGGTGACCCCTGTGCTGTGATCTCTATCACCCAGGCCCCAACCTGAGGGGGGTCATTTAGGTTCACTGTCCAGAACTGACCAAAGCATTGAATATGACCCAGAGGTCCCCAATCCTGATCAATATCCTGAGAAATACCTGGAGGGCATAGTGAGGAAACTATTTCTCTTATATATAAAAGAACATCTCTAAAGAGAGGGAATATTAGGCCTCTTGAACTTTCTTTGTCATCTTGAGTCAGACATTCTATAGTCCAAATCTGTACCCCCTTTATTACCAGTCCCCTTTTCTGCCTTCCCCCTAAGTACCTGTAGGGTCTGAGATCCTGAAGGTGTTTATCTCTCCATGGAGATGGATGATGACCCCATGAACCATCTTGTCCACATGGAACATGAGAGGCCCCTTAGGGGGTGGGACAGAAGGTACCAGGGCCAGGGCTACCTTGAAGTTGTGAGGGAGAGATATAAACAGAAAATTTAAGTGACAGATGGAGAAAGGGGTGGAGCTAGGGTAAAAAAAAAGGAGGATAAGAGATATGGAGAAGAAAGGTGAAGAATGAATCATAGGAATTGATGAGGCTTAGCTCATATATCTTGTCCCCAGATTTATAAGGTGACTGCACTTTCAATGCATACCCCTGGAGCAAGAGATAGTAAACCAAAATGGGTGTTATTTTTATGGTGAGTGGAAACTGGAACTTTCAGGTTAGTCCAGATGACTCTGTAAAAAGTCTTCCTGTTCCCAAGCTTCTAAATGGTGATATTTTTAATGGGATCTATTTCTTTTGATCTAATAATGAAAAGCAACTGTGGAAATCTGGAGGGAGACCATGAAACAACCCCAGCCCAGCAAAGGATTTATTTTGTTTCCCTCACCCTCACAACATGATTGCATTTTCTGTGTAAGTTTTCTTGAGCTTTTATTCCCCTACACCCAGTATCCTGGGGCTCCTTACCATATCCATCATGCTCTCCCCTATCACACTAGCCACATTCTGAATATACTGGTCCTTGGTAAAAATGACTTCTCCTCCTGAAGCCATGGCAATAGCCTGGTATGGTTGAAACCGATTTGGGGAAAGGACTTCTCTTCGAGCTCGCCTTGACAGGTCTTCTGTCACCAAGAATGTCACCTGTGTTTAGACAGGTATCAAATTATTAGACAGGTTATTAATATGCTTTGCTGTTGTTGTCCCTGACTCTGGAGGCCTGTAGAATATCTCTACAGATGGGGTGTTACTGTGTGGGCTTGTGAATCCTCTGACTGTTGTCACTATTGACTTGTTACTGTAATTTTCCCTTTGCTAGCTATATTGAGAGGAGGGGTCTGTAATCTCAGCCTCAGGCTGCTGCTGGAAGTTCTCAGGCTCTAACCCCAGGTCAGCATTATAGGTTGATTCTCTTGGTGTATTCTTATGTTACAATGACTTCCATAACATAACCAAGTTCCTTAAGACCAGAAACCATGTCTCCTAATGTCACAGACTCCTTAACCTCCATAGTCTTACACATACCACAGACACACACATATCCTCATGCTTCTCACTTTGATTATGTGACAGGAAAGGCTTATCTTTGTGTACTTCCTGAGGGGTAGGTTATTCTATTTCTAAATTGATGAAATGAACTTTAATTGTATGGGATAGTTCTTTCTATGCCCTCCTTACTTTGATTGGAGGAAGAAGGATAGATATCTAGCTAACAGTGATAACATAGGGAGAGTAATAAGATAGGGGAGCAACAATGAACAGTCACTGGATCAGGAAGCTTCCCAATTCGATTAGAGTTAGTCTAGAATTACAGAAAGGACTACTAAGTTTTATATCAAAGACACCACTCTAAAGCAGGTAGGGAATTAGAGTTTTCATAGAATAAGTTAAGGCTTTTTAATATTTCAAAGTGCCATACTTTGCTGCTTTAAATTTTACTTCTAATTACATTTCTCTGGTATATAATTTCTGAATTTGTATAGCTGCTTTTCCCTGGTAAAGAAAGCCTGGAAAACAAACTCTGGAGTTCAAGGTGGGAGAAAAGAGATGTCAGAATCAGGTGCATCAGGAGAAGAACAAGAAAGGTAATTAGGTTTGAGCATAACCTCTCTGAACCCCCAAAGCCAAGAAAGCTTAGGTATATTTGGGATCCAATGACAAGGGAAGTCTTAGCAAGTAGAGAGAGTTAAAAGGCCCTGGAGCAAAAGCAAGGTTTTGGTATCAACCTCTGAGAAGAGCTGGTACCCAGAGAAGCCGAAACATCAGGGTAAGGCAGTAAGTTCTAAGTACAGGATATAGCATAGGATGGGTGTCTGATCCACATTAAGTATACATGCTTCCTGAATTACTATTTGTTGTTTTGAAGTCTCCTGCCAACCTGATTTGTCCCAACTGGATTATTAAGATGGGGTCTCTTTTGGCTTCTGCTCACAGCATTATTGTAGGGTGTTCACCTTGCAGTGCTGCTTCTGGCTCAGGGCCTCTACACGATTGGTGAGATAAGCATCTTTGGGGGACGCATCAGTGAAGACAAAGATGTCTGAGAACTGGGGTGTGTGGAGCAGGGCTAGCTGGGATGGAGATGAAAGAGAAAAGAGGATTAAAAATTTATTAGAAGGGATAAAAAGCTAAAGTGACAGATGGAGAAAGGGATAGAGCTAGGGTGAAGAAAGGAAGGTAAAAGACATGGAGAAGAAGGGGGAAAAATGAGTCATAGGAATTGATGAGCCTGAGTTCCATCCAAGGTAGAAAGGGATATGGCCTAGAAGAAGCAAATTGCTGGGCAAAGAGCAAGGGGATAAGTCACAGAGGAGAAGAATTCTTGCTCCCAAGGTGGAGGGAAGAGGGAAGGAGAGCCCTGAGGATAGCATGGGAAGGAAGAAGGAGGGGTGGGGAAATTTAAGGGGGAAGGACCTCCAGGGCTGACAGACACATCTCAGGCTCATCTCCACCCCCCAGGGCATGGATCTCATTAAGATGTTTCCAGAAAGCATCAGGGTCACTGGTCTTGAGGACAGGTCCAAATCCTGAAGAGAAGAGGAGGGAAGATGAAGTAAGTGAAAGAAGGTAGCAGCCCCCATCCTACTGAAAAATTATTACAGTAATTCCTTATTCCCCAACCAAAAAGCCCCCTTTGTACCTAGAATGGGGAATAAACACAAATCAGACAAAGCTACTATTTTGAAATCATGTAAACGAGAACACCACCAACCGGTACAGGGCTTTCTATGCTTCAAAGAACCTTCCCACCCAGTATATCATTTAATCTTCACACAGGGACTCCAGGAGGTGAGGCAGGCAGATATCCTTATCATCATCTTACAAAAAACAAAAATGTGACTTAGGGGAATTCAGCAATTTTTCTAAGGTCACAAGTTGTTGGCAGAATGGGACTAGAACTCTCAGGGTCCAAGGAGAAAATGACAATAGGGAATAAGTAACTGATTGCCACTCTCCTCCGTTTCATACTGATCTCTACCGGCAGATTCTATTCCAGCTCCCCAAACTGAGGAAACTGGAAATGATTGTCATTTAATCCCCTCCCCCAGCCCACTCCCAAGATAAGCCCCTCCTGGCTTCATACCACCTAGGCACTCACACTCCAAAGAGGATATGCTGCCATTTTGGAAAGAAGGGTAAGAGCACTCACTACTCTTGAGTTGCCACAGAAAGGACTGCTGTTTTATAAGGGGAAAAAATAGGAAGATATAACCCAGGATGCCTGCTCTCTGCCCTGGGGCCCCTGTTACCAGGATCATGGAAAGGCACAAGAATGTAGTGGGCAGGCTCCATGGGGCCACCACGACGTTGGTCAATGATTCTCCGAGCCTGTATTTTGGCTGCATTAATTTCTTCCCCCATACTGCCTGTAGTGTCCAAGACAAAGCTCAGGCCTGAGGCTGGGGAGATTTGCAGGAGCCTAAAGGGTGAAGGGCACCAATGAGGGGCCTAGTTCTCTGACCCTCACCCCCTTGACAGTTCTCACCTCCCATATGGACTCAGATGTTTAAATCTATTGTGCCACCCCTCCATGCCTCCCTACCCTCATCCTGCTCACCTAGAAAATCCAGTATCCCCTAAACGGCCCCTGAGCAGGCTCAGGGCCTGGACTGAGGCCTGGAGAGCAAGCTGGGCAGCTTGAGGGTGTAAATCATGGTGTGGCGAGAAAGCTGGAGAAGTGCTGTCCTTGTTGATGCCCCCTCGGGGGATACTGAGGCTGCTCTGGTCAAAATGGCCCCCATGGCTACATTTCCCTAAATTGAGGAAAAGGGTCCAGGAGAGATAGGAATGGGAACATCAAAACCCCTCAGGCCCCTTCCCAGCACCTAGCACCAAACTCCTTAGGGGCCAGGAAACATGTTAGTAGCTATAGAGCCACACTGTGGAGCTGAGATAAGAGCAAGAGCGCTGCCAACACTCCAGTAACCCTGAGGCACCCCCTCATCACCCTACATCAAAGCTTTCTTATGAACAATAGAAAACTACCCCAGAAAGATGGTGCATGGTTCTGAGAAGATAGAATAGGAAGGGGACTCTGATCCCTCTCCACTCCTTATCCCTTTTATTTTCATTCATCAGTCATGGCCACACCAACGGTGCCAACTGTAATATTATCCTTTCCCTGACTTTTCATAAGAAATGGCACCTTACTAAGGAATTTAATAATGGGAAGTGAGTCTTTGGAGAACATGGGACCCCTTCCTGTAGTATACCTGGAGGTTTGGGGGGTTCTGACCCAAAATAGCCAGAGGTGAGGAATATGGAGCCCAGCAAATTTCCAGGGCAGCTCAGCTCTTCACAGTCAGAGCACATCGGGTCCCCAGCTGAGAAGAAAGGATTGGTCAGGAAGGTCAGGTGGTAATTGGACAGAAAACAAAGAGCTCCCCAGGTCCCCACATTTTTTACCCTTCCTTTGTTTATTCTCCTCTCTCCCACTTCCCAAGAAAAGAAAAAAAACTAACAAGAAACATAATTGGTGCCTCTATATTCTTACTGACAAGACAAGGAGTGAACCTAGGGATGAAATACAAGGTAGTTTCCTCTCTCTCTCTCTGTTCCTTCTTCCCCCACCTCCCAAACACAAAAAAGAAAAGGCAAGCGATGTAGGTGGGAGGCAATATGATGCAGTGGAAGACCTCTGACTTTGGGCAAGTCTTCTTTCTCTGAGTTTCAGTGTCTCCAAATATAAAGTAAGGGGATGGCCCTAATCTGTCTTGGAAGTCCCTTTCAGCTCTTTCATTCTATCTAGGATTCTATGAAAGACTGCATTGGGACACTTTTGCCCAGGTGGGTGAGTTAGCCAAAGTGACTCTCAGGACTTCCTACCCCACTCCATGTGGTATGGCTTGTACCCATACCCTGTGCCAAGTTCTTGAGCTTCCGTCCTGGCCATAGGAGATCAGGGTGGGGCTGCTGCTCTCCCAGCTCTACCCAGTTGCTATGACTGTAGAAATCCTGGTAGAAAGAGGTCAGTCATGGCCTACTCCTTTCTCCCCCAATTCTAAATTCCATCCTTTCTCTCCATCCCTCTACTGCCCCATCAGGAGACTTCATTGCTCCTGCTCACTATGAGACTGTCATGGGTACCCCATGGGGCCAATTCCCTACCAATCTCACCACTGCCTTTCAATTTTCCAATTCCTCTGATGACAAAACTCTCATAGGAAGTGCCACCCTCTTGGAACAGGGGGCATAGGAAGGGGCCTCAATTCTCTCCCTCACCCTGACTTTCTCTTCACCCTTACTAACACATATCATACACTTCCTCTCCCTTGGTCTCCAGCCCACCTGTAAGGCATGTAGCATGGCTCCTAGGCGTTGGCGGGCCAGAGTGTATTCCTGGGCATAGGTAGCGCTGACGACTTCTCGAAGGCTCCCCACAAGGCGGGCCCGACTCCCAGTCAGCTGTTCTGCATCAAAGTGCAGTTCAGGGTCATTCCTGGTCATGGAGAGGAAGTCCTGGGCTGCATTGGCACGAGTCACCTCACCAAGGGCTGCCCGGAATCGGCGGGTTGGGGTCCCAAGCCCAAAGTAAGCAGCAAAGAGGTCATCCGCCAGCAATGTCCGCCCCTGGAAAGGAGAAGAATATCTAGAGTTCAGGAATCTAGAAAGAGACCCACTGTTCACCACCAGCTAGTGCAATAAGCACCTTAAAAGGCCCCCATCACTGGACTCCGTAGGGGAGCTAGGCAGGCATAAGCCTTTGTCCTAAACCATGCCCTAGGAAGAAGACTTTTCCCTAGAAGTCAAGGCTTCTCAAATGGCCTTGAGTCTGCTTACCTGTTGTCTTTCCTAGTATAGCACCAATTCTTTAAAGGCAGGTGTTATTCTGTCTTGATGCAATTGTCAATCAGTAAACATTTATTAAGCACCCACTGTGTACCCAGACCCTGTGCTAAGCAAAACCCTCCAGGTGCTCACAATCTAATGGGAGAAACACTATGCAAACAATTATATACATATAAGCTACATATTTGATGAAAAGTAAATAATCAACCAAGGGAAGGCATTAGAATTAAGAGACTGAAAAAGCCTTCCTGTAGATGGTAGGATTTTAGCTGGGACTTGAAGGAGGAGGTAGAGATGAAGAGGAAGAAGGTTCTAGGCATAAGGTACAGCTAGTGAAAATGGCCATAGTCTGACAATGGAATAATTTGTTCAAGCAATAATGAGGCCAGTGTTACTATGTGTATTGGGGTATGGTTCCTTACTCCCAACTTTGGGACTTAAAAGACCATGATCAGATATTTACAGATGGAAATGAATCTTAAAGGTCATCTTGTATGTGACTTGACCAAAGTCACACAGGTGGCAAGGAGGGTATTTGAACTCAGATCCTCTGACTCTAAGTCTGTATTCTTGCCAGTGAGTGAGGATACCTCCCTTCCCACTAAATAAATGTTTGTTGAACTGAATCCTTAGCAACCAGAGCCCTAGAAGAACAGAGAACTCCTAAGGACCTTGGGAAGAATGCAGAACTCTTGGGAGCTTTGGTAGCAGCAAATGGGGTCTTACCTGGAAGTCTTCCAGGCGGAGGGGATTCCTGCCAGGTGGTGGCTGCTCCAGGAAGAGCTGGAAGGTAACATTGAGAGCAGCTTCCTCTGTCAGGTCCTGGTGGGTGATGGAACTGGGGGCGGCCACCAGGCTCCAGATATTGGGGAAGAAGCCAGATGCTGAGTAAAGCCACAGTAACAGCAGGAGTAGGGAGCCCAGGCAGGGGTGAAGCACTTTGAAAGGAGCCATGGCTGAGACATAGACCTGAGGGGAGGTCAGAGTGGAGGACAAAGACACAGGGGCAGGTGTGTGGGTGGGGGTGGGGGTGTACAGAACCAAGTGTCCAAATTCTGAAAGGGTCAGAGTGGTATACTGAGCTGAAGTTCCTTCCTCCCTGGCCAGCCCTGGGTCTATTTCTGTCTCCCAGGGCACCTGTCTTCTCCACCCTCAGCCTCACTTATCTACCTCAGTTGGACCCCACTGTCTGATCACGAAGATAACCAGAAAGTTATCAGCGTGGTTGAGGCAAACATACCTGCCAGGAAAGGGCTGCTAAGGACCTGCCTGCTCCTCAGGGACCCAGGCAGTTGAACTCTTCTCTCAAGGACCCAACAAGCTGGTGATCTGCCCACTGAGCTCCCTGAAGGAACCAGACATCCAACCCTGCCCCCCTCCCAGGTGTCACTTTTCTGGTTTTTTCCCCCCCAAGAATACAGGCACCCCTCTCCCACAATGAATAGAGGTTTCTCCTTCAGCCGCTAGCCATACCTGGTCCCTGGGGTCTTCTCTCAGACAGGGTCCCAGGTCACGCTAGGCAAGCAGTAGTACGTCCCGTCCTGGACTTTAGGTCAGAGTTATATTTAACCCAGGGCAGGGGGTGGGGTGTGGGTGGGGCAAATCAGGGAGCAGAGACATAGGCCCAGGAACCTAGAGGGTCCCCAAATGCATTGCTCCCCCAAATCCAAAGCAGTCCAAACAGGGGGACTGCATATAGAATGGGAGATATACACACATAGAGCTGCCCCTCCCTGACCCACCCCACTGCAGTGCAGAGATGAAACGTGCTGATGAAAGCCCATGAGTCACAGGCTGGAGCCCAGCCAAGGCTGGACCAAGCTGAACCCTCTTCACTCCCTTCCCCCACAGAGGGGACCCAGACTTCTGGCTCCCTAGATTTGAGATACCACCTTGCCCCCAACCCTCAGTTTCCTCCAGGGACAAAAGCATCCAGTGCCCCTCTAGCTCCCCAGGTTTCAGATTCTCAACCTTAAGCAACACCCCTCCCCCTCCAGGAATTATGCATCTGATTCTTGCTCCCTCAGGGGAACCCATTCCTCATTACACAAAGAAACATAAGGTTTGTGCCAAAATATTTTATTGCTGCAGTGCCACCCATCCACCCAATAATGGGAGGTCAGGGTACTGGGGAGCTGTCTCCAGGTCTCACAGCATCTTCTCAAACAGGGCAATGGCTTCATCTACCTTCTTCAGTTCTGCCTCTGTCTGCTGGAGCTGGGAAGTGGAAGGAGACAGGGTGGGTGAGAACCCCAAGATCCAAAGGAGACTCTCCTTGCCTCCAAAATGCAGGGAAACCCCCTACCCCAGGAAGGGATCAGAGAAGAGACCCTAGGAAGGAGCTAAAGGGAAAATGGAAACCACAGAGAGAATTTCCTACTCATCTTGAGGTCTAACCCCAGTTCCAGCTTCTGTGTAAGCCTCACTTAACTATCCTGTCCCATAGTGCTCTCTTCACTGTCCCTTTTTCTCTCTTCTCTGAGCAAGTAAACATATTCAAGTTGCATATTTAATTATAAAACTGGAACTTTGGAAGCCCATTTTCCCATGAGGTTGCTGCACTGTCCAAATGTCCTATCTCATCCACAGGGGTGCAAGTTCTTCTTTGAAGTTGTTCCAGACTCCCCACATCAGCAGCATCATGAGGTGTTTGTGAGCCTTGGGGAGGGTCAGGAGCACCCAGTGGGAGCCAAATGAAAATGAAAGACAATCTGTTCTGAGGGATATTGTTCCTTAACTCTAATACACCTGTTTAAGGGAAAGCACTTGAGTCAGTCAGGTCCTAGAAATTCTCTCTGGGAAGAAACTCGAGTTTTCTCATGAAGAGATAAGGGCCTCCCTTGTGTACCACAAGCAGGGACTGCCTTTTCTTCCTCTTTTCAATACTGCTAGATTGTCTTCCCAAGGTAAATGATTAGGTTCCAAAGGGCAGACTTGAAGCCAAGGTATCCTCCTCTCCCCAGTCCCAATGGTGTGGGTAGAATATATGCAAGAAGGGCTGCTTATTGTCTTACTGACCAAGTCCACATGCACCCTGGGTAATGGAACAGGACAACATCCTAGGAACCCTCCATAACACCTGCCTACCTCCTCATATCCCAATGTCAGCCCTACTTAGCATAGGGCTAACTCTCAAGAAAACACAAAATTAATGCTGGTTTTCCACTAACTTGTTATGTGACCTTGAGTGAGCTACTGAGCTTTCAGGTCCCTCCTCTGTAAAACTGGGAAGATGGCATTCCCTTCCCTGAACTTGCCTCCTCCTCATCAGATCTTCCCAGATCTGATGCTTTCATGTGTGCATGAGATGCTGGTGAAAGAGCCGAGACAGGAATAGGAGGCCATTGCCAACACAGCATTCATGTCAAGGACCCCAGGAAAATAACTCAAGGCTTGGCAAGATCATCTTGTGAATATAACCTAAGTTTTCTTACAGTTACTGGCAAGATAAATTCCTTAGGAACTGCCAAGGGTTATGTGCTTGCTATATAACAGGAGAAATGGTGAAAAGTTGGGAAACTGCATCCTTTTCTACTCTGGGAGGGTGTTGGTAGCCAGGAAGGAACAGACAGGCCAGTGCCTGGGGCCTTTCACCAAAAGAAAATCAAGGAGGAACTGGCCTTGGACCCTGATGGGTCCAAGGTACAAAATGTGAAGAGGGAGGATGCCACCAAAGACCCACACACCTTGGCCTCCTCAGACTCCTGCACTTGGGAGGGGACCTTGGTGGCATAGTTGGGAACAGCCCGACGCTCCTGAAGTCTTTGGGCCTGACGCTCAGCTTCCCCGCGTTTGGCCCGGAGCTTTGCCAACTCTCGGGCAGGATCCACAAGCCCCTGAAGCTGCAGGTGGACAGAACATCGATCGGAGGCCAGGCCCACAGCACAGCCCTGTGGGGCGGGGAATCCAGGGAGCAGGATGGTCACAGGTCCAGTGTTAGAGAGGGCCTGCACATAGCCTGACACTGCCGAAGCCTGTGCTCCTGTTGCCTCATCTGCCACTTCCAGGAAACCTGTGGTTGGAGAAAAAGGGAGAGGAAGGTGAGCGCGGCAGCTGGCAGAGGGACCAAGACAGGATGACTAAGGCCAAGCTTCAGTGTAACCCTAGGGAAACACAGGAAAACCCCACCTGGCCTCAGCACACAACAGCCACCATTACCAGCTCCAGCTCTGCACAGCCTCCCAACTGCCAGAAGCTGAGGCTCCAGCACACAAAGTCAGTAACCAGGCCCCTGGCCCCTGGCCCCTAGCCCCCAGCACAAGAAGTGTGGGACAGTGCCCCCTGTGCCCCAGAAGCAGAGATCAACTTTAAAAGCCAGGAAAGGGGCAAACACCACGAGCAAGAAGCAACACAGAAAACATGCCAAGTTCCTCACACTCAGGCTGGCTTCGAGTGAGGTTGTAATCTGCTCGGAGAGAACGCACAGTCCGGGTAATACTGAGTGAGAGCTCAAATGCAGCCTCAGCCTCAGGATCCTTCCAAGAGAACTGTAACAAGGCAAAAATGCTCATGAAGCAAAAAACAGGACAAGCCGTCAACCCTCCTTGCATCAGGCTTCCTCCCCTGTGCCCCTCACTGCAATCCCCACTTCCCCTCAGGAACTTTGGCATCAATTCGAACCTCACTGGGATCTGGGTAAGGGGTAACACAGAGACTGGGTGGGGCCTGGGTCCCTCTCCGAGGCAGGCGCTGATACAGCTCCTCAGTCACAAAGGGCATGAAGGGTGAGAGCAGTCTCAGGCCCACATCCAGGCAAGTGTAGAGGGTCTGCCGAGCGGCATCTGCTGCAGCTTGGTCTGTCCCAGAGAGCACAGGTTTCAAGCACTCCTGGGAAACAAAACCAGATCAATAACAGCCTGTTAGATTTGGAACAGATCTCAGACATTACTTAGTCCAGCTTTCTCACTTTAAACATCCTGACACCCAGACTAGTTTGTATTCCCCTGTGGAACCCTGAGTACCCAAATGAGTCTCCAGATACAATGGAGATGTGTTGGTGAGGACCAGTCTTAACTTTCCTTTCCCCCAATCCCAAGTGGCCTTCTGCACTGTCTTGTTCAAAACCCCTTTTCTATCTAGCCCCCTTCACCTTCACTTCTGCTTTTGTAGGTCTGGATACCAAAGAGATATACCTCCCAAGATCTGATGAGGATTAGAGCACCCTATGTGGTTCTCTGAAAGATAAATACATCCACCCTCCCCCATACTAAGTTACTTCCCATAACCCCTCCTATCCTCACCAGGTAAACATTGCAGAGGTCATAGAGCCAAAAGCTGTACTGGGCAGTGGTGACAGTGGGGAAGTCATACGCATGGAAACCCTGGTCGCTCAGCCCAACAGCTTCACTCAGGCGGCTCTTAATCCAGCGGTCAGCCAAGCTCTCCTGACTGCTGGCCTATACAGGATGATGGTAGGTAGTATATGTGGGGGTGTATGAGCAGGAAGAATGCCACTCCCAGGGACTGAGAATGAGGTCAGCACAGTCCATCAGGCTAACACCCGCTGAAACTGCTGCTATATTTGGGGTGAAGCTCTCAAAGAACCTCAAGACATCTGAGTCTGGCCTATGGAAAATTCCACCCAGTTTGGGTTAAGGAATCATAGACTTTGTAGAATCTCAAGGAATTGCTTTAAGTAGGTTTAAGGTAAACTGAAAGATGAGCTCATGAGTGGGCTGAACTGTCTTCTTGTTTGTCTTCAGAAACCCCATCACACCCAAGAATGACCTACTGCCTATTCAGCTATATTTGAGGAGAGTTTGAGGGTACCACCCTCCCCCTATCAGCCCCTGAGGCCCCTCACTTGGGGAATAGGTGAGGGTACAAATCCATCTCCCAGTGCCCTAAGAGCAAACTTGGTGGCGTTCCATAGCTTGTTACAAAAATGTCGATACCCAAGGATTCGGTTCACGTCCAGGTTAATGTCCCGGCCTAGGGAGACAATGAGGAGAGAGCAAAGATCAGGATGCATACTGTTCCCACTTCCACTGTCCACCACCCTATCCACCAAGGCCCCAGGGCAAGCAGACATCATGCAGGATTGTGCAGGGGGTTCAAAAACAGACCTCAGGCACAGCCTGGGAGAGCAGGCAGAGTTAGTGGGGGGTGGTGAGGTCATACCTTGAGAAGTGTAGGCACAAAGTCCAAACCTGAGAGCATCTGTGCCGCACTCTGGGATTCCATTGGGGAAATCTGCCTTCTACATGGAGAGAGAAGATATGTCAGAGATAAAAGATCCTTACAAGCCCCTACAAATAGCCCTTCTTTCTCTCTTCTTCAACCTCAAAGGGACCAGAGTGGGAAGGAAAATCAACCTTCTCCGTTCCTCACATAAGACCTTCCATCCCCAGCCTCTGCAATGTCCCTCCTTTTCCCGCATCCCTTCAAGACTCAGCAGGTTTTAGTTTTTTCTGATTTCCTCTCCCAGGCATCCTTGCCTTTTACTCCTTGGTATTGATCTGTATTTGTTTTCTTTACATTTATTCCATATGTTCTTTTATACATGTTTTACATATAATTTACATCTTTACACATGTTCTGCATATCCTCATACATGCTGTCTGTCCTTTTCGAAGCTAAGCTCCTCAGAGTAAGGAATGTTTCACTCTGTGTCTGCATCACTAATGCCTAGCACTCAGTACTTGTTCAGTCATGTCCAACTTTTTGAGACCCCATTTGGGGTTTTCTTGGCAGAGATCCTGGAGTGGTTTGCCGTTTCCTTCTTCAGTTCATTTTATGAGGAAACTGAGGCAAACAGGGCTGAATGACTTGCCAAGGATCAAAGCTAGTATCTGAGTTTGGATTTGAATTCACAAAGAATCTTCCTGACCCCAGGCCACCTACTGTGCCACCTAGCTGCCCAAGCACACAGCAGGCAGTTAATAAGTGCATGTTGATCTAGCCTAACTGAGGGCCAGGAATCACAGGAAATCAACAGTGCATCAGCAAATGAATTCCAAAGAGCCAAAAAAAGCAGCAAAAAAGGGACTGTTGCTAATACAACAGAGGAGATCAATATCAGCTAGTGTTGGTGCCATGAAACTTTGGAGTTTCACGAAAACAACTCCCCACAAAAGGTAATGCAAAAAAGCCCAGCAGGCCCAGGCTATAGACAAAGTCTGTCCTGGAGCATAGTAGGGACTTATGAAATCCTTACTGACTTGTTTTCACTTGTTAAAAATGACTGTTGATTATAAACCAATAAAAAAACCAGCTTTTCAATCTTGAAAAAAAAAAAGCATGCTGACTGAATGATTGATTAAAGGCCACCTAGTCCATTTCCTTCATTTTTTCAGGTGGGGAAACTGAGAGAGACTTCACGCATGACTTGTGCTCACGGTCACATAGCCATGGAGTTTGATGTTGTCAGTCTCTTTTGGCTACAAGAGCCAAGTTTCAGGGAGGGCCCATGAACACTAGGACCCTGACCAAGGAAAAAGGGCAGAGGCCAAGTCTCATTTCCTTCACCTTCTCCATGTAATAAGGAGTGCATGATCAGTACCCATGTCCTTCTGACTCCAAAGCCAGCATTCCACCTAATAGAGCATTCTCCTTCTCTCCTTACTTTCTCTATACTCTCTAGCTCCTTTCTCATTTCTGTCTCTGTGAGCTCTCATATTTCCTCAGAACATTCCATAGGTTCCGCCCCCCATCTCTTCAGAAGACACATGCTTTCCCCAACCTCTAACACCCCATACCCCCATACCTGCCCTTCCTTGGCTTTTTCTATTTCACCAGGGTCAAGATTGCTGTTGAGTAGCTGATCATGGAGTCCCTAAGTAGAGATGAGGGAGAACTTCAGCACAGAAGATTCAGGAATTTCCTAGACAAGATCTTAATCTTTTTTGGGGGGTCATGGAACCCTGTGGCAGTCTGATGAATCCTAAGGGCCTATTCTCAAATAATGTTTTTAAAAGCATAAAATACACACAATTTCAATGAAACAAATTATATTAAAATATGGTTATCAAAATACATTCAAAGACCCTAGGTTAAGAAATCTTTTCCTAGATTCCCCAAAGTCCCTTCCACTCCATTCTCCAGGCCCTGGATATCTAGCCTTACCTGCAGGGAGAGCCCACTGATGACATCCAGGGGGTCAATGACATTACCAAGTGATTTGCTCATTTTCCGACCATGGGCATCTCTGACGAGAGCATGGAGATAAACCTGTGTGGACAGTGCAGGAAGTTAAGGGAAGGGAGTAAGGGGTCACTGAGGTCAGATGGCTTCCCTCTTCCTACTAGTTCTACACAAGAGAAAAACTGAAGGAGTGCTCTATCCCAACAATCTTGATTCAATTCTCCATCAGGCGATTCAGCTTAATTCTCTATAGCCTTCTGGTGGCCCACACTCTGGCTTATCCCTCAGACCCCATCTTTGCTGAGGCATCAGGCAGACAGTTTGGAGATTCTTCTTCTTCTTCTTCTTTTTTTTTTTGCTTTTTGGAGGGCAATTGGGGTTAAGTGATTTGCCCAAAGTCACATGGCTATTAAGTGTGTCAAGTGTCTGAGGCTGGATTTGAACTTGGGTCTTCCTGACTCCAGGGCTGGTGCTCTACTCATTGCACCACCTAGCTGCCCCCAGCTTGAAGATTCTGAGGGTAATATGCTGAGTGTCCCAGTGGAGGCCCTCAAAGCAGATGTCCTATGACAGGGAATGCAGCCCAGGTCAAATATTTTAAAGATATACTTTGTGGAATGATCTTTTTTTTTGGAAGGGGGGGAGGAGCACTAGTATCAAGGGTTGACCAGGCTAAAGATGGAAGTTCCAGTATTGGGCAGAGTTGGGGGACCCAGTGCCAGAAGCCACAGTTTACATAAGAAAGGGCTACTGTTCCTACCTCTTTGAAGGGCAGTTTCCCCGTTAGCTTCAGACCCAGCATCACCATACGGGCTACCCAGAAGAATAAAATGTCATGTCCTGTCTCTAGCAGGGTCCCTGGGTAGAATATACTTAGGTCCTCTGTCTGAAGAGAAGGTAGAAGAGAGAAGCAAGTTTCTGAGTTGATAGATCCAACACAGACATCCAAATCCCAAGTCCATTTCCCTCATAACCAGTAACTACCTTTCTGTTCTCACCCCCAACCTATGACCCAGGTGTCCAACCCTCAAGTCCTTTTACCCATAAGCTAGTATCTTCCCTTACAAGTCCTAAGGAGGACCCAAGTGTCAAACCCCAACCTCCATACCAGGTTGGGCCATCCAAAGATGGAAAAGGGAAAGATGCCAGAGGAGAACCATGTGTCTAAGACATCCTCATCTGCAAGGGGAAAGAAATCAGGGTCAACAGTCAAGCAGGAATAAGGGGTTCAGCTCTACCACAGTAGTCCCCTTCAGGCTTCCCCCCAATTCTCTCTTACCCTGTGAGAGACTAATCTTGTCTGGGGACACTCCAAACTCCTTGGCTGCCTTCTCCCTTGCCTCTTCCTCGCTTCGGCCACTCACCCAATATCGACCATCAGGATCCTGTCCCCAGAGTAAGAAGACATGTTTCTCTGATACCCTTAGCACCTGACTTTCCTTGGACAACACTTACTCTCCCCCTTTCCTTTATAAAAATGTGGGCATCATCCCCACCCCAGTTATGATCTCCAGCTTCTATCCGCTCTCCTTCCCCCATGTTCCCATTCTCCTCAAAGACCTTGGAATCCAGTCCTTCATACCCCTAATTCTTTTTCCAAAGGGATCGCTGTATATCTGATATCAGTCCCCTTTCAACCTCCTTCCCCTTCACCTACCCCATCCCCTACTCCCAGATCCCAGAAGGCTGTCAAAATCTAGTTCCTCAGTCTCTGACTTTCCTTTCCCCTAATATTCTTCCCTTCCCTTTCCCTCAGGGATGCCAAAATCCAGTTCTTTCACCTCCCCAGAGGGTACTCCAGGATCGTTGACAGTGACAAAGTAGGCAGGGATTCGGTGACCCCACCATAGCTGCCGGGAGATGCACCAGTCTCTGGGGAGGAAGGGAAAGCATACAGAATTAAGAGAAGGGGCTAAAGAATAGGAACCTACCACCTTCCTCTCCTGACTAAATCCTCCCTTCTCCCCACCCCCTCCCTGCCCCGTTTCTGCTTTTAACCACCCAGCCCTCCCCTGACATGTACCTGATGTTGTCCATCCAGTTGTGCCATATTTTCTGATGGATCTCAGGCACTATTTTAAGATCTCCCCGAGTCACAGCTGCACTGGCTGCCCGGGCCATCTCCCCACACCTCACATACCACTGGGGTTTAAGGAGGGGTTCAACTACATCCTTGGAGCGGCTGAAGAACACAGAGACATATGAAAAATGAGACCCTTTTTCCTGGAGGTCTGCCCTGGCCTCCAGCTTAAAGATTTTCTCAAAAAAAGAAAAGAAAAAAATATTTGTTCTTACTTGCACAAAGGGACCACCATTGGATTGTCCTTTACTGCCCGGAATAGTCCCTTGTCTTTTAGGGCTGCCAACACTGCTTTCCTTGCCTCGAACCGAGGAAGGCCCTATAAAGTAAAAGAAATGTCAGAGTCCCAAGAGAACTCACTGCCTCCACAGCACACACGGCTCCAACAGCCCTCTCTTCTCCCTCAACCCCTAAACCTTCTCCCATATCTCTCTTTTTCTTTTCTCCTATCTTTCAGACTTCCCATCACCCTCCCAGCTAATCTACCTCTTAAGCCTTCTCACCAGAAAGGGAGGGGGAACATTGATGAGGTTGCCTTGGTGGTCCATGATGCTCACTGCTTCTAGTTTGTGCCTTTGCCCAACTTCATAGTCATTCTGATCATGGGCTGGTGTGATTTTTACAGCTCCTATAGGCAGGGGAGGACAAGGGCATGAAGGTCACAGCACCAAGGATCAGACGTTCTTAGTCCCAAAAGAACTGTATACACTCTCCAAGTCACTATCCAGATAGGTCACTGCAAGAAGTTTCTAGCCCAAATCTCTGGGAAAGTGAATGCTTTAAGCAAATCTACTTTTTCTATCTTCTGGAAAAACAGTGAGGGGAGGAATGTTATGGGTACCCCTCCCCTTAATCCCTAAACATATGAAGAAGGATTCCTATCACCCTTATTTCTAAAGTGGATTGGGTAAAAAGTCTTTTCCTTCCTAGCTCCCCCCAAACTCACCAGTGCCAAACTCCATGTCCACAAACTCATCAAAGATGATAGGAAGGCTTCGAAGTAGGAACGGGTGCATAACACTCTTTCCCCGAAGGTGCTGGGGACAGAGGGATCAGGACAGAAAAGATCAGTACCATGAGGAGAGAGAGTCTAAGGACACAGTCTAAGGGATAAGAGGATACAGTATCTTCCCTGATATAAACCAAAGACTGGGACTGTCCTTAAATGTCCCCCGAAGGGGGATCCTCAAGAACGGATCTATAGCCTTCTTCAATGTTCTCAACAATTCCCACGTCCAGGGGAAATTCCACCCTCTCTGTCCTTTTTAGAACCTCCTCCAGCTCTGTCTTGGGTCCACTGAACAGATAGGGATACAACCTGGTTTTATGTGAGAATCTTCTCTGAACCCTTATTTTCCCTCCCACCCACAGTCCTCTCTTTTTGGGATAAGTTGCTTTTGGAGAGCAGGGATTGTTGTGTTTCTGTCTGTTCAGGGGGGTGGGGGTGGGCCTAACAGAGGTTATACTTAATAAAAACTTGGGAGGGGGACTGGTGAAAGAATCTGCCTTTTACCTGGTATCTAGGGTCATTGGGGTGCACAGCCACAGCTACATCTCCCAACATGGTCTCAATACGAGTGGTTGCTACCACCACCTCCTCATTGCTCTCTGGGGAAAGGGAGGAAGGAAGACTTAGCCTCCACCTTTTACCCTGGGATAGAAGGCCCCAGTTGTCCCCGGACCCTACCTGAGTCCTGTATCTTGTAGGCAAAAGAAACAATGACCCCAAATTCCACCTTCTCCTGATAGCCTGGGACAGACAGTAGGGTTCGGCCTGACAGCTCCTTCTTATCTACCTGTGGAAAAATCAGGGAAAGAATGGGGGCAAATCAAAAAGAAGCTTTATGTAACAGGAAACTGACTGAGGAGATGATTTAGGGCAATGAAGGGGAACCAGGGAGCCAGCCTGGAGAGGTCAGAAATCTTCCTGGGGACATCACACACCTCAATATCAGAGATGGCAGAGTTGAGACTACAGGACCAGTTGACAAGGCGGGTACTACGATAAATGACACCATCATTATGGAGGCGGACAAAAGCCTCTGTGACAGCTGCTGAGAGTTTCTGTAAAGGGATGAATGGGAGACAATGGTAAAAGAGAAGAATGTTTTCATTTTGGAGAAGGGGATCCTAGTTGCCAGGGCAAAGGATCTAGGGTAGAAGGGGAAAGGAAAATCCTGATGGGGACCTGGTCACTCCCACCACATGCCCAGGGTAGAATATCCTTCTCTACCTCAAAGAGCATGAAGGCAATGGATTGTAGTCCTTACTTTAGTCCCCTTCCCCCTACTCTCTTGTCCCCATCTTTAGGGACACAAGACTGGCCGTAGTGATAGAACTGTGTTTCTCATAGCAACAATGATTCTGTCTGCTAATAATGGCCTCAAGAATATACTTGGTGTGTCTTAGGGACACTGAGACCCAGCCTGACAAGAGCAGAAAAAGTATGCTGGGAAAAGGGCATGGGGACTTGGAACCAGGAGGCCTGGGAGGATACCTGGCTCTGTCCATCTGTGGGACAATGGACAAGTGTCACTCAACCTCCCTGAGCCTCAGTTTCTTCATCTGTAAAATGAGGGTATTGGCCCAGATGGCCTCTAATATCCCTTCTAGTTCTAAATCTATGATCCTATAATCTCTCTGAGCCTCAAATATCCTCATCTATTAAATGAATCAGTTGAACGAGATAATTTCTGAGCTCCCTTCCAACTCTAAATCCTATGATCCTGAGCATAATGAAGGACCAACGTACGGCTTTGAAAACCAGGTAGAAGAATTTGGACTTGACACAACCATTGAGCAAACAAGAAAAAAGGCATATCTGTGTAAGCTAGCACTTCACTGTCCTTCCTGTTTCTGCTGTACCTATGGGCTCCTTCAGGAAACCCCTTGAAGCAGGGCACAAGAGGTTATAAACAATATCTGTGGATGGATGGACAGGCTGGTGAGGAAATCTGCCCTTTACCTATCATCTGGGATCACTGGAGAGCATGGCCAGGGCTATATCTCCCAACATGGTTGTCACCACCCCCTCTTTATGAGGGGCTCTTCGTTAGTCCCTTAAAAGCAAGGACATCTCCAATATTTCTCTCACTGCACCTGGCTCAGTGATGTGTGCACAGAAAGCAGTTCTCTAAGGACTTACTGGTCCATAAGTGATGCTGCTGGGTCACCAAACCCAGTGAATCCTAAAGTCCCAATCCTAATTCCCTGGGATACCATCTATACTCACAGGCTCCATAGTGAAACAAGCTCGATCCCAATCCAAAGAGCCACCGAGCTTCTTTAGTTGATGATATATTCGGTCTCCCTTCCTGGAAACAGATGAAGGAAAAGCTTTGGGAGGAAGACTGGTCACCTGATCTCCACTCTTCCTAATCTTCATATCCCCCCTGGCTGCCAAGAGCAGACAGACATGTACACGCACATGCGCAGACACAGACAGACACAGACACAGACAGACACATTTTTACTACCCTACTCCAGAGTATGTTTCCCCATCATGGAAACAACAACAATTGAGTCCCCTAACATTGTCTTGAAGTAAAGAGAACCCTAGGTCACCAAAGTTCTTATATGGAGAGAATATGGAAACATTCTTTGCTGACCTTTGAATCCATCCATGCAAAGAAAAGGGTGAGTATTGTACACTTACTCATTCTTCCATTTCCAGACTTCTTGCAAGAAGGCCTCTCGACCAAGCTGGTGGCGGCTCAGTCCACATTCCCGCCATAGCTTCTTCTCCACAACCACCTGTGTGGCAATACCAGCATGATCACAGCCTGGGTTCCACAGAGTTGTCTTTCCTCTCATTCGGTGCCTGGAAGGGTTAGGGTTGAGGATGGGAGCGTGATGTTTCAATAATAATATGGCTTCATTAAGAAAGAAAAAGAGCCAATAGTCCAACGGGAGAAGGGACTGGGTGGTTATACTAATAAGTCAGGGAGGCCCAGAAACAGAAGGTCAACTAGAAAAAAAAATGGAATCAGAGGTTAAAGATAGATGGCTCAGACTGCATCAAAACAAGTCAGGGAAGGGACTCTATAAATCACTGAACTGGAGAAGGATGATAGAAGAGCCCATGAAGATACTCAAGGTTGTTCCAAGATGGAGGGATAAATGAGAACTGAGTCATGGCCACGGAACCACACAAGGGAAGGAAAAGGAAACAGTGGACAAAGAAGCCCAAGGGAAATAAGTGAAAAAAAAAATACTGAACCAATGAAGGAAGAAAGAGGACCCATGGAGAAAAACTTATCAAAGGAATAGAAATCTAATAGGGAGAGAGGGAAACCATTTAAAAGAAAGGACTGGAACTGGCAGTCCAGAAACCACAGACAAGCGTCTTAGGAGTAGTGCCTCACCAGCGGGTCAGTGAATCCTGGATAGCATTGGTGAGGGCATGGCCAAGGTGCAAGGATCCTGTCACGTTGGGAGGTGGAATGCACATCATGAAGACACCTCGAGGATTAGGCTCTGACACACTGGCACGCTAAGGTGAACACGAAGGAGCATGCTCCCTTTAGATTTTCCAGCCTTTCTTGGCTCTGGTCACTCCTAGCCAATACTCCCTTCTCAGATCCCAGTATCTAGCCCCCCAGCAGTTGATTCTCAACCTAGCCCTCCACTTCAGCCCAGACTCCTTTAAAGGAAACAGCATCCAGATGCATGCTTACCCCATACTCTGGTTTGAAGAATCCTTGCTTTTCCCACCATGAGTACCAAGCAGCCTCAACATACTGGGGGCTATAGGAGTCAGGCATGGAGCCACTGACATCTGATGGAGGAGAAGAGAGATCAGCAGGGTCACACTGCAAAATTCTGGGCATAAAAGAAGACAGAAATAGAAGGGAAAGGACTAGACCTGACTTCAGTGGCCTAGGGAACTGCCAGATAAAGTCCCACTACCAATGCAGGTCAGCAATTTCTCTGCAACTCACTGTCTTGAGAGTTGTCTAGAGCAGTGACAGGTAAAGTAACTTGTCCAGAATCACATAGCCATTATGTCATTATAGTCAAGACAGGACTTGAACCCAAGTCTTCCTAAACCCAGGTCCAACTCTGTCCACTATGATATGCCACCTTTCCTTCTCCCCAGATGGAAGACAAACAGTAGAGAGATGTGGATTCAGCTTAGGAGTCAAGGGAAGGAGATGCTGCTATGTCTTTCTATTTTTCCTGCTCAATACCTTTCTTCTCCCCTGGTGGGGTAGGGATGTCATAAGTTATCACCCCAGGGTCCCGTTTCTCCTTCTTCTCAATTTTTGGCTTCTTCTGTATGGGAAAGAGATGATTCAGATCCTGTTCTAGGGCACCCCTAACATCAGCCCCTTCTACCTCCCTTTTTTTCCCAAACCCTCACCTCCCCAGGGGGTGGCTGATGTAGCTGGTTCTTTTGCTTCTGTTGAAATTTCTCCAGTTTTTCCCTCTTCTTTGCTTCCTTTTTCAGCTGGGCAGCAGTCTTGGGGGGCCCAGAAGCTTCAGAGCCTGAAAAAAAAGTTCAATCCTCTGAGAGTCTTTGCTGAAAGTAGCTTTACATTTCAGATAAGAATCAGAAAATGTTAGCCTGGTACCATTTTGCTCATCGATTCCTCCTCTACCATTTGACTATCTCACCTCTTCCTATATCTTTATACCACTTCTCTTGCTTATTCAGCCAAGGACAGGAAGTGAGCTCCATAGAGGAGGGAGACTGAGAATATCACACAGCATAGTACAAGGAGCTATGAATTTGGAATCATAGGACCTGGGCTAGTCACTTAAATTCTTTAGGCTTTTTTTCTCATTCGCAAAATGAAAGAGTGAACTAGACTGCTTCTAAGGTCCTGTCTAACTCTAAATCTGCAATCCTACAATTCTATGATCCATTCAGCCTCCTCTTCTCCAGTCCTTACCTGGTTGCTGTGGGAGAGGCCGTACCCCTGTGCACAGGGACACTTCCCCTAACACAGCTCGAAATTCTGGCTGCTGGATGCATGTCATGAACCAGCGGCTCACATTATTCCAAGCCCAGCGAGCAGGAGGGTCTAGAACCTAGGGAGGAGGTATAGAGGGTCATATGAAGGGAAGGTACAGCACACCCCCTAACACAACCAGACTGCCCCAAACTTCCCTCTTTTTGCCTCTGTACATTGTCCTGACACTGACCCTTTTTATTTTGCCCTCTCCTAAATCTGGTTTCTTTCCCCAAACAATCCTCTTCCTCAGTCCACCCCAGAACAACTCACATAGCGGAATGGTAGCAGAAGGGCTGTAACAGCTGCCAAGTCAGCCAAAGTGGGGGCTTCCCCTGCCAAATATGTGTGTAGTCTCAGTCTCTCCTCCAACGGGCCCAGTGCCTGTCCCAGGGCTCCCAAAGCTGCCTGAGAAGGAACAAACAGGAGGTGAAAAGGGAGGCAGTAATGGAATTATAGTCAAAAGAAATCTGGGTAAAAATTCCACTTGAGATATCCTGAGACCATCATTCGGTTCAGTCATTTTTCAGTTGAGTTTGACACTTTTGTGAGCCCATTTAGGGTTTTCTTGGCAAATATACCAGAATGGTTTGCCATTTTTTTCTCCAGCTCATTTTATATATGAGGAACCAAGGAAAACAGGGTTAAGTGACATGCCCAGGGTCACATAGCTAGTAAGTGTCTGAGTCCCAGATTTGAACTCAGGCCAGCATTCCATCTACTGTGCCACCTAGCTGTTCCCTAAAGACCACAGGCAAGTCATTAACCTCTTTGCCTTTGCCACAGGTAAAATGGGACTAATAACTAAGGTGCCTAGCTCAGAAAATTATTGTGAAAAGCAACAGAGATAACGTAAAATATCTTCTAAATACTGAAGTGCTACATAAATGTCAGCTATGATTATTTCCCCTCCCTCCTCCCAGGAGTCACTCCCATCTTAGTGCTTAGTGTTCTCCAGAAATCAGACTTTTGTCCTACCTACAAGACAAAAGGCCTAACTCTGGTCTTGGTCCCCTTTTCCCTCATCTTGTTTCCTAACCACTTAAATTCTATTCTCTCTACTGCTGTCTTCACTTCATCTCTCCCCTCCCCTTCAAATCAGTTTCTACTCATCATTCTCATCCTGTCCTCTTTTGTCTAATTTAAAAGCTAAATTAACAAGTCATAATAATGGTAATTAGGACTGAGTTATAGAATTAATGCTGATTTTCATTAGTGTATGGAATTTCCACACCAGTAGTGTCTGGCACCAATGAAATCACAAGTCTAAGAAAAAAAAAGATACCTGTAGTAGAGGATTTTAATGTTTACAAACAAAATTTATATACACACACACATACACACATATAAAACGAAAGAGACAGAGACAGAGAGTGAGAGGGTTGGGGGGAGGGAGAGAATGTGTGTGTGTACATATACATACTTAGGTGTGTTTATGAATATCCTTTGGGCCTCAAAATAATCCTGTAAAATAGTTGGTAGTATAAGTACCCCAACTTTGCAGATGAATAAATAATCTCTGGCTCTGGAAGATGACACTTGAGGTCACATCTGGGAAGTACTGGTTCTAGGACTTCCTAAGTGTTCCAATTCTAAATCTAGTACTCCTTTCACTCTACTTGTCTCAGCATCTTCTTTCCCACCCCAAGATCCACCCTCTAGTTCAACCTTTTCCATTTTCCTCCCATCTCCCCAATTTCTTCCCATGACCCCCTCTTCACCTGAGGGTCCTGGACTGGGTTCCGAAGCCCTAAAGCAGGTAGTGTGGCCCCACAGGCAGCAGGCACAAGTTCTCCATCAGCATAGCTGACCCACTGTTGGACAAGGGTAGCTCCCTTGCTCCCTCCAGGACCCCCCATCCCTGCAGGCCACAGCAGTTGGGCAACAGCTGCTGCTCCCCACACCCTCAGGCCCCCTGGTCCCTGCTCCAGGACTGGCAGACGAGGTGGTGGAATGGAAGTTCCACTGGTAGGTGGTGGCTGGAGGCAAACCCGGGGAGGAGGCCCTCCCCACCCTGGGCCAGGGCCAGATTCCCCATATCGTGCAGCAATCAGGGCCCGGAGGCTGGGGAAGGCATCAGGGTGAGGAGAGACATATAGGATAGACATAGTCCCCCGGTGTGGCAGGAGTCTCTGCCACACTTGCTGAGACCTGGGGGGGAAAAAAGAAAAGACTTAAGGGAGAGAAAGGACACAAAGGGATCTCAAAGAACAAAGAGGACAAAACTTTGGGCTACCATGCTTCACTAGAACTCTACGCCAACTCCCCATTCCCTACAAATGAATAAAACGGCAAAATTTGTGAATTGGGGTTGGGGTGCAGATAATAAAACACGGGATGAGGAGTAAACCTGGGTTTAGTGAACGATCCTAAAGCCACTATCACTATCAAGAACCATTTCCTCTCTTGTACCCCCATCCCTTTGGGCCCTGTCTCCAAAGCCACAGCAAGGAAGAAGATGAGGACACTGGAAGAGAGGCTTAAATCCCATCTCCGTGTCCCTTAAACGGAGGTTTATGGGGGTGGGGGGGTTGTGCAGGTGATGAGCACAGGACGAAGGGTGGTTAGGGAGCAGTGAGGGGCCGAATGAGGATGCTGATCATTTCGCTTGTGGACCCAAGTGTAGGGGAGCTGATGTTTAGAATCTAAACATCTAGATTATAAACGGAAAGGGGAAGACCGCTGGGCGATACTGAAGGAAATCGACTGGGGTCAGGGACAGGGTGAATCGTGGATAACAATCGTGGATTCATCTCCGGACTACCGAGAGGGCCAGGCCGGGGAAGAGCATGGGGGTGAGGGGGGGGGTCAGGGGGCGTGGGGGATTGGTGCGAAGACTGGCCGGTAACTTCCAAGCTATCTAGACCAGTAAAGAGCCTAAGGAGAAGGGAAGCAGATGAAAACGACCTTCCAGGATGATGGGGCCGTACCCTGCAGCGGGGCGGCGGCGGTAGCTCGGGTCCTCCCCGGCTACCTGCGAATACCGGCTCCGGCCAAAGCCGCGACTCCGTCCACGTGTCTCACAGCCTTTGTGACAGACGACCACTTCCGGGTTCTTCGAAGGACCCCAGGTTTCATAGCTGTTTGGTTTAGAGCCTGTTCCGAAAAAAAAAAAGAGTCGGGGTCCCGGCGGAGAAGGGACGGGACGGGTTGGAGACAGGCTTGGGGAGGTATAGATTTCGTTACTGGAAGGGGCCTGACCCTCGTTGGGGTAATCAGGGATTGTTGGTAGGGGGCGGGAGAAGCTAGCGTTGGTGGTAGGGTGGGGCGGATCTTAGGTCCTGAGGGGTAAGGCTCTGGATCTGGCGGCTCCAACTGCTGCCCTATCCTCTAGGCGGGAGGGGGTGGGGCTCTCATTTAACAATCCCCTTAGGCTGGGCCTTAGAAATACGCACAAGCCGCCGGGAGCTCTTGCCATATTTCTTCTGTTAAGGTCTGTGGCAGGCCCAGACCTACGCCTGTAAACTCATTGGCCTAGTGTATTCCCTTTCAGGGCGACAGGTTCCCTTGGATGGGTGTCCTGGTCACACATTTGGTTTCCCACAGTAGGAGGAATTAAGTAAAGCTCAGTCAGTTAACAAGTATTTAAGTACCTACTATGACAGACTTTAGGGATACAAATTTAAAAAGTGCACAGTGATGGGGAACCTGGGTTGGGGAGTGGAACACCACTAGGGAACCAGTCTCTTGGAGGCAGTGCCTGAGCTGAGGCTTAAAGGGAGTCAGTTGAAATTGAAAAGGGAGACAAGTACAGGGATGTGGTGCTGAGGGCAGCCAGTGCAAATGGAGGGTCCAGAGGAGGGAATGTCCCAGGAACATCAAAAAAGGACAGTTTGACTGAAATGTAGGGTGCATTGAGAGTAATGTGTTATTAGCATGGCAAGATGGGATGGACTGACCTCAAATTGTGAAGGACTTTAAATGCCACACCAGAGGAGTTTGTATTTTATCCTAAAGGTGAGGGGGAGACATTGGTTTCTTGAACATCTACTCAAGTTGTGGTCAGCCGGGTTACTTTAGCATTATCAGTTTGGCAGCTGTTGTAGGGGTTTACTGAAGTGAAAGTGGAGGTAGGAGCCAATTAGGCTATTGAAATAGTCCAGATAAAAAATGATTGGAGGTCTGAAAGGGCAGGGTCAAGAAGCATTTATTGATTTATCGACTATGCACCTGGCTAAGGGTTGGGGACACAAAAGCAAAATCCCTGTTCTTAAGGGGCCAAGTCTTATGGGGGGTGGGGAGGGAGAGAGACAACATGGAAACAATTATGTACCACCAAGACATCTACAAAATAAATTGGAGATAACATCACTAGCATTGAGAACTGGGAAAGGTGTCTTGCAGAGAGTAGGGTTTTAGCTGTTACTTGAAGGAAACCAAGGAAAGTGAGAGGCAAAGATGAATGAGAATTATTGGCATGGAAGACAGCCAGGAAAATGGAAGAGTTTGAAGATGGAGTGTCTTATGTTCAGAACCACAAGGTGTAACCTAATGCAGCAGCAGATTCCCAAAAGAATGCTACTGTGAACAGCTTTTAAGGTTTGGATAACACAGTAATAGTGAACACTCTGTTCCATTACAAATCAAGGTTCAGTATGTGTGGAATGAGTGAAAACTTCTCAATCTGGGGTTGTTAACCTTCCCTTCCCCCTCTTCCATGGCTGCTGTCAATCACTTTTACCTTCCTTTGTTTTCCCACCTTGGTGGGACCCTCCCTCCTCTCTTCTCTTGCTGTCCCAGTTGAGAAGAATTTGGTGAGGTATGCCTCTCCACCAATGAGAGGTGAAACAGTTGGGAAAGGGGGCTTGACTAAGTTAAGTTATAAATTCTGGTTCTATCCTTTGAAACACACCCTCTCCTCCATGTTCAGGCATGGGGCAGACTGCCCTCTTCTCCCAGGGAAGAGAATAAACTCCTGTTCTTATCCTAAGACATCTCTGAATTTACTTTTTTACTAAATTAAGGATGAAGGGTATTTTTCAACCCAAACAAGTTTAATATTCACAATATACTATTCACAACATTACATCTTATCAAAGAAAATCATAATATAGTGTTCATAACAGCTTAACATTAGCATGGCCACACAGTTTTCACTACAGTGACCACAATATTTAGAACAAGGAACAAAAGAATAATCACCTGGTTTCCCTAAGCAGGGAAACCCTTCTCACTTAATCATTCAATCAATCAATTCACAATGTATCGATCTTCCACTTGTGGGGCAACTATTAACTTAATCAGTCACTATACAATAATCAAACTTCCACTCATGGCGCAACCATTAACTTAATAAGTCACTCATCTAGCAGTCAGTTGCTAAGCTAGATTCCTAATTACTAAATATCATTAGTTACTAATACAGTCATTAGAAAACCACACAAACTCTCTACCCCTTGGTGTCCAGAAAACTTCAATTTGTCCAAGGGGAGGCCTTTTCTTCATCTTGACTCTGGGTGGTCTCTCTGATTCCCTGGAGCCCCTTCCATGGTCCCAGCTCCCTCCTGAATCCACTGA
Source organism: Pseudocheirus occidentalis (assembly GCA_028646575.1). NCBI lineage: Eukaryota > Metazoa > Chordata > Mammalia > Diprotodontia > Pseudocheiridae > Pseudocheirus > Pseudocheirus occidentalis. The sequence continues at coordinate 198,607,037 of CM053593.1, read as the reverse complement.
ACAGTCACCTGGATACAGAAGCAGACAGCTGCCGGGTTCTTGTCCAGTCCTCACAAGTAGTCAGCTCCCAGATCCTTGTCCAGTCCTCAGGGCAATTCCCAGCACACACTGAAGTTCACAGTTCAGCACATCAGCACATCTCAAACCCTTCACCATTTCTCTTGCCTGAAACCCAAGGCTCAGCCAGGCCATGAAGAAATAAAGTCTTATCTTGGTCATGCTTCTTCAGTCTTCCAGCAGTTCAGCTGACCCTAGGACCCAGAAGGAATATGAGATGGCCTTCTGGATGGCCTTCACTGGATTCTGGTCTCAGGAAAACTCTGACATTTGTCAATCAGCTTCCATATGCTGGGAGAGAAACTCTCTATGTCTCTGTCTCTGTCTCTGTCTCTGTCTCTGTCTCTCTCTCTCTCTCCCCCCTCTCTCTTTCTCCCTCTCTCAAGAAAACTCCAACTCGCTTCCAGCAGCCCAGCTCCCAGATGCTGAGACAATCCTGCTTCCTCCACAGGAAAATTCCAATTCTGTCTCTATAATTCTTCTTTATATTATATACAGCACTGGCCTCCTGTTTCAGCTAATAGCCTTTTTCCATGTCAACAGGGGAATTCAACAGTGGACAGGGCTCACACCTTACATACTTAGCCCTGAGTTACTAAGTGCTACTTAGCCCTAAGTTACTAAGTGCTAAGTATCTGATAAGCTGATTACTATTACACAAGGAACCCCTCATCACTGGATCACAAAATAGTGGAGGGGAGTAAGATGTCAGATGTTTGAAAAGAGCAGGGCATCAGGTTGGAAAGGGCATTAAAAGCCAAACAAGTCTTTATACTTGATCCTAGAGCTGATGGGTATCGTTTTGACTGAATTGGGGAAGAGGGTGTTGCAGACCAACCTAATCAGTTTGTCAAATAAATGGAGGATAGATTGGAGTGGAGAGGGAGACAGGAAGATCAACCAGCAGTCCATCATAGTAGTGCAGTTATCAGGTGATGAAGGGCCTGCACCAGGGGAGTAGCATTGTCAGGGGAAGTGGGGTGAGGAGGATAAAGCGAGTACTCAAACATAACACTAGGTTTAGAGTCTAGGAATGGGAGACTGGTAGTACCCTGGACAGTAAGATGGAAGTTAGGAAGAAGGGAGGATTTGGCTAGAAAGGTAATGGGTTAAATTTTGGACATGATGAGCTTATGATGTCTATGGATATGTCTACCCATTCTGAGAGAGTGAGATCAGGAGAGATGAGGTCAAGAGAGGTTAGGGCTGAATGAGTAGATCTGGGATCACTAAGATGATCATTGAAACCATGGGAATCTGATAGGATCACCATGGTAAACAGTACAGAAGGAGAAGAGAAAGAGGGTCCAGGACAGAGCTCTGGAGGAACCCTCATAGTTAGTTGTGGTGTAGGAGCAAGGGTTGGATTTGAGAGACACCGAGAAAGTAGAACTTAATAAAACTTGACAACTCTCTGGCTATGGAGGATGAGTGTGAAAAGCTGAGGATGACTCCTAGGTTTCAAATGGATATTGAAGAACAATGGTGTCTTTGACAGAAACAGGGAAGTTATGAGTGGCTTTGTGAGAAAGAGAATAAGTTCTGTTCTGGACAAGTTGAGTAGGAAATGCTGTGAGAAAGCAGTGGAGATGTCAAACACCTGGCTAGAGATTCATGGACTAGAGTTAGGAAGAAAGATGAATGCTGTGTACAAAAATATTTATAACAGCTCGTTATGTGGTGGCAAAGAATTGGAATTGGAAATTGAGGGGAGGTCCATCAACTGGGGAATGGCTGAACAAGTTGTGATATGTCAATGGAATGCTACTGTGCTATAAGAAATGATGAGCAAGATTTCAGAAAAACCTGGAAAAGCTTGAATGAACTGGTGCTGAGTGAAGTGAGCAGAACCAGGAGAACATTGTACACAGTAACAGTCACATTGTTCAATAACTGACTTTGATAGACTTAGCTCTTCTCAGCAGTGCAAGAATATAAGACAATTCCAAAAAACTCATGATGGAAAATGCCATACACATCCAGAGAAAGAACTTTGGAGTCTGAATGCAGATTTTATACATGTAAGTTCTATTTGCATACTATTGGCTCTCCTTTTGTTTTGTTTCTTCTTTCTCATGGTTCCTCCCATTAGTTTTAATTCTTCTTTACATTATGACTAATGTAAAAATATTCTATATGAATGTATAAGTAGAGCTTATATCAGATTGCATACCGTCTTGGAACTATAACCAAAGGAAAAGGGGAGAAAATTTAAAACTCAAAATCTTATGAAAGTGAATGTTGAAAACAAAAAACAAATAGATTATTTTTTTTTTTTGTCTTTTTTTGGAGGGCAGTTGGGGTTAAGTGACTTGCCAAAGGTCACATGGCTAGTTTTTTTGGGTTAAGTGTCTGAGGCCGGATTTGAACTCAGGTTCTTCTGACTCCAAGGCCGGTGCTCTATTGACTGTGCCACCTAGCCACCCCTTGGTTTGTTTTTATTTTAATACATTATTTTTTAAAAAAGAAAAATGAATGCTGGAGATGGTGATTGTGAATCATCTATATAGAAATTTGAATACAAAGGAGGTGACAAGATCTCCAAGAGCAAAAATCAGGGAGCAAAAGTCAGTTCTGGAATAAGTACTTACTAAGTATTATGGGCTAGGCACTGTACTATGCTTTAAGGATACAATTACAAACTTGACAATCCCACCCTTAAAGGACTTATATTCTAATGTGGGAAAGAAAATACGTTAGAGTTTGAATGCAAGGTGCAGGGGATAAAGAGCAAGGTGGCTGGTAAAAGAGGCGAAATCCAGGAAGTAAGTCGAGTTAGGAGTGATACACCCACTTGTTCTGTTGTGACTGAATGCTTCTTGACCCCATTTGATAAAGATTGCCAAGTGGTTTGCTATTTCCAGCTCATTTTACAAATGAAGAAGCTGAGGCACTAGTGTCTAAGGCTGGGTTTGAACTAAGGTCTTCCTGATTTTAGGCCCAGGCTCTATCCCACTATGCCACCTAGTTGCCTGAATATACCCACACAGTAAAGCAAAACATGGATAAGTCTTCAAAAGGGACCTAGAGTTCAACAGGCAGTAAAAGTCACAAAGAAGTGATGTCACTGAAACTTAGGGAAGTGAGTATTCAAAAGGAGGTAGCCAGTAGGATCGTATGCTGCATAAAGGTGAAGGATGAGAACTGAAAAAGGGACTATTAGATTTAGCAATCGATAGATCCTTTGTAACTGGAAAAAACAGTCTTAGTAATGTGGTAAGGCTGCAAGCCAGATTACAAAGTGAGAAGTTAACAAGCTGAAACAAGGTGTAGTCAGGTTTGTTTTTTTTTTCCTGAGGGTACTAATTGAGGGGATAATTTTTTAAGAATAAAAATGGTCAAAGGATATGAACAGGAAGTTTTCAGATGAAATTAAAGCTATTTATAGTCATATGAAAAAATGTTCTAAATTACTTTTAATTAGAAAAATGAAAATTAAAGCAACTTTGAGGTATGACCTCACACCTATCAGATTAGCTAATATGATGGAAAAGGAAAATGACAAATGTGGGAGATGTGGGAAAACTGGGACACTGATGTATTGTTGGTGGAGTTGTGAACTGATCCAGCCATTCTAGAGAACAATTGGAACTATAACCAAAGGGCAATTAAACTGTGCATATTCTTTGATCCAGCAATACCACTACTAGGTCTATATCTTAAAGAGATCATAAAAAAGGGGAAAAGACTTACATGTATAAAAATATTTATAGCAGCTCTTTCTGTGGTGGCAAAGAATTGGAAATTGAGTGGATGCCCATCAATTGGGCTAAACAAGTTGTAGTATGTAAATGTAATGGGATACTATGTGCTATAAGAAATGATGAGCAAGAGGATTTAAAAATAACCTGGAAAGACATATATGAACTGATGCCGAGATAAGTCAGCAGAACCAGGAGAACACTGTATACAACAGCAGCAGTGTGTGATGAACAACTTTTAGACTTAGCTCTTCTCAGCAATGTAGTGATCTAAATCAATTCCAAAAGACTCATGATGGAAAATGCTATCCACATCCAGAGAAAGAACTATGGAGTCTGAATGCAGATTGAAACCTACTATTTTCTCTTTTTTTTCTTTCTTCTAGTTTTTCCCTTTTATTCTGATTCTTTTTTTTTTTTTTGGCTTTCTGGAGGGCTGTTGAGGTTAAATGACTTGCCCAAGGTCACATGGCTAGTAAGTATAAAGTATCTGAGGCCAGATTTGAACTCAGGTCCTCCTCACTCCAGGGCTGGTACTCCATTCACTGTACCACCTTGCTGCCCCCTGATTCTACTTTCACAATATGACTGATGTGGAAATGTTTAATATGATTGTACATGTATAGCCTGTATCAGCCATCTTAGGGAAGAGGGAGGGGAGAGAGAAAAATTGGAACTCAAAATTTTATAGAAGTGAATATTGAAAACTAAAAATAAATTTTAAAAAAGTATAATTAAATTTTTAAAAAACCAGTAATATTGTGCAATGATCAACTATGATCGACTTAGCTTGGAGGCAAAGCCAAGAAGGCAGAGACTCACCTGAGTTCTCCCCCATATCCTTTCAAATACTTTTAAAAAATTACTCTAAACAAATACTAAAGCAGCAGAACCCACAAAAAGATGGTGTGAAACAAATTTCCAGCCTAAGACAACTTGGAAGGTTGGCAGGAAAGGTCTGTTGCACCAAGGTGATAGAGGAGTACAATCCAGCACTGTCCATGCCTGCCACAAAACTGGCCCAAGCAAACCAGGAGCAGGCCTTCGAAGTGAATGGATCAATAGCGGCAGCGGCTGCTTCTAGAGCTTTCAGCCCACAGATAGAAAGAGGGTTCCTTCTGGTCAGAAGGAAATTGCAGGGGTCTTCTTTCTAGTACTGAGGCAGGACTCTGTTGTTTTGCCCATACTTGGATGTAGGCCACAATCCCAAGGCAAAGGAGGAGCACTAGCCCAGCAGAGCTGGCAGCCACAGTGGAAAGGTAACCTCCTCACAGTTCCAGGCAGAAAAAAGTGTGTGTGGTCACTCACAGACCGAAACACAGGCCAGGAGAGGAGTAAACACCTCTACTTAGATCATACCACTTTGGAAGTACAGAAAACTTAAAGGTTCCTGTCAGGTATCTCTGAAAACAGCTACACAAAACCCTTCCAGCTTGGGACAGTGTGCCCTCCACCCTGGAAACAAGCCCTACTTTAACAAAGAATTAAAAGTCAACTAATAGACTGGAAAAATGAGCAAACAAGAGGAAAAAAACTCTGACTACAGAAAGTCATTAGGGTGACAAGGAATATCAAAACATAAACTCAGAAGAAGACAACACAGGCAAAGCTCTTATATACAAAGGCTCCAAGAAAAATATGAATTGATCTCATGCCATAGAAGAGCTCAAAACAGATTTTGAAAATCAAATAAGAGAAACAGGAAAAATTGGGAAGAGAAATGAGAGTGATACAAGACAATAATGAAAAACAAGTCAACTGATTGGTAAAGAAGACACGGAGACACACACACACACATACACACACACACACAACATGAAGAAAATAACACCTTAAAAAACAGACTAAGTGAAATGGTAAAAGAGGTCCAAAAAGCCAATGAGGAGAAAGCCTTTAAAAGTAGAACTGGCCAAATGGAAAAGGAGGTCCATAAGCTCATAGCAGAAAATAATTCCTTAAAAATTAGAATGAAGCAAATGGAAGCTAATGATCAAACAAAACCAAAAGAATGAAAAAATAGAAGACAATGTGAAATATCTGACTGGAAAAACAATTGACTTGGAAAATAGATCCAAGAGAGATAATTTAAAAATTACTGGACCTCCTGAAAGCCATGATAAAAATAAAAGAGCCTAGACATCATCTTTCAAGAAATATCAAGGAAAACTGCCCTGATATTCTAGAATAACAGGATAAAATAGAAATCAAAAGAATCTACCAATTACCTCCTGAAAGAAAACCCAAAATTAAAACATCCAGAAATATTATAGCCAAATTCCAAAATTCCCAGGTCAAGGAGAAAATATTGCAAACAGCCAAAAAGAAACAATTCAAGTACCATGAAGCCACAGTCAGGATAACACAAGATTTAGTGATTTCTCCATTATAGGATTGGAAGGCTTAGAATATGATATTCCAGAGGGCAAAGGAGGTAGGATTATAACTGCCAATCATCTACTCAGCAAAAGGTGTAATCATTCAGAAAAAATAATTGAAATTCAGTGATAGAGGACTTTCAGGAATTTTTGATTAAAAGACCAGAGCTGAATAGAAAATGTGATTTTCAAATACAAGGGTCAAGACAAGCATAAAAAGGGAAACAGGAAAGGGAAATCATAAGGGACTTAATAAGGTTAAACTGTTTACATTCCTAAATGGGAAGATGATATTTGTAACTTATAAGGCCTTTCTCATTATTAGGGCAGCTGGAAGGAGTATATATAGACAGAGTGCACACGAGTGAGCTGAATATGGAGGGACATCTAAAAAATAAAATTAAGGAATGAGAAAAGAATGTACTAGAAGAAATAGAAAGGTAGAGGTAGAATGGGGTAAATTACCTCACATAAAAGAGGCAAATGGAGAAGAAGGGGGATATGGGGGGGAATAAGTGAACTTTACTCTCCTCAGAATTGGCTCAAAGAGTGAATAACATTCACACTCAACTGGGTATAGAAATCTGTTTTACCCTATAGGAAATTAGCAGGGGAAGGGGATAAGAGAAGGGGGTAAGTGATAGAAGGGAGAGAGTAGTCAAAAGCAAAACACTTTCAAGGAGGGACAGGAAGAAACGAGAGAGAGAATAAAATAAATGTCAGGGGAAGGGGAGGATAGGATGGAGGGAAATACAGTTAGCAATAGTAGCTGTGAAAAAAATTGTTTCCCTTTTTTTCTTCGCTTTTTTTTTTTGGAGGGGGGACAGCAGGGCAATTGGGGCTAAGTGACTTGCCCAAGGTCACAGGGCTAGTGTTAAGTGTGTGAGGCCAAATTTGAACTCAGGTCCTAGCCCCTGTGAAAAAAATGTTGAAGCATGTTTTTCTGATAAAGACCTCATTTCTCAAACATATCAAGAACTGAGTCAAATTTATAAAAAATAAGAGCCATTCCCCAATTCATAAATGATCAAAAGATATGATCAGTTTTCAAATGAAATAATCAAAGCTATCTGCAGCCATATGAAAAAAAATATATATATTTTTAAATAATCTGGGGATTTATTCCATTAGACACTGTCCAAGTTAGGGTTTATTTCCCCTTTCAGGGTTTGATCTTTCTTAAGTAGAACTCAAGCTCTTTGCCCTCGAGGACGTAGCCATCTGCTCGGCCACACTGGCTTGGCCTTGATACAATGCATGCAAGGAGCTTGCCCTGCTGCAACTGTTCCTCCAGAAGCGAGTTTATCTTGGCATTCTTCTTCCGCTCCTCATATTTCTTCTGGATCTTCTGTGACCGCTTTTTATTAAAAATTTCTTCCTCCTCAGGAGTCAGCTTGGTTCCCTTCTTCCGGCCCAATGGCAGTGCATAGTGGGGCTCATACCACTGGCAGTATGGGGTGCTATCAACTGGGGGGGAGTCATCTTAGTGTTGGCAGGAGGCCGGCCCAGCTCATACTTGCGCTTCTTGTGGTACGGCTTGTGCTTGCCCCCGGTCTTGTGGTGCTTGTGCCAATTGTCCCGGGAGATCCCTGTGGTTGGTGTGAGCTGCAGAGCTGAAAAAATATATATATTTTTTTCTTTTTGGAGGGCAGTTGGGGGTTAAGTGACTTGCCCAAGGTCACACAGCTAGTTTTTGTGTTAAGTGTCTGAGGCCGGATTTGAACTCAGGTCCTCCTGACTCCAGAGCCAGTGCTCTATTCACTGCGCCACCTAGCTGCCCCTGAAAAAATATTCTAATTCACTATTGATTAGAGAAATGAAATTTATTTTTTAGTTTTTTAAACTTGCAAAATAAAAGGTCAGTCTTTTTTATTAACTTAGTTTTCAATATTCACTTCCACAAGATTTTGAGTTCCAAATTTTCTCCCCATTTCTCCCCTCTGTCCACCCAAAGATGGCGTGCATTCTGACTGCCCCTTCCCCCAGTCTGCCTGCCCTTCAATTGCCCCCCCCCTTCCCTTCTATTTTCCTGTAGGGCAAAATAGATTTCTATACCCCATGGCCTGTATATCTTATTTCCCAGCTGCATGTAAAAATAATTAACATTTAAAATTTTTGAGTTACATGTTCTCTCCCTTCCTCCCTCCCTCCCCACCCTCATTGAGAAGACAAGCAATTCGATATAGGTTATACATGTGTAGTCATGCAAAACACTTCCCTAACAGTCATGTTGTGAAAGACTATATTTCCTTCCATCCTATCCCAAACATTTATTCTTTTCTCTCCTTTGACCCTGTTCTTCCTCAAAAGTGTTGGCTTCTGATTACCCCTTCCTCCCTTTTACCATCCCCCCTTTTATTCTCTTCCCCCTTACTTTCCTGTAGGGTAAGATATCTTGAGTGTGTATGTTATTCCCTCCTCAAGCCAAATTCAATGAGAGTAAGGTTAACTCATTCCCTCTCACCTTCCCCTCTTCCCCTCCATTGTAAGAAATTTTTCTTGTCTCTTTTACATGAGATAATTTACTCTATTCTACCTTTCTCCTTCTCCCAGTACATTCCTCTTACCCCTCAATTTTATTTTTTAGCTATCATCCCTTCATATTCAGCTGTCTGTATACATATTATATATACATATGTACACACACATACATATTAAAACAATCTGAGGTACTATTTCATACCTATTAGATTGGCTAATAGGACAGAATGGGTAAATGACAAATGTTGGAGGGGATGTGTAAAAAATGAGACATTAATTTACTGTTGGTGTCGTGAACTGATTCAACCATTCTGTACAGCAATTTGGAACTATGCTCAAAGAGCTATAAAACCATGCATACCCTTTGACCTAGCAATACCACTACTAGGTCAGTATCCCAAGAGATTAAAAAACAAAAGAAAAAGACCCTTAAGTACAAATATATTTATAGCAGGTCAAAGAATTAGAAATTGAGGGGATGCCCCTCAGTTGGTGAATGGCTGAACAAGTTGTGGTATGTGATTATGATGAATTATTATACTATAAGAAATAATGAGCAGGGTGGCAGCTAGGTGGCTCAGTGAGTAGAGCACCGGCCCTGGAGTCAGGAATACCTGAGTTCAAATCCAGCCTCAGACACTTAACACAAAAAAACCAGCCGTGTGACCTTGGGCAAGTCACTTAACCCCAACTGCCCTCCAAAAAGCAAAAAAAAAAAAAAAAAAGAAATAATGAGCAGGATGCTCTCAGAAAAACCTGGAAAGACTTTCATGGGCTAATGCAAAGTGAAAGGTACCCTGTACAAAGTAACAGCAATATGTAAGATGACCAGCTATGAATGACTTAGCTATTCTCAGCAATACAATGATCCAAGACAATTCTGAAGGACTCATGATAAAAGATGCTATCCATCACCAGAGAAAGAACTGATGGTATCTGAATACAGATTGAAGCATACTTTTTTTTACTTTATTTTTCTTGAGTTTTTTTGGTCTGCTTTCTTTCACAACATGACAATTATGGATATGTTTTGCATAACTACACATGTATAACCTTTATCAAATTGCTTACATTCTCAATGAGGGTGGAGAATGGAGAGGGAGGGAATTTGGAATTCAAAAGTTTCAAAAACAAATGCTGAAAATTTTTTTTACGTGTAATGGGGGAAAAAATAAAATACTATGATTGACTTAGCTCTTTTCAACAATACAATGAACCAACACAATTCCAAAAGATTCACGATGGAAAATATTATCCATATCTAGAGAAAGAACTGATGGAATCTGAACGCAGATCTAAGCATACATACTATTTTCACCTTTTTCTTTTCCTTTTGTTTTTTCTTCCAAAATATGACTAATGTGCAAATGTTTTACATGATTGTACAAGTTTAGCCTGTTAATCAGATTGCTTACCATCTTGTGGAGGGGTGAAGAGAGGGAGAAAAATCTGATACTTAAAATAAAAAAATGAATGTTGAAAAAATTTTCTTTACATGTAATTGGAAAAAATAAAATACTATTAAATTTTTTTAAATGAGGGAGACCAGGGATTATTTGTAGTTTGCTAGCAGGATGAGAACCAGTAGATAAAGTGAAGATAAAAAGAGATAGAGGATGACGGAACGTACAAGCCTACAAAATGAGAAGGTCATATGTAGAGGATTTAGTGTTGGCAAGGACCACCTCAGCTTCTGAGACTACAGCAAAGGAAAGAATAAGAGATGATGCCATGCCAATATCAAGTAAGGATTTGGGGAAAGGGGGCTTGACCTTTACCAAACCTGTGGGTTGACTGCCTCAGCACAGGTAACTGGAAAAAAACTGCAGTAAGTTTTTCTTATAAAAGACTTATATTTAAGACATATAAAGAACTGATTCAAACTTAGAAAAGCCATTCTCCATCAGTCTGAACAAAAGATATGAACAGGCAGTTTTCAGAGGAAGAATTCTCTAGGCTTTCAACAATTACAATTACAATTTTAAAATACTTTAAAATCACTAATAGACTCATATTCTTACAGATCTGATGAAATTCTTCATATATTTTTAGCTATGAAGAGCAAAATGAGCAGAACTAAGAGAACATGGTATGCAGAAACAGGAATATTGTTTTAAGAATGACCTTGGGCAAATAAGTTATTTTGACCATTATAAATACCCAAAATGACTATAAAGGACATATAAAGATACTATCTATATCCAAAGAACTAGATGTATAGAATAATTTTACATTTATGTACCTATTTGTGTCTAATTATGGCCATCTCTAACAAGAGAGGTACAGGGTGGGGGGCAGGGTGATAAGGGGGAGAAGGGAAGAAAAAAGAAATTTATGTAACTGTTGCATATTTAAAGGGAATATACAAGTTATACACAAATTATACACAGTAGATTAGCAGTTTCATGTGCAATTATCTTTATTATGCTGTTGCGGAAATGCTTGTTTATTCCATAAATTAAATTTTTTAAAAAATCACTAATAACTCCTAGAAATGTTATTGCCAGGTTCCAGAATACCCAGTTAAAGGAGAAAACTATTTGAATACTGTGGAAGCACTATCAGGATAACCCAGGATCTGGCAGCTTCTACACTGAGGGATCACAGGGCCTGGAATATGATATTTCAAAGATTAAAGGAGCTGGGATTAAAACCAAGAATCAACTAC
>CM053593.1:198573277-198595255 GCA_028646575.1 Pseudocheirus occidentalis | reverse complement strand
TCTGCTCTTCTCACTTAGCATCAATTCGTATAAGCCTCTCCAGGTAATTATGAAGTCCATCTCCTTCCCACTTCTTATAGCACAATAGTATTCCATTACATTCATATACCATAACTTGTTCAGCCATTCCCCAATTGATGGGCATCTTAGCCTTTTTTTTTAAATAAGAAAAAAAGTGAGAAAATTATGCTACAGTTTGCACTCAGAGTTCTCACTGTGGAGACAGGTAGCATTTTTTCACCATGAGTCCATTGGAATTGTCTTGGATCATGTTATTGATCAGAATAACCAGTTCTTTAATAGTTGATCATCATTACAACATTACTGTTACTGTGCATAATAATCTTCCAGTTCTCACTTTACTTTGCACCAATTTATATGTCTTCCAAGGTTTTTCTGAAACCGTCTTGATTATTTCTTATAGCACAGTTCCATCACAATGCAGTTTGTTCAGCCATTCCCCAGTTTCTGGGTATCCCCTCAATTTCTAATTCTTTGCCACACAAAAAGAGTTGCTGTAAATGTAGGTCTTTTTCCTTTTTCTCTGATCTCTTTGGAATACTGACCTAGTAATGGTATTGCTGGGCCAAAGGGTATGCTTAATTTTATAGCTCACTGGGCACAGTTCCAAATTGTTCTCCACGGTGGTTGGATGAGCCCACAACTCCACCGACAACTCACTGGTATACCTATTTTTCCTTCATCCCCTCCAGTATTATTTCTGATAGGATTAAGGTGGTACCTCAGAGTTCTTTTAATTTACATTTCTCTCATCAATAGTGATTTACAGCATTTTTTCATATGACTATAGAGAGCTTTGATTTTTTTTCTTCTGAAAACTACCTGTTTATATCCTTTGACTGTTTATCAATTGGGCAATGGCTCTTTTTATAAATTTGACTCAGTTCTCTATGTTCAGTATATATTTGAGAAATGAGGACTTTATCAGAGAAACTTGCTGTAAAAATTTTTTATTTTCATTGTCTGTGGCACCTTTTAGTATAATGCAGTTTTCCTGATTATCTCTTTTAAATTAGGTCTGTTTTTGCTTTTGCTTTCTCTGAGATCATGATTACTACCTCTGCCTTTTTTTTACTTCAATTGAAGCATATTAGATTCTGTTTCAGCCCTTTATTTTAGCTCTCTGTGTGTCTTTCTGTTTCAGATGTCTCTTGTAAACAACTTGTTGAATTATGGTTTCTTTTTTTCTCCCAATTTTTTATTTAGTTTTCTCTTCCATAAGTGTTAAATTTTCTTCCCTTCCCTTCCCTTTTCCTCTCCAACACAGCATGCGGTCTGATAATACATAACACGTACATTCCTATTAAATACATTTTCACATTAGTCATGTTGTATAGAAGAATTATAATGAAATGGAGAAACCATGAGAAAGAAAAACAAAATAAACAAAAAAGAAAATATTCTGTTTCACTCTGCATTCTGGCTCCATAGTTTTTTCTGTGGGAGTGGATGGCATTTACCATCCTGAGTCCTTTGGAATTGTTTTAGGTTCTTGCATTGCCGAGAAGGACTAAGTCTATCAAAATCAGTCATCACACAGTGGCTGTTGCTGTGAACAGTGTTCTCCTGGTTGTGCTCACTTTACTCAGCATCAGTTCATATAAGTCTTTCCAGGTTTTTCTGAAGTCTACTTGTTCATCATTTCTTATAGCACAATAGTATTCCATTACATTCATATACCATAACTTGTTCAGCCATTCCCCAGTTGATGGCCATTCCCTCAGTCTCCAGTTCTTTGCCACCACAAAAAGAACTGCTATAAATATTTTTGTACGTGTGGATCTTTTTCCCATTTTTATGATTTCTTTGGGGTATAGCCCTAGAAATGGTTTGCTGAGTCAAAGGGTATGCACATTTTTATAGCCTTTTGGGCATAGTTCCAAATTGCTCTACAGAATGGTTAGGTTAGCTCATAGTTCCACCAATAATGAATTCATGTTCCAACTTTGCCACATCTTTTCCAGCCTATATAATTTTCCTGTTTTGTCATATTAGCTAATCTGATAGGTATGATGTGATACCTCAGAGTTGTTTTGATTTGCATCTCTAATCAATAGTGATTTAGAGCATTTTTCCACATGAATATACATAGCTTTAATCTCTTTCTCTGAAAACCACTTGTTCATATCTTTTGACCATTTATCAATTGGGGAATGACTCTTATTTTTTTTTATACATTTTTCTCAGTTCTGTATTCAGTACATATTTGAGAAATGAGGCCTTTATCAGAGAAACTTGCTGTAAAATTTTTAATATTTAATGCCTGTGGCACCTTTTAGTATAATGCAGTTTCCCTGATTATCTCTTTTAATTAGATCTATTTTTGCTTTTACTTCCTCTGAGATCATGATTACTACCTCTGTTTTACTTCAGCTGAAGCATATTAGATTCTTTATTTTAGTTTTCTGTGTGTCTTTCTGTTTTAAGTGTATCTCTTGTAAACAGCTTGTTGGATTCTGGTTTCTAATCCATTCTTCTATCTGCTTTCGTTTCGTGGGTGAATTTATCTCATTCACTACTCTAATGACTGTATAATTTCCTTCCTTCCATTAACTTGTTTCTTTTTATTCTGTTCCTCCTCAAAAGTTTATTCTGCTTCTAACCATTGTCTCCTTAAATCCTCCCTCCTTTTTATCACCACCCACCCTGTTCTCTTATCCTCATCCTCTTTTATTTCCTATTGGGTAAGTTACATTTTTATATACAGCTGAGTATATGTGTGTGTGTGTATTCTTTCCTGTTTTAACCAATTTCATGTGAGATTCAAGCATTGCCTGCCATCCTAATCCCCCATTTTCCCTTCTATTATAAAAGTTCTTCATTACGTACTTCTTTTATGTGAGAAAATTTTACCCATTCCACCTTTCCCTCCTCTTTTCTCCCAGTGCATTCTTCTTTCTCCCTTCTTCATTTTTTGGAGGAGATCATTCCAACATCTTCAACTCACATCCCAAACTCCTTTTAACTGTCCTAATGTAATAAAGTTCTTAAGGATTACATGTATCACCTTCCCATATGGGAATGTAAACAGTTTAACTTTTTTGAGTCCTTTATGATTATTTTTTCATGTTGAACTTTTTATGCTTCTCTTGAGCCTTTTATTTGAATATCAAATTTTCTATTTCTATTTTCTACCTCTGCATCAGGAATACTTGAAAGTTCTAAATTTCATCAAGTATCCTTTTTTTTTTTTTTTTTTTTTTTTTTTGCCTTGAAGGATTATACTCAGTTTTGCTGGGTAAGTTATTCTTGGTTGTAATCCTAGCTCCTTTGTCTTCCAGAATATCATATTTTAATTGTTTTATTTCTTTTTTTTTTGCTTGTTTTTTTTTTTTGAGGGGAGGGCAGTTGGGGTTAAGTGACTTGCCCAAGGTCACATGGCTAGTTTTTGTGTTAAGTGTCTGAGGCCGGATTTGAACTCAGGTACTCCTGACTCCAGAGCCGGTGCTCTATTCACTGCGCCACCTAGCCGCCCCAATTGTTTTATTTCTTTAATCTTTCTTTCATTATCCTGACTATAGCTTCATGATATTTGAATTCTTTCTGGCTGTTTGAAGTATTTTCTCTTCAACCTGAGTCCTCAGGAATTTGGCTATACTATTACTTTGAGTTTTCATTTTAGGAACTCTTTCCGGAAGTGATTGGTAGAGTTTTTCAGTTTCTGTTTTATGCTCTGAATCTAAGCTATCAGGGCAGTTTTCCTTGATTATTTTCTTGAAATATGATACCTAGGCTCTTTCTTTGATCATAGCTTTCAGGTAGTCCAGTAAATCTTAAATAATCTCCCTTGAATCTGTTTCCCAGGTCAGTTGCTTTTCTGATAAGATATCTTACATTTTCTCCTGTTTTTTCATTCTTTTGACTTTACTTTGTTGTTTCTTGATGTCTTGTGTAGTCATTAGCCTCCACTTTCCCAATTCTGATTTTTAAGGATTTATTTTCTTCAGTGAGCTTTTGTACCACCTTTTCCATTTGACCTACTTTGCTTTTTAAGAAATTATTCTCTTCATTAGATTTTTGTGCCTCTTTTATCATTTGGCTAGTCGTTTTTTAAGGTGTTCTTTTCTTCAGTATTTTTTTTTTGTGCCTCATAATGCAAGTTATTCATTCATAATTTTCATTATTTTCTTGCATCACTCTCACTTCTTTTCCCAATTTTTCTTCTGCAATTCTTACCTCTTGCTTTAATTCTTCCCAGACATTCTTGTTGATTTAGGATCCAATGAGCACTTTTCTTTGAGGCTTTGTAGCTATTTTAATATTGTTGTTTTCTTCTGAGTCTATGTCTTGGTCTTCCTTGCCACCACAATAACTTTTTATGGTCAAATTAATTTTTTGTTGTTTGCTCATTTTCCCAGCCTACTTCTTGACTTTGAACTTTATGTTAAAGTTGGGTTCTGCTTACCTGGGGGCAGAGAGGCACTGTCCCAAGCTTCAGGCTTTTTTGTGCTGCTATTTTCAGATCTAGTTCTGGAGGTCTGCAAGTTTTTGGTGCTTCCAAGGGGATATGATGAGGGGAGAGGTGTAGTCACTGCTCTCCTGGTCTTTACCCAGGAAGGGCCCCTAATCCCCTGCAGCCACAAGTGCTAATGCTGTCTTTGCCTTAGAACTAAGACCAGACCCCTTATGACTAACCCTCAGTGCTCCTCTCTGCCCTGGAACTGTGATCCAGAACTGTACATGAGTAACAGAGTTGCCAGCCAGTGCCAGCTGTATCTAGTGCCAGCAAAGGGTCCCTTGTAATCTCTTTCTGACCAGTTGTCCAACCCCCTTTAGTGTCTTTGGACTGAGAGCTTCCAAAGCTGCTACTGCTGTGGCTGCTTCAGTGTGTGTGGGCTCTGGACAGGCCTCACAGATTTCTCCTGCTGACCTTTTAAGTGGACTGGAAAAATGTCTCCCACAGAACTTTTCTTGGCTCTGCTGTTCCAAGATTTGATTTGAGGTGTTATTTTAAAGTTGTTTGGAGGGAAATATTGGGAATCTTCAACTGGATGGCTGCTCCTAATTTGCCATTTTGACTCTGCCAGACTCATTTACTGTTGAGAAATTTTTCCTTTTTACTACATCTGATGAAACATTCCTCCAGGAAAATCTTCTCATCCTTATTAAGATACTAGCAGAATGTTTCTTTCATAGGAGAGAATTTTATCTCTCTTTTGTGGAATATAAATCAGGACAATTTTGTCCAAGAAGCAAAGCCTAATATATATTCAATACCATTTGGCTGTGTAGTCAGTGTAGGTAGATAACAACATAAGCCATAGTCTTTGTCCTCAAGGACCTAACAATAGAATTAGGGACAAGACACAAGCTTAACACAGACACTAGTTTAAGGTGGTTTATGAGTTAAGTATCAGTGCTGGGCAGTGTATTCTATAAATATCCATTCTAGGGAGATGTCAGTGACAACAGGAAGAATGAAAGTTTCATGATGGTGTCAGGTAGGGGACTTGGGATGAGCCCAAATTGAAGTTACTAGTCTACAAAATGACTCTAGTTCCTCACCCTTTTCCTTGGGCTAGGAGTTCCCAAACTATTAATGATAGATCATACAAACAGCACATTCTATCTTTTACTGGGTTGAAAATCCAACTATTAACTGCTATCCTTACTGTCTTCCAGCAATGTAGACTCTTGAAAACTATTCTTTTGCTCTTTTTCTGCATAACCATCACATATACAGATGTGCTGATGGTTCAGGATCAGTGTTTTCAGGAAAATCTTCTAAGTTCCTTATTGGGGAAAGATTGGGAATTCCTTTCCTGCCCACTTAAATCACTAAGGCATTCAGCTCTTCCTTAGGCTATAGCAATTCATTAGCATTATACTATTCTTAGAAAATGGAAGATGGCCTTGCTACTCCTCCCCATCATATGCATTGGAATAGTTATCAGTTAATCATAAGTATTAATATACCTACTGTTTGCAAGGCATTATGCTAGATTCTATGGATATGCTAAAAAGGCAAAAATGATAGAGTTCCTGGGAATTAAGATATACAGGTACTGGGGAAGGGAGACCCACCCTGCCGTACCAGAGAGTTAGAGGGGTGTTGGAGGAGGACATAGAAGAGAGCTGATTGGGGTAGGGGGCTATACAGTGGGATTGCTGTTTTAGGGTTGGGGGTAGGGGAAAGACAGGGAGAAAATTTGTAACTCAAAATCTGGTGGAAATGAATGATGTAAACAAGAAAATAAATAAAATAATTTAAAAAAAATAAAGACCTCAAAATGATAGAGTTCCTTTCTTCATGGAGCTTACTTCTAATGGGAGACAACATACAAATAAGAATATATAAAAGATTTGTAAACTAAATGAAAGGTACATTTTTTTGGTGGGAGAAAGATATTAACAGCTAGTAGATTAGGGAAGACATCATGTAGAAGCTGTCACTTAAGCAGTTTTTAAGGAAATAAGTAATTTTCAGAGGTGGAGGTTAGGTGTGAGTGTATTTCAAGCATGGGGGAATCAGGGACAAATGGTACAAAGGTACAGATGGGAGAGACTGTAATGTTTGAAGAACATCCAGAAAAACAGTTTGTCTAGAGTTCTTAGAATGTGGGAAATGGAGTATCTAATCAAATTGGAAAAATAGATTTAAAAGTTCAACAGAAGAGCTTCTATCTGTTCTCAGAGGCAATAGAGAGCTATTTGAGTTTCTTATTGAGTAGAGGTATTACTATTGAGAGGGTAGTATTATACAGTCAGACAGAGGGTAATTTGAGGGGAGAGTTAAAGTTTGGTTTTGAACATGAGTTTGAGATACATGATATCCAATTTAGAGGATATTAATAATGCGTATACTTATTATCTTCTTCCCTTTTTTTCCTCCCCTGAAAATAATAGAAACAACTGTCTGCTTACAATTTTGACTTTAAGAGCTGGCCTGTTGACTTTCACTGGGAGGAACCCAGCAGCCGGTAAGTCCCCTACTCTCCTTTCCCTTGCTTTACTCATGCCTGTCCTACCTCTTAGGGGTTCAGCCATCTTTTCCTTATACTTTCCTCTGTCCTCTGTCTGCTCCCTCCTCCATCCACCAACTCCTGTTCTTCCCTTCCCCCTGCTTCTCAGACATTTCTTAGCATGTCCCTTTCTCAGATACCATTTCCATTAGTGACTCAGGCATCTTAGCCCTTGGTTCTAACCCTGTTTGGTGTCTTCCCTGTCTTGTGTTCTGCCTTCAGGAAGGATTCCCAGCGTGGTCTCTCCCACAAAGGTGTATCTCTGCTTCGAACTGAGCCACTACATCGGGGCACAGCTGATAATTTCCTCAACCGGGTTAAGAAACTCCCCTGTCAGATTGCCAGGTAGAATATTGGGGCTTTTCTGTGGAGGAAGAAACCTGGGATCATAAAATTTAGAGATCTAGCTCAGTTCTTTCATTTTATGTATATGGGGAAGTCTGCTGGGAGTTAAATTACTCCCTAGTTTTCAGATAGGCCTATGTGGTGGGAGGAACTTCTGGAGTTGTGGTAAGTCTGCTGATTGGTTTTGGGAAGACAGGTAATCCTAGTCTATATGATTGTTTGGTGAATCTGCTGAAAAACTCAGTCATTGATGAGAAGGGTGGGACTTTGAAGATGGATAATTTTTGGTGATTAATTGGGGTTTCCATTTAGGGTTAGAAGGATGCTGGCAGGGTATGGTATTTGATAGTATTGGTTGCTTTGCCAGGCCGAGCTTTTTCAAATTGTTCCAGGGAGGGTTATAGCTTGCTAATGATTAGGAGTTGTGTTCAGAATCGGGGGTTCTGAGTGCTTCCTTAAGAATTAATGCATGCCCCCTCTATATTTTCTCATAGTTTTTTGGTGGCACATACTCTGGGACGCCGGATGCTGTATCCTGGTTCTGTATATCTGCTCCAGAAGGCCCTCATGCCCATGCTGCTGCAGGGCCAGGCTCGGCTAGTAGAAGAGGTGAGGCACTCTTGACCTGTTCCTCTCTCCTGAGCATTTCTCTAGCCTCATTGTCTTATCTCACCAGCATCTCTAGACTTAACACATTTTCCCCTTTGTCTCTCAGTTTAATGGTCGACGAGCTAAATTGGTGGCCTGTGATGGTAATGAGATTGATACCATGTTCATTGACCGGAGAGGCATGTCAGGACCTCAGGGACAGAAGTTGGTGAGTTGGAGTTGGGGGATAGGAGAGTGTGATAGGGAATGGGTGCCGGTGTAATTGTGGTATAGATTGCTAAATTTGGAGCTAGGGAGACTTGGGTTCTAATCCTGTCTCTAAAAATTGATGTAAAAATAGACAAGTCACTTAATCATTTTGGCTTTTAGTTTCTTCGTCTATAAAATAAGGAGTCTATACTGGATGACCTTTATTCACATCCCTGGTTCTGATTCTAATCAGAACAAGAGCAGCCCTCAGAGAGAAGCAAAGGGAAGTAGTTTTCTCCTTTGCCTCTGCCCTTCTTTTAAAACCTTACCCTCACCAAAGACTCCTTGATATAGAAAAACAAGTAGATGAATGTTACCTGAAAGGTCCAGAAAGTTACCTTGGGAGACAGCATGGTTCTTTTATGGCTTTGAATTTACCGTATCATGTTAGACAAGTACCTTAATCCTTCTAGGCCTGAGTTTCCTTAACTGCAAAATGGACTGGTAGAACTTAATAATTTCAGAGGTCCTTTCCAACTTTAAATATAGACTGCCCATAATTCTAAAATTGTATTAGTAATAGGACATTAATTATCTGTAATCTAGGAAATACTTAATGAGCAGGTACTGGGTAACCAACTCATTAATAGTTGCTGGATCCTTAGGCAGTAGAAAATATAGATGATTCCTGGCTTTGAAGAGCTTAAAGTCTCCAAATACTGGGTACACACAAATAAAACAACTAGAGAACAAAAGCATAAGTTTGTTCTTTTGTTTTTGAGACTGGGGCTCCCAATCTTGCCATATTTAGAAGTGTAGTGGTCACCAATAGGCCTGATCCCTCTGCCAAATGGCATGGGAGTTTTATCCTCCTTTGCTTTTGACCTGGGCTAGTTTTTAGGCAGCTTGGTGATTCCTCTAATCCCCTACCACTCCCCTCACTCCCCCCCACCCCCTACCACATAATGATGTCCAATTGACAATTTAGATGGCACAGTAGATAGAGCACTGGACCTAGAGTCAGGAATACCTGAGTTCAAATCAGCTTTAGACACCTAGTTGTGTGACCCTGGGCAAGTCACTTAACATCTGTGTGCCTCCTTTGTAAATGAGGTTAGTAAAATAACTCCTCCCTCACAGTGAGGATCAAATGACATAATATTTGTGAAGTACTTTGTAAACCTTGAAGAACTGTATAAATGCTAGTTGCTGTTATAATTATTACCATGACCAATTTTAATTACTGCCTAGTACTAACACTTGCTGGATGTACCATACAGTAGCTCAGAACTTTCTAGGTCAAATGATTCACCAGCCTCAATTTCCCCAATAGCAGGAATGACCAGTTTTCATCACTTTCCTTGGTCCATTTTGTAGACCAGCAGAGCTGGAAAGGATTTTGTTTCCCATTTAGTACAAGAGAGGAAGCATGTCCAGAGGTCAGGTCACACAACTAGTAGATTTTAAATCAGAGCACTTTTCTTCCAGTCTCATTTTCTTGCCACAGCCCTCCCTTGGCCAAGTTGTTCTACAGTGCAATTCAAACAGTATGCTTCATGGTAAAGAAATATAAAACAAGCCTGTGGTCTGATTCAGACTACGATTAGTCAGGAACTGCTTATAGGAAGAGTTGAATCCCTTGGGCAGATCCTGAGAAAGAATGTGAAACAGGCAACAGGAGTGAAGACATGGGATCTTTGTATATAAGAAGATATTGGGGAAGAAAAGTAAAAGGGAGCTATCTTTAGTGTTAGGTGGCTTAATTACTAAATTGTAGCCATTAACGGAAAAGATTCCTCCCAGGGGCTAAGAGGACATGTGAATCTGCTTTCACCTTATTTTGGGGCCCTATATATGCTCATTTGTCTTTCTTAAAGAACCCCAATATGGCCTTCTTGTTTCCCTTCCAAAGAGTCCAATCTAATCACCTTGGTGGACTCTTAGCTATGCCCCTCTCCTGGTTTAAGAGCACTAGAGATGTCTCACCCAGACAAGATTCCTCCCTCCTTTAGGTGATCTGCTGTGAGGGGAATGCTGGATTCTATGAAGTTGGATGCCTTTCTACTCCTTTGGAAGGTGAGACCTCTGAACTGTCCTTTTGTAATCTGTATTTCTTTTTGTCCTTTGGTCTAATCCAACCCCCTTCCTTCTCAGTTCATATTGCCACCTTCCTTCTTTCTGTACTTCACTTTTTGTTACTTTCTGAGACTTTGCCGTCTTGAACCCCCTTGGTAAGATTCCTGTCCTTCATCTGTCACCCTCCCTTTTCATATAATTTCTCTTCTCTGATAATGTCCCTCTCATTGGTATCAATGTACTCCTAACTATCCCTTCCTTGATATTCCCCTCACCACAGTACCCCTCTTTTAGGTAAGTGCTTCTGAGGAACTCTGAGGTATTTAGTTTATTTCACCTCTCTCTAGCTCCCCATTTTCTTTCTTCCCTGTCCCTTCCTAGCCCTTCATAAAATCCACCCACCTAGTGCTAGAATATGTTGGAAGTATTCATCTCCAAATTTGGGAGTATTTAGAGCTCTCTGATAAATTTTTGCTATACTTCCCTCATCTCCCTTCCCTTCTCCCAAGAAGGTGTTCATTCCTTTGTGATTTTGAGGATATGAGATCTCAGGATTCTGAGATCATAGAGTTCAGATCACTGTCTTCCTCCCTCTCCATCCCTTTCCCCCCCCAACCCTGTATTACAGCTGGATATTCGGTCCTGGGTTGGAATCATCCTGGCTTTGCTGGCAGCACGGTGAGAGCTTTTCTTTAATCCTTTGCCTCTCCATTCTCAGGCTGGTGGAAAAAAATTTCCATTCTCCCCTGGGAGAGGGAGGTTGTGGATTTCTGTACCATCTCACCTTGTCGTAGACTTGCACTATGTGTAATCTCCCCACCTAATTGGGTTTGCCCATCCAATTGTTGGGAGGTGGGGACTGTGGAGAAGCAGATTTGGGACTTTTTTCAACTTTTACATATACCTCTTCTTTCTGTATCCCAAACAGATTGGGAATATTTGTCACATGGGAGAGAATATAACTAATTAATCAACAAGTAGTTAATAAGGGCTTGTCTTTAGGAGAGTTCTCTTTTCTACTACCTTCTTCCTGTGATCTGACCCACTCTTCCTTTCACTAGGAGGCTTTGGGAATGTTTTCTCTAGTTTGAGAGTTGTAGTGAGAAAGGTTGGAGGTGTACATAGAGTCTTTGGTGCTGCAGCAGCATTTAACCTTTACCTTGCTCCTGTAGGGAGTCCCATCCCCTCAGAATGAAGCCAATGCCATGGATGTGGTGATCCAGTTTGCTATCCACCGCCTCAACTTCCAGCCACAGGACATCGTGCTCTATGCCTGGTCCATTGGGGGTTTTACGGGTATGCACCTCCTCATGCCCTTATGTATTGTAGCCTTTGCTGTTTTCTATCCCTACCCAAAGTGGACTCCTTGAGCTTTTTCATTTTCCTTCTCACCTACTCAGCTAAAGTCTCCTCATGGAGCATAGGAAGTTAGATTGCAAAGAATATGAAGATCATGTTTCTGGTCCCAACTTTTCATTTGATAAAAGAGAAAACCAAATTCTGGAGCAGAGGAAGTGAATTACTTAAGGTTACACAGTGAGGAAAGGGAGGGTGTGGGTGAGTAGGAAACTAGGCAAGAAGGGAGAGTTTTCTTTTGACTGTGGGCTCAGAATTGTGCTGGGTTTTTGGGGATAGGGATAAGAGGGGATTGGATGAGTGGCCTGTGAGGTCCCATACTCCTCACTATTCTCCTTTATCCCCATCATTTTGTGACTTTGCTCACTCATACTATCACTGAGAAAGGGAAGAAACCCTAGGAGGAAAAGAATAGGACTTAGGAATGAGGAGGTCCTTGTGTTCTTAGGCATATAAACTTAATGATGAAGATAATCTTAATGAAATGGTTCATTTCCCCACACTTTCTCTTGAAATAATATATTTCGAGTAATTAAAATTAGGGGGCTAGGAGTAGAGAGACCAAGAGTGTAAAATTAAATGAGTGGCATGAAGTATGGCACCAAAGGGGTGGGCTTTTGGAGGAATGGGAAGGCTCTAATTTTCATCCTGATTTGTGTCTTCTTCCTTTATCCAGCCACATGGGCTGCCATGTCCTATCCAGATATCAGCGCTGTGATACTAGATGCCTCCTTTGATGACCTGGTACCCTTGGCCCTAAAGGTCATGCCTGACAGCTGGAGTAAGTGGAGACTCATGGAGAGGGGCGGTGGAGAGGATAGGGAGAATAGAATAGTCCATTGGATGGAGACAATCTCTGGTGAGGAAGGTCTGGGGGACTGCTGTAGAGTTGCAGCCATACAGGGCAATGCAGTGCCTGAAGAGGGCTCTTGGAGAATTCTGTAACTTTATCCTCACATATGGGGTCATCTTCTGATTGTTCATCATGACATACTGGTGGGGTCTTCCCTTTAGCAGGTCCTGTCAAGCTGAACAAGCAAGTATGGCTTGGCCACACTATTGTTGTTCAAGGACTAGTAATTTTGGGGCCCTTCACCAAAAGATTAGCTATTGGGTGATTTTTTTTTTTGGCCACAGCAGTCTCATGAAGATCATGTACCATGGCATGAAGAGGCTGGGATCTGGCTTGGTGGAAGGAGTTCCCACATTGGTTAAATCATGGATTCCATGAAGTATGGTGGAAATAACCACATCTCTTACTTACGTGGGCACAAGACTGCTGTCATAAAGGGATAGTTTGACATATACCTGTGGCTTTAACAACTTTCTCCCCCTATCCCAGGGACACTTGTGACTCGGACAGTGAGACAGCACCTGAATCTGAATAATGCTGAGCAGTTGTGCAGGTGAAGGAGAAGCCCAAGCAGGGCCTTAGGGCTAATTGGGGTTAAAGGGGAGAGGAGATTGTTGGGTTTTTTTTGATCTCAGATTCTATGAACTGGTGTTCTTGTTTCTCCAGGTACCAGGGACCAGTGCTACTGATCCGACGAACCAAGGATGAGATCATCACCACTACGTGAGTTGTGAGATCAGCTTCCATCCTCTCTTTCCTCCCCTTTTCCCCAGCCCTGCTTCTCAGGGAGTCCTGGAATTTGTACTCATCTTCTTCCTGTCATACCCAGGGTCCCTGATGATATTATGTCCAACCGTGGCAATAACCTTCTGCTGAAACTTCTGCAGCACCGGTGAGAAGTGGGGGGGAAGCTTTGAAAGTAAGAGTGGGGAAGGGAGGGAGAAGGATCTTGACACGCCAACTCTGTCTTTCCTAGGTACCCCAAGATAATGGGGGAGGAAAGTCTTCGAGTGGTGAGGCAGTGGTTGGAGGCTTCTTCCCAGCTTGAAGAAGGTGAGAGGGAAGGGCTAAGAAGAGGGCTGAGAGTGTCTTCTAGTAAAGCTTTGGCTCTGACTGTCTTTCCTTATCACCCCCTGCCCTAGCCTCTGTGTATAGCCGCTGGGAAGTGGATGAGGATTGGTGTGTGTCTGTTCTCCGATCCTATCAGACAGAACATGGGGGTGACTTCCCCTGGAGTGTTGGTAAGGCTTAGGGACTTGAGAGGTTCATATGAATTTCTTTTGGGAGTAAGATTTAAGAGATAAGGAGGGGGGAGACTCTGGGGCTAAAATCTAAAATACTTGGGTTAGGGGAGGGGATATACTGTATTTGATTAATTCCTTTTTCTTCAGGTGATGATATCAGTGCAGATGGGCAACGGCAACTAGCCTTGTTCTTGGTAAGTTTTGTGAGATTTCTCTCCCTTTGGGTCTAGATAAGAGAAAACCCTTGGGGAGAGGAAGAGAATCTTTCAGATCTTTCTGCTTTTTGGCCTATGTCTTAATGTTTTTTATTCATATCTGGCTCTCTTTCAGGCTCGGAAACACTTACACAACTTTGAGGCCACCCACTGTACCCCACTTCCTCCTCACGAGTTCCAGATACCCTGGAAACTCTAGAAGAGCTTCAAGTGGGGCTAGCCTTTTTGGGGTTGGGGTATAGTGAGTGGGGAATCCTTTCCTCTGTGATACTTCATGTTCACATTGTTGTTTATTGTTTTGGGGGAATAGAGGGATTGCCCATCCTCCTTTTTTCCTCCATCTCCCTTCCCCAGCACGACTCTTGCCCTCCCCCCATCTCTCTGCATTCTCTTTCCCACCCCTTTAAATGATCACAGTTTATTCATAATAATAAAAAGTATTTTTTCTATCTGGCTGATTGATTTTGTGATGTGAAAATTAGGGTTTTAAAGTCAGGAAGCATAGGTTCCCAAGGAGATTGGACCTTAGGAGTGACTTTAAATAGATCTTTCCTTCTCTCTTTAACCACCATTATCTTTTTCATCCTCTAAGGCTCATAGCTGAGAATGGCTCCCTCTTATTCCTCTGCCAACATCTAGTTCATCAGGGCAGCTAGGTGGCACAGTGAATAGAGCACCGGCCCTGGAGTCAGGAGGATCTGAGTTCAAATCCAACCTCAGAAACTTAACACACTAGCTGTGTGGCCTTGGGCAAGTCACTTAACCCCAACTGCCCAGCCTTCCCCTCTCCAAAAGAAAATAAAAAAAAGAAAATTATGCTGCCAACATCTAGTTCTTCAGTCAGTTCCATTCTTTCTTTCCTCTGTTCCCGTTGTCCTCATTACCTTGTGCCTGGGTTACTGTACTTTTCCTCCCACCATGTCCTCTGCCTGTGGTCTCTTTCTACTCCACACCACCTCCAGATGTATCATTGTTTCCTGTTATCTGATCAAATTTATTTTTCTTGGACTGGCCCAAGAGGCCCCAGCATTGACTCCTACTCCTAGCTGAGCATCTTTCCTCCAGCTGTGGGACACCGGCTCCCTTCTCTTTGCTCTGTTTTCTCTAAGGAAGTCTTTCCTGATTACCAGTAGAATCTCCTTTTCTTGGTTTCCTCTCAGCACCCCCTTAGTTTTGGAGGGTGTTGTGTACTTAAATGTATTTTCTAGCTGCTTTCTGTGTCTGATCTCTAGGAAAATTTCAATTCTTTGAATGTGGGAACTGTGCTCATAATGAAAACTCCCCAAACTTGAATCTCTTTTCCTTCATCTTAGTTTCTGTGTGGCTCATCTCCTTGCCGTCACCAATCCTAGTGCCTAAGATAAGGCTTCAGTCAGAGGTTGTTCATTCCTAGCTTAGTGAGGGGCTAAATGCCAGTACCAAAGGGGAACTGGAACTGGCAAAATGAATTAACCTTCTCTGGAACAAATCCACCTTTAGCCAATATTGAGGGCATTGAGAAATTTTGTGAAGCAAATAAGGTTCAGAATAATGGGAATGTTGGGGTGGGATGAGGCTACATGTTTTTTAATCGCATGGTTCCAGACCCCAACTGTACAATTAATCCTTCTATATTATGATAAGGAGAATCCAGGGAGCAGCTCTTCCTTGAAAGTAAACTAAGTGATAGGTTCTTGGACCCCCTTGTTCACCTCAGCAACCACATTTTCCACATTCTTAATCCTGTAATCTTCATTGCTCCCTTAATGAGATGGAGGTCTCCCCTTTCTCAGCCTCAAAAATTCATTTTTCTAGAGTTAAGGCTAAGTGTACTCAGTCTGTGACTTCTGCTCAAATAGCCTATTTTTCTGGTTCCCAAACCTTGTGCCCTTTTGTTTCTTTGGGCCACTTTTGTCTATACAGTGTTTGTCTGGAGAGGGTTTGGGGAAAGACAAAGTTACCACTAGAATGAGACTCCCTTTGTGTATGTGAGAAAAAGGTTGAGATTTGGGGGGAGGTGTCAAACACCTGGATCCTAGATTGTCTCCTTTCTTCTATGAATGAAACACTCTCCTACTTGATAAGGAGCAGCCTGCTTGTCTATAGAACTGCCCCACCTCTCCCCCCCCAACCTTGGCATTGGCTCCCCCTCCCCTGCAAGTCATCTGCTCTCCACCCTCACCTCCTACTGTATATAATAGACTCCTGAAGGAGACTTGTAAAAGAACTTGCCCAGCAATGCTTACATCTGCTGGGACTCTGAGCTTGACTATGCTGCCCTGGGGGTAAGGGATGATCCAGGTTTCTAGGGTAAAAGAGAAAAGAAGAGGGGGATGGGAGAGAGGGGTCTGAATATTGAATGTAAGGGTATATGTTAGACTGAGAGAACAGGATATGGGATGAGAAGAGGTACGTTTGGGGGGGGTAGGTATATAGAATAGTGTTCAAGATTATGGACCATAGGATTTAAAGTTGAAAGGGACATAACTGATAGATGGGTAAAAGGCTGCTCTCCAATTCTAGATGGATGAAAATCCAGGACTAGAGTTGGGGGCACTCTTCCAGCACTTGGCACAATGTCTAGGACATAGTTGATGCTTAATTAAGGCTTGTTGGATTGGACTGATTTGGAGAAAGTAGGTAGAAAGGAAGGACCAACAGGTCCATACAGGTCCTAGGACTGAGGGTCTCTTTGTCTGGCCCAGGCTGTGCCTGTTCCACGTGTGAGGTGCCAAGTTCCGTGCTGGACTGTGTGTTTGGGATGTAAAGTTGTTTCACACCCACTGGAGGGAGCCTGCTTCATATATATGCTCAGCTGTGACAGGTGGGTGCCAGGCAAGGAGAAAGATCTCTTCAAATAGCCTTCCTGTACTCTGGTTTTTTGGACCACATGAGTCTTAATCTTCCTCTTCCCTTAATTTTACCCACCCTTCCCAGGCCCCTCCTCCTCTGTCTCCACCCTTAGCTGCTTGGCCCCATGACCCTATGACCCTATGGCCCCACCCAGGGCGGGGTCCCCAGTGTGGATTGTATCATCCAATGCTGTCACTATAGTGACTATTACAGCACCCAGCTCCCTCACCCCCAGAATGTCTCCTGCCCACCAGAAGACAGAGCGACTAAGGGAGGCTCTCTGCACTTAGACGCCCCAATCCTAATTTACCTTCCCAGCCAGAGGAAGGAGAAACAGGATGAAACTTTGACAATTTACCAATGGGACAGGATTAACAGCCTCAAAGCCACACCTTCCCAAAAGAAGCTCATACTCCCTACCCAACACCAGTCTCCAGCCCACTCATAATACCAATACCCCATCCCCTGGTAGCAGCAGATACTCTCCTCCAAGGGCCAACATTTTCTATAATATCAGGGACTTCCTTTCCAGGACCTCCTCTCCTCTAAAGACCCCTAATACAAAGCCCACTAGACTCCCTGGTTCCAGTCAAAGCCTTCCTTCTAGAACAGTGGTTCTCAACGTTCCTAATGCTGCAACCCTTTAATACTTGTATGGGGGTGTATCTGCATGTGGGCAGACCCACCTGGAGACGGATAGAGGAGCAGTGTCTTGGTTCCTAAGACCATCAAAAATATGTGTTTTCCCATGGTCTTAGGTGACCCCTGTGAAATGATTGTTCGACTCCCAAAGGGGTCGTGACCCACAGGTTGAGATCTGCTGTTCTAGACCCTGTAGCAAGGCCACCACTACAAAGATCCCCTTCCATCTAGGCCTATTGGTAGCAGTCAGTTTGGGGAGAGGCATGGGGGTGGGGGGAATGTCTATGAGATAGCTTTCAACCTCAAATTTTCTTACTTCGCTTGTTCCCCCATCATCTGGTACCTTGATCACATTCATTTTGGTCCTCCATCTTGATTCGTCTTTCTATATGACATTTAATATTTACTAAGTTCCTACAGTGCTCCAGATACTTTCTTTTGTAACCTTTTCTCTCTCCACCCCCTTTCTTCTGTCATTTTCTCTCCTCTCTCTTTCTCACCCAATCAGTACTTATTTTGTAACTCTTGATGGGGCAATGACTCCAAAGTCTTGTCTAATAAAATGAGATGTTTATCATAGAACTGAGCTCTGGGACTTTAACCTCTACAAGATCAAGCCTAGGCATGTGTGTCAGGGGTGGGTTGGAGAAGGGTAAAGAAAAGGGTTGTACATTTTAGAAGAGAGAACTATAATTCTTGGATCCCTGGAAAAAAAAATTGGTGGTGATGGTCATAATCAAGAATCCTCCAGGAAAAATTGAGTAAAAACATGACTTTGGAATAGAAATTGAGACTGAGATATAGGTTTGCCAAAAGAAAGGGAACATGGTATACCTCAAAAAGGATATTAGTGATGGTCTAGTCCAGCTCTATTGTTTTTACAAAGAAGGAAACTAGGGCTCAGATGAGAAGGTATTGACCCTTGGGGGTCAAGTGAAATAGTGGTAGAGCATGGACTGGACACTTTGCATTCATTGAACCCATTCTTTTTCAAGGGAGGGACAAATTATATTAGATTATAATCTCCTTGAAAGAAGGGACCATGTCTTTTTTTAGTTTTAAGGCTTTTGTTTGCTGATTTGTTATTCCTTCTATTGTTTGTCCTTTGTTCTGGAAGCTAGCACCTAGACACACTTAAGAGTCTGTAGAATGGAAGGATGAAAGAGATGGGAAGAGTCAGAGATGGAGAGACTTAAAGCACAGCTTTCATTGTGGTGTCACAGCGCCGACTGCTGGGGAAAGTGTAACTAGGTCATGGCCAGAATTGACCCAACCAACCCCGGTTGGATAGATAAAAGCTTTGGGGTCCTGGACAGGAATTTCTTCTGTGGTTTCCCAGGATGTCAGAAAATGGGGGCGACCTTGAAGGGCAAGCAGTGGGGAGAGCAGACCTACAGTTCTTGGAGCGTCAACCTCATGGGTACTAAATCTAAGCAGAGGCCAGACCAGGACAATGACTTACTTCTCATCCTTAGTCCTCAGTCTCTTTCAGGAGGGACTTAAGGAACTTGACTGCTTCAGGAACCCAGCTGGGGCAACTAAGCCTTGGGAGCCCAGTTGCAGGATCAAACACCGCACCCCCCCTTCCATATAGGCCCATAGAAATGAGACCCAGGAATTCTGCCTCCCCCTCATATATCGAACACCTTGCTCCAACTCCTCGGTTCTTAAACTACCATCACCACTGCCCCCACATCCTTCCCCAGGAGAAGGGTGTTCTGTCCCCGGGTTCTGGTGGGTGAGAACACCCTGTCCCTCTTGGCATATCTCCTGGACCTCACCCTCGAAAGAGGGTTGGGACATAACACCTAGTTGGTAGTGGCCCCAAAGGTTGCGCTAGTCTCCAACCTCTAGCAGATCAGATTGGATGAATTCTGAAGTCCCTTCCAAATCAAATTCCAGTTTTAGGATCCAAACTCCTTCCTGCTCCAACCCACAAGATGAGGGGCAGAATGTTCATCGGTGTTTTGGTCTTGGTGGACTCTGCTGTAGGTAAGCTAACAGACACAGGATGGTGTATTTACTGGATAGTTGGGGAGAGGGGTGGGGAACTGGGATATAGAATTGCCCTCTTATGTTTCCTTGATGCCTTGCCCTCCTTCCATTTGCCTTAGCTCCCCACAGGTCCTCCCATGCCGGGTTTTGTCATTTCTGTCTCCTGGAAGATCCTTTCCTGGGCTGCTTAACTGGATCAGACATGTGCATCCCAGACAGCAAAGGCCGGTGCATGGTGATTAACATTTATAATGGTGAGACCTCCCACCCCACCCCACCTCCCGAGGGAGAGGGAAGAATGGAGTGAGGAAGTCCCAGGTCAAGTGTGGGGGGAGGAGGTGTCCTGCACTTAGCATGCCCTTCATGCAATGTTTATTGAATTGAGAAGGACTATGGATCAGGCCTAGGGGAGGGGAGAATGAATTTCATTCACAAAGATGGGAAGCGCCTGGAGTTTGAGCTACAGAAAGAAGAGAGATTGCACTAGGGGAAACAGGACAGAGCTATATCCTTTTCATTCCCAAAATATTTAATCTTCATCTGGGAGAAGCCTGGGTTGGGATCAGGTTGGGATGGGGGATAAGTGGTCCAAAGTCAGAGTAGGAAGATCCAAGACCCAAGAATATCAGAGCTAAAAAGAACCTTACAGACCATCTAATTCAGCCTACTCATTGTACTGAGGAAATCTAGGAGAGCTAAAGAGGGAAAGTGACTTACTAGTCCCATAGGGCCAGGTCTAGAACCCTTATCTGATTCTCTGTCCAAGGCTATTTCCATTGCACCATCAAGCAACATCCCATAGAAAAGTGGGTCTGTTTATCAAGATCTGAGGCTGTAGGAGGTGAAAGAGAGCTCATCCCAGGGTTAAGCTCCTCTGCCATTTCCCCCAGGTGACAAGATGAAATAAATGGTCAGAGGCTGTGGAGAGCACAGCTCCTTCTGCTTCGAGGAGGTCCAAAATGGCTTCATTCTTTATTACTGGTTCAGAGCCCAGTGCTGCCAATATGATTACTGTAATGCCTGGTTCCAGCCCCAGCTCCAGGGTCCCCTTCCTGGGACCCCACTCCCAGAAGGGTCGCTGTTCTTGGCCCAGATCCAGCAGTTCTATATGGCACTGAACTTCTCCCTCCCTCTGCCCACTCCAGCCCCAGGAGAGCCAGAGAATATTGGTCTCCCACCCCCACTCTGAATCTGAACCTGCCTGTGGAACACCTTCATATTCTTTACCAGTCTTTCATCCAGGATGGCCTCCTGATCCTTCCCCAGGCTGAGCCATGAATGCCAGCTCTCCCTCCCATGTGCCTCCTCACTAGACTCCCCTAGTATTTTCTCACCACTCTCCCTAATGATAATTATATCAATATATTAATCTCTAATGTTTGCAGATTATTTCATTGTCATATTATTTAATCCTCAGCACTCTAGGAAATAGGTAATGAAGGATTACTGAAAGGCCAAGACTACAGTTCCACAATATTTCTTGCATCCTTCCTCTTCTCTCCATTCCCAAAGCCACATTTTAGACTCTTATCCCTTCATCTAAATGACAATAATAGCTTCCTAATTGGTTGATCTCATCTTATTCTTCAGGACTCTGGTTGAACATTTTAAAAAACAGTCATTCAAAATATTGTAGAATGCATTGTTACAAGAAGTTATTTACCTCTTTGAAGGGTATCCTGCTCTCCACAAAGCAGCTACTTAACCTGGAAATCCAGACCAGGGAGAGGGGGAGGGGGAAAGCAGTAGTATTGCTTTACATGTAAATTATGTAATCTTAAAAAAAAAACCCAACACAAACCTTTTTATCTTCTGCCTCCATACTTGTTCCTAATGCATGCCCCACCTAAATTCCCTCCCTGACACCAACAAAGATGGGAATGAAGACTTTAGTGCCAGTATTTGGGTGATGGGACACTCATTTAATAACAGTTCAAATAAAAGTATACACAATGAAAAAAAAAAAAGAAAAACCTGGAAGACTCATATAAATTGATGCAAAAGAACCAGAATATTGTACACAATAAAACAGCAATATTGTAATGAGAATGGATGGCGAAACAACCAGCAATTCTGATCAATACAGTGATCCATGATGAAAAATGCTATCTATCTCCAGAGAGAACTGATGGACTCTGATATAGATTAAAGTATACTTTTCCTCAATCCACCCTTTATATAAATACCAAAATAATCTTCCTAAAGCTGAAATCTGGTCATGTCATTCCTCTACTCAAATATGTCAATGATTCTCTATTACCTTTACAATAAAAGGTAAATTTATCCTGATGTTGAGAGTCCTTAACCATCTGGTTCCAAACAATCAATGAACCCCTCCCTACAAATGCCTGTTATAGGTATGATACTGCTAGGTAATGGCACCCTAAGAAAAAATGCCTTTCATCTCAATTATGCTTGGGAAGTGATAAGGGTGGGCTGGTGATAATATATACATAAGGCAGAGAGTGTTTTAGGGGGGGTAGTTGGAGGGGAAGAACACAAGGGGAGGACAGGAGATCAAAAAACATATTCTAGGAATATTTGAGGAGGCAGACAAAGGACGCTTTGCGGGGGCTGGGGCTGGGGTCGGGGAGCCCAAGGAGGCCTATCGGCCACGGCGGCGCTGAGGCCCGAGAAGA
>CM053593.1:198556286-198572777 GCA_028646575.1 Pseudocheirus occidentalis | reverse complement strand
TATGGAATTTCTAGCCAGGTATGGCCCTTTTGGAAAATGCATCCTTGTTGGAATTAAAATTTAATTTTGGAAAAAAAAATATTTGAGGAGGTAAAGAATATAGTCAGCTGTTGGATCGGGGTGGGGGTGGTAGAGGCAGTCAGGGACCTCTATTCACACCTCAACTGTGCCTTGAAGGAAAAGAAAATTATAAAGTGAGAAAGCATTTCCAGCATGGAAGATGGTTTTGTACAAACCAAACACAACACAGTATAAAATAAAATAACATCTAACAGTTTGGCTGTCATAAAAAAAGGAATGAAGGGAAGGGAGTACAGATAGAAAAAAGGACAGAATAGCAGGCTGGAGCCAGATCAGTCAGCCAATTAACAAGCCTTTATTAAGTATTTACTATGTGCTACACTGAGCTAAATGCTAGAGGTACAAAGAAAAAATTGAAAATGGTTCCTGCCCTCAAGGAGTTCAAATTCTAAGGTGAGAGAACATATATAAATTGGAGCATACAAGATGAAACCCAGTAAGTAGAGGGGAGGTAACCTTAGAAAAGGATGGCACTAATGACTGGGCAAGTACCAGAAAAGGCCACCTAGAGAAGGTGCCAGTGGAATATTCTTTTTTTAATAAAACATCCTTAAAATTTTTTAAATTTTATTTTCAGTTCCAGATTTTCTCCCTCCCTCTACCCCACTCCCTACACATTGAGAAGGCAAAAAATACAATACTCATTATACATAAAAAGTTATACAAAACATTTTCACATTAGCCATATTGTGAGAAAAAAAATAAGAAAAATAAGGAGAAAAAGTAGCCTTTAAGCTATTATCAGAGTCCATCAATTCTCTCTGGAGATAGATAGCATTTTTCATCATGGATCACTGTATTGATCAGAATTGCTGGTTCTTTCAACATCCATTCTCATTACAATATTGCTGTTCTATTGTGTACAATATTCTCCTGGTTCTTTTGCTTTCCCCCTCCCCCTCTCCCTGGTCTGAATTTCCAGGTGGAAAATTCTCCACTTTGAGGAAAGCAAGACACCCTTCAGAGAGGTAAGTAACTTTTTGTAACAATGCATTCTACAATATTTGGAATTACTCTTTTAAAAATTTTACAACCAGAGTCTTGAAGATGCATTGTAGAACTTTGGGGATGTTTGCTGCCAACAAATTTAGATTGCTCATCACCTTCACTGTTGCAATTTTTAAATCCTGTCAAGTGCCAAAAAAAAAAAAAAAAAGCCCAACAAGAAGCAAATAAAGCCAAGTCAAGCTCATCTCTTTTTTTGGCGGGGGTGGGGGGAGTGATTATAACATACCTTTTGACAAAACAACAACCACAAAACCCCACAGTCCATTTAAAAACATTTGCAGTGGGCAATGGAGGGTCCAGATCCATCATACTCTGGCTTGTTGATACAAATCTTCTGCAACATAGAGAGAGGGGCCAAGGTGGAGCCTCCATTCCAGAGTTTTTGCACTCAAATTGGGGTAATGATCTTGATTTTCGTTGTTTTGGAGGGCTGTAATCTCATTCTGCATCCCTTCAGGTAGATGGTGATACCGCCAGACAATATGATAATGGCATACAAATCTTTATGGATGTCAACATTATACTTCATGACTGAGTTGAAGATAGTATCATGGATTCCACAGGATTCCATGCCTAAGAAAGATGATTAGAAGAGGGCTTCTGGGCACTGGAACCTTTCCTTGTCAGTGGTGATAACCTGACCATCAGAAACTCATAGCTCTTTTCCAGAGAAGAACTAGCTGCAGCAGTGGCCATCTCCTGCTCCAAGTCTGGGGCTATGTAACACAGCTTCTCCTTGATGTCATGCACCATTTTCCTCTCAGCTTTGGTAGTGAAATTGTACCCTCTCTTGGTCAGGATCTTTATGAGATAGTCCATCGGATCCAAACAAAGGATGGCAGGGGAAGGGCATAACCATCATAGATGGGTCCAGTGTGGGTCACATCATCACCAGAGTCCAGTCCATCATAATACCAGAGGCATACAAGGACAGCATAGCCTAGATGGCAATATACATGGCTGAAGTATTGAAAGTCTCAGATATAGTCTTTGTTATCTTTTGGCTTTTGGGACTCAGGGAGGCTTCTGTGAGCAGCCCAGGAAGCTCTTCAGAGACTATACCTTGCTGATAAAGCACATTTGTCTAAATAACCATTTGAGACAGAGAATTTGTGGAAAGAAACAAAGAGTCTGAGTTCTAGTTATAAAAGTGACTATTGCCCAGCCCTGGTCATCAGAATAATGTGTAATGACTGCTCAGGTATTGATGGGAAGATGGCCAGGTGATCTCTTTTTTCTCTAACTGCCTAGAAACATGTATGGCTTTCTAGGTTACATAGCTAGCTAGGAGGGATCTCAATGAAAGGAACTACCCTGATTAGATTTCTAGAAAGCTCTGTATAGACCAAGACAGTGGTACCATTGTTGTCATTTAGTCATTTCAGTCATGTCAGACTCTTTGTGACCTCATTTGGGATTGTTTTGGCAAAGATACTGGAATGTTTTGCCATTTCCTTTTCCAGATTTGAATTCATGAGAATGAGTCTTCCTGACACCAGGCCCGGTGCTCCATCCACTCTGTGATACCAGAAGGTTCCCATAACCATTTCCGCAGTGTCCTTGCCAGGACTTTTCCTTGATGCTAGAAACATGTTTACATCACTTTCATTTAAATGCAACTACATTATGTCCTGGTGCTCCCATAATTTGAAGCCAGGTCCTGTGTAAGCTACTGGAGTAGTCATAGCATTAAAGGGATCCTATGGCCATGCCATTGTTCGGAGCAAGAAGAAGGGAGGAAGAAAAGGAGGTTCTCTATAAACTGAAAAAGATAGAGGGCATATCAAAGAGCCATTTAGCAAAAGAAGCTGTTTGTAGGAAACATCCTCTTCTGAATCCCTGGGACCCTTAGGGTGGAGATTATACAAGCACCATCTCAACTGCAAGAACTGGGGATGGAAAACAGAGGACAGACAGGACTGGAGATGAAAGAGGATCTGGGAGGGCACCTACTTATTGCACCTTGCGACCTGAATAGACTCCTGTTCCAAGGAGAGGCTAAGGGCAGATATTTGCCATTGGGATTAGCCAAGTCTGCTACATGGCCTGAACTAGAAGAATTGGGACTAAAAAATAAAAAGCCAAAACGAGAGCAGAAAGGAATCTGAAATGGATCCTGCTTACTTTCCTCTAACAGATAAATGAGTGCTTGGCAGAGACCAACTGAAGTAATAGACCTGAAAGTTAGGATTTAGGGTTAGAAAATAAAGATCAAGTCAAAAAGATAGAGGGATATCTGGGATGGATCCTGCTTACCATATTCTGCCACCTGAATTCGCTTCAAACAGACATGAAATAATAATAGCTAACATTTATATATCACTTAAAATGTTCCAGGCATTGTGCTAAGTGCTTTACATTTATTATTTCATTTGATTAAAAGCATGCAATAGTTACTTCAAGAAGATACTGAAGCTTGGAGAGATAGACAAATTATACACAAGGGACAGCAGAGGATTCTACTGTGAGAATTGAGCATGAGAGAATGAAGAGGACAAGAGGGTGTTTTTTAAATGGAAGGGACAGGGGCCCCTTGGCGGTCATCATCAAAGCATTAGGACCACCTAAGATGGCAGAATGACTGGTGTGGATGTGAAATGGGGAAGAAGATTTGGTGCTCTTTTCTCCCCAGAAAGTGTTAGTACTACAGAGAAGACTGGAGGGATCTTTGCAGTGTCCTTTTTAGAGTAGTCTGGTCACTAAGTCAGTCAGAAGACTGACTTCTGTCTTTGCTGGGTTTTGTTGTATGTGTAGCATATGGTCTGGACATATTCTTCTAACCCCCTACTTGCATAGGTAGGTCAGGTTCCCACAGGGTGACTGTTTCCTCTGTTTTTAGCATGTAGGGAATAGACAGAGAGAGACAGAGATGGATAGATATGCACACACCCACATACATATACACACTCTATATATGTACACCCCTAGATATATACATATATGTATGTGTGTATATATATATCACATTATCTATCTATCTATCTATTTATATTACTCAGGTATTTTTTTCTAGTATTATATCTTATGGCCCCCACCAATATGCTTTTCATATTATCAGTTGATACTAATTAGTCACAATTAACTAGCTTTTAGAGAAGAATATTTACTAAAAGGTTGTAACGGTAATTAATTTAAATTTGAAGATCCCTTTTTGTTCTGGCAAGTAAGCAGGTGTTTAGCCCTTAGTAACTAATCAAACCTCTGTGAAAGAAACAGAAGGCTCACACCTCACTCCTGTCTCCTGTTGCTGACATAACAGGAAGGGGTTGGCTGAAACAGGCAGCCAATGCTGTGTGTGTATAAGAAATGCCCCAGAGAGGCAGAGTCAGAATTTCTTGAGACCAAAATCTGGTGAAGGCTGAAGTTGCTGCTGCCTGGAAGGTTGAAGAGGAAAGCACCCCGCTCCCCCCAAACCTCCCAGGCTGGAGAAAAATATTTTGATTTTGAAAACATGGGAGGAGTGATTTTGATTCTGGGAGCTAGCTGAGATTTCTTCTGCGTCCTAGGGCCAGCCAAACTTCTGGAGGACGAAGGAGGCATGGCTGTGTTGCTTGCATTGTCTGTCTGTTTTGATGTTTTGCCAGACTTGTCTGCTGGTGAAGGACAGTGCTGTTGTTGTAGAGGTCCTGGAACCTTGCTGTTGGCTCAGAAGCCCTGAAGAAGGATTTTCTTGTATGTTTACAGAAATCCTGGAAGAGGGTCTTGCTGATGTTTTCAGGAGTCCTGAGACTGTTCTGAAGGCAGAGAGTGAATTGACAAGGACACTAGCAATGTATGTTATGGCTTTGTTAAGCTTTGTCTCCCCAGGAACAGAGGTAGCTGAGAACTTGCCTTAGGTCAAGATGAAGAAAAGATCACTCCTTGAGTATTGAATGCTGTGATGAAATTGTGGTTTACTAGTGACCTAGGAGTGGGGGGTTTGTGTATTTTCTAATGATTGTACTTAGTGATTAATGATACTCAGTAACTGATTGCTAAATAAGTGACTGATAGAGTTAACCTAATAGTTGCCCCATGAGTGGAAGACTGACTATTGTACTCTGGGATGACTGAATGACTGAATAAGGAGGCAAACCTCCTTAGGGATACCAGATGATTGTTTTTTGTTCAAAGCCATTGTGACAACTTTGGTTAAAACTATGTGGCCATTTTAATGATAAACTGTTGTGAACACTATATTATGATTTTCTGTGATAAGTTGTAATATTGTGAATACTGTACTTTGATTTTCTGAGAATGTTTTTCATTGATTTGTTATGGAATAGAGTGTTCACTATACTGTGTAATTGTATTTGTATATACATATATATATTTGTATATGTATATAAAACTTCCATTTTAGGAACACTTCCCAACCCTCTTCCACATCGAGCTCACCTAAGAATGCAGCCTAACACCAGTACCCAGTCCCCTAGGGGACTCACCAACAGTCCTAGTCTACCAGCCAAGTCAGGCCTGTCCAAGCCCCAAGCAGAACACCACAGCCCCTCACCCTTACCTAGGGACCAATCAAGGGACTTTTATTGTTTGAGTAACTAACTGACAGATGGTTAATCAACACTATTCTTTGGCTTCTATGCTTTCCCACTTGCTCTTAGATACTGTTAAGTTGTGGTTTCCCTTAGCCACTATTATGTTGTGGTTTTAGTCTATATAAACCCCAAGAAAGTGAATCTCAGGGGACTTGATTTGGGTTCTTCCCTGGCAGTCGCCAGTGAATTAATAAACTCCACTTCTAAAATGGTCTCATGGTCTCATCTCATTGGCTGAATTCTCATTACAACATAATCAGAACCTTAAAAACTGTTCACAGTAGTATTCTTTTGGAAAGCTGCTCATGCATGGAATTACAAAGGTATAGTTAGTTAGTTAGTTCAGAACACTACCTCCCCAAGAATCTGTGACATACTCTCCCAAAAGTACATACAGAGAACAGGGAAAAATAGGCTTAAACTTAAAAAGCACATATTCAAAAAAGATAGCTCACAGCTTTTAAAAACTTTTGCTGGAATCTTCAAGATGTTTTCCTTAGCTATAATGTACCTTTTCTGCTGGACTCCTTATAGAGGCTTAAATCTGATTTTTCTCTTTGCATTCAATCTGTCTTTGGCTCCCAGTGCTCCTCAACTAATCTGAACCCAATTCTTGTGCAACCTCATGTAGCACCAATGCAATATTTATAGTGTCCACAATCATGATAAAGACTGTCACTAGAAGTATTGCATGACATTCGATTGAAAAATATATCAAACTCTCTAGATAGAGAATAGAACTGAAGCATTTATTTAGACACCAGAAAACCCAATCCCCAAACCAGTAAGCCAATTCCATCATAGTACCAAAGATATTCAAAAGCCATAATAACACTGAGAGCCACAGCATCCTTCAGCCTGCCCACAAACCAATACAAAATCAATATTTACTCAAAAACCTCTCTATCTCCTTGCCTGAGCATCTTCTCTCCCACACCGGCTGGCTAGCTCTGATGCCCAGCTTCCTCTGGGCTCTACTTCCCTTCAGCAAACTCCTCCCACCACAGGCTCCATGTGAATATATTTAGCCTATTAGGGGATAGAGTTTAACTTCAAAGCAGGGGAGGTCTTCAAACTCCCCCCTAGGTCTATTAAGGGGCAGGGAAGATCTTCAAATTCCCATTCCCATTACACCTCATTCCAGTTAATTCAATGGCATTCAAAAAATATAAATTGATCAAGAGCTTTGGGAAGTATTAGGGCCTTGTTCACATCTAGTTTATCTCTCTGATTGATTTAATTAAGATGAGTTCTTATCTAACAAAGGTATTAGGCATAGGTAGATAATTTGATTGTCTCAATTTATCCCTCTGGAATTCCTCAAAAGAGCTAGAGCTGGTATAGGAAATGCTGCTGTACTTTTCCAGGGATAGGACCTTCCTATCCATTTCATTCTCAGAAAGATCCAGTTATCTTTCTACACCTTGAGGCCTTGCTGGGATGGCAGACAGAAGTCTGAAGAAATATTCTGCAGAGCCATGATTGGTGATTGTCCTGTAAAATCACCATTTGTGCCTGAAGCCCAATTGTGTACAAAGACTTTCTAAAGTCAGGATGAACAAAGGGTCTCTCTCAGTTCTATATAGTAATGACCACTGTCTGATTCTGGCCATCAGAATGTGTAATCTGAATTCCAAAGCTAATTGGTATGGGTCTTTCTTCTCATTGGTAAAGACTGACGCCCTGTGCACCTCCTGATGGAGGCTGAGTTGGTGAGAGTGGCAGAGAAGAGAGTGCCAGTCACTATATCTTTTCAAGAGTCTCTTCAGTTTTCTTTGGACTCTATTGAGTCACTTCAAGCTTGGGATACTTCTGACTTTCAGCTTTAAGAGACAAGATGAAAAAAAAAAGAAAAAAATGGAAAAAAAAGAGACAAGATGGAAGACACCAACTCTACCTGAAGTTGCTGAAGGAAAAGGACTCTGGGAAGGAGCCAACATGAGAGGAGCTGACAGTCTCCTTCATGTCCCTGCCCCAGTTTGCTACACTAAAGATTTCAGGGTGCTTCCCTTTGGGGGAGATCTAGGATCCTTTCTCTTGGTTGAATTGTTACCTCAATTCTAATACAGCACTCATTTACTCTATGTATTATCCAGTATATGTACCTTTATGTATACTTTCGCTCAATTTTTTTTCAATCGACTGAAATGGATTTCTTTGCTAATTGTTATGTGTGCTCATTGTGGAACTGGTATTAAGTGGGAAACAAGTCAAGCCTTGGATATAAACATTAGGTCTTGCTTCCCCTAATAATGAACAATAGTCAGGAGTTTAGTTTGAACCTGAAAACTGCATCCCTTAGACCAGCAGTTCTCAACCCTTTAATACGCATATGTGGGCGGACCAGCCTGGAGACAGACAGAGGAGCAGTGTCTGGGTTCCTAAGACCATCAGAAATATGTGTTTTCCAAAGGTCATAGGCGACCCCTGTGGCCCCTGTAAAAGGGTTGTTTGACCCCCAAACGGGTCGCAGCCCACAGGTTGAGAACCACTAATATTTAAGGAAGCAGATAGATATAATTCTAGCCTGGTACCCCTTCTCTCTGAGGAGAGCATAGTGGCCAAACTTCTTGTCTCAACTTCCTATTTTGCCTCTTGACAGGAATTAAAGTCTTCCCTGGACAAGGGTTCGGGGAGAAGAGGCTTGAGATGTCTGTTCTGCCTCCCTTTGAACCACATGACACCCCCCTTTCACCCCCTCCCACCCCCATGCTACATGTAGTGGGCAGACCTTGCTACACTTGCAACACGTAGTCAGCCAGGTAGTGGTATGAACTTATCTAGGTGCTCTCTTATCTGTAACTACCTAGAGATTAATGTGGCTCTTGAAGTTTCATTAAAGGTGAGGGGTAACCTAATTAGACTTGTTGAAATCTCCATCCTTAAATATGTTTCTATATAGGTGGCCATTTTTAAAAGAATTATTTTCCCTATTCTGAATGTAACCAACACCAAATTAAATGAGTACATTCATATATAAAATGAAACAGAAAAAGAGGATTCTACATGAAACTGTAATCTCCACTGTGTATAGCCTGCCTTTTATAGTAAATCCAACATGTAACTTTTTTTCCCTCTATTTAATAGTATTTTATTTTTTCCAATTACATGGAAAGATATTTTCAACATTCACTTTTCTATGATTTTGAGTTTCAGATTCCCCCCTTCTAACATCTAGCTTAAGCTATCAGGCTTAAGGTAGAGGGTAGCAAACCTGTGGAAACTAATCTAGCAAACAAGGTGAACAGACAAAAAGCCAAGGAGAAGCAAGGAGACAATAACCAGAAACAAGGTAGATACAGGATCAGCCATGCTACTGGAGTCTATGAGCCCACTACTGTAGCCTCACTCACAGTAGAAAATATGAGTTAAGGGCACAATTTTATAATCATCTTCTCCAGAATAAACAATAGTTACAGTGTTATCTCTCCCATGTGCTATAATCTCTGCAGCCTTTGGAACATCATCTGGCTTCTGTTTTACCCAATTTTAGCTCCCAATTTTATTCCATCAGTAGAACCAAATCCTTCAGTTCCTCTGATAGTTATTTGGGAAGGAGGGTCAATTTTTACAAGTGGTATTGTTTTACAAGGAACAATAATCAAACTATCCTATCATTTTTACGAATCTCTGTGGGCCCTTCACCTAAATTATGGAATATCACAACAATTTCTCCTTGATAATTAGAATCTATTACTCCAGCCAATATATGTATTCCTTGAGCTGCTAATCCTGATTTGGGTAAAATCTGTCCAAAGTGATTTTTAGGGATTCTTATGCATATTCCAGTGGAGATTTTTCTTATTTCTTTTCTTTCCAACCAGAAGTCGTTTAAACAATGTAAATCATACCCCACCGAACCAGGTATTCCTGGGTACAGTGCTGGGACATCTGGCCTCCAAGTCCAATACTCAATATTTGGGATCTTATGTGTTTGCTGTTTTCTAATTTGCAGATTTGGGGTCATCATTCTGGCTAGAGGTATACTTCCCCCAAAGGTCTATTATTCAAATTACATAAAGCCATGAACAAATCATCCTTCTAATGTTGATACGAAGTATTGGAACTTAACTTCCTTTGCTGTTCTTTCAATAATCCATTCATTCTTTCAATTAACCCAGATGCTTGTGGATAATATGGAATATAATGTATCCATTCTATATTGTTTAGTATACAATACCTCTTCATTTCATTACCTTTGAAATGTGACCCATTGTCACTTTGAATCGGCATTGGGGTTCCATAATATAGACTTATGAGATCTAGAGTTTTTTAGGTGGTTTTCTGGGTTGCATTCTTATAAGGACAAGCCACTAGTACACCTGAATAGGTGTCAACACAAGTACGTATAAATCTGCATCCTTTATCTTGTGGTGGTGGACCAATATAATCTATTTTCCAGATTTGGACTGGGACTTTCCTCTCAGAAGGTTCAGGTAAAGTGATTGGGTCCATTTTTTATTTTTCCCACTAAAACTGTATTAATTCCTATCTTCCTTACAGCAAACTAGTATCTTCAGGTAAATTCAGAGTCATGCCTCTCAATATATCTATTCCAATGATATAATCAGGAATGGGTACAACAACCACAGTATATTCTTTCTTAGGTAAAATTGCCCAATTTTTATTGTTATTTTAACTTGTCTGGCTGATATTTCAGCCCTTCTAAG
The DNA here is from genome assembly GCA_028646575.1 of Pseudocheirus occidentalis. Lineage (NCBI taxonomy): Eukaryota > Metazoa > Chordata > Mammalia > Diprotodontia > Pseudocheiridae > Pseudocheirus > Pseudocheirus occidentalis. Next base: position 198,562,486 of record CM053593.1, on the reverse strand, counting down.
CTCTGTGATGGTAATAGGAGTTCCATGTTTAAACTTATCAGGGTTTCCATAGATAAGTGTGGCCTCAGCCGTCATATCAAGCAATGCCCTAGTTACAGTAGTTGATCCATTCTTCCAGTATATTGTTAAACCAATATGGGGTCTGCAATCTCCCTGGTATATTTCTTTAATCTGAGCTGGGGCTCAGCCTATTTCCTATTCTCCTTGAAGGTAGGGTAAACTTAGATGCAATGATTCAGATTCTCCCTAAAGGTGTGGCAAACTTGGATAGTCAGGAGAACCTGCAGAAGTGGTTCCTGCTTCCTTATTCATTCTAATATTAAGTACTCTTTCTTGGTATATCTTATGCAGCTCTTCAGTTGGAATACCATCCATTCTTCTAAAATCCACCCCTGCTGTCAATAGAACAGTAAATAGTTCCCTTCTTGTCAGTCTATTTTGTCTTTGAATCCTCTGGCTATTTACTCTTCTCTCTAGAGGAAATTTATCTCTTCCCTATTCCCCTAAGTCACTTAATTGTGAAATCTTATCCAGCACCTCCAAAAGAGGGTGCCCTATTTCCCCAATTAACAGAGTCAGAATTAGGTGCTTGTAAGCAGGAAGAGCCGTCTTCACTATGATATTTCTATGAGGAACTCCTGGGGGTGGGGGGGTGTATCGTGATATGTATTTGCATCTCCAAGCATAATAGCAGTTTCCATCACCTCCTCCTTTAGCTTTCTCATAGTCTCTAAATGAATACCAGGGTCTGTCTCCACCAGGCCACATACAGTCAGTAGGATATTGCTTTTTGCATCCGTCTGCAGCTAAAGCTAACAGAGCAGTTCTGTGGATGCCTCCTCATGTATGGTGATCCCTAAAAGCTTTGTGTACAAAAGGATTCTGACTGATGCCTATGAATTTTAAGCAATCCACACTGTCCAGTGTTATTCCTCCAGCACCTTCATCAGTGATTCTTACCATCCGAGACACTAAAGACTCTCATTTCGGGGTGAATCTACTCAATATATCAGTAATCTGTTGAGTGAAATCCTCAGTTATCTCCCTGGACTCTGTTTGACCCTGGTGGTTCTCCTGTCTTCTTCTTCATATCGGGAGAGCTTCTACATTAGAAGACTCCTCAGCTAACCTTGTTCCATTCTCCTCACACACATTCTCCAGGCAGCTGTCAGGGCAACTCTGCCCAGCCTGTACAAAAGCTGCATGCACATTCCTTCTGCTAGTTTTTTGCTTCATTTTAGCTACATGAACAGTACCTTGCTCTTCCACCACCTGAGGCCTTGCAGTTTGCTCTTCTGAATGCTGCTGAAGAGAAGAATTGTCAGGCAAACCAGCTGACTCCCTAGCCATCTGAGCTTTTTCCTCCAGCAGCTTATCTCTACTTTTACACATTACTTGTTAGCGATAACTTGTTAGCAGAACTCAGCTTCTCCTGCACATTCCTGCCAGTTCTTTGCCTGGTTCTATGGATATTCCTTGCAAATATCTTTCCAAATCTCCAGGTCCTCCCCCTTTTAGCCTAGGTTCCCAGTTTTCACAGGGCCCTGTGCTTTTGGCCTGTTCTCTGGCTAGAGAGGAATAAGGCAAATCCTCCATCCTGGGATAGCCATTTCTCCCTCTATAGCCTTCCTGCTTCCAAATAGAGGCCTGATTTTGTGATCCTGTCCTTGTCACCAAATGTATCAACAATGCAGTATTCACAATGCCTATGGTAACTGTAAGTATGCTGATATGGTTATTAATCACAAAATGTAACAGGCTGACTACATGGGAAATATAGCTAGAACATTTATTCAAATACCAGAAAACTGAGTCCACAAACCAGAAAGTCAAAGCCAACACAGTAGTTATGAAGTTGGCACATGTAGTCAATATAGTAAATACCCACATTCTCAAGCCTTCAAAACAGGGCAGGCTACCTCAGGCAAAAATCCTCTCTTCACTCACGCAACTGCTCAATGTCCAGGCAACTTGCTCCCAGCATCTCTGGCCCTCCGCAGTTCCTGTCCCTGGCAGTCCTCAGCAGGAGTCCTTAGCAGAGATTCTGGCAGGCTCAAAGAAAAAGGAATTTGTATCTCAACTGCAGTCGCCACTGCCACCATCCCCGCTGCTGCTTCCAGTCACCACAGCACAGACTCTAGCTTGGCTCCAGCTTTCTCTTGCTCCACCCCTTCCTGCTACATCATTAAGTTCAAGGGGCATGGAAGATCTTCAAATCCTATTATCATTACAGAACCCAGGTCATCTGTCTGTAGGGTTTACAATTTCTTCCACTTTTCATGAGCTAAGTAAATTTCCTAAAGTAAGTAAATGTGTTAACTGGATCAGTAGGCCTGATATTGCTACTGTGACTCCCTAAGTTTTTGGACAATTTGCCAGTAAAATTCCTAGACTCATAGGTCTAGAATTCCAGTCCTGATGGCTCAAGTTGGCAGTCATAGTTTTCAATGGGTACCTTCTACTCCCTAGAATGGTGGTCTCCAAGCTTTGTACTCCCAGAATACCTATAAATCTACTAAACTAAAAGTCTCTGTATTATAAACTATTAAAAACTATGTATTATAAACTATACTAATGTAGTACTTGGCCTCATTCTGTCTCCCCTCATTCTGTCATCCCTTCCCCTTCCCCCCATTCTATCCTAACCAGCCATCTTCTTCCTCTTTTTTCCAGGAAGTAGACTAGTTGGCCACATGGTCTGCCCCCCAAATTAAAATGTGTACTACCCAACACTTGTATTGCCCAAGCAGTCAGGCCCTAAATAAAATCTACTTTTAATTTGTATTCGGGGTCTCCCTGGCATTATTTCAGCACAACATTAATAGTAACTCTATACTTACTACTGCTACTATACTAATAGTCTATATATTACAAACTATACACGAATAGAAATACAAAAGTATAAGATAAAGATGAGGTAATATTTTAAAAATAATTTATCATCCCTTATGATATTTTAGGGGAAGCAATGTGAATATGCTTCATTATTGTCAAAAATCTTGGTTAATTATTTTGTGATAAGGTGTTTTGAAGATCTGATTCTGTGTTCACTTTATTTTGTTACTTGGCTTAAATAGCTTCAAATGAAAAAGATACCTTACAAATACCTTACAAAGCTCCACATGCTCCAAAGGTAGCCATCAGCTTATTAAGTCAATACTAATTTTTCTATCCCATTTTATGCAAAGATATTTTGAAATTTGGCTTCCAAATTTTAATCATCCTCAATGTCAATCAATTGTTCTGTCAAATTAAATAAAGGTATGGCATTTTTATATTTATACGAGGGATGTCCCATATTCCTACCTCTATCATTAGAGAACTCAGACTTTTCTCTTCACTGACTCAATCAATATTTTTATTTTAATAAGGTAAGAAGTCTTGGTTAATTCTGAAGGAAATGAAAGCTACTGCACAGGAAGTGTGTTGCTAAAGAAACTGTTATAATAAAAAGATCAGATCATTTCAGAAAACTTCTGAAGGTGGCTAATGCTGATAAGGGTGTGGCACACTAGGGTGGAAGTCAAAAATGCCAGAAGGGGCCTAATGCTGATATGGCAGTAGTAAAAAGGGGGGAATGGTGAAACTGAAATTCTGGCTTCCTCCCACAAAACTTATGGGCTGAGAAGTTTCACTTTTCTCCAAGGGGAAGGAATAGAGACTACTACTTTTAATCAGAAGATTACTTAATGAACTTCAGAGTGTCAGAGACTTTAGGCTTTTTCATCATTGTTCTAAGAGTGTCTCAGAAACAGTGTCTGAATTGGGAGCTGAGGATGAACTAGGTATACTGCATAAAGGCAGCTTCAAGATTGTACAAAGAATAGAGCCACCAGTCCTGGAGTCAGGAGGACCTGAGTTCAAGTCTGGTCTCAGACACTTAACACTTAGTAGCCCTGTGACCTTGGGCAAGTCACTTAACTCCAATTGCCCTGTCTTCCCCCTCCAAAAAAAGAAAAGAAAAAAAAAGACTATATAAGGACCTGGGGATTGGGGTGGGGGCAGAGGGCGCAGGAAGCTACACAGTGCCTAAGGAGAATTTCATGATTATACCATGAAGGAGAGGAAAAAGAGTTCTGGCAAGTAGGAACTGAGCTCCCTCTTTGATTAGGGCAATTAAAAGGTTCGAGAAACATAGTTTTGGGGTAATATAATCACTTTACTAATAAGACCAAAACATTTATTAGTAAAAGGATGGCCATCTGTCTCTCTTAGACCAAAGACAATCTTGGGGCAGTCTCAGAGCTTATATGTTCTTTTCGGAGAGGAGTAGCAATCAACTCTGATTGGTTAACACAATAGGAGGTAAGCTGTAGTAAAATGAAGGGCTGAGAGTGATATCATGTCACCCTGGGACAGAGAAACTATCCCCATACTCAGACCACCCCAACCCTGGGCCATCTAGACTAAAGGATACCAAAGCTTGATTGAATGGAATTCCCTGGAGATGGTAGTTTGTCTTTGTTCTCTGAGAGGACCTGGTTGTCAGGAAGATAATTCCAGGACTTGCAACTGACTTGGATTTAAATGAGGGAGGGTTGTGCAAAGTCACCAGCTTCACTGATTCCTTGTAGGGCTGAGTTGGGTCAGATAAAGAAGTTTAGCTTGACCTTCAGATACTGAGGTCTTGAAAATAGAAAAGAAAAGGGAAACTCAATCTCCCCAAATCATTAGTTATTAGTAATCATTTTTCTCATCACACATGCATTCTCTAAGATTGAGCTCACTCTCCCTGAACTGTGTATATCTTGGTAGGAAAGCAAGTCTGGACTTGGGGGGATGTTTGAATCTTCTCTTCTTACTGTGTGGGACAAAGACAACCCTTGCCCAAAACAAAATAAGCAGAGATATCTCCAAGTAAAGACAGGAAGGATTAATTATACAATCTTCTGCGAAGGGGACATCATCACCACCAGAAACACTCTGGTAGGAGAGGTCGAAATATAGAAGGCAAAAAGCTGGTTTATATACCCTAACTCTCCCCCAGCCCTCCTCCTTCATCCTGTCCCATTCCCATTAATTAGGAACTGAGCTCACAATCTAAAAATCTGCTGGCTTTGCAGGTAAAATGTCATTAATGTCAAAAAGCAGAAGGTACAGATCTGAATAATATGGAAACAGACAAAATATGACATCAGTAACATAAAAGAGAAATGTCATCTATTACTATGTCCAGCACAGTTGTATGGCCTAGCTACCAGCTGAATAAGAGAGAGAGATGGGGATGTATTCAATAGTCTGTTTATTACAGAACCATTTCAAACTTACAAGGTTTATATTCCCTTAGCAGAAATTCTTACCCAACCAGAATGCAAGCACCCTCCTTTGGTCTTGACCACTCCTTACCCCAGCCCAAGGCTAGTTATTCATTAAGCCTTCATCCTACTGATGAGGTGTAGGCTCTGGGACCCCTCCCCCTTTTGAGCTCCCCTTGAATCTTTGAGGTACATACTCTGGGAAACCCCTTGAAGTCTGATTGAATCTTCCCACTTGAGGCAATTTGCAGAAGCCATAAGTATTTCATTGTGGCTGGGCTCAAACCTGTTACTAGCCTGGCCCTCCATTGTTCATCTGCTTCCCACCCTGGAGCCTATCAAAATATCAATCCACTCTTGCATAGACCTCATTAACTCCACCTGAAGACCCTCCCCAGGCTCCTCCTCTGAACCACCCCTATATTCCTCTGTATATAAGACCCCATCTTCCCTCCATCTGGGTGAGAGCTCAGTAGAATAGCTTAGCAGATACTTGCTCTGTAAGAATGCTGGGGAATGGCTTGGCACAGACTTCCTCTTCATGAAAGCACCATGAACAACCTACCATAGACTGGCTCCTTCAGAGTCTACCCCATATGGCGAACTTGAACTTTCAATAAACTTTGTTTTTCTTTGGCTGAGAAGACTTGAGTGGAATTCTTTCAGCAGGACCCAGCATGTTGGTATTTTGGGGTCTCAGGCAGCCCTAACCCTCTTTGGGTAACCTCTTCACTAGGACCATTTCCAGAGGCACAAAACAGGGAGTCACAAACAAGACTTGCAAATTAACTACCCTGTACTTTCTTTAGATATTCATACAACATCCATAGAGCATCCACCCAAAAAGATTATACTCCTGCATATCTGCCTAGTGACCTCATAGAAGAGGGGAACATTTCCTTAATGGGGCCAGGGGACCCCTGAAAGTCTGGTCTACTACAATCT
>CM053593.1:198526550-198555786 GCA_028646575.1 Pseudocheirus occidentalis | reverse complement strand
CACAGCCTGAGGTGTTGGGGGGGAGGGGAGGAGACAAGTCAGCGGATGGTCTTGACAGGGCTCTTGAAGTTGCTGGCTGCCTGAAGCTGCAGTTGATAGGCCATAGGGTGGATCTTGAAGCCATACAGCCTGGGGAGAGGGAAAGGATCAGGAGAGGGGGAAATGTGAGACTAGTCCCCACATTTTCATTCCTCTGCTAAGTGGAATGGGAGCCCTCTTTGAGATCATCTACTTCCAATGAACTACTTCCATCATCCTTCTTTTGTTTGGTTTTCAGGGGCAATGTTCCCAAGAAAGAAGGGATGGTGAGGCCTCATCAACCCATTTTATCCCATTCTTCTTCCATTCTCACCTGGGCACAAATTGGTTGGCAGGCCGTTTGGGCCTGTACTCAGGATGCACCATGAAGAGCATGTGAGGAAAGCCAGTGCCAAAGTAAGCACCATCTGTGTGGTGGTGCCTGGACGACTTGGGGGTGTAAACATCCATGCACTTGGGGCAGTACAGCTTCACCATGGCCTCACCTGGTATGTCTGACAGTCCTAAGAGCAGTGGGAGGCAGCTTTAGCATCTCATTCTTCACTTTCCCCCTGCCCCCAACCAAAGACCCAGGCAGCACTTATTTGGTCCCATAAATTCCAACCCCTTAGGAATTCCCTCCCCTCTCTCTCCAGTACTTACCAATGGGTAACATGGGCTGGTTTTCACAATATACACGAGGACAATAGCCAAAGTCTCCCTGCTGGTATTTTTCCAACTGAGGGGGAATATAGTTAGGAAATGGGTAGAATTAATATACTGGTCCAACTGAGGCTGTACATACTTATATACATATAAATCTCTCAATAGAGTCATATAAACATATATCTTTGGGACACAGTTCCACCACAGGCTCCCTCTATCTCTAAAGTATTTACAATAACTAGTATAACTAGAGCTAGAACCAGTTATTCCTTTCCCCTTGTTCCCATTATGAGTTTTCTTTGTTTAGACATGAAATTTCTTATCCTTGTGAAGCTACTGGTCACCTCATGTGAAGACAGTAATCCCCCAAATGTTAAATGATTTCTACTTCCCTAATACAGAGCATAAAAATCACGAAGGAACTAAAGAACAAATCTGTCATAAATAATAAAAATTGTGCAATAGCTCAATTTTCAACTCCATCCTCCCAGATGGGAAAGTCCTATGTAAGTTCTAATTCCCTGCTTTTTATCTAAGGATAACAAGAAAGTAATTTTCACTTTTTTTTTCATATCCTTAACAATCAGTAAACAAAACTGGATTGAGGTGGGATAACCTCACCATCTGGGCGATGCCACGGTTTGTGAGGATGTAGCGGGCATGAATCAGTCCGTATAGCATCTCAGCTGCCTGCTCAATCAGGTCACTCTGGTTGGGGTTGTCTTCCAACTCCTCATCTGAAACATGACCCCCCACACCCAAACCAGGACGAAGTCAGCAGACAACTCAACTTCTTCTCTATGGAACCCTACCCATCTGGGGAATTACCAGTCAGGTCACCCTTCCCTCCACCCTCTTTTTGTCCCCAGCCCACTCACCCTTACCCTGCCCAAGAGCCTAAGTCCAACTGCCTAACCAACTTAGAACAACAATGCTCTCCACAGAATACTGCTATATAAATTTCTGAAATCTCTCTACTCCCCGCCCCCCCCCCCAACCTCACACATAAACCAATATAAGTAAATTTTGCTACTCGTTTGAAGCTGGGAAGAAGCTGGAAGACACCAAGAGAAGGGAAAAAACAGGATGGAGCATGGGGGAATAAGACAAAGGAACTTTTGAAGTTAAAATCAAGAAGTGGTAGTTGTATGGCAGGCTCAGAATGTTGATGAATTCTATTACAAGTAAAAAAATTAATGAGTTAAGGGTACAGAAAAAGCTAAAAAAATTCAGAGTTAGGGAGCTTGGAATCAGAGAGAAGACTTGTACATCTGGGGAAACTGGAATAAAGGAGGCAGGTAGGGGCATCTCACCAGGTTCCAAGTCGAGGATCATGTCTAGTGCCTGCCTATAGTGGGGCACCTGTTCATTGAGCCCCGTAAGGTTGAACTTGTCTTGGATATAGTCTTCATCCACCTGTTAGAATGCAAAATCAAGGGAAGAATGCTGCCATTTGGATCACTATTACAGGATAAACGGGGAGACAAGTTATTACTGACGGGTCATATAACAGAACTACAATCATTTTGCTCTCAAAGCCATCTCAATTCTCTCGTTATTATGACAGCAAATAATTGTTTGCCCCTCCAATCTGACAAGTATCCCAACAAGCCATCTCAGTCTTTCTCCTTTATGACAAAAGAGCAAGGGTTCTCAATCTGGGGTCTGTGAACTCGTTCTCTTCAACTCAATAGTTAAATAACTACATCAATACATTTCATTTCCTCTGTAATCTTATGTGTTTTATGTCTATGAACACTATTTTGAGGTGTCCATAGGTTCTAACAGCCTGGAAATGTCTACTACACAAAAAAGATCAAGACTGCCTGGAGTTCCTCAGTGGAGGAATAGCAATATCCCAGTTAAGATATACACACTTCAGATTCTTTTAGCCCCTCCTACGCTGATTCCAAAATTCAGTGTCTCCCTTAAATTGGGGGAGAGTAAGAATAATTGGGTCCCTAAAAAGAGGGTAAGCTTCAGGTACACAATGACATGGTATATGATGACAGTAAATGAAGGGAACCACCAAGTTCTGGGGTGTCTAGCACAGAGGGAGGAGACTAAGCATTTGATTGCTAGAAGGGGAGATGAGAGGAGTGGACACAAGGAAGCCATTGTGTCTGAGGGTCATTAGGTGAACCTTCGGGGCCCTTAATGACAGGAGATCTTACCTCACAGAAGAATTCATTGCCACGAAGCCCACAGAACCATGAGATCCATGATACTTCCTCTGAGCTACTCATTTTTACGTCAGCTGAGGGAAAAGAGGTTAGCCTGGAGGGCGAAAGGCCAGCCTCTCTCCAGAGCTTTCCATTCCTTTGACATTCTCTGCCTTCCCTGGCCCCCCTGCCAAAGGGGGCTCACCATTCCCCTTCTTAGGCTCACAGTTATGGGGAACCCTGCTCCACTTCCAGGTGAGAACTCCTCTTTAGCCTCTCCCCCACCCCGTGCCCCCAAAGCTCACCTTTAAAGCTGAGCCTTTTCTTCCCAAGGCTCAGAAAACCTATATCCCTTCCCTGTCTCCCGTATGAGTGTAGGGGGGCGATGAAGGCCTGGCTCAGGTGCCCTCCTCACACCCCCTTACCAACCCCCTCGGCTGCCCTGAGGGTCCTCTCCTCTCCCCGGGAGGCCGGGCCCCAAACAACTTCCACAGGGCGGGTTCCTTGGGCTGCTCCCTCCGAGGGCCGCCCCGGGCCTCTCAGCCCCTTTCCCCGAGGCTCCGGAGCTTAGGGCTTCTCTGCGGAGAGCCCTCGGCGTCTTCGTACACCCTGGGTCCGGGACCACCTTGGCCTCCCCTGCCTTTCCTTAGGATCTCTCCCTCCCCAAGGCCAGGCGTCCTCAGGTCCCGCCCCCAACGTGCGGAAGAGCGCCCCACGACTCACCTACCGGGCCGGGGCTGGGGAGGGAGAGGGAGAAGTTGCTCCCAGGAGCGGCGGCGGCAGCAGCAAAGCCGCGCAGCGAAGGCCGCGGACCCGACCGCGGCAGGCGAAGCGGTGGGGGGGGGGGGGGGCCGGGGCAGGGGAAGGGGGAAGAGAAACGGGAGGGCGGGAAAGTACGCAGAGCGCAGGCGCAGGAGGTCAGGCTCCCCCGTGGAAGACGGGATATGGAGTCCCAGGGCCGTAGTAAGGCTGGGCTAATAATACGACTTCCGGAAGAACCTTTGCCCCTGCCCTCTCGGTGAAATAGGGCAGGGGGCGGGGCCACAAAGGAGGAAGGCCTGGAGGCTCTCCGCTAAAGAGGCTGAAAACAGGAACCCGAGATCGAGGTTAACGCTGGTGACCATGGGAAATGTAGTCCTCGTGCCCACAGAGGGCCAAGACCCAGACTAAGTAAAGTTGGAGAGTCTACACATCTCAGAGCCGAACAAGACTGGTCCTAAGTAGGGTTGGAGTGTCATTCTCCTAAGGGCCTCACAGGTAGGGTATCTACAATAACAATCTAGCTCTCCAGCCTATACCCAATCTACTCTGTCACCCATATTCCTAATCATTATCTCCCCTTTTCTCACGACCTTTATCCCTCTAACTAGCCTTCATCGTACCATTCTCCTCAATCATCTATCATTCAGTACTTTAACAAGCTTTTATTAAACGCCTGTTATATTCAAAGCAGTGATGGGGGTGGGATTACAAAAGAAACTATGAAAAACACACCCTGTAAATGTAAGGTGCTTACATTCCACAGGCGAATACATGTATTCCAGTATTCTGGTGGATCTGTGATCTCATTGGTGATGATTCTTGACTCCCCCAGGAAGTACATATACATAAATAAAAGATAATTTGAGAGAAAATTGAAATCAAGAGAAATGGAAGATTAGGAAAACTGTAGGAGTTTGCATCTGAGTTGAACTAAGAAGCTAAGAATTCCAAGAGATGAAAGTATTGGAGTACATTCCAGAGATGAAACACATTTTTCCTGTGCATTTTCCTAAGTGGGACTGGAGAGCTTTCCCCTCCATATCTCACAGGTAGAGAGTATCTATCATAATGCTTCTCCATTTATTCTTAAACTTTAATTCTTAATCTTTAAAGGCACAGCACTTCACTGAAGCAGGAAATGGATTGCCAAATCCAGAAAAAAGCAAATAGGTCAATTTGACTAAAGACACAAGAATAGATGGACAGTAGTGTGACATAAATCTGGGGAGGTAAACTGGAGCCAGATTGTGACTTTAAATATGAATACTAAATTAAAGAATTTGTATTTTATCCTAGAGGCAACAATAAGCCACAGAACTTTCTTGACTAGGGGAGTGCCATGTTCAGACCTGTGTTTTAGCAAGATTTTTTTGCTTCTATGTTAAAGATAGATTGGCGAGGGAACAAATTAGAAGCAGAAAGAGCAACATGGAGACTATCACAATAGTCCTGGCTATGATGAGTGCTGGTTGCATGGAGGGAAATGAGTTCTATTTTGGATATGATGAGTTTGAGATTGTTACAGAACATCCAGGTGGAGATGTCCAACAACCAGGTAATAGACTTTATTCATCAGTGTTTTTATCTTTGTATCCTAAGTGCCTCATACAGTGCCCAGTATACTGCAGATGTTTAACAAGTGTTTGTGGAGGGGTGGCTAGGTGGTGCAGTGAGTAGAGCACTGGCCCTGGAGTCAGGAGTACCTGAGTTCAAGTCTGGCCTCAGACACTTAACACAAAAAGCTACCCATGTGACCTTGGGCAAGTCACTTAACCCCAACTGCCCTCCAAAAAAAAAAGAACTATTGTTTGTGGAACTGATACAGGATTTGGGAGGGAGATTAGGGCTAGATATGTAGATTTGAGATACCTTTGTATAGAAATGATAATTGAACCTTTGGGAATTGATATAAAGAAATACTGTAGAGAAAGAAGAGGGCCAAAACAGCCAAGCTTAGTGGTTTGAACACCTATGATATTCTAGCAAAGGAGACTGAGGAGTGGACATTCAGGCAGGAAAACCAAGAGTGTGCAGTATGATAAAAGCTAAATTGGGAGCAAGTATTTAGGAAGAAAGGATGATGAACAGTGTCAAAAACTGAGAAGTTAAAGATGAGAAATGAAAGAAGGCCATTGGATTTATAATTTAGAGAAAATAATTTATAATTAAGTAATTATTAATAACTTTGGGAAAAAAGTTTTGGTTGTGGTAGTGGGAGATATATGAAAGGCTTTTTCCAGGAGTTTGGCTGTGAAAAAGGGTAATGGCTTGAGGGTGTGCCAGGGTCAAGTGAGGGTTTAGGGAAGGATGGAGAAGGCCAGAGCATGTTTGTAGATAGGAGGGAGTGAGTCAGTGAATAAGAATATGAAGATGAGAGAGAGGCAAAAGCTCCTGGAGGAGGTAAGATGAAGGGTATAAGTTGAAAGAAGACTGGCAAGGAGAAAGCGGTACCTTTTAAGGAGAAAATAGGGCTTAATTAAGAGGGCTGATTTATAGGCAAGAAAGCTCAGGAAGGATTCAGGAAGGATAGCTTTGATTTTCTCACTAAAGTATGAATGCCTTCCTTCATCACCCCTCCGATATAGTTCATCTTTCTCTGTCCCCTTATCCAACTTCATTACTCCCATCTTTTATTTCCTCTTCCAAATTGCCAATTTTCCCTTTACCATCCCCTCTCCACAAATCACCCCTATAACAGGTTAGCCCCTATGCCAGCTCTACCACACAGGTCTCCATGTCTACCCTCCTCCAGGGTAGTGGGTGACCAGATTTCTTCTTTGCAGCTTCTTTCCAGAGAATGGAGGTGGGGTGGCACTAGGGAGAAAAAGGGTTTAACCCCAGCCTCCGGGGAAAGGGCTTGTCATGGGTGGGGGCCGCTAACCTGAGGTGGCACCAGCCATCCTGTTAGTTGTCCCCTTGCCCTTCTCCATCTCCTCCTCCACTTCTAGGGGCTAGGCTGGGCCTGCAGCAGCACAGGGCTCTTTGTATAGCCCTCAAATGCTGGTTGACCTAAGAGTGAGAGGCAGCGTGGCCCTAATTCACGTTTCGACTTGGCTGTACCCTGCAGGCCTGTGCCCACCTTCCTTGGGCAGCTGACTCCACCAAAACCCCGTCTCTGGCCCCAGGAAATGGGCTTCAGGGGCCACATTGGGAGGAACGAGGAGCATTGTGGGGCGTTATGCAAACGAAGAACCCTAACGGCCGGCGCCCTCCCCTCCCCCACTGCAGCCTTCGCGCCTCTGGGCACGCGCCTGCCTCGAGTTACCAGCGATTAAAATCGACCGGAGCTGCTAAGGGGCAGAGAAAAGGGGCAAAATCTGTGTGTGTGTGTGTGTGTGTGCCTGTGCCTGTGCCTGTCTGTCTGTCTGCCACTCTCTTGTTCCACTTTTGCCCCGCTCGGGCTTCCAGTTCTACATCTACCAAGGTTATTATCTGGGTGCTGCCAATGCGGCACGCTTCAGGTTTTCCTCAGATCGCAGACCACGCCATTTTCTTCACACTGTCAGTGTCAATTTGACGCAGGCGCATTCTCTTCTCAGTTATCAGCTTCCGGAGTGTTTTCTGCACCTGCGTCCTGTGTGCATGTGTCGGACGGAACCTTAACCGGTCGCTGCTCGCTACTCGGAGCTGAAGGCCTGCAAAGTGCCAAGCGTAGGAAGTTGGAGCTGGGGATCCTGGGAGAAGTCCGGTCGCTTGCAGATGGGGGGGGGGGGGGAGGGGAGGCGGGAGGCTTTGCTTCCCTTTGCTCGGTTACCTTACGGATGACTCACTGGGCTTTTTAGACCTAGAATGTTCGGTCCACGTTGGCCCAGTAACTACCCCTGAGTGCGGCTGGCTTGATGTTACCCCACCCCGGCGGTCATGACCCGCCCCGCTCTCTTCAACTTTACTGCGGCCCGGGACTCGAATGATGTGTGGAAGGACGGAGTGCAGCAGCCGGAGCCGGAGCGGGTGCACCCCCTAGACGGTGCCGCCGCCCGGAACTTCTATGAAGCCTTGGTTGGGGTGGAGGGAGACGCCCCCAGAGCATCCCCAGGACCCCCGCGGGCGCTTCTCAAAGGAAGAAAACGTACTGAGAAAACCAGGCCAGAGAGGGCCAGGGCCGGGGGCGCGGCGGCAGCGTCCGCGGCCTATACCGGGAGCAATGGGGCCGGGGACCGACAGACGGCGCGGCTCTTGAGGGCTGCACAGGCCGGCGACGTGCGGCACCTGCGAGCCCTGTTGGAACCCCGTGGCCCCGGCGCCAGCAGGGGCGATGTCAACGCCCGGGACGGCTTTCGGTGGACCCCGCTCATGTGCGCTGCCCGGGCGGGGCGGGGACCGGCCGTGCGCTACCTCCTGGATCGAGGAGCCTCCTGGGTGGGCATCTGTGAGCCTGGAGGCCGCGATGCGGCTCAGCTGGCCGAAGAGGCCGGCTTCCCCGAGGTGGCGCGGATAGTCCGAGAGAGCCGTGGAAAGGAGAGCCCCGAGAATCGGTGAGTGGGAGGATCAGCCGAGGACAGCCCCCCTGCCTCCGTCACAGTTAAGCAGCCCTTCTAAGAGTTCGAGATGAGCCAAGCTCTCCGGCCACTAAGAAAGTCTGGTGACCTTTCCTGCTTGCCCGTAGCTCGCGGTCTAAGGGGGAAGGACCTGAACAAATGGCCACATGCAAATAAGGCATGCAGTAGCATAAACTGTAGTCTGAGAAAGAGGGAAAGTGCTAGCTAGCATTATGGGAGATGGGGAATACCTTCTTGTAGAAAGTGGGGTTTTAGTTGGGACTTGAAGCCTTGAGGTAGAGGGGAGGAGGAGGGAGAACATCCCAGACCTGGGCTCAGCCAGAAAAAAAGCCCATTGTCTGGACCAGAAGTGTCTTGTGGGCGGACAGCAAGGAGCTCATTATCCCTGGATGTCAGGGAATGTTGGGGTAAGATGTAGGAAACCTAGGAAGGGACGAGAGGGCTCTGCTGTCAAGGGCTTTGAATGCCAAACAGGATTGTTGAGATTGTTCAACAATCTCTGCAGCAGGGCCCTGGTTTCTGAGGAGTGGTGAGAGTATATACCAGAGGAATATGACTTAGTATGATTTGGTCATCCTTTTCAACTCCAGAACTGAACCAGCCTTGGGACTCTTCCCCAGCAATGCATTCTTCAAAGACATATTAAGTACTTGCAAAATCTAAGGCACTGTGTATGCTGGGGGTTGGGTATACAAAACTATACATCCTCTGGAGGAGCTTACAGTCTACTGGGGACTGATATGATGCTGTACTTTATTACTACCTCTTTGATTCTGGGAAGTCTATCTGGACCTAACTTCCTCATTTGTAAAATAGAAAGTGGGGTTGGACAAGATAACTTCTAAATATCTTTCTAGCTTTTAAGTTTATGATTGTGCACAGCTGTTTTACTAGGTTGAATGAAAGGCACAGAAGAACTCCAGAGTGCTTTAGGAAAATTAGAGGAAGAAATGTGCTCAGTTTTGTGATCAGATTTCATGCAAAAGGTAGCAACTGGACCTTAAAAAAAGACCCACCTTCACTCTTTTTCTGCCTTTTTTTTTTCCAGGCCCTGTTCTCCATTTCCAAAATACTGTGAGACTTGTGGTTCCCATTACCAAGACCCTAATCACAATAGCTCTACTGCTCACCTCTTGTCCCTGCCCCATAGGCCTCAGCCACCCCCCTTACCTCCAGGAATCTCTGCCTCTAGTCCTGGCTTTCGATTATTAGTAAAGGGGGGCTGGCAGCCTGGATTGGGACTGGGGCCCCGGGGTGAGGGGCGAACTGCTCCAATTCCTACAGTTCTCAAGAGAGATCAGGAAGGTTTGGGATATAGGCCAGCTTCTCAACCCCGAGTCACACATTTCCTTGCTGGGGACCTTCGGGCTGTGGCTGAAAAAAAAAGAGCACCTCGAGCTGCCACTTTGGGCAAGAGAGAAGAGAGACGTCAAGAGGAGAAGAGTCGAGCTTGGGAGCGAAATCTACGGACTTATATGAACCTTGATCTCTGATCCTGACTATATAAACTATGATTTCTGACTATTGACTTTTTGGAGACCTATGACTACCTACACACAAGGATCATTACTGCTGACATCTGACCCTCAACTTGGAATTTCAGCCCTTTGTATCTTCCTAGAACTAATCTTGGATTTTCTATGTTTAATTTGATTTGGCCCTTGCTGGAGGGACATTGCAAAGGTTTGTTCATCCATGCTTAAAGTTGAAAAATAAACCTGCCTTTTTTGTTTTGTGATGTTTTTCTTCTTTGAAGTAGAGTGGGGCAAGGTTGAGGGATAGTGGAATTTGGGATTGGGATAGCTGGAAAGGGGCAGCAGTAAACTCAGACTGAGTTTTGTTCCACTGTCTTGGCTATGTGTTTTAGGATGATATTATTTAGAACTGAAAGAGATTTGAGAGATGATCTCATTCAGTCCATTCATTTTTAAAGAAAGGGAAACTGGGACCAGAGAGACCAATTAACCTCAAGTAATCAATAAACATGTGCCTACTTGTATGCTAAGAACTGTGCTAAGTAGTTCCTTAATTGTATCTAGGCTAAAATACAAACTCTTTTGGCATTTAAAGCCTTTTCGGATCTGGTTGGGCAGTATTCTGGAGTGTCATTTTAGTTGATCATCTTAAGTTTTTCAAAATTGTTTTTATGATATTCTATTCAGTCTTTTTTACTGGATCATCCTTCTTGTATCATGCCCTCTAACTGAAGGTGTATCCCAGAGCTTTTGACCTTCTCTTGTCTCTATACTAACTCACTTAGTAACTTCATCAGCTTCCATGGGTTCAATTTTCTCATGCTCATGATTTCTGAAATCATTGCCCTAGTCTTGAGTCTCATATTATTACCTGCCTTTGAGATATTTTGACCTGGATGTCCCCTAGATGTTTTGAATGTCGACTGTTCAAAACAGAACTAATTATCTTCTCCATCCCATGATCCTACCTCTCTTCCAGACTTCCCGGTTTCTATCAGAAGTACCACTATCCTTCTGTTCACTTAGACTTGCAACCTTGGTGTCATCCTTCATTCCTTGGTTTCCTCACCCCATGTAGCCAATAAGTAGCCAAATCTTGTTTCTATTCAGAATTCCTCCCTTTCCCTGTGCAGTCACGCCTATTTTAGACCGTCATCACCTCTCAAGTGATTCCTAAATGACCTCTTTCCCTTCAACTTCTCTAATTTATCTTTCTTAATGCTACAAAGGCTGTTTTTCTAAAGCATGGATATAACCATTGTAATCCCCCTACATGCCCCCATTCTAGTGGCACCTTATAACCTTCAAGATCACATATAAACTCTCTTTGGCATTTAAATTTCTGACAAATTCAAATTGACTTTAACCTAACCTTTTGAATCTTACACATTATTTACTTCATATACTGTACTATCCATTCTAACTGTCTTCCTTATTGTTCCTCACACACAATATTCCATCTCTTGTCTCTGTGACTAGCATACCTGGAGTGTATATTTTCCTTAATTCCACCTCTTAGAATCTCTGTTTACCTTTAAAACTTGACTCAAGCACCATCTTCTACATGAGGCCTTTCTTGATCCCTCTTAGATGTAAGTGCATTTCCCCTCCACAATACCTTTATCTCTCTTGTATACATGTTGTCTCCTTTGTTGGAACACAAATTCCTTGAGGGCTGGAACTATTTCACTTTTTAAGGGGGGAAAGCAAGGCAATTGGGGTTAAGTGACTTGCCCAAGGTCATACACCTAGTAAGTTTGTCAAGTGTCTGAGACTGGATTTGAACTCAGGGGGTCCTGACTCCATTGTCAGTGCTCTATTCACTGTACCACCTAGCTGCCCAACTGTTTACCTTTTCATTTTGTATTCCTAGTACTGTTAAGTGCCTGGCACATAACCAATGCTTGATAAATACTTATTAATAAATTTAAAAGATCAAGGATGATGGCTCAGCACTATAACTGCCAACTGTCCCTTAAAGTCATAAGAAATAAAGAACAATGTTTCTTTTAGCCACCAAGGCAGAGTACTGGGTTATTTCTTAAACAGATATTTCTTCCCTCTCCTTTCCCTTTTATGTTAAAATCCTTTTGATTAGATTCTTAGGAATCCAGGAAAATGCATTTTTATCTACCATGTTAGGTACACTACAAGTCAGACCAAGTGTATATTTTCCTATATTATAAAACATGGCAGAGAATCCCAAAACTCATTCTCAGACACCATCTTCTTAACTAGATGTCCACTTCTCAAATCTGCCTTTCTCTTCCAAAGCCATGGTAGATGCTTGGCATTTGTGATGAAAATACAACTTGGGCCTCTCATAGCTTCAGCTGTGTTCCCAGTACATCATAGTCTTTGGCAAGGCTTTCCAGATTCTTTCTGGCAGTGTCATTCGTGCCTACGTGTATCATCAGAAGTAGTTAATAGTAATCAGGTTTGCCAGGTCTTATAAATTAATGTATAGCACAGGAAGACAACAAACCTCTCTATTACTCCTAGATACAGAGGAAAAAACTTTCTTGGCATCCATCAGCAGTGAGTAAATAGCCATTTTCCTTATGTTTGTACTATGATGCTTTCCAGATTCATTCTCTATTTCTCTATATCTCTATATATACATCAAGCATTTGCAAGCTTATCCTTACTGTGCATCAATCCATATATCCAATCTGTTACCAAGGCCTGTCAATTTTACCTTTGTAGTATCTCTCTAATACTCCCCCCTTCTGCCGTCTGGTGATGACCGTGATAGTGCAGGCCTCTCATCATATTAGTATTATTGCTGTAGCCGGTTAGCGGGTCTGCCTTCCTCAAATTTCTCCCCACTCCAGTGCATCCTCCATTCAGTCACTAAAGTGATTTTCCTAACGTGCAGGTCTACTCATGTTACCTCTTCTATTCCGTAAACTCTAGTGGCTCCCTATTGCCACCAGGATCAAATACAAAATGCTCTGTTTGGTGTTTGAATCCCTTTGTAAGCTATTTCCCTCCTCCTTTTCAGTCTTTTTACACCTTACTCCCCAACATGTACTGCAATGACATTGACCTCCTGGCTTTTACAGGAAGAAAACACTCCATTTCTCACCTCTAGGCATTTTCTCTGGCTGTCTCTTATGCCTGGAACACTCTCCTCATCAACTTTACCTTCTGACTTCCCTTGCTTCCTTTAAATCCCAACTAAAATCCTATTTTCTGCAGGAAGTCTTTCCCAACCCCTCTTAATTGTAGTGGCTGCCTTCTCTGTTAATTATGCCCTATTTATCCTCTGTATACCTAACTTTGTATATATTTATTTGCATGTAGTTTTCCTTATTAGACTGTAAACTCTTTGAGGGCAAGGACTGTCTTTTTGCCTTTTTTTGTACCCCCAGTGCTTAGCACAGTGATTGGACTGATTGATTTTTTACATTTTTGAAATTTTACACATCTGAATGTATGGATATCTTCTTTTAGCTTATTTTTCCCCCAAATTCCCGGAATTTATTTGTCTTAGACTTATGACTTGCAACCAAAGACACTGTGCAAAGAAAGCAAAGATTAAGTACATTTTAAAGAAAAGGTAATAATCCATATTGGTAGCATAGAAGGTCACTTTTGATGAAAGAAGCCATCCATTGCACTATATAGATTGCAATATTCAATAGCATTTTTCAACCAAACTTTTTAAAATCAAGAGCCATAAAAAGGAGCAAAGCTTACAGTTGACTTTTTTTTTTAATTTCACTGAAACACTTTAAAATTTTTTAAGTTTGATTTTTTCTTCTTTTTTACTAGAATTTTTTTCTTTCAAGTTTAGGAGTTATGTGTTTGCCCACACAGATAGAAGTCTTACCATTTTATTTCTTTTTTTTTTTTTTTTTGCTTTTTGGAGGGGGGAAGGCAGGGCAATTGGGGTTAAGTGACTTGCCCAAGGTCACACAGCTAGTAAGTGTTAAGTATCTAAGGCTGAATTTGAATTCAGGTCCTCCTGACTCCAGGACTGGTGCTCTATTCACTGTGCCACCTAGGGCACCAACAGCATCTGAAATTAAAAAAAAATTCCTTTGCTTTTTAGAAGGGGAGGGCAGGGCAATTGGGGTTAAGTGACTTGCCAAAGGTCAAAACGCTAGTATGAAATGAACCCCTATCATTTTATTTCAGTAAAAAGTTTTAAAGGTTTTTTTTCCCTTTGGACTTTTTTTTAAATTAGAAAATTAATATATTTTCTCTTTTGTTCACTAGAAGTATTTTCTTTACAATTTAGCATTTGACATTTGATCTTCTCATTTGGATCTCCCCTTTTTCCTGCCACCACAAACCTCAGGGAGTCCAAATACAATGGTTATTGTAACTAGTACTCTATTACTTCCATTGACCATTAAGCTGTTACCTATTGCTGACTTTGTTAATATTGACTGTTACTAATCCCTGATACAAGATGCTGATAGTATTCATATAAATAGGCAGTGTGGTACTAGGGAATAACAAGTGGATTTGGAGTTAGGACCTGGGTTCACATTCCAACTCTGCTCTTTAATACCTATGTGACCTGGTGCAAGCTCGTGTTGAAGAAAAAACATTAATAATAATACTGTACTCTTCTTTTTAGGCATAAATTTCCCAGTAACAGTTTTATTTAATATTACATTAATCTAGAAGCCATTTCCAGTTTGGAGAGAAAGTGGTCCAGACTGACATAATGCCCTATACTTTTGGACTCTGCCCCAAGAAAATTTCAGGTAACATTTATAGGAATCTTGAACAAGGAAAACATATCTTAAAGTAACCCTGTTTTAACATTCCAGAATTGAGCAATCTTATTTTTATCACCTTCATTCAGGACCACTCTCCTAGAGGAATCAAGGGGATTCCTCCCAAATATTCATTTCAAAAATACAAATTGGTTGAATGGAAGAGAATACTTATGGATAGACCCTTCAGAGGATAGCAAGAGGAGGTTGCTCTTAGTTGGGTTACTATCCTAGTCAGGAAGTGAGGAAAGTTTCTTATCTAAACAGAGGTACAGAGTTACATTTCTGGTTATCACTTTTAATCTATTTATCTAAGAAGCCCCTTTTTCCTTTTGTCCCAACTTATTACCTATTCAGGCATCTGGGTGGCACAATGGAAAGAGCTCTGGCCTAGAGTCAGGAAGTCCTTAGTCCTGTAGTCAGGAAGACCTGAGTTCAAATCTGGCTTCACAGTTGAGGCCAAGTCACTTAACCCTGTTTGCCTTAGTTTCCTCATTTGTAAAATGAGCTGAAGAAGGAAATGGCAAACCACTCCAGTATCTTTGACAAGAAAACCCAAAATGGGGTCATGAGGAGTCAGATGTGATTGAACAACAACAATAATATTTCTATACTTTTCCAAGGGACTTCTTCAGGAGTCTAGAAAAGGCTTTAGAGAAAAATATTATTTCTTAATATTTCTAGAGAAACTAAAATGGAAATTTTTAATATGCCTCCACACCACTTATTCCTTTCGTCTCTAAATCTATGATTCTAGGTGTTACTGATTATACAATTGTTTAATTGCAAGTGGTATTAATATTATTGCTATTCCCAAGGCGGGAAAACAGACAAAGAAAGATAAAAGTGATTGACAGCAGCAATGGAGGAGAGGGGAGGAAGGGAAGGTTAACCCCAAATTGAGAAGTTTTCACTGATTCCATATAGGCAGGCAGACCCGTCAGCAAGCTATTGCAATAATCCAGGCATGAGGTAATGTGGGCTGGCGCTAGAGTGGTAGCAGTGTCAGAGAAGAGAAGGCGGCATATTCAAAACATGTGGCAAAGGTGAGATCACAAGTAGTGAGAGACAGTGAGGAATCCAGGATAATTCCTAGGTTGTGAGCTTGAGGGAGTGGAAGGATGATGTTGCCCTCTACAGTATTAGGGAAGGCAGGAGCCAGGGAAAGTTTAGGGGGAAAGATGATAAGTTCTGTTTTGAACATGATGAGTTTAAGATGTCTACTGGACATTCAGTTCAAGATGTCTGACAGGCTATTGGAGACGTGAGATTCTCAGCAGAGAAACTGGGGCAAGATGTGGAAATTTGAGAGCATTGGTAGCATAGAGATGATAATTAAATCCGTGGGAAGCCAGTGAGATCACCAAATGATGTAGTTGTATAGAGGGAGAAGAGGGAGAAACTGAGGGACACATATAGTTAAGGAGTGTAATCTGGAATCCAGTAAAACAGACAGAGAAGTAGTGGTCAGACAGTAGTACCCTGAAAACCTAGAGAGAAGAGAGTATTAAGGAGAGGAGGGCGATGAACAATGCCAGAGGTGGCAGAGAGGTCAATGAGAATGAAGATTGAGAAAAGACCATTGGATCTGGTAACTAAAAGATCACTGGTAACTTTGGAAAGAGCAACTTCTGTGGAATAAGTTCAGAAGGGGGTTAGGAAAAAAGTGTACTCAAGGACCATTTCCCTTTCACTCTGTGGTGTGCAGGCAGCAGGTACTGCTGGTCAAACAACCCATCTGAGTTTGGGGGAGTTAAAAGAAAAAGGGAAGTTAAAGGGAAAAGGTGCTTTTGCTTTTGGTTCCTCAGCTATCAGTGGGAACTGCCAGTTTCTTCCTATTCAAATGACCTCCATCATCCACCATTGCTCACTGCCATTTCATTGTTAGGGGAATCTTGTGGCCGCTTGTCCTTGTTTGTATAATTAATGCTATTAAGGGTAGGGGTTTGGGGGAAAATATGGCAAATCTGGACAGCATACTAAAAAACAGAAACATCACCTTGCCAACAAAAGTCCTTATAGTCAAAGTTATGGTTTTTCCATAGTGACACTAAGCAAGATTGATCACCATACTCAAAAGTACAGCAAGGGCCAGAGCCTGACTCTAAAGAGCTTTTCAAAGGACAGAGGAACTCTATAACATTACATGCAAGTAGACAATGTGCTAGTATAGAAAAATTGTAAGTAAAGATTTAAAAGTATAAATATTAAACATCTTTTACAGATCATAAGCATAATAAAAAGTTGTAATGGAGCAAGATTTGATTCCCAACACCTACAGGGTGTTCCCAATACCTACAGTCTGATCCAAGGGTGGGGAACCTGTGGCCTCAAGGCCACAAGTGGCCCTCTAGGTTCTCAAGTGTGGCCCTTTGACTTAATCTAAACTTCACAGAACAAATCCCCTTAACAAAAGGATTTGTTCTGTAAAATTTGGACTCAAGTCAAAAGGCTGCACCCAAGGACCTAGAAGGCCACATATCACCTTAAGGCCACAGGTTCCCCATCCTTGGATCAGACTTTAGTCTATCCCCTTAATAAAATAATTTGTTCTGTGAAGTTTGGATTCAGTCAAAGAGCTGCACTTGAGGACCTAGAGGGCTACATGTGGCTTTGAGATTGTAAGTTCCTCACCCCTGACCTAGGTAGTTGATGTACTTACTAGTCTAGTTGATGTACTTACTCATAGAAACTAAGAACAAGATGCAAGGTAATTAAGTGTTACGATATGATTATGGTTTATAATATAGAAATTATAATATATAATATGACGTATATGATTATGTCCTGTCATTTCCTTATAAACTGTGAAAAATTTCTCCTATTGAATTAGAAAAGAAGCCTCAGCATTAGCTGGTTGAGAATGATCATGTCTGGGTGGTCATTAAAATATAAGCCTTCCAGGTCTGAGCAATAGTTAAGAGTTTGAAGCATTCAAAGTAGATTGGCTGTGTTGAATATGATCCCTCTGCCTCCACTAGAGGGCAGTGGATGGGTGAAGGAATTTTCTTTTCCTTCATTATCATTGGTCTGGGAGTCTACCCCTGGAATTACTTGGTAGAAAACATCCCATAGATGAGGGAGAATTTTGGAGAGTAGAGCAGTTTCAACAGTTTGACACAGGGAGAAGAGATACATACTTTTCCAACAGATGCAGGTACCTCTGTGTCAGGAACCATTCAAGGCAGGAAGTAAGACCTCTGGTTGTAGAGAGTTGACTATGGATTCAAAAGATAACTAGCCCTATCAGTCGAGAGTTAAATGGTGGAGAGGAGCAGTCCTCAGAAGAAAAACTATATCTTTGGAAACATATATTGATAAAATAGCTTTTTAAAAAGATTATTTGAATATTAAATCAAGAAACTATGTAATTATAATATATAAACTGTATATACATATAAACTGTATAAATAAGACCAAAATCAGCCTCAAAGATTAAAACTTGAAAATTAGAAGAAAAATAGATAATATAGAAAACAAAAATACTTAGAAATGACAAAACTAAAAGCCAGCTCTCTGAAAAAGACTAACAAAATAATTAAACCATTTTTGAAAAAAGAGCAAAACCACACCCCAAGAACCATTGCTCTCTGGGAGACATGCATGCCCTTTCCCATATGATATAGTTGATAGACACAGAGATCTTGAAAGCCTGGTGATCTTACTTCAAGTTCTGCCTCAGACATATACTAGATGTGTGACCCTGAGCAAATATTCCACACATTTACAAAGAAAATTAAATCTTAAATTGCTCAGGATTGTATATTGCTCATATTTCTTTAGGACTTTTTTTTTTTAATAACAAAGGTTGCCACTGAATTCTAAGGCAATTTAAAGAATGCACGGTATATGTGAATCCAATGTAGACAAAAAAACAAAAATCACAAAAGGTTTTGGAGGTGACTTAGGGGACTATATACTACAAGTGTGTAATATTTAAAGATGTAATTACAGTATAAAAATGTGTGTTGTATGAAGTTTCAATATAAATCTGTTGTAATTATAGAACCAGCCACCTATTTTGACAATAAATTTTGAATTTATGTGTGAAATTCTGAAGCATTTCAAAAATAAAATTCCCTAAATAAAAATAATCCATCTACAATTTTGTTAATGAAAAGAATTAAAAAAGTCAAATTGCCACAATAAAAAAATAAACAAGGTAAGATCACAATTGAGAAGAAATAAATAGAATTATCAAGTGTACTTTATATGCAAACTAGCAAAACTGAGAATTTAAAGGAAATGGAAGATTATTTTAAATGTACAAATAAATTAATAGTATATCACATAAAAATCACTAACAACTCAACCTCAGGAAATGAAACTGAAGAAGCTGTAAAGGAGTTACCAAAAGGAAAAATAAATATTCTTATCCAGACAAATTTACAGGTGTTATCTAGTAAATGTTTAAAAACAACTAAATCCTATGCTAAACAAATTGTTCTCAAAAACTGAGAAAATTATCTACCAAACTCCTTTACTGAGACACATATGGTTTTAATTCCTAAACCAGAGAAGGATAAAGTAAAGAAAAGAGAACTATAGACCAATATCACCAGTGAATATCAATGTAAAATTTTAAGTAAAATCCCAGCACAAAAGATTATAGTGAAGTATACAAAAAAATAGTGTTCACTGTGACTGAGTTGGTTTTATACCAGAATTTAAGGAAGATTCAATATTAGAAAACAACTAAAATAACTAATCACATTAAAAGCAAAACCATCCCAAACCACATGATTATATTAATATATGTATGTGTAGATAGATAGACAGATAGATAAAAACTGTTTGATGGCTGAAGAAGAGAAATCATTATATTGTCCCTAGGCTTAAATAAGTTAAATATGTTGTTATTGTAATCTAAAACTAAAAGTTAGTATTATTTGTTATGAGGGAGGAAACAGGAGAAATTTTCTCAATAAATATAATAAAGGGATAAAACAAATATGCTCACTCTCCCCCACTATTCTGTGAAAATTCCCAAAATGATACTGATAGCAACTATGCCTTTGATAAAATACAATTTATTTTATTTATGCTAAAAACCCTAATTTATGCTAAAAACCCTAAAAAGAATAGTCAAAGATCGGGTGTTTTTAATATGATTAAAAAGTATTTGTTTGTAAAGGTAGGGTGATTGATTTATACAACCCCATTCCAGTTAAAGTAAGTGATAAAATGTTCAATCAATCCATCTCCTTTGTAGGCCTTTAGACTAAGTGTCTTTGAACTGTTATTAATGTTGTATAAGAAGCATGTTCAGATAGGCCAGAACACTTGGCCATGTCCCAGGCCAATTTATAATATAAAAACTATCAATTTGGATAGCTGGGTTCATTTGAGAGAGTGGAGCAAGTTTGGTGTTACAGCATACCACAAGGAACAAAGGTAGAACAGAGCTGTGGCAGAGAAATGAAATATTAAAGAGAGTCATTGGCTTTACAGGCTTAGTGGAAGAACTACTCTAAGGGAAATCCTAAAAAATGGTTGATTCTTGCCTCAACTTCCCTTTGTGGTACCCTCGACTCCATAATGTAATTTGCTATTTTGCTACCCATACATTTCCAGTAGACTGAATTTTTGCCTTACCCACAAATAAGGGAGGGGTTGACTATAGGTAGATATAAATGTAAAGTTAAGAATGCCCAACCTCTGATTAAATGTTAGGAATTTTCCTATTTAAAGATTCAAAGTGACTGTGACTGAATTTATAATCTTTTTGTCTAAAATAAACTCCCTAAGACCAAAGAGGAGGAATTACTAGTCCTTAGGCTTAAATAAGCTAATTATCGTATCAGGCTGTTACATGCCTAAAACTAAATGCTGACATCATTTGCCAAGAGGAAACAGTAGAAGCTTTCCCAGTAAAGGGACAAATCAAAGATGCTCCCTCTCCTCCACTATTTCATAACATAATTCTAAAAATTATACTAATAGCAGTAAGGAAAGAGAAAGAAAGAAAAAGTTTAAATGTTGCCAAAGAAGAAAAAAAATTATTCCCATTTGTTGACTTGATAATGAGATAGCAGGTATGGGTGGTAGGTGAGGACTTAGGCCTGCCAGAGCTATGCCTGCCCACACCTTTCTCCTTTCCTTGCTTTCTACTCCTTATGAGAACAGTAAGATAACAAATGATTAATTATTTTTATGGCTCTGAGTACTCATGAGACAGCTAAAAAGTGCTATCAATAGAGTGTTAGACAAGGAATTAGGAAGAGCTGGGTCAAAATCTGACCTCAGATATTTATTATCTGTGTCATCCTGCACAAATCGCTTAACTTTTTGTCTGCCTAAGTTTCCTTATCTGTAAAATGGAAATGATAACAGCACCTACCTCCCAGAGAAGCTTCCAAAGTAAAATATGATATTTGTAAAGAGCTTTGCAAATCTCAAAGCCCCAATTATTATTATTACACGGGATTTATTTCTTTCACTCTTTCACAGCTCATACCATCTCCCAAGCCTTTGAGTGAAGTTAACTTATCACTGGTTTCAAAAAAGGGCCAGAGGTTTATCTGGAGTATGCCTACAATTACCCAAAACATGAAATCCCTCTGATCTCTGCTCCTCAAACCTTTGTCCTATGACTAAATGCTTCTTCTGTCCTCATCCATGCCCGTAAATTCAAAAGATTCAATTCTAAAAAAAACTCAATTTTTATTGATACCTTGTTTTCACATTGCTTTCCTTTTCCAACTATAGTCTTTCTTATTCTACTACTCAGAAAGCTATCCCTTATAACAAAGAGTTAAAAAGAAAGATTAAAAAAAACCACCAGGGGCGGCTAAGTGGCACACTGAACAGAACCGTGGTCCTGGAGTCAGGAGGACCTGAGTTCAAATCCAGCCTCAAACACTTAACACTTACTAGCCGTGTGACCTTGGGCAAGTCACTTAACCCCAATTACCCTGCCCTCCACCTCCAAAAAAAAACAAAAAACAAACACCAAACTCCCCAAACTAACCAGTGTATCATAATTTTATAATGTAACACAATATAATGTTCTAAATACGTTTTCCTCATTTTTTTCTGTGGGGTCATTATACATATCACTTTTAATAGCTTTGTGATTTATTGAAATAATTAGGTAGTATATATACACCCAAATAAATTAAAAGGTTTTCAAGCATCAGTCTATAAGATTCTTTGAAACTTGTGTTGACTCTGTTTTCTTCTTACTACACTTTGAATGGATAGGGGCTAGAAAAAACATTTACTCTCAATAAATTGTATTTCATGGCATGGCATGCCATCAAGCAGTCAGTTCCAGATTTCAGCAGGACTGGTCCTATCTGCTTGGCTTCTTCCTACCTGCTCTATATTACCAAGAGGAATTTCAATTCTTGACATTTCATTCCATTAAATTGCAGAGTACAGTGGAAAGAGTTCTCTCTCTTTTTAGTCTGCCTCTCTTTCTCTGTCTGATTGACTTCCTATGTCTCTGACTCTGTCTTTGTCTTTATCTGTCTCTGTTTCTGTCTCCTGTCACTATCTTTCCCCCACCACTTCACCCCTGATCTAGTTACTTGGAAGAAAAAACCAAGACGAAATTCAGGCAGGTACCTCTCTTTTTTAAAAAAAAATTAATAATGTAACCCCCTTTCCTAAGGCCCTGAGCATGGGACTCTCTCCTAACTAATAGAGATGAATGCTTTATGCTGCATGAGGGGTGGGGTGGAGTTGGTGAGATGCAAGAGGGCAATAGCTACCCTCAGTTCTCTTGGAGCCTGAAAGCTTTGAGTCACTTTGGGCACTTCTGGCTTCCAGCTTCAAGAGGGAAGATGGAAGAGGCTAACCCCACTTCAGGTTGCTGAAGGAAAAGACTTTGGAAAGACATGAAAGAAGCTGGCAGTCTTTATCATGTCCCTGTCCCTAGCTTGGTACACTAAAGATTTTGGGAGTTTCCCTTTAATGAATCTAGGACTCTTTTGGTTGAACTCCCAATGGCAGAGCTCCTTCACTCTGTATTGCCTGGAATATAGTCTCCTTTGTATACCTTCTCTGATTTCTGATTTGCTATTGACTTGGGAAAATTAGTTTCTTTGCTATTTACTGTGTATATTTATTGTGGAACTGGTATTTGGTCAGAAAGGGGTCAAGCCTTGAATGTAATAGCTTAGGTTCTTCCTTCCCCCAATAATGACATAATGATCAGAAGTTAGATTGAACCGTAATATTTCCCTTAGACTAATAATATTTAAGAGAGCAGCTAGATATAATTCTAGCCTGGTATCCCCTCTTTTTGAGAGCAGAGTAGTGGCCTTTGGCCTTATCTTCCTCATTCCCCTCCTAGTAGAAATGAAAGTGTCATTTAAAGAAGGACGGGGAGAGAAGAGGCTAGAGATGTCTATTCCGTCTCTCTTTCAAGCCATACAATGACACCCCAAAGCTACAGGCAAGCCACTCCGCTACACGTGGGGTCTATCTACATAAGAGACCTTCTTGTTACAATAAAAACTCATGGTTGGAAGTTTTTCAGAGGAAAGCAAAAAATCTGTAGAACATTAGAAATGCATATGTAATAAAGATTACCCCCGGTCCTCACTGTCTGAAGGCCAAATGTGTCACATTTCAAACCACCAGCTTCCTCTTTAAAGGAAACTGGAAGTATCAAATCTCTCTGCTATTGGCATTCCCCTAGTTTTAGGGGTTCCCTGCATCCCATTTCCATTTAACCACTTATGTGTCATATTAGCTTTTTCTGCACCACCTAGATTACCTTTTCTGGAATATTTACTTCAAATATACAGCAAGAACAAACATACAGACATCCTCCTGCAACACCTAGGGGGACATAATCCACTCCCTCCCCTTTTTACTCCCTCAGTCTCTGGGGAAGTAAAGGAGATTAGGTTCACAGTATAGCTCAACCCTTATTTAGCACAGACCTGAGGAGTTCTAAGTCCAAAGCCTCCATTTTGCTCCAGCCTCAGGCTTCCTGGCTTCTCAGGACTACCCAACTAGGCCAGCTACAATGTCTGGCACCAAGTCCTGCTTCCAAGATCACAATGGCTCAAGTCCAGGTCTTGTAGGAATTCTACTGCCCAAATCTAGAGCTGAAAAGGACAGATGAAATGAAACAAAATGCCAATAATGTTTCTCACGGTCATTGGGCCTAGAAAGGAGTCTGGGGGGTAGTCCTTCCCCTCACCCTCACCAGCATGGTGCTTATGCTGGATAAATATGTGAACAGGACCTTTATCTTTTCTGGATGCAACTGGAAAAAGAGACTGCTCCAGTTTGATAGTTCTAAATATACAGCCTGTTCAGCTACACAGCCAACTTCTGAAAGAAGCTACTTCCACACGTATGGTCAGGGAACACAGAATGTTTTCTCTGAAAAGCAGATCCCTAGCATTTCTTTTTGTTTGTTTGTTTTTTGGAGGGGGAAGGTAGGGCAATTGGAGTTAAGTGACTTGTCCAAGGTCACAAGTCTAGTTTTTTTGTGTTAAGTGTCTGAGGCGGGATTTGAACTCAGGTCCTCCTGACTCCACTGGGACTGGCACTCTATTCACTGCACCACCCAGGTACCCCTTCCCTAGCATTTCTTACATGGAAACCTCCATTTTAGGTGATCTCGGCATGTGCAAGGCAAAACCCCTTTACATATAAAATAATAATAGCAAATATGATCTTATCTGATCCTCACAAAAGCCCTAGAACATAGTTGTTATTATCCCTATTTTACATATGAGGAAACAAAAACTGACACTTTAAGTGACTTGGCTAGAATCACTCAACTAGTATCTGAAATCGGATTTGAACTAAGGTCTCCCTTACTCCAAGTCCAAGGCTTCCTCCAGTATACCACTTCTGAATATACCAGTCAATCAATAAGCATTTATTAAGCACTTCCTGTATGCCGAGCAGAGTGCTAAGTGCTAGGGATTCAAAAAGAGGCAAAAGACAGTCCCTGCCTCAAGGAGCTTACAATCTACAGGTAGAGACAACATTTAAATATATACAAAGCAGCGAGTTGGTGGAGTAGATAGAGTGGCAGGCCTGGAATCAAGAAAACTCATCCTCCTGAGTTCAAATCTGGCCTCAGATACTTTCCAGCAAGTCACTTTACTCTGTTTGCCTCAGTTTCCTCATCTGTAAAAAGAGGTGGAGAAGGAAACAGCAAATCACTCCAGTATCTTTGCCAAGAAAACCCCAAATGGAATCATAGAGTTGAACATGACTGAAATAACTCAACAACAACAACAACAAAGCTATATAGAGGATAAATAGGAAATAAATAATAGAGGGAATTGTAATAATTAGAATTAAGAAGTGTTAGAAAAAGCTTCCAGTAGAAGATGGATTTTAGAAGTGACTTAAAGGAAGCCAAGAGGGTCAGTAGCCAGAGTGGAAGAGGGAGAACATTCCAGGTGGGGGGACAGCCAGAGAAAAGGCCTAGTGCTGAGAAATGGAGACGGCCCAGGAGGTCTGTGTCACTGGATCAGAGAGAACGTGATGGAGAGAAAGGTGTAAGGAGACAGGGAAGGTAGGACAGGGCTAGGTTATTATGAGCTTTGAATGTCAAACAAAGCATTTGGTATTTGCACCTGGAGGCAATAGTAAGTGAGTAACATGGTGAGACCTTCACTTTAGGACAATCACTTTGGTGGCTGAATGGAGGATGGATTGGGTGGGAGAGACTTGAGGCAGGCAGACCCAGCATCAGGCTATTGCAATCGTCCAGATAGGAGGTGATAATGATCTTGCACCAGAGTGGGGGCAGCATCAGAGGGGAGAAAGGGGCATATTAGAGAGATGTTACAAAGGTGAAACTGGCAAGCCTTGGCAACAGATTGGATATGGGGGGTGAGAGACAGTGAGGAATCCAGGATGATTCCTAAGCAGTGAGTCTGAAGGACTAGGAGGATGCTCTCTACAGTAATGAGGAAGGCAGGAGCCAGGAAAAGTTTAGGGGGAAAGATACTAAGTTCGATTTTTGGCTATGCTGAGTTTAAGATGTCCACTGGACATGCAGTTCAAGATGTGTGAAAGTCAATTGGAATATGAGATTCAAGGTCAGCAAAAAGACTGGGGCAGGAAAGGTAGATTTGAGAATCATCAGCATAGAGATGGTAATTAAATCCATGGGAGCTGATGAGATCACCAAGTGGTATAAAGAGAAAAGAGGAGACAGCCCAGGTCAGAAACTAAGTGACATGTACTATTAGACAGTGTGATCTGAAATTTTATATATACACACACTTTTCCTAATTTATTCAGACCTTGATGATTCTTTACTCCAGCCATTTCCAAGAGGTCTTGAAAAGCCAGATTACAGCTGCTTACTTGGAAATCTCCAATGTTTAGCAAAGAAACTAATTTAACTAACATCCAAGTGGTAGGATGCAAAATTAATTCATAAATATTGCTAGCATTTCTATGTAACAATAACAAAATCCATGAGAAAATGATGGAAAGAGAAATTTCTCCACAAATAATTATAAAATACATAAAATATATGTCAGTCATGTAAATATCAAGACATATAAATGCAATTATAAACAATATTTAAAACATAAAGCATGACAATAATTGAATATATAGTCATTTTTTATGGTTGAGTTCCATTGTATAATAAAAATGACAATACTACTCAAATTAAGTTACAAACTTAGTGCTATATTAATCAAACTTAACAAGATAGTACTTTATATAGAGCTAAACAGAGTAATAATGAAATTTATCTGGATTACAAAAGGTTTAAAATTTCAAAGAAAGCAATGAAAACAAGTAGGAATGAAAGAAAAACAGCATTTCTGGTTCTCAAATTTTAAAGCAGGAATCACTAAAACTGATTTAAAAATAAAAAATTAGATACTTGAAAAGGAAGAATAAAGAATAAACTCAATAATTCAATGATTTTTTTTGTTTTGGAAGGGGCAACTGGGATTGGCAAGGCAATTGGGATTAAGTGACTTACCCAAGATCACACAGCAGATTTGAACTCAGATCTTCCTGACTCCAGGGCCAGTGATTTATTCACTGTGCCACCTAGCTGCCCCCCAAACTCAGTGGTTTTATTAATCTAAGCTAATTAGATTTATCCATGTTTATCTCCAAGAAGGTCAAACTTGGGCGATAACTCCCTATTTAACAAGAAGTGCTGGGCAAACTGCAAAGAAATTTGACTGAAATCAGAATTAGACCCGTAATTTACACCAAATGCCACAAAAAAGAAGCTCAAAATGGATATACAAGTTAAACATAAAAGGCTCTACCGTAAAAAAAAAAAATTAGGAAGGAATGGGTTGATGGTTTATTGCAGTTATGGTTGGGGGAAAGTTCTTAAATAAGGAATACAGGAAATCACAAAAGATAAGGTATAAAATTTCAGTTATGTGAAATTGAAAAGCTTTTGTAGGAACAATATCAATGCAGCTAGGATAAGAAGGGAGACTACTTATTAGGGGAAAATGTTAAGTATCTCTGATAAGCAACTGATATCTAAGATGAAGATACACAAAATGAACACAAATGCGCAAAACTAAAAGCCATTCATTCCCTAGTGGTAAAGTGATCAAATAATGAAAGCAAACATATCTGCTGTGTTTTTTCATGGTTTAGGTATCAATACCACATTTCTATGTTAAATTAAGATCAGAAGGGTGTCTTTTCTTATTACTACAAAAAATTTATGAAGTATTAGAATGAATTGCTCTTTGAATATTTGTAAATCCATTTGCTCCTGGAATTATTTTTTCTCTGAGACCCATTTGCAATTTGTTTACTTTCTTTTTCTGGTATTGGACTACTTAAATAGTCTTTTTGTTCTTTTGTTACCTGGGAATTTTAAAGTTTTGTTAAATATTCTTTTTTTTCCCCTTTAAGTTATCACTTCTGTTAGCATATAGTTGGGCAAAATAGGTCCTGATAATTTCTTTTATTATTCTTCAGATTTTTAAAGGTTTCCTTTTTAATTTTGGATGGGAATAATTTAGTTTTCCATTCTCTCTCTTCTTTTTTTGTAGGGTGCAATTGGGGTTAAGTGATTGTATCAATAATGCAATATTCACAATACCCATGGTGGTTATGAATATGCTGGTATAGTTGTGAATCACAAAATGTAGCAAACTCTCCACATGGAAGGCAGAACCAAAGCCTTTATTCAAATACCAGAAAACTGAGTCCCAGAACCAAAAGGACGAGTGCCAGAACCAGAAAGCCAAAGTCATTACAGTAGTCATGAAGTTGATATACATAGTTAATGCACTGAACACCCACTTTCCCAAACCTTCACAATAGAACAGGCTCCTTCAAGCAGGGATCCCTCTCTCACTCACGATAGCTCCTCAGCCTGGTTCTTGGAAGTTCCTGGTAAATGTCGCAGAAAGGGGATCTCAGCAAAAAGGTGCAGTCTCCAGGTGGTGAATGAGAGAAAATCTGACTGTCCTGCTGGTTCTCTTCCTTATGTACAGTATAGCTCCTCCCTGTTCTGCCCCTTCCTGTTAAGGTGCTAACTATTCCCAAGGTGTTAACTTGAAGTAAGGTACTAAGTGCCAATAGAAAGGGGCATGGAAGATCTTCTGATTCCATTAACATTACAGTGACTTGCCCAAGGTCATACAATCAGTAAGTGTTAAGTGTCTGAGGCCACATTTGAACTCAGGTCCTCCTGACTCCAGGGCCAGTGCTCTATTCAGTGTACCACCTAGCCAGCCCTGTCCATTCTCTTTTTAAAAATCAGATTAGCTTGGGGGGTGGCAGGGCACAGCCAAGATAGTGGTGTAGAAGCAGCAAGGTTTCACAGCTCACACATAGCCACCTCAAATACCCATAAAATATGACTCTAAACAAATTTTAGGGCTCCAAAACTCACACAAAAATACAGAAAAACACATCTTCTGCTGCAGGCAGCTCAGCACAAAGGGTTCATCACAGCACTGGGAGCTGAAACCAGCCCAGCCTGAAACTGTTGGCCTGGGGGAAGCCAGGATGAGTTGCAGCTGGAGCCTTCAGGAGAGTGGATCAGCGCAGCTGTGGCAGTTTCCAGAATTATCAAGCCATAAGAAACAAGGACTAAGTGAAAGGTCAGTGGAATTCAGCTAAGTTTGGGGGAGAAAAGCAGTCCTCCCAAACTGCCTCAAGGGCAAGGAAGAGGCCCTACAGCCATGTGGCTGCTTCAGAAGCTCCCAGCCTGCAGACTGCACGGGGACCAAGTGATCGTTCAGAGGCTAAGTGCTTTTGCATTGAGCAGCCTGGATCTGAATGATGGTCTTGGGTGGTGGTCCTGGGGTGTGTTTTCAGTGAGCCAAAGCTGGTGGGAGCTGCAGTGGCCTCCTAATAGCTCTGGCAGCTGAGAAAACCCCAGTGATTTGGGACAGAACTTTCCCCACTGGAAGCAGAGTTCCACAGAGCTAAAAAAATCAAGGAATTAATTGAGTGGCCAACATGAGTAGGAAAAGGAAGCAAAGTAAGAACAGCAATCGAACTCTAGAGTTCTTTTTGGGGGACAAAAAGCATGGAACAGGAGGAAGACAACTCAGTCAGAACTCCCACACCAAAAGCTTCCAAGAAACATGAAGAATACCTACAAGTCATACATCAGCTTAAGAAGGATTTTTGAAACCAAATAAGAGAAGTGGAAGAAAAATTGGGGAGAGAAATGACAATGATGCAAGAAAATCATGAAAAGAGAGTCAACAACCTGACTGAAGAAAATAACACCTTAAAAAATAGATTAACTCAAATGGCAAAAGAAGCCCAAAAAGCCAATGAGGAGAAGAATGCCTTAAAAAGTCAAATTTGCCAGATGGAAAAAGAATCTCAAAAGGTCACTGAGAATAATTTCTTTAGAATTAGAGTGGAGCAAATGGAAGCAAGTGACTTTATGAGAAATCAAGATACTATTAAACAGATCCAAACAAATGAAAAAATAGAAGGCAATGTGAAATATCTCCTTGAAAAAACCCACT
>CM053593.1:198465570-198526050 GCA_028646575.1 Pseudocheirus occidentalis | reverse complement strand
TCATTGAATTTGGCTCAGGGAAGGAATGATATAAACTCTAAACTGGGTATCTTGCCACACAGGAGAGTAGGGGGGATGGGGATGAGAGGTGGGATGATTGAGGGGAGGAAAAGGTGGGTGGGAGGGTTGCTGGAAGTACACACTTCTGTAAAGGGACAGGGACAGGGTAGAGAAAAGAACAAAGTGGGGGCAGGATAGGAAGGAAGGACATATAATCAGTCTCTCACAATATGTCCACTGTGGAGATGTTCTGTGTAATTACACATGTACAGCCTGTATTGAATTGCTTGTCCTTCCAGAGGGGGTGGGTGATGAGGGAAGAAGAGAAAGAATCTAGAATTTAAAGTTCTATAATCAAATGTTTAAAAAAATATATGTATACATATATAATTATTATAATTAACTACATGAAACTGGGAATTAATTATAATTTCTTATTGCACAGTACTATATTCCATCACAATTTGTTTAGCTATTTATTGATTAATGGGCATCCCTGCAATTTTCAGTTCTTTGCCACCACAAAGAGAGCTGTTATAAATATTTTAGAGCATGTAGGTTCTTTTCCTTTTTCCCTAATCATCTTGGGAAACAAACCTAATAGTGGAATTGCTGGGTCAAAGGGTATAGGCAGTGTACTACTTCTTTGGGCATAATTCCAGATTGCTTTCCAAAAGGTTAGATTAATTCGCAGTTCAACCAATAGTGAATTAGTGTCCCAATTTTCCCACATTTATTACTTTATCCTTCTATTATTTTAGCCAATCTGAAAGGTGTAAAGTGATATCTCAAGGTTGTTTTAATTTGCATTTCTCTAAGCAATAATGATTTAGAGTATTTTTTTTCATAGGACTATAGATTGTTTTGAGGCATGTATCAAAAGATAGAATAGCTCCTATTAACATCATTACCTATTTAGACCCACCTTTCTCCAGTGAGAAAGGATTAAGATATTCATAGAAGGGAACAGGTCCCTTTGTACAAGTATAGGGTAAGGAGTGAGGTGAATGGTTTAGGCTACTTGGTTACTCAACAATTCTGATTGTCAATCTAGACTCTGTATTATTACATCCTGATTTTCTTCCTCAGGAATCCTATAAATGTTACCTACAATTGTCTTGGGGCAGTGAGTCATGCTGAGGAGGAACACTGCCAATCTGGATTTATCTCTCCAAGCTAGAAATAGATTTGATATAGAATAAAACTAGATTAAAATTGTTTTGGATATACTCAAGTCTAAATTGCAAAATACAAAATTAGTATTAATTTTTCTTTGACTCCTATTGATTTAAATTATTATTTAAATTAGAGATATAGATTTTCCCCTCAGAATTGCATTAGTTGCATTCTAAAATTTTGATATATTGTCTCATTGTTATTTTCTTTGATGAAATTATCTATTTTTTTCCTATAATTTGTTCTTTGACTCATCAGTCCTTTGGAATTATGTTATTTAGCCTCCAGTTACTTTTAAGTTTTTCCTTAAGGCCCTTTATTGAATGTAATTTTTATTGCATCTTGATTAGTAACTGATATATTTAGTATTTCTGCTTTTCTGCATTTTTCTGGATAAGGTCTTAATGCCCTAATATCTGGTCAATTTTTGTACAAATGTCTTCCATGACTGACAAGTATGTAAATTCATTTCAGTGTATTCAGTAATTGTCAGAGATCTATCATCACTAATTTTTCTAAAGTTCTATTCAAGTCCTTAACTTCTTTCCTGTTTATTTATTTATTAGATTTGTCTAGGTCTGGAAATGAATACCATAAGGATTCCCTTCTCCCCCTACTATAGTAATTTTGATATCTTTTTGATATTTAATCTCTGTCCAGTCAGGTTTCCTTTTTCTTTAAGTATTTAAGTCCCTTTCCTTTTAAAGTAAATTTTCTTATATAAGTGAATTTCCTTTAAGTTTTTAGATGTTATTTTATAAATGCATATATATGTGTGTGTCTATATACATATATATGTGTGTATATATATACATATATGGTATTGATACTGATTTGCTATTTATGGTGCCTTTAATTATAATGTAATTTCAATGTTTGTTTCTTTTCATCTGAGCTACATTCACTGTAGCCCTATTTGAAATCATGATTGCTTCCCCTACTTTACTGAATTCAGTTTAAGCATAGTTAATGGTGCTCCAGCTTCTCATTTCTCAATTCTGTGTGCATCTTTGCATTTCAGTTGTGTTTCTTATAAACAATGTATTGTCAGATTCTGCTTTCTAATCCACTGTGTTCTCTTCTTTCATTTTGTGGTTGAATTAATCCCATTCACATTCACAGTTATGATAGTTAATTGTATATTTCCTTCCATTCTGTCTCCTTGTATTTTTTCCTCTCTTTGCTCCCACCACTCTCTTTAGAAATAATAAAAGTGGTAGAAGAGAAGGAGCTTGCCTGATACTTGTAATCTTATAAACGAAACATCCTCTTTCCTCTATGTTGCATCTCTTTTCTTCTCCTTACTCTGTTCCAGTCTCAGATGTTATTTTTTCTTTCCTTTTAATTTTCCATTCAAGTCCCTCCCTTGAACATGCAAATAATTTTGCTTATGACTCTTCCCTTACCTCTTCTGCCCTCCCTCTTAGAGCCCTTATGTCTACTCCTCCCTTGTCCTTGTACCTTCCTGTTTCTCTTTTGAGTTTAATATATTTCTATACAAAATCTCTCTGTGTTATTGTGTTTATCTGATTTAGATGAAAGTGAAGTTCATGTGATAATCATTCTTTACACCCATTCCTCCATGACTATATATTCATCATGTTGTGTACCTCTATTACGCAATAGTGAATTTTTCTCCCCTTCTTCCTTTATTCTTCCCCAGTATAGTTCCCTGTCCCTTCCATTTTTTGTCTTCTCTTAAGACTATTAGAATATAACAAAACCACACACATACACACACACACACTGTCATTTCACCCTTTTTCTATGATTATTAAAGACATTAGGGATCTAAAAAGACGTTTATTTCTTATCCCACTGTTAACTTGCAAGCAATTCATCTCCACATATTCCCTTTCAATTAAACAAAAATGTGTAGCATATTTTTCAGTATTTCTTTTCATGCTTGTATTTCCATTTCCAATTATCTGCTCATTTCTCACCTTTTCATGAGGAATATTTAAAATTTCTCTCTTTCATTAAAGGTACATTTCTTTCCCTGTAGGATTATAGCTAAGTTTTTTCAGAAGGGCTACCTTTGGTTGTAAACCAAAGGTTTCTTACCTTTTGGACTATGATATTCCAAGTTCTCCTCTGCTTTATAGTGGCAGCTACTAAGTTAATCAATCAAAAAACATTTATTAAATGATTACTAAGTTCCAGGCACTGTGCTAAGTGCTAGGGACACAAAGAAAAATAAAAGATAGTCTCTGCTTCCTAGGAACTCATCATCTTAAAAGGAGAGCCAATATACAAATAACTATGTACCAACAAGATATATAAAGTAGAAATTGG
Source organism: Pseudocheirus occidentalis (assembly GCA_028646575.1). Lineage (NCBI taxonomy): Eukaryota > Metazoa > Chordata > Mammalia > Diprotodontia > Pseudocheiridae > Pseudocheirus > Pseudocheirus occidentalis. The sequence goes on along the minus strand of CM053593.1, from coordinate 198,522,579 downwards.
AGACAATCAACAAGGGAAGACACTAGAATTAAGAGGGAGTGGAAAAACCTTCTTAGAAGGTGAGATTTAAGCTGGCACTTAAAGAAGGCAGGAGGCTTCCTAGGAAGGAGGAGAGAGCATTTCATATATAGGAAGCTGACCAGTGAAAATGCCTGAAGTTGGGAGATGGAATATCATATATTAGCCAGGAAGTTATATCACTGAAATGCAGAGTATATGACAGGAGAAGGGTGTCAGAAAATTGGAAAGGTAGGAGGGAGTCAGGTTGTAAAGCGCTTTGAACACTAAACAGATGGTTTTATTTTTGATCCTGGAAGTAATAGGGAGTCACTGAAGTTTATTGAGGAGGAAGACTACATGGTCGGACCTATGCTTTAGGAAGATCATTTCAAAAGCTGAGTGTTAGGTGGACTGGAGTGGGGAGAGATAGTGGTAGGCAGACCAACCAAACAAGCTATTGCAGTAGTCCAGACCTGAGGTGATAAATGTTTGTACCACCATGGTGGCACGGTCAGAAGAGGAGGTGTGTGGGGGGGGTGGGAAGGGGAGAGGAGCTGTGGTGGGGGGCTATGATTATAGGGATGTTATAAAGTAAAATTACTGGGGCTAAACAACAGATTGGATGGGGGGGAGAGAAAGAGTGTCATTTTGGTTATGAGTCAGGGTAAATGGGAGGATGTTTGTAAGTTTGGAACCATGGAGCTTTTAAGGGGTAAGAATGAGTTTAGTTTTGGACATATTTAGTTTAAGATATCTACAGGACATCCAGGACATGTGGGACCGAAGGTTAGCAGGGCAATTAAAGCTAGATAAGTAGTGTATAAACTTATTTTGACTCCTCAGTATTTGAATTCTCTCTTTATAACTATTTGTAGTATTTATTTATTTGTTTATTTATTTAGCCTGGCAGCTCTGGGTTTTGGCTATGATGTTCCTAGGAGTTTTCGTTTTGGGGTTTCTTTCTGGGGGTGACTGGTAGTTTCTATTTTTACTTGATCCTCTAGTCCTATGAGTTCTGGGCAGCTTTCATTTATAATTTCCTGAAATATGATGTCTAGAATTTTTTTTGTCTGATCATAGTTTTCAGGTAGTCTGATAATTCTTAAATTATCTGTCCTTGATCTGTTTTTCAGGTCAGTTGTTTTTAATATTACAGTTTTAGATTTTCTTTTTTCCCTTAAATCCTTTGATTTTGTTTTTATATTTCTTTTTTTTTTTTTTTTTTTTTTTTTTCTTTTTGGAGGGCAGATTGGGGTTAACCGACTTGCCCAAGGTCACACGGCTAGTTTTTCGTGTTAAGTGTCTGAGGCCGGATTTGAACTCAGGTACTCCTGACTCCAGGGCCGGTGCTCTATTCACTGCGCCACCTAGCCGCCCATCTTGTTTCATTTTCACCAAGTACACCTTCAATATCTGTAGTAATCTTTCCCATTTCCTTGCTGTCTACAAACATGCTTATGCCTTTACCACCTTAAGAAACTGTCAGTAGATCCCTACCATCCTCCTTCAAGTAATCCTCTATTTCTCTTCCAGACTCTTTGAAAAAGACACCTACAGTTATTATTTCTCCTTTCACTCTCTTCTAAAGCCTCTCTAGTCTGATTTCTGGTCTCATAATTCAATTGGAATTGATCTCTGCAAAGTTATCAATGATTTCTTTTTTTTTTGAGGGGGGAAGGCAAGGCAATTTGGGTTAAGTGACTTGCCCAAGGTCACACAGCTAGTGTGTCAAATGTCTGAGGCCACATTTGAACTCAGGTCCTCTAGACTCTAGGGCTCTAGTCACTGTATCACCTAGCTGCCCCTCAATGATTTATTAATTACCAAATCTAATGGCCTTTTCTCCATCCTTCATCTTCTCTTCATCTTTTGATTCTTTTAATGATTTATTAATTACCAAATCTAATGGCCTTTTCTCCGCCCTTCATCTTCTCTTCATCTTTTGATTCTTTTTATTTAATCTTCTTTCTCCTCTATTTTCTTTGCAATGCTCTCTCCTGGTTCACTTCCTTTCTGTCTGACTGCTACTTTTCAGTTTCCTTTGCTGATTTTTTTTTATCCATGTCACCCAAATTAACTATGACTATTTTTCGATGCTCTTTCCTTGGCCCTCCTTCTCTTTACCTTCAATGCTATCTCACTTGGAGATCTCATCAGCTTTCATGGCTTCATCATCTTTTTGCAAATGATTCCAGATATATATGCTGATCTCCACTTTTTTTGCTGAGCTAGAATTATACATCATCATCTGTACTCATTATCTTTTCCCCTAAACTATCCACTTATTGAATTCTTCTATTAATACTGAATTATCCTATTAATTAGCTTAATTAATACTATTAATACATCCTCCCAATCATCCAGGCTTTAAAGTTTGGTGTCATTCTTGACTCCTCACTCTCACTTACCCCCATATATCAAGTCATTTGCCAAATCTTGTTGTTTCTACCTTCACAGTATCTCTTACATAAGATCCCTTTTCTCTATTCAAACAGCAGACACCCTAGTTCAGACCTACCTCACTTCTTGCTTCAGCAATGTTCTTTTTAGTTGGTATCCCTGCTTGAAGTTTCTCCCCACTCTAATCCATCTTCCACACAGATAGCAAAATGATTTTCATAAAGCAACATCTGACCATATTACTATGTCAATAAATGTCAGTGTCAGTAAATTTCAGTGGTTCTCTGTTAGAGGACAAACACACACACAGATGTGCACATGTGAAAAGTGTATGATTCAATCTGCATTCAGATTCTATTAGTTCTTTCTCTGGAAGTGGATAGCATTTTGGAATTGTCTTGGATAGACAATGAAGTGATATAAAAAATTTTCACAGCAAGTTTCTCTGATAAAGGCCTTATTTCTCAAATACATGCTGAGTATAGAACTATGGAATATAGACCTGGAATGGGGAAGGGATAGATTGGGATAGTCACTGAGAAACAGGTGGGAGGGAGAGATGATAGCGTCAGAATTCGAAGGACTCAAGGTTGGGTGGGATGGAAGGAATAGAGATCATTTGAGAACCGAGAGAATGGAGAGATCATTGTGTGTTTGTGGGATGCACAATGCACAATGTGTGACAGGAGATGGAGATGGGGAGAGATTATGAAGGCCTCTGGGGAAAAGGAAAGAAAAGAGTTAAGTAAGGATCTCTCTTTCAAGCCTACGTACTATTTGGAGTAATATTTTTAAATGCATAAAATAAAATACATAAAATTACAGGAGAAATTAAATCATATTAAAAGTTATCAATATATTTTTAAAAATAAAAGGACTTCCTGAAATCTTCACGGACCTGAGAACCTCTGCTCTAAATGAATCTGCCCCCAGATGCTATCCTGAATCTGGGCGGGACTCATTTTGGCCCTCTCTCTCTCTTTCCTTGGGTGCTTCCTATCACAGCTGAGTGATACAGTGAGGACTAAACCACTGAGATCACCAGGGAGGTAATGGTGATGGTAAGTAGGGGATTGGGGTGGGGGGTTGAGAGGTGCATGCACTGGAGCAGAGAAATACAGAGACCCAGAACCCAGAGACAGCTGCAGAGATGATGGTAGAGAGGAAGCGACTCAGATGATGAGCCAGACAAGTCAATGGAAAAAGAGACAGGCTGGTGGACTGGGAGAGTCAGGGTAATGTAGGTTGAAGCGGGACGCTGGGGCCAGTCGGGCTGTCTGCCCCGGCCCCACCCTCCTCTTTTGACCCGCCCCTTGCTTTCCCCTCCCCCTCCGGGGCACAGCTGCTTCCGGAATCTGCTGTTCGGCTCTGGCCTCCGGCAGAGATCCAAACTCCCAAGCCGGGAACCCCGGAGGGGACGCTGCGCCCGGGGTCCGGACGTCTGGGCCGCTCCTTCTAACTCTTTTGTGGGAGGGGTCTCGCTCGCTATCACCAGACCCTCGGACACCCAACAGAACATTCCCTTACCTTGGCCCAAGTCCCGGCGCGGCCGCTGACCCAGGGATTGGCCTGGACAGATTATGGGATTTTGAGACCTCCCAAATCCAAAGCGCGCGGGGGAAACTTGAATCCAGAGAATAGTTTTTCAGGAGGGTGGACCACACCACCCGTTTTCTGTTTCCAGACCTCCCCTTCAGCATTGAAGATTACAGGGCATCTACTCTACTCTAGATACAGAGGAACCTGTGGATCCTGGAACACTTTGAGGGCCTCATCTCCTGGGAGCACCATCGCCCATTTTCCAGTGGCATCTTGGGCTGTGGCATTGGTGAGTTGAAATTTGGGGTGCCACTTAATAGGGCCCAGAATCCTAAACACAACAGGAAGACTTTTGTGGGAGTGCAAGGATTTAGGCATTCTTGGAATCTTGGGGCATTAATGAATTTGGAGGTCCATAGCTTCCCCAGTCCCTACCCTGGAATCGCCAGTAACATTCTCGGGAGTGAAAAGTGTCCCCTCAGATCCTAAGAGGAAGGAACTGAACTTAATCGAAAATTGGGAGTCATTGCAGAACTCCCCGGGACTAAACAGAAGCCCTTCCCTGGAGCTGCAACAGGACCTGGCATCTGGGGAGCCTCTCCTAACCTCCTGCCTGACGGCCAGAGGAACACCTGAAGGAGATCCCAGAAGTCTAGGGGGTTCCCCTTGTCCATCACCCAAACTATGTTTCTTCGTCGTGTTGGTGGCTGGCTGCCCCGTTCTTGGGGCCGCCGAAAAGATCCCCTGCCTGAGCCTGGCCCTGTAAAGGAGGATAACTCTCCTGAAAACTCAGGGAGCGACTGGGACAGTGCTCCAGAGACCATGGGAGACAGGGGCCAGCCTGAGGCTGGGGACTCCAGGAGACAAATGGATAGGGGGATACCTCCTGAATGGAGCAGGGACTCTGCCAATTATGGAGATACTCAGCGACTGCGGGACAGAAGGAACTCCCCGAAACTGAGCATGGATGTGCCCAGCTTTGAGGAGTCCAGGAAACTGGATGCTAGGGGCGTGATCTCCACAGTGGGAAGCAATGCCCCACACTCAGAAGATTCTAAAGGACAAGGGGTACCTTTTAAATGGGGAACAAACACCTCCAACCTTGAGGCTCCTGTGGAGAAAATAGGACGGCACCAGAGGCTGCTTGGCTGGCTTCAGGGGGAAACAAATAGAGGGTTGGGGTCCCATCCACAGTTTTGGCGGGGCTCTGAGGAGTGGCTCCAGATCTCCACCAACCTGACCCTGCACTTACTGGAACTGCTAGCTTCAGCTCTGCTGGGGCTATGTTCCAAGCCCCTTCGCCTGGTCTTAGATGCCTTAGGTCTTCGGGGGCCTTTGGGGCTTTGGCTGCACGGGCTTCTCTCCTTCCTTGTTACCCTCCATGGACTTCACATGGCCCTTACCCTGCTCACTGCACACCCGTTCCACTTTGCCTGCCTCTTTGGCCTTCTGCAGGCCCTGGTACTGGCTGTCAGTCTCCGTGAGGGCACCCAGGTGTCAGGGGAGGAAGAGGAATACAAATGGGAGGGGGGAAAAGGAAGAGATGGAGAGGAGGAAGATGAGATTAAAGGAAGGGAGGGCCTGTGACCTTGGTGTTGCAGCACTGCCTTAGGGTTGAGGAACCCTAAGACTTCAGGGAAGGGACAGAGATCCTTAGAATGGGGAAAGTGGCCCATAGGGACCCCTTCCCCCTTGCAACAGGGCTTGGGCACTCAGAAGTAGGGGGAGTTACCCTCTAATTCACCAGCTATTGTCACATTTTTCTTTAGTGTTATTCCTCTATCCCCCAATTAAAAAAAAATAATAAAAAGGAACTCCCTCCACCCCTTCTAATTCCCCCAGGGTTAAGCACTCTAGTAACAGAACAGTTCTCTGTATCCCAGGAGAGGGAGGGAAAAGCTGGGGAATCTACTGTATGCTAGGATCCAAACCATAAATGCATAAAGGAGAGGGGTGTCATCTGTAAAGCAGATGGATCAGAGAAGCATGGGTTGAGGAGAGAAGATGTACTTCAACTGGAGAATCATACTGTTCCAAGAAACCCAGCAGAAAGCCTGGGATGCCACAGCAGAGGCCTAGGGAAACACCCATGCCCTTCTAGAGTGTTTGGAAGCTTGATCACTGAGCAATCACTGTTGCACTGATCTCCTAAATATACCACTACAAAAGGGAAGTTAACACTGCTTCCAGTCTTCTTCCTATCGACGATGAAGCCAAAGTTGGGTGTCTGGGGACCATGAATTATCTTCAGGAAAGAATGGGCAGGGGGCTAAAAGGGTAGGGAAGGAGAGTGAAACTGGTGCCTGTAGACTAGCTCCAAGAAAAGACAAAGGTCAGAAAATCATCTTTATTGTTCTTGAAGGCAGCAAGAAATCTCCAGCTCACTAGAGGGCACAGGTCAGTCACTGGACAATTCACAGGCCTCTGAAGGGAAGAGAAAGAGAGTAGTAGAAGAGGGGTAGAGAATGAAAGAAAGATGAAGGAAAAAAGTCAGGAAAATCTGGAGGGATGTGGCCCCCTCCTCAAAAAAAAATTCGGAAGCCTATGTTTAGACACCACTCCCTATTCACTGAGATCTCTGAAACGATCCCTTCTAGGAGGTTGAGGCCTACCTTGACCTGCCCCCCCCTACCCCCCAAAAATGGCCACAGAATTCCCTTGGCCAAGATTGTTTTTTCTAAATCCCATCTCTTTCCCTTTGAAGAATCTACCCCTCTTTGTTGGTATCTCAGAGATCTTCTCACCCTTCTCCCTGGGGATCTGCAGGAAGGCTTTTGAATTCAAGCAAAAGGTCAGGGACCGAAATTCATTCACACATTCTTCAGGGGGTTGTGGGGATCGGTCTGGGGAGGAAAGGAGAGACTTGATACTGTTATTCCCCCCTCCCCCAAAAAATAAAACCACTCTCACCCCCTTGTTCCCAGATCCCAGACCTCTGGGAATGACATCATAGACCTCCAGAGCACCACTCCCCTCTCGTGATGTCACCATGCTCTTTCCAGGTGTGAGAGTAAAGCATCCACCCTCTTCTTTCAGAATTTCTACCTCCTACTTTGCATGGATACTCACTGTAGAGGAGGAAGCGCTGGTAACCTTGTCCTGTCTCTCTAAGTATGATCCCATCTGGGCAAGAGCTGGAGAAGAGTTCAGTCTTCATATCAGGGCGACCTGTTGTACAGTGGGGAGAGGGCAAAGATTGGAGTGGGAGTGGATAGGGGAAGAACTGGGTAGGGAGTTGGAGAACACAAAGGAAAGATATGGAGAACGGGTAACCAACCTTCAGTCTTGAGATCTGTGCTACCTTCAGTCAGATGGTAAGTCCATTCTCGGTGTTCACATTGCCCATTTTTCCTGGGAAGTTTGAAGATGGAGGAATGAGTGACCCTTCCTCCACACAAACAGATAAACCCTTTTACTAGTCCTCCCTTCCATTTAATCTAACCCATTCGGCAAAGAGCTCATTTTCTTTGAGGGAAGACAACTGGGCTGGCAAAAAGATTTTGTATCTATTAATCAAAATATTAATCAGGGATGAACTAGAGACTACTAGGTGGCTAAATAATCAGGGCCCTTAATAGAATCCCAGTTATCTAATGGGGAAAGGTTATTGCATTTAGCAGCTGAGAATGTCACAATTAGAAACTTAATCTTAGACTAAAATTTGGGAACTTCTGGCTTGAAATAATAAATGGAGAGAAAGATACCTGATATAAGATACCCTTCCCTACAACTTACTTTCTGATGGTGGCCCTTAGTTGGAGCATTTGGGGAACATTGCTAGCAGCCATGTTGAAGAGAATGCTGTCCACTGTGACAAAGATCTTCAGCTGCTCTTTCGTAGGAGCTGCACCCGCAATGAAGTACCATTGACCCAGGTAGGATCCAGGGAACTGCATGAGCAAGACAGAGGAAGGAGGGGATGGAATCAGTCAGGAACTCTCCCTTTACAGATAGCTTTGAGTTGGCATTACCCTTACCTCAACCTGGTCCCCCAGTGTTTCTGGAACTAGGGGTAATCTTCCGATTTCACTTGCCCCAGTCACTTCTCTCCCTCTGAATAAGACTTTTTCATTTGCCGAGTCCTTTGGGCTTACTGCTCTAATGGTCTTAGTACTTTTTTCTAGCTCTTCATAACTGTTCCCACATCATCTTGTACCTCAAGATATCCCCCAGGTTCCCCACCTTCAGTCCCTCAAAATCTCTTGTACAGACTACAGAAGCCCTAATTCCCGTTGTCTCTCTCTCCCACTCCCCCCGCCCCGCTCCCATACCTCTTTTTCATTTACTCTCAAAGGATTTAATTGATCAGGCTTAGAACACAGGTAAGTGGAGTCATAGAGAATCCCGAAGAGGGAGAGCAAAGTTGTCCAAATCTGGTAGAACATCCTCAGAGAAGGGCAAGGGTGGCAGCTGCCTGAAACCGCTCTCCTCCGGGAGTTCTGTCCACTGCAGCCTCTGGCCCCCTTTCTTCAACCCTTGACCCCCTGGATCTGCTAATGAGTAACTCTAGTCTTGTTTTCCAGCCCAACTCTGGGTTGTTGACAGTGTTCTGGGCTGTCCTCCCCCTCCTCAAATTATACACCAGCAGCATAGCTGGGAGCTTAGACTGGCTGGGGGATGGGAAGGGTGCAGCCTTTTAACTGGAGGTTCATTCATTCACTACCAGTATTTATTGTATGCCATATTCATAGCACCATGTCTGGTGAGGGGTAGAGAATATAGACAGAAGCCCTGTCCTCACAAAGCTTATTATCTAATTAAGGAGAGAAATACTCCAGCAAAACCACTAAGAAGTAATTATTAAGTACCTTTTATATATAGAACACTGTGCTAGGCACAGAAAAAGATAGTAGATTTCAGAGGAACCTAAAAAGTCACCTTGTTCAAACCCTGCATTTTTAATAAATAAGTAAACAGTTCCTAAAAGGGAGTGATTTATTCAAGATCACACTGCTCCTAAGCAGCAGAGTTGGCAATCAATCCAAATCCTCTGACTCCAAGTTCAAAACTTTCTTTTTCTTTAATCTTAAAAAAAATTTCAGTTTATTTTTAGTTTTCAACCTTCACTTCCATAAGTTTTTGAGCTCCAAAAATTTCCCCTTCACGCCCAAAGATGGCCTGCAATCTGATATAGGTTCTACATATACATTCATATTAAACATTTTCACATTATTCATGTTGTAAAGAAAAGTCTAGTACTCTTTCCATTAAACCAAATTACCTTCTGCTATCCTCATTAAATTCACAATCTCATATTGCACAAAACATAAGTAACTATAGCAGGAAGAGCAAAAATATATGAGAGATACAAACAAAATGCACCTCACTGCTAACTAGCAGAATCAGTTGGTGGATGAGAAGGAGCAGACAGAGAAGGCTACCACTACTTGAAAGAGATGTCACTTGAAGGTGGCCTTAGAGGATGAATAGGATTAGGAGGTAGGAAAGTTTGGGAAACGATTCCATTTTGCAGAAGCTTAAATGAGGAAAAAGAAATGCATACAAGGGTTAAACAGCAGTAGGAAACAAGGATTCAAGAGAAATTTTAGGACAATAAAATATAGGCAAACATAAAATCTGAGTTGGAACCCTGTTCAACAGGGAACATATAACCTGCTACCCTCCCCTTCTCCCAAGGGTTATATACCTATACCTTAAAAAGAATCTATTCTACATCATACCCTACTCCTGGTCATCTGGTGTTTGTATAAATAACTCCAGTGAGGGGAAACCCATCACCTAAAATGGTAGCACCCCCTTCTACTTGTGGAGGGCTTCATTAGGAAGAAACCCAGTCCATTGTTCCAAGTTCTGCCAGCTGGGGCCACAGAGAAATGGTATAATTACTGTAATAGATAATAACTGTTCAGGTACTTGAAGACAATTACATCCTTCCCTTAAGCCTTCTATTTTCCAGCAAACAAATCTATTCCTTCAACCAGTTATGTATATATTTGTATATGTGTGTATTTATGCATGTATATTAGGAACAACTAGATGGCCCAGGCCTCCAGTCAGGAAGACCTGAGTTCAATTGTGTGACCCTGAGCAAGTCATTTAATCACTGTGCAAGCCTCAGTTTCCTTATCTGTAAAATGAGCTAGAGAAGGAAGCAGCAAACCACTCCACCAGTATTTTTGCCAAGAAAACCCCAAAAGGGGTCACCAAGAGTTGGACACAACTTAACAACAAACGTATATATGCATGTTTATATAAAATTCCTCCAAGTCCTTCGCCATCCTTGATGTCCTCCCTTGGATGCCTCCCAATTCCTGGCTGTGGGTTCTAAAATGTGGTACCTTAAAGTGAACATAGTACTCCAAGATTGATCTGACTAGGGCTGAGTATCACAAAACTATTTTCTACATTCTAGACAACATATTTTTTAATGCAGCTTATAATAAATCTTACATGGGGGGAAAAAAGGAGGGGCTTGATCCAAGATCTAATTGGTTGGGTTTAAGTAGGCCATTAATGAAACTGCACTGGGTAAATCGATTTTTGTCTTTGGCACATTTGAACACCCCAGATAAGAAAAATCATTTTGAAAGCTATCTAAAAGCTGAATAGGATGTTAAAGAGTAGTAGTTCTCTCTCATCCAGGTCTTCAAAGCAGTCTTGATGACCCTTAGTTGGGGATTTCTTGAGGAGAAGCTTTTGTTGATGTATGAGTACTGTAAGAAGGTGCCTGTTAAGTGCCTTACAGTTCTGAAACGGTGACCCTCCAAAAGTCCTTCCTAACCTCCTGGCACTACTCTCTTGACTTGTCAGCTCGACCTATGGTCCTGACTTCCTCTGCTTCCCCCATTCCCGATCTCTGGTTTCTACAGCTGTCAGTTACCACCGTCCATTTCCCTTCCCCCACTATCCTTTAACCAAGAATAACAAAATGGCAGCAACCTCCGCCCTCAAAAAATATGGTGGCCTCTTTTCCAACCCCTCAATTTAAGGCAGATAGTCCTTCAGCAGAGATTTCAACGAGTGCCTTTACTACCCTAAGGACACTTAGGAAGACGGGGGGAGAGAAACCCGCCCCACTCACGCATTAATTCCACCCTGAAAAAAACAAACAAACAAAAAAAACCTTCGCGTTGCCCAAAAGAAATATGGCCACTGGCTCCTGCCCCCTGAATCAACATGGTGGGCAGCCCCAACCTTCACTGACCCTATCCTCCTGGTAGGAAGGTTATCTAAGGAGGGGTGGGAATAGGTTTATTTTAGGTATCTAAAATATTGCCGTCCCATGGATGCTGCCAACCCCTAGTTTCCTCAGATATTGGAGGAGCAACCACCATACCAAAAGCACGCTCATTCTATTCACTAAAGAACTGGACTTTTGCGAGGTTAGTGGAAAGCACCAGCAGAAAAATTATTTTCAGGCATTTGCAGTAGTCATCCGCTACGCGACCTCCCCACCCTCCACGCGCTGTGGCGCAGGCGCGCACCGTAGGCTGGTAAATCCAATCAGTAGGGTGGGTCTTCAATCATGTACGCAGGCGCAGTGTGGTTTGCGCAAGCGCAGTAAGGTCCCCCGGGAGGCGGCGACGGCGGCTTCTCTGGGTGCTCGGCTCCCTCCCACCTCGGCCGGGCCCCGATTCGTTTCCTCTTAGGGGTTCCCCGGTACCCGGGGCTGCCCCTTTCCTCGTCGTACCCCACAGAAGGAAATCTTGGGGGCCGGGGGAACCGGAAGTGCTGTCTCGCGACACTCCCCCCCCCCCCCCGTTTCTATCGGGGAACAGGAAGTGTTCGTAGGCGGAAACTTGGGGGCAGGACCGGAAGTGGCGTTGCCGCCGGGAGGCCGGGGGCGGAGCCGCGGGGCAGGTGTGTGTATGTGTGTGTATGTATGTACGTACTAGCTAGTGTGTATGTATGTGTATACATACATGTATGTATGTGTGTTCGTATTTGTGCGTAGTTCTTGCTGTGCCACCGTGGGGAGGGGTGACATCCACCTAGACCGGGGCCTCCCTTTTCCTTCCGTCATTGTCCCGATTTCCTGATCTGTCGCGACAGAAGCAGGCTCTAGGGCTCCCTGTCGCGGTGGGCGTGGCATGGTGCGCGTGCGTGGCGCATGCCTCCCTGATTCCTTATCACCTTGATTGAAGGGGCTTATCCCAACCTTGTTTTGGCCTTTACCTCACAGCCCTTCCCCTCCCCCCAATCCTCTTTTTCGTTCTTGTGAACCTTTGTGTCTTGATTCCTGTCCAGACAGATGCTGCCTTGATGTTATTATAGACGTTATTTCAAATCTTCTACCTTGTTTGAGTTTCTGCTCCTGCTTTTTCAGTCCCCCCTCACCCAGGATTAGAAACTGTGTGTGTGTGCTTGGATTCCTTGGGGAGCTATGGTAGAGTTTGGATCAGCACTTGGAATGTAGGAATTTAGCTAGGCCCTGTGATAACGACTTAATCTTTCTCTTTTCTTCAGTGTGTTTGTTGGTCATGGAACCCAGTGACAGTAGCAGCAGTGCTATGGAGGAACCAGCCAGCTTGGAGGTACTGGTGAAGACCTTGGACTCCCAGACTCGAACCTTCACTGTAGGGGCTGAGGTGAGAGCTGAGGGTTCAGAGGTGTGAGGAGATTCTGTAAAAGGCTTTCCTTTAACCATCCTGAGGCAAGGACCCCCAGATTCTCTGTCTTCTATTTACATGTATTGTTCATATCAAAGTCAGTTGGTGGATTTTAGAAGGTAGTTTAGAGATCATCTAGTTTTCTTCATTTTGTAGATAAAGCAACATTTCATGAAAGTGTTCTAAGTATTGTTTGGGTCATAGGGAGATATACTTCTTAAGAGTACAGTTTCTCTGTCTCTATTTTATATATAAGTATATTCTTAGGAGAATCCTAGAGGCAAAAAGTTTATGTAGCTTCCAGCTGTAATGAGAAAGGATATGGAACCTGTGGGGGTAGGGGTGGCAGGGCACACTAGGAAAAACCACAAGCAGATTGGAGAAAGTATGAGGGTAATTAGGGATGTTTCTTTTCTTAACATTGCTGGCTCTTCATAGTTTGGCCCTCTGAGGCAAGGCCAACAAAACTACAAGGCTTCAGAGTCCCACCAAATTGGAAAAGCTTTGACTATAGATCCAACACTGTATTAAATATTTGTTATTTGAGAAATATACTACTCAAAAGAGGTTGATCAGCACATGATGATCACATGCCTACAGACAATAAGTTTTTTGTTACAATGCTTTATTAAAATGTTAAGTATTAGAATAGTTGTGATTCATATCAGTAGAGAAAGTACAGCATGGATGAAATTGAAGAACCTAGAAGCAGGGTTGTTTGAGGATGTTCTCAGATTTTGAAATGTCATGGAGAAAAACCATTCAAAACTTCAGATCATCCCTTGGTATCTAGAACAGGGACCAGGGACAAAATACTGGGTTAAGACACACCATAGGTTTGGTCTAGTCAATCGATATTGTGGAAATAATGGTACACTTGGAGTTAGGAAAGATGTGGGTTTGATTCCTGGCTCTGATACTAGCTAAATGACCTTAGATAAAATCACTAAACATCTGTAAACCTAGGTTTCCTGATTTGTGAAATAGATATGATAAATTTGTAATACCTATCTTAATATGTTTTTTGCTTTTGCAAAATGCTATATAAATGTTATTATTGTTTTTAACTATATCAATACAGCAGCGTAAGAAAGAATATTTTTATGTATGTATATGTATATATGCATATATATATATACACACATCTATGCACATATATACATATATATATATTTATTTATTTACATATAGATATACAAAAATCCCATTTCTTTGGGCATGTGTGAGTCACTAATCTAGTCTGATAAACCAAACACAGTCTGGGACCCTGTGCCTGATTACAGTTCCCATTCCATCACAAAATATTCCCTTATTAGTCATATGTATACCAAGGACCTCCCTACTTGCATCTCCAGACATAGAACCAAAGAGAAGGGAGAGAATGTAGAACTTAATGAGAATCTATTCTTATGTCCTAATTCTCTCCTGCCCTGCCATCTAATTTCCATTTAAAACCATTGCTGTGATTTCACATGTGTAATTGATATCATGTTGCTTGCCTTTTGGGAGGGAGGAAGAAAACTTGGAATTCAAAATTTAAAAAGGAAAAGATGTCAAAAACAAACTATAAATTGCAGTTTTTAAAAATTGCTGTTTTCAATCAAGTATTTCTTAGCATAGACTTTGCAGGCAGTGGATATTTCATAAATACAATAAAATGGGCAATGATTTTTATAATTGCTATATGATTCAGCTCCTCCCCTTCACTACTAATTGCCTGATGTTCTGCATTAGATATTCCCTGACCTTTCTTCCTGTTCCTTTTCATTTCTGCAGATGACAGTGAAGGAATTTAAGGAGCATATTGCTGTCTCAGTCAGCATCCCTTCTGAGAAACAACGACTCATATATCAGGGGCGAGTTCTGCAGGATGAGAAGAAGCTACAGGAATACAGTGAGGGGCTAGATGAGGCTTTAGGAAAAGGGTTATTTTCTGGGTGGGAGGAGGGTTAAGGTATTTAGCTGACTCTTCCCTCACTTCTCTCTTCACTTTTCTCCTTTACTACAGATGTTGGGGGAAAGGTGATCCACCTAGTGGAGCGAGCCCCACCGCAGGCCCAGACTCCATCCTCTGGGGTTGCCTCGGGGGCAGGATCTCCCTCAGCCACTCATGGTGGGGGGCCCCCATCTGGTCCTCGAGGTTCTGGCGCACCTGTCCATGACAGGAATGCTAACAGTTATGTCATGGTTGGGACCTTCAATCTCCCTGTAAGCTGAAGGGCAAAGCTGTGTCTTTGGTGGGGGGTCGATGGAAATGGCTGGGTGGGAAAAATTGGAAGGCCAGATACTTAGGTCTTTGGGTTGGAAGGTGGGTATCTGGAGGGCCTGATAATCTGTCTTATTTCTTGGGTAGTAAGGCTGGAGGGTGAGAGTTGGGGGTGGGGGCATGGATACCTGAGTTCTCCTAGAGCTCAGTTGTCACAGCATCCTCTCTTCCCCCTCCTTGCCCCTTCCCTTCCCTCCCCCCTCCCCCCAGAGCGACGGCTCTGCTGTGGATGTTCATATAAACATGGAACAGGCGCCAATCCAGGTATCCAGGGGCTGGGAACATCAGGGCAGGGTATTTGGGAGGGAATGAACTTGAGATGCAGATTTGTACACAATGTACAGTGTGTACATTGGAATTATCTACTCAGTGCAGAGACTACATCTGTTATATTGTGTCCTGGGTGCCACATTTTAGGGAAGACATTGATAAGCTGAAAGCATCCAGAGGAGGGCAACCAGGATGGTGAAGGGCCTCAACATCCTGTCATATGAAGATTGTTCGAAGGAATTGGGAATACCTAGCCCAGAGAAGAAAAAACATAGGGAAAATGTGATTGTTATCTTCAAGTATTTGAAGAGGAATGAGGCTTTTTCTACTTAGCCCCAGAGGGCAGAACTAGAAGCAATGGGTTGAAGTTGCAAAAAGGCAGATTTAGACTTACTATAAAGAAAAATTAACCAACAATTAGATTCCAATCCAGAAGTGGAATGGGCTGTCTTGGAAGGCAGTGAGTTCCCTTTCACTGTAGGTCTTTGAGGAAAGTCTGGATGACCAGTTGATGGGTATGTTGTAGAGTGGATTCTTTTTCAGGTATGGGTTGAACTATCCTGCTTCTGAGGTTCCTTCCAACTACAGATTTTGTGAGAAAGCAGAGGCCTGGTTTGGGTAGGATTATGTATGGGGCTAATGTCTTCACCCATGTTTTGACCATTTGCTTTTTCTGTGCTTGATTTTTTATTTCCAGAGTGAGCCTCGTGTTCGACTGGTTATGGCCCAGCACATGCTGAGAGATATACAGGCTGTGCTATCCCGTTTGGAGGTATATGGGGAGAGGTTGATGCAGATTTATTCTTAGGCTGCTGCCCCTCAGAATTTGACTCTTGGTGTGGCCGTATTAAGTTTCTGTGTCTCCATCCTTGTTTCCACTTCAGTTTTCTCTATTTTCTTCTGAGGTTTTGGGGGAGAAGACAGGGACTTGGAGAAGTTGTTTTATTCATTCATATTCTAATTGGGTCATGTCTGTGAGTTCAGGAAGCTATTTCCTGATTTCCTTTCACACAAAGAAGAATTTTTATCGTTTTTAAAAATCTTTTACCTTGCAAGTGGAAAAATGTTCTACAGTCTTTTTTAAGGTTCCTCATTCTGGTTGTTCAGAGAACTTATGTAATGAAGTTCAGTTTTTTGTATTTCAGATTTTATAACCTTTTACTTCTGATTCAATCTCCCCTCAGTAACCTTCCTCCCTTTTAACCTTTAGGGCCGAGCCAATGGAGGGCAGCAGCAGCAGCAACCACCACCACCACCACCACCACCACCACCACCACCACCACCACCTGCTTCAGAGTCGTCCTTAAGCACAGAGACTCCTGAACCATCAGAGGGTGAAGCTTCCTCACGAGAACCTATGGAAGCTGGAGACCCAGAGGAAAGCACTCAGCCCCGGAGCCCTGAGTCCTCTCCTCCTGGCCCGGCCCCAGCTCCCAAGTGAGTGATTCTGAAGGGCAGGAGAAGTAAGGTTAGAAGATAGGAGGAGGGAAGTGAGTGAGTTGGAGCAAGGCATTGTTGACAGGGAGATTGGGTAGGGGCTGGGCTTTGTCTTTTTTTTTTCTTTTTGGAGGGGAAAGGGCAGGGCAGTGGGGTTTAAGTGACTTCCCCAAGGTCACATGGCTAGTGTGTCAAGTGTCTGAGGTCAGATTCGAACTCAGGTCCTCTTGACTCAAGGGCCAATGCTCTATTCACTGCCGCCTAGCCGAGCCACCTCCCCCCCTTTTCTTAGTCAATTTTACTTATTCATTCATTCACTCATTCATTTTTGGACTTTTTCTGTTGAATGACAAGTGAAGAAGATGAAGATTCTCTTTAGACAGGATAGGTAAATAAATATAAGTATGAACCTAAGAAGTAGGGATATTATTAGCTCAGTGGAGGTGCTGGCTTCTTGGGATAGGAGAACTCTGAAGTTACTCCATTCCCATAAAGTCTTATCTTCCCCTAGTTTTTGGCTAGGAAGGAAAGTTCTGTTTCTGGTTTTTCTGATAGAAAAACTAAGGAGCAATAATAACATTCCCTTAGCTTAAAGGAATGGGTAAGAAAGAGAAAGGGCATGCACAGTTGGGCCTAGGAAACCTCTGAAAGCTTTAATGAATGTCCTACTACTGTCTCCTGTAGCCATCCTTCCCCTTTGGAGTATGTTGAAGTGCTTCAGGAGCTACAACGAGTAGAGAACCGACTCCAGCCCTTTCTACAACGATACCATGAAATATTGGGATCTGCTGCCACCACAGATTACAACAATAATGTGAGCATTTTTATGTCCCTTTTCTTATCCCTCCACTTAAAGGTAGGATTGGTTTTGAAATCTACCAGCCAGGGGCAGCTGGGTGGCTCAGTGAATAGAGCACTGGCCCTGGAGTCAGGAGGACCTGAGTTCAAATCCGGCCTCAGACACTTGACACACTTACTAGCCCTGTGACTTTGGGCAAGTCATTTAACCCCAATTGCCCTCCAGAAAGCAAAAAAAAAAAAATCTAAAAGCCTACCCAAGGCAGATATCACATTGTCTATTTAATGTTTCTACTTCATAGCAGTATAGAATTAGAATAGTCCAAACAAACTTTCTCCACATGACATTGGAATAGTCCAAATAATCATCCTTAGCATACGTACAGTACTCTGAACGTTTTTTTTTTTTACTCTGTTCTCCATCCCTGTTTCCCTATCCCAGTGACTGGTATAGGAATACTCTACTTCAAACAAACCCTACATGAAATTTGAATAAGAGAACATGGATTTTTATTTTTATTTTTTGCCTTTTTTTTTTTTTTGGAGGAGGGAAGACAGGGCAATTGGAGTTAAGTGACTTGCCCAGGGTAACAGGGCTAGTAAGTATTAAGTGTCTGAGGCTGGATTTGGACTTGGGTCCTCCTGACTCCAGGGCTGGTGCTCTATTCAGTGTGACAACTAGCCACCCTGAGAACATGGATTTAAAAGATAGATAATTTATTGGCTAGTGATTTAAAAAGGAATCACCATGAAGATTTTTTCCAATAGTTAACTCCTTTTACTGCAACTTACATAATTATGTCTGAACAAAGCTCTTTAATAAAGGTAGAGATATGTTCTTGCTTTTTTCTTTTTCTCTTCCTATTACATGGAGTTGTCCTTATAGCTCTTATTTATAAAAAAGTTACTAGAAATGTAATATTAAAAAATCAAGCTAACAACTGTACTTGCTTAATAACTAGCTATGTTTTAATTAATTTCAATGCTCAATGTATCATAACTTTTTTCCAGTTTTTTTCCTTTAAGTTACCATTGGCATTCTTTGTCCACTTATTCTTAAACACTTTTCTTCATGTGACTGATTAGTGTATATTTTCTTCTGGCTATGGTTTGTTTGGTTTTTTTTGCAATAATGCAGTATGATAATGTTAACTAAATAATGCAATAATTTTACATTATTTTATGAAGGTCTTTCCAGATTTCTTTGTATTGCTTATCAATTGTAATGACTTTGTAACATTCTATGACATTAACGTGCCTTAATTTAACTGTTCCCCTATTATAAGATTTTTAGGTCGCTTCAGTGTCTATAAATTACTGCATGTATAATACTGCTATGAAAATCTGTGAATAGATAACTTAAAAAAAATAACTATCAGGCATATTCCCAACAATGGTATTACTGAGTCAAAGGATAGAATTGGCTTCAGGGAGATGTGATATTTCGAACCAGTTCTTACTTTTTCTTTGCTTTTCTTTTCTCTCTGCTTCTGGATCTGGGGGAATGGTTTCAGACCGAGGGGCGTGAAGAGGATCAGCGAGTGATCAATTTGGTTGGGGAGAGCTTGCGGTTGTTGGGTAACACCTTTGTGGCATTGTCTGACCTTCGATGCAATTTGGCATGTGCCCCTCCTCGACACCTGCATGTTGTCCGACCGATGTCTCATTACACAGCTCCCATGGTGCTGCAGCAGGCTGCTATCCCCATTCAGGTCAGTGCAACAGGAGTCCAGGGTGAGGATTTGCTGTAGTATACAGCAAGGAGTGGTCTGTGTGGTTCTGTGGGATGGGAGTGAGTGGTGTTTATTGGAGAGTCAGTGCTGAGTGAGTCAGAGGAGGGTAGTGAGACTTAGAAAGGCTCTGAACAGAGAAACAAGTATTGAACACTGGAATTAGCAAGGGATGTGGGGGCAGCTAGGTGGTGCAATGTGCATAGAGCACTAGCTCTGAAGTCAGGAGGGCCTGAATTCAAATGTGGCCTCAGACAGTTAACACAAGCTGTGTGACCTTGGGCAATTCACAACCCCAATTGCTCTGCCCTCTCCCCTCCAAAAAAAAAAAAGATGTGAGAACCACATAGCTGGTAAAAAGCAAGAGAAGAACATGATGAATATATTTGTCTTGTTTTTCTCTTTGTTCATTTTTTCACAACTAGATCAATGTGGGGACGACTGTGACCATGACTGGGAATGGGACCAGGCCACCCCCAACCCCTAGCTCAGAGGCACCGCCCTCTGCTCCTGGGCAGACTTCCCCTCCTGTCCCTTCCCCTACTACAGGGGAGCCTGCAGCCGAGGGGGCTCCTTCTGCAGGCCCAGCCCCACCCCCTGGGCCTGGCCATCCCAGAGTTATCAGGATTTCCCACCAGAGTGTGGAACCTGTCGTCATGATGCACATGAACATCCAGGGTGAGCTGGAAGAATCCTTGATTTGGGGAGAGGACAAAGCAGATCAGAGTCAGGGTTTTTTGCAGCAGGAAGAGGGAATGAGTTTAACAGTGGAAGAAAGGAACAGGAGTGTAGTGCTGTAGGCAGATCCTTGAATTAGGAGCCAGGAATCATTGATTCTGGCTGATCCTGGCTCTACCATGAATTTTTCTATTATAAACTTTGGGATCTTTTCAACTCTTGGTAAACATGTGATGTGTTTTTATGCAGGGGATTGAACATATAAGGTCTTTTCAGTTTAAAGACTGGTGATACAGGGACTTCATTACCAAAGTTTGCTATAGAGTTGAGGAGGGGGCTAAGGGTATCTTAGCATGGGAAATACAAGGCAAAGTTTGTCTGATTGGAGCTAGAGACTAATAAACGGAGGACAGAAAAAAGACCTTTGTAGGAGAGATAGTAAGTCCCTTAACCTGTCTCTGTGTTTGATTTAGTGTTTCCTTTTTTTATTCCAGATTCTGGTTCACAGACAGGTAGTGTTCCCAGTGCCCCATCTGGTCCTTCAGGCCCTCCTGGTCATGGCCAGGCTCTGGGTAAGAATGAGGGAATTTCTGGGAGGGGGAAGGAAATAGGATTAGAGTTAGAAGACTAAAGGAGTATGGTGATTAGTGTTCAATTTGTCCCCTTCCTTTCTAGGTTCCACTCATATTCAACTGCCCTCCCTGCCTCCTGAATTCATGCAAGCTGTTGCTCACCAAATCACTCAGCAGGCCATGGCAGCAGCTGCTGCCTCTGCAGCTACAGGTAACCAGTCCCACTGGAGGGGAGAAGGTTTAGGAAAGAAGGTAGTGAGTAGTCTGTTATTAGGTTTGGGTCGTGTCAGGAAGGTTGGGAATTGGGAGGAATAGGGCTTCAGCTTTTTTGTTTTCTCTTATGCATATATATACACCCCCAGGACAACAAGTTCCAGGCTTTCCATCAGCTCCTACAAGGGTAGTGATTGCTCGGCCTACCCCTCCACAGGCTCGGCCCCCCCACCCTGGTGGCCCACCTGCCCCTGGAGTTGTGGTGAGTGAGGTAGAAGGGAAGTGGGTGGAGATGAGTACTGAAATATGATGGAGTTTTGAAGAGGGGGGTATTGGAGTGAGGTAGAAGAATCTTGGATGTAGGTGGGTGGGACCCAAACCTTCCCCCTTTTCTTCTTTCAGGGTCCAGGCTTGGGGCCAAATGCATCTCTGGCTCAGATGGTGAGCGGACTGGTAGGACAGCTTCTTATGCAGCCTGTGCTTGTGGGTAAGATCTTTCTCACTTTATTTCTTGACCCCTATAAACAGAGGGTCTTATCCCTTCTCTACCTCTGAAAGTCTTCCTTTCCCTTTCTAGTCTCTTGCTTTTTCCTAAACCATCCTACTTACTTTTCTCAATCTCAATCCTAGATGTGAAAATCTAGGGGACAGAAAACCTTTTTTTCTTTATTCTAAAAATCACAATTTTTAAAAAAGATTAAATGTTTTAATTGTTTACCTATTTCTATGACAAAAGATAAATTTATGGAGAAAATCATACATAATTTCTATGTGTCTGGGGGCAGCTAAGTGGCACAGTGAATAGAGCATTGGCCCTGGAGTCAGGAGGACCTGGGATCAAATCTGAACTCAGACACTTAATATATACTAGCTGTGTGACCATGGGCAAGTCACTTAACCACAATTGCCCTATCTTTTGCCTCCAAAAAAAAAGACCAAAAAATTTTTATGTGTCTGAAGGAATTATGATTTACGTTTATTAAAAGGCATTCCTGTGGCTTTAAGATTAATACAAAATTATAGCAGGGTTGGGTTTTTTTTTATTTTGCTGGGAGGATTTAGCCAGTCCTTTCCATTTACAGATGGAAGATCTGAGGCCCAGAGAGAAATTATTTGTCTAAGGTCAAGACTAGGACACGGGTCTTCTGAATCCTAGTTCAGTTCTCTTTCTACTGTACCATTGTGTCTTTCATCTCCAGTCTCAGCCCCCTTCCTAACATTGCCGCCGTATCTAAATTTGCACCACACTAAGTTCTCTTTCTTTTTACCGTTTATCATTATCTTCTGTCTTTCTTTACAGCTTCCCCTTCCTCTGCCTTTCCTAGTTCTTTGGGCACCTTTTTTGTGGGTTGGTGACACTTAGTCTTCTCCATACTGATTGTCTCTCTCTAATTCCTCCCTTCTACTTAAATAGCTCAGGGGGCCTCAGGCCTGGCCCCTCCCCCTGCCCCAGCTACAGCCTCTGCAAGTGCTGGTACCACCAACACAGCCACCACTGCTGGGCCAGCCCCTGGAGGACCTGCTCAGGCTCCACCACCACCACCACCACCACCACCACCACCTCCTACTGAGCTTCAATTCTCTCAGCTTCTGGGGAATCTGTTGGGGCCTGGAGGGCCAGGAGTTGGAGGGGCCAGTGTAGGCTCTCCCACCATCACTGTGGCCATGCCAGGTGTCCCTGCCTTCCTCCAAGGCATGACAGATTTTCTTCAGGTGAGTCGTGAAGTTGCTGATAGGCCTATCTCAAAGTCACTTGTCTAGCACTGGAAGTGTGAGCACTGTGATCTCTCCCATGGGGCATTGAGGGAATGAAGAAAAGTATCTTATTCTTAATTCTTCCTGTTAGTATACTGGTTAATCAACAAATACTTATCAAGTACTTACAACCTAGCATTTTGTGGGGATGGGGAGAGTACAAGATATACTTGGGTTGTTTAGCTTTAGGACCTTAATAAAACCTGGTCCATAGTCCGGGATTTAACTTAATTCGTTTTCTTCCATTGTACCATTGGCACAACCTCTCCAGTCTGTTGCATCATCTTTACCCCTCTCCCAGAGGTGGGATCTCAAGATATATTCTTTAGCTTATTTAATCCATTCTTCTAATTGATGATTTATTTGGTTTTCACTTGCTGTCACTGATTTCCTTTGGTTTTTTTATAGGCAACACAAACTGCTCCACCACCACCCCCTCCACCTCCACCACCTCCTCCTGCTCCAGAACAGGCACCTCCACCACCTGGGTCCCCTCCAGCAGGGCTGGGGGCACGAGGCCAAGGGGGAGTGGGACCTGAGAGCCTACCTCCTGAGTTCTTCACTTCAGTGGTACAGGGTGTGCTGAGTTCCCTGCTAGGCTCTCTTGGAGCAAGAGCAGGTAGCAGTGAGAGCATTGCAGCCTTTATCCAGCGTCTTAGTGGCTCCAGCAACATTTTTGAACCTGGGGCAGATGGAGCCCTTGGTAAGTGGGGTGAGGGAACAAGGGGAAGCCTTGAGGGAGAAGAAACTTAAGGATGGAATTGGGTTTCCTTGATAGGGAGCTGGATATCATATTCCAGGGGGAAACCTTTGTTGGAAGGGATTACTGGTACGCCTCAGTGTGAAGTCTAGGAAAGAAGACGACAAAATGAGCCAAAGAATTAAGGAAGTATGTGTGGTAGGAAGTGTATAGAATAGAAAGTATGAGCACATAAACACTTCAAGCCAGTTCTTTTCCTAGGTTGGTGTAACTGTGTGGGGCACTTGGTCACTTTTTTCCATTTGTTTTCTTCCTAATGTTTCCAGGGTTCTTTGGGGCATTGCTCTCCCTCCTGTGCCAGAACTTCTCCATGGTAGATGTAGTAATGCTTCTTCATGGGCACTTCCAGCCACTCCAGCGACTCCAGCCCCAGCTTCGGGGCTTTTTTCATCAGCACTACCTAGGAGGCCGTGAACCCACAGCCCACAACATCCGGGTGAGGAGAGCTTCTTTTCCCAAATGATTCAATCTTCTGGATTCTCCAGAGGCTAGTTGCTGATTTTTGTCTTGGTTTCTCCCACAGATGGCAACCCATACACTGATCACAGGCTTGGAGGAGTATGTTCGAGAGAGCTTTGTGAGTAGTGAAGCATGAAATCCCAACACTCAGTCACAGCCCCTCTTTCTGGTTTTTGGAGGGAGCTGAGGCAATGGTGTACCTCCCCCCAAAAAACTCTTCTTTCCTCCTCCTCCCCCATATTCACAAGGTACAGTGTTACGGTGTGATATGGGGTAAATTCCCCTCTTCTAGATTCAGCACTGTCACTATTAGTCTTGCCATTACCTTGTCTCCTCACTTTTTGTGTTTTTTTCTCAGGCCTCTGTGCAAGTACAACCAGGTGTGGACATCACCAGGACAAATCTGGAATTTCTCCAGGAGCAATTCAATGGCATTGCTTCCCATGTACTGCACTGCACAGGTAAGGGCCAGGGATTTGTGAAAGTCAGGGAATGGGAATTAGGTATGATGAGGAACAACTTTCCTTTCCTTTACAGATGGTGGGTTTGGGGCACGATTGCTGGAGCTGTGTAACCAGGGGTTGTTTGAGTGTCTGGCCCTGAACCTGCATTGCCTGGGGGGACAGCAGAGCGCGCTCACTGATGTCATCAATGGCAGAATTGTAAGACATAACTCTTTCTAGGCCCCTTCATCTATTCTACCTTTCCCAGGGACTGTCCCATTGTATACATTCCTCCACCACCGTCCTTTTCCTGCCCAGTTGCTAAGGAGGCTAGGTATTGGAGTTGGCAGGGACCACTAATAATTTTCATTTATTTTTATCAGCGCCGGATGTCTGGAGGGGTGAACCCATCCCTGGTGAGTTGGCTGACTACCATGATGGGACTTCGGCTGCAAGTTGTGCTAGAGCACATGCCTGTAGGGCCTGATGCTGTCCTGAGATATGTTCGAAGAACTGGTGATCCCTCCCAGGTGAGGGCAGTGGGTTCTTGGGTTTGGGTCCCCAATACTGTGTTGGCACATAGTAGGGAGAGGATATAACAGGTTTGGTTCTACTGGAGGAAAAAGCCTTTAAGGAGAGCCATCACCTCTCTATGAATTTTCACAGGCAGTTATTGAGGAACCAATGGAAATCCAAGGAGCGGAAAGAACTTCTGAACCCCAGGTATTGGGGAAGTTCTTTTGGGAATTGGGTATCCACCATTGCGGGGGGGAGAATAGGAAAGCTCAGAGATGTGATACATGGGTACTCTTTCTCCCAGCGGGAGAATGCTTCCCCAGCCCCTGGCACCACTGCGGAGGAGGCTATGTCCCGAGGACCACCTCCTGCTCCTGAGGGCACCTCTCAGGAGGAACAGGATGGAGCTACAGCTGAAACAGAGCCCTGGGCTGCTGCTGTTCCTCCAGTAAGTGTGTGGAGTGGCTTTGGGAGGGGGGAGGGGTATTTGAAGTACTTAAGTGTTGTGGATGGGATGAAACAGAACAATCCATAATTCCGTGACTTCCCCAGGAGTGGGTTCCAATTATCCAGCAGGATATCCAGAGCCAGAGAAAAGTGAAACCACAGCCTCCTCTGAGTGATGCCTACCTCAGCGGCATGCCCGCCAAGAGACGCAAGGTTTGGCTTCTTTATCCCTTGGGGAGATGCTATCAAAGTCCTTTAGACATTCAGCTCCTCTATGGGGGTGATGAACCAAGTTCCTTTGCTTGCCTATTTCCTTTTAATATGATATATAATCCTCCCACCCCAGTCCTCCCTTCCACCCTCCATTTTTTGGTGAATGCAAATGTGAGCTTAAGTCAATACAATTCAGATAAGCATTTATTGAGCACCTACTTGGTGCCAGGCAATCTGCTAGCATGGCATTCTCCCCTTCCAAATGTATTCACATAACATTTCCTTTACTCTGCTAGTATGGAAACTTAGGAGTTAAGTTTGTTGTGGGGGTGGAGAGCTGGTCTGATGCTGAAAGCCATTCTTCTCCCCTTAGACGATGCAGGGCGAGGGCCCTCAGCTGCTTCTTTCAGAGGCTGTGAGCAGGGCAGCCAAGGCAGCTGGAGCCCGACCTCTGACTAGCTCGGAGAGCCTGAGTCATGACCTGGAGGCACCAGAGGTTCAGGAGAGCTACAGGCAGCAGGTGCACCCTCTCAAAACAGAGTAGCAATTCTTTCTTTAGTGGAATGTTTCGTAAGGGCCATTCCTTCCCTTCCCTAGAGGTGAAATGAAATAATAGTCTAGGGCAGGCGGGTTCATTTGAAAAGAGGGTGGATTCAAGTGGAAGAGACCCTTAGATCAGGTCAGCAAGGGGGAGATTAGCTGGGATGGACTGGATCACCGTCATTATTTTTGATGCCTCTGGATCTGCATGGGGAAGATGGATAAGATTTGCCTTCTGAGTCACCATCCTAGCGGAACACACGTTTAAGGGAGGGGGTGTTGGCATATGCTAAGGGCCCTTTTATTCTGTTCTTAACCCATTTGTTCTTTTTCCTCAGCTCCGTTCTGACATCCAAAAACGACTTCAGGATGACCCCAACTACAGCCCCCAGCGCTTCCCCAATGCCCACAGGGCCTTTGCTGATGACCCATAGGTTCTTGCTTGATGGCCATCCCTTACCATCTTCTCCCAGGGACCTCTCTCTTCCCCTTCCTGTTCACAGTATTTAAGAAATAAAGTCGGATTTTCCTGGCTTTGGTTGTTTTTATCTCTACACATCACCCACCTCCACTCACTCATCACTAGTGAGAGTCTGAGCTATGATCCAGTATTACATTACTTTTCATTTCCACCTGTCCCCCCTTCCTGGGGTGAAGGAAGCAGGATGAATTTTGACTGCAGGAAAAATTCTTTTCCTTCTGATTCAGGAGGAATATGTCCTCACATTCGTTCTTTAAACAACTTGGACATACATGGGTTTTTTTTTTTAAATCCTTTTATTCTTTTTTAAACAAACGGCCCCAGGGATAGGGGCCCAGGGGAAGAGGGGGGAGGGGGAGGGAGGCCCCAGCCCCACAACCCCTCCCCACCCACCCCCTTCCCCCTTATATATTTATATCTATGTACAGGCCCCAGGGGGATGGGAGTTGGGGGGCAGCTCCCTCAGCGGGGTGGGGGCAACCCAGGATCCTTGTCCCCACGGGGCCCTGACTCCTCTGCCCGCCGGGGTGGACCCTCACGAGAGGGTGGCCCTGCCCGCTCCCAGGGCTTCGGCATCCAGCGCAGGGCATCTGGTGGGGAGGCCTGAGGGCAGGTACACATGGAGTCAAACTGGGAGAGTGAGAAACAGACTTGGGGATCATTGAGGGTAGGCCAGTTTCCAAACTGTAGGCAAGAGTTAGGATTCGGGTAGTAGTATTTATTTTACAGGTCATGTCAAGTAGCTAAAAGGGGGGGGGGGGGGTGTATCATTTTCCTCACCTGCTGGTAGAGGTCGAAGCGCTGGGTGCGGAACACACCAATACCACTATAGCCAGTGGGTGGGGCCTTGAGTCGGGAGCTGAGACCAGAGAAGGGCCTATGGAAGATAGAACCATCATGGACAAGACTAAGAGATGATCCTTGTCCTGACTACCATGGAATAAGCTAAGAGCCCCCAGTTTCTCACCTTCCAGCTGGTGGGGTTCGAGCCCCAGGTCCCCCAAGGTTGCTCAGTTTTCGATAATCCTGGAACGACTTTAGTTCCATTGGGTGTAGCTGGAAGGAAAGGGAGAGTGAAAAAACTTAAGGACCTGCCTTCAAGCCTCCAGTTCTTAAAATCTGATCCTTTTCCCATCAATTTCTGGCCTCTCACCTCTGCTCTCCCCAAGCTGGAAGGGAAGGGCCGGGCGGGTGAGGGTAGCACCCGGGCTGCTGGAGCAGGTGGGGGTCGGACAGTCAGACTGGGGGGCTGTAGGGCAGGGCCCACAGGCAGCAGAGAAAGTGGAGGTGGGGCAGGGGGTGGGGCTGGAGGCAAGGAGCCAAAGTTCACCACAGGTAGCTGGGACTCCACTACTGGTAGCAGCATCTATAGGCAAAATTGAAGTATGACACAAAAATTTAAAAATAATCACCACCATCACTATCACCACCACATAAAAATATTTTTTTTTCCTCTGGGCAGGTCCAGAAACACAAAAAATAAGGCACTTAAGACAGCTCTATTAGAAGACTTGTAGAAGATGAATGAAAGGATGATCATAAATCAACAGAGATCTGGGGAAGGTCTGAAGGGTGCTACCTGCTGGGTGGGGGCAGCTGGGGGCAGGAAGCCATTTTGGCCACCAGGCTGCAAAGGAGTGGAGTAGAAATCTGAAGGGGATGGCAGGTCCTGGCGCACCTAGAAGAAAAGGGTTTTGCTCAAGGTACCCCAATTCCCAGCTTCAACCACCCACACCAATGTCTGTATTTCTCACCTGCAGCAAAGGGGGGTCAGGCAGGGGACTGGGACAGAAGGCTGGTGGGTAGAGGAAGGAAGGTGGGGGATAGAGGACACCCCCAGCTGGCAGCTTCCCCAGCTCTGCTGCCTGCAACGCTGTGAAATCCAGGAACTGGCCCTTGAGGGCTATGCCTGAAAGCAGTGCTGAAGCAGGGGCTGGGCCAGGGGGTAAATAGAGGGGCTGTGACCTGAAGAGTAAGGAGAACAAAGTGAAGAGGAGGAAAGGTAGACAGTCCAGTTACAAAATCCCTACTAGTCCCCCATTCTTTAACTCTCTCAAGGTCCCCAGATTCCTTGTTTTTCTTTACCTGTAGGGGTGCAGTGAAGGGGTCCCTGGGCGGAAGCCACCATTGGTGGGGTGCAGCTGAGAGTCCACTGTTCCCCCTGGGACCTGAGGGAAACAAGTGGGGCTGGGATAGCTCTTTGTGTTTATCTCCCCACGTTCGATCTTATCCACCCACTGATGAAGATGTGCCTGGGAGACAGTACAGTGTCTGTTCATTCAAAAAATATTTACTGGGAGTCTACTATATGCTAGGCACTGTGGCTGCTGTGATGGAGCTTAGCAGAGATATGACACATAAAATGACTACTAAAAAAGTATGATGTTAAATGAACACTACAGGAAAAGACAGGAAAAGAAAAAATAGGGAAGACAGGTAGCTAGTTTGCCAAGACTCTCTGGTATAGTGTATATCTAGGGAATCTGGGAAAAAGACTGGGATGAGGGCAGGGGTGGTGGTGAAGAGAGAACATACCTGGGTGCCTGGAGGCCCTGGGCTGCTGTAAAAGACCTCAGGGTATAGGCGGGAACCCGAGGGGTTGGGTTCTGGGCCACAGTGGCTGGGGCCCAGACTTTTGGATGATGGCTCAGCTGAGGTGGGACCAGAGGGGAGCAATTCCCAGTCTCGAGGTACTGGAGCAGGCTGAAAAAAGGAAACGGTTCCAAGTCATGTGAGGGAGCCAGGCACCTGTCCTTCCTTCCCAACTCTCCGCTCCCAAATATTTGACCCCAAACTTTCTCACCACCTACTTACCACCTCAGGCCCAGATTGTGACAACTCCTTCTCTGGCTTTAAGCTGTCTCCCACCACCAGGCAGAGGTCGGAGTCCTGAGAACACAGCAGGATATCAAAAGACATCAAAAGTTCCTGGATCCTCTTTCCCCTAGCCATTTCTCTACCCCTCAATATATGCCCAGATGCAAACCTTGTCACTGGTTCCAAACTGGATCGGGGGACCAGGTCGGTGAGAGGGCCGAAGTGGACCAGGCTCCGGTCCTCGATCTACTCGCTGGGATCGTTCTGTGCCTATGGGGCCAGGGGGCAGGGTTGGCTCCTAGGGTAGGAAAAACACAGCAAAAAGGACCAAAATCAGGGGAGCTCAGTGCCTTCTAGGGCAAAGGTGGAAGTGAGGGACTGTGTTACAGGTTGCACCTCCCTTCTTTTCTTGATCCCTGTTACCTTCTTGTCCCCATCACGGGAGGCAGGAGGACGTCTCCTTGGAGGGTCAGAGGGTTCAGAGCCAGATGGACCCTCACCAGGGGTAGTACTCAGGGGTGAGGGGCCTCCAGGCCGCTTGGGTGCACCCTCCCCTGTCCCCTTTAGTCCCCCATCAGGGGAACTTCGCTGGCTGCAGGGGCCTGATGAAACCTGAGAGTCGCCACTCAGATCCACCCCACTGTCAGACTGGCTCATCTGGCATGGGATGGGGGAGAAGAAAGTAATCAGTTTCCAATTGAAATACAGTCTTCCCAAGTTACCCCATATACAAAGGACACACAGATGAAGAAGGATGAACACAGGAGATCTGAACGTGTGCAGACATAACGTATGTGAGGCAATAGGAGTGGTCAATCTTTATGGATATTCCCATTCTGGATGCCCAGATTCCCCCATCTTGTTCACCTCCGTGCCAGCCACATCTTCAAAAGGGCTGAGGGGCTCCATCCAGGGTTCCACTGAACCAGGTCGATAACTCTTTCTGCCAGCAGCTGAAGAGGCCAGAAAGAAAAATTAGTTAGATGGGGCTATATTAACCCTAGAATTTGCTTTGCACCATGCCCAAATCTCATCTTCTACTACAATTCACTCACTAGCATGCAAACGATTCCAGATATGGGGAGCCAGGGCCTCTGTGCCTGCATCTCTGGGCTCTCCTCGTGGATTGGGCCCCTCTGGTTTGGGACCTAGGAATCCAGGGCTATGAGGAGGCAAATTCTCCTGCAGAGAGACAGATCAGACGAGAGGATATTGAAGGTGGAGGGGAAGATATAAGCTGGAAAATAAGACAGAGAAAGAAAGTGAGGACAACAGGGAGGTAAATGGAAAATTGAAAATAAAGGAGCTTGAGACAATGAATAACAATACCAAAAGCTCAGGATGAGGACAGGCCTGGAAATCTTTAGGACAAGGAAAATAAGAGTATAGCCCCAGCCCCCTCTCACCTCCTGTAGCAGCTCCGGCTTTCGAGTAGGCCGATCGCGACGTTTGGGGGGGAAGGGATTAACCCCAGTAGAGTCCCGGGAGGTCCTACTCACCCCCCTCACCAATGGCCCTGGCTCCGCAAAGTGGGGCTCTGAGAAAAATGGGGAAAACATGGTAGCACATGGATCCAGAACCTTAGGGTCTCTTCACCATCCTAACCTTTACTTCTTTTGGAGGGGAAGGGGGATAGGGTGGGTGGGGGTGGGAAGAGATCCTAGCACTTTGGGCCCTGGATAAATAAGCCTCCCACTTGGACTCATTTTTCTCTGGTGACAAAAGCACTGCCCACCCCACCCCACCCCATCTCCAATCCACTTCTCCCAGCTCACCAGTGCCACCTACACCGTTGCTGCTGGCCCTTGGGGGCTCGAACCGTGCTGGGGGCCGGGGAGAGGGGCCCTGAGGGGCTGGGGGCGCCCCTGGCTTGGGCCTTGGGGGGCCCCCTGGGGCAGCTGCACCCCCCTGTCGGCTGCTGAGTTGGGCCAAGGCCTGCTGGATACCAGCTGGGTCGCTGTGGATGACTCTGTCCAGGCGGAAGACGGCAGAGCTGCTGGGGGGTGGGGGAGGCAGGGGAAGTCCTGGGGGACGCTCCTCTGGGGGTCGGCTGAGGATATGGCAGGGGGTGGCTGGCATCAGTCCCAGTGCTGGTCAACCCCCTGCCCTCTCCCAAGCATCCAAGTTGTTAAATCCCTAAACTTCTGTGGCTTTCTTAACTGTTCTCTCCTTAAACCTCAGATGTCATCTTCTCCCTCAAATGCTCCCTTCCCTTCCCTAATAGCCTCCTTCTGTATATTTAGATTAGGGGAGCAGCTGTGCTTTAAAACAACCTCTACCCTGAGCTTGTCCTAGGCACTTATTCCTCCTATCTAGGAACCACAAATCCTGCCTCATTCTTAAATCTCTACAAGGACCCAAATAACACTCCAGCCCACTTCCCTATGAAGTCCACCCTGACCCATAGGCTTAAGTACCTATCTCTACTCACCTGCGGTTCTTGGGTGAGGGCCAGCTTCTTTTGTCCCCTCGCCCAGGGCCAGCCCTTCCCCCAGGAACCCCGCTGCCTCCGCCACCACCTGTCTTTCCCCCTGGTCCTGGGCGCCGGTTCTGCCGTTCCATGCCAGGTCGCTGGCTGGAGAAACTCCGCTTGCTCAGATCTTTGGCTCTCTGGCTCAGCTCACCTCGGGGCATGGATGGGACCCCAGGACTTGCCCCAACCCCTCCACCTCCACTGCCAGGAGTTCCCACCATTTTGGGGGTTAGCAGAGTAGGTCCTGGGGCTTCTTTGTCTCCCCGACGCTCACTGGCAAAATCACTGCTCTCTGATGCTGTCTCCCACTCCTCGTTGGCCTGGTCTGAGTTCTGGTTTGATAGGTCAGGTGATTTGGCAGCTGTCCTTCGTGGAGGGGGGGCCACCACTGCTGCTGTAGATACTTCCTCAGGACCAGGGGGTGTGGTTGTGAGGGGCAAGGGTGGAGCCTTTCCCTCAGCCCCTCTGGCTGCATTCTCCCTTTCTTGCTTCAGCCTCCGGAATCGAGGTGGTTTGTCCTGCTGTTGTGCCCGTCCATGCCTCCTTCTCCGGGGACGTTCCCCATCTTCTATACCACCACCGCCTCGAGCCTGGGGTGGCAGAGGTCCCGGAACCAACTTCTCCTTTGAGGCTTCTTTGCCTGGTGGCAGTGAGCCAGCTGAAGGCTTCTTGGGAGCCAGGGATTTGGCAGGAGGGCTCCAGCCTGGACCAGCAGGGGGAGGAGGTCGACCACCTCCTCGACCCCTTCGTGATGGAACACCTCGGGGAGTGAAAACACGCCCACCCCGAGTAGCAGGGAATCGAGCTGCAGCTGGCGAAGGTGGGGCTCCTGGTTGTGGCGGAGCTGCAGGTACTTGAGGCAGTGTCCCCTCCTTCGCTGGAGGAGCTTCCTTGTCTGAAGGAGCTAGATCACTCTCATGAGTCTCACTCCCTGTCTCAGAGCCTCGCTGCCGGCGTCGCTTAGGAATCTCCTCATATTCTGAACCTTCACTCCTTGTCTCACTGGCTGTTCGGCCTCGGGCAGGAAGGGGATGTGATGGTCCTCCAGCCCCACTTCCCCGCCCATCATCTCCTCTGAACTCCCGATAGCTACGGAACTCCCGGCTTCGAGCACCCCTGCCCCTTCCTCCATAGGTCCCCCTAAAACCTCTACCCCGGGCAAAGTACTCTCCACGACCCCTGCCTCGGCAGGAAGTTGGACCCACACGCTCATATGAGTAATCCCGACGAAGTCGAGGTGCAGGGGACAGGGCCCCAACTGGGGGAGCTTCCTTGGGGCCTCCTGTTTTTCCCTTAGAGACCTTGAGAGCATCTGGTTTTGGGACCTTAGAAGTTTCATCACTTGGCTCAAGAGGTTTGGGAAGCAGTTCTTCTGTCTTTGAAGGGGGTGGGGTTTTTTTGATAGGCCCAGCACGGCGAGGGGGTGCCCCTGACTCCTCAGGTGGTCCACCACGACGGGTACTACCTGGGCGGGGACCCCATCTGGTCTCTGTTCGGCTCTCACGACGTGGTGGTGGTGGGCCTTGGCCCCCGCCCCCACCACTCCGGGGGGGTTTGCGCCCAGCTTCTGGTCCCCCTAGCTGCTGGGATTCTTCTTTAGGGGGTTCCTTCTTAGGTGGGATTGACAATTTGGCTGATTCATCGCTGCCAGGAGGCCAAGGAATTGGACGAGGGCCTGATTCCTCCAAGGGAAATCGATTAAGTGGAGGACCAGGGGCTCCATTCTCAGGGAAGCCTGGATAAGTGGCCAGGTAGGGTGGTGGAGGAGGAGCTGGAGGGGTCTCACTCCTACATAGAAAGGGATGTTGGAAAGTAGAAAAGAAACAAAAATGGTATAGAATCAGCATAGTGGGCTGTTAAGGAAAAGACCTGAGATTCATTATGGAAATATCATTTCTAGCAATTCAAACCTTCCCTCTCCCTAAAAGTGTCCAACATGTCAACTAATCCTTCCCATCCAAATCAAAGGTTTTAAAGCTTATCTGTTAAGTCCATGAATCTGCTGAGGACTTAAGATTTCTTCCCTGTCTCATCTCACCTTATGCCCTTGTCATCCTCTTCTGGGGCCTGGTGCAATGGAGAGGTGAGAGGGCGGTTGTCAGCAGGCACAGTGGCAAAGACATCTCCTGCCCAAGCCAGCTTTGGGTCCACTGGGGGGGTGCCCCGTTCCCTTAGGAGGGGAGGTGGGTGTCGATCAAAAGGCTCTGAACCTGAGCCCCCACTGTCTGAGCGTTCCCGGGGAACGAGACCTGAGGTATGGGATGGTGGTTAGAAAAGAAAGGACTTTGGCACCAACATTCCCATATAATAGGTACTACCACTCAGAACTCTGAAAACCTTGTCAAAAATCAAAAGAGTGTTCTTCCTAACACTAATTCTATCTCAGATTCACCAGCCCATTTAACAATTTGCCCACTCCTTACCAGAGGGATGTACACCTGGAGGGTAAAAATCGAGGGGGGGCCGCCCCTGGAGTAGCCTGGGATCCATGTAAGGTGGGATCATCATCCAACGAGGGTCAAAGTTCATTGGGGGCATTGGTGGTGGCCGGCCTAGAGAGCCAGGGTACAGGGCCTTAGGTGGTGGGGGTGGAGCCTGGGGGGGTGGCACAGCACCCATGGCTACAGGCTGTGGAGGTGATGGTGGCACTGGAGCAGGAGGGGTGGGACCCTGTTGGTGTTGCTGCCACTGTTGTTGCTGTTGCTGCTTCAAAAGCTGCTCCTGGAAAAAAAAAAAAAAGCAAAAAACCAATCCTTTCTACTGAAAGGAGCCTAGGGTTAGAGCAGATGTGTGTCTGGTGAACTGGAAAGGGGAAAAAGAGTGAATATGAAAAAGAGAGATAAGGATAGGAAATACCAAGGAACCAGAGAAACCAAGAGAGATATAAAGATAAACAAAGGCCTAAGTTAAACCAAAATGAAGATACAGATAAAACTAGAGACAAATCGCAGAATAACCTAGAAAGTGATCAATAAACACTGGTGAAACTGGAGAGATGGGGAGCCACGGAAAAAGGGCCTCAAGCTCACTTGCTGTTGACGCTGGAAGCGGGGAGGCAGCGACTTCTGGTATTTGGGATAGCCCAGTCCCTGGTTAGGGGGCTGTCGTGTTGGCCCAGTTCCATCAACCTTGGGTTCCACCTTGGGAGCTGGGGGTGTGGTAGGTGGGGGTATCTCTTCTGGTGGCTCAGAGGCCTCCTTTGATGGTTGTGGAGGCTCTGCTAAATTGAGGGGCAAGAAGAAAAATCAAGGTGTTCAGGCAAACTTATTCCTATCTATACTCAACAATAACCATCTCCCTCCCTTCAAAACAGAAACTGTTCTCAGTCAGACCCAAGAAACCCTCCCTCACAGCTAATGTTCATCA
The DNA here is from genome assembly GCA_028646575.1 of Pseudocheirus occidentalis. Classification (NCBI taxonomy): domain Eukaryota; kingdom Metazoa; phylum Chordata; class Mammalia; order Diprotodontia; family Pseudocheiridae; genus Pseudocheirus; species Pseudocheirus occidentalis. Next base: position 198,487,836 of record CM053593.1, on the reverse strand, counting down.
AGACAATGTTAACATCCTTTCTTAGTTAACATTTGCCCTTATTCTTCCTTGTCAAACCAAGTAGAGATCTGAGGCAACTCACTCAAGAAATTATTTAGTCCATTAAACCATCCCTTCCCAATTCACAGTCATATGAGTGAGGGTTCTTCTTTCATCCCACCACTAACCATTCTCTAGGCCCAAACCAGTCAAAATAACTCCATAAATCAGGAATATTAGTCTTTCTATGTACTGCATACCTGGACCAGCATCAAAGCTGCTGCTGCTGGTACTGCTACTGCTGCCCCCACTCACTAAGGTGGGAGCTGGAGCCAAAACAGGGACAGGGGCAGGCTGGACAGGGGCAGGGACCAGGGCTGGCTCTTCAGGCTCCTCAGGAGGTGGGGCTAGCACTGGAGGTGGTGCTAGGGGTGCTGGGGGTTCTTTGGAGGCAGCAGGGGGAGGAGCTGGAGTAGGTGGGGCAGCAGGGGGAGCAGAAGGCTCTGCTTTGAGTCGTTTGTCAGGTGCCCCAAACTTTTCATCTAGTCGCTTGAGCTTCTCTGCACATGCTGCCCGTCGTTCCTCTTGCATACGTCTTTCCTCCTCTTCTCGGCGCCTTCGTGCCCGCTCTACTGCCAGAGAGATCTCTGATGATGACTGCTTCCGACGTTGCCGCCAAGCTTCATCCTCATCTTCAGGTGCTGGTGGCTTACAAGGTGGGCCTCCACGATCCTAATGACAGACATGGACCAGTGTCAGATACTCAGGCCCACATAACTTTACACTTACCATTTGGCTCTCTGGTTCTATATTCTACCATATCACCTAAACCCTGCCTAGTCCCGGCACAGGTACCTCATCTGCAGACAACATGGAGAAACACTTCACTAGTTCCCCCCCCCCCATTTCTTTCAGGGGTTCATTCTCAGGGTTTTTGTTTTGATCCTTCATTTTCCTTCTTTCTAGATCTCAGGCTTGATCTACCCTAAACCAATTCTCTATTATTTTGCCTTTGACTTCACTTTACTTCCTCCATCTCTTCTTTTGGCACTCTTAAAACCCTGGTATTTCATGTGCGAAGGGGCCTTACATATCATCTGGTCCAACTGATTTGAGACTAGGAAACTAAAGGCCAAAATTAGAAAAGTACTAAGTCCAGGATTTACACCCAGGTGTGTCTGCCCCTAATTCAGTGCTCTACATCACTCATATAATCGGTCCATATTGCACTAACTTTCTACAAGCTACTGTTCTCTTCCCCTCTTCTGATACCATATTCCTTATATATCTCATAATGTTCTCTGGAGCATTGTCAAAACTTACTGGATAGTCTCCAGGAGGCCCCCAATTCCCAGTGGGGCCTCTGTGAGGTGGGGGTGGGGGAGGCTTAGGGGCTGGAAGCCCAGGCTCTGCCTCAGGAGGCCGGGGGGTCTCTGTCCAGGCTGCCTTTGGAGGGGGCGGCTCACTTCCAGGAGAGCAGCCCTTCTTACTGTCTGTGTCAGGAGGTCGATCCTCACTAGAAGGATGAGACTCCTTGCTGTGGGGAACAAGGGCAATCAGAGCAAGGCTAACAGTACTCATTTCCCTCACGATCAAAGGTAAATTACTCCAAGAACCACAGGACCCTCAGAATCCAGAGAACTGGAATGCCCCAACCTTCCACCCCGACTCACTGGCCCTCTGCTCCCTCTTCATCAGAATCACGACCATCCTCCTCATCGCTGAACTTGAGCTTTTCTGTGTAGTCTACCTCCTCATGGGCCCCTGAAGGAAGAGGGCATAAGCTGGTAAACCTGGTCTCTTTCTGCTGGGACCTGGGCATTTCTGGCTTGAAATATTTGGCCTATTACTCCTCCCTCTAGGGTTGGGAGCAAAACTGGGGGTGGGGGGGGGGGCGCAGAGGACATAATTGTGGTGGATAAGTTACATTAATTGGCGGATATAGTAATTCATCGTCCATCTCTTCTAACTCTCCATTCCAACTCACCCCTCAAAGTGTCTCCTTTAACAATCCTAATTCCCCAAATTCTTCACCATTAGTACTTCCACTCCCTCCCCCCAGGCCCCCATATATCCTGAAAGATCTTATCCTTTCCCTCATCAGTCCTAGCTTTTTTCTCCCAGCAGATCCTGTTTCATAGGTTCCCTTTATCCAGCTCTCCTTGGATTCTCCACTCACCCGCCCAACCGTCATCATTCTCCTGATCCAGCTGGTCAAATTCCTTGAGGTTATCCTCCTTGAGGATGGAGGGTCGGCTCACAGGCTCTGCCAGGCGCATGGGGGGACCTGAGCCCCGGGGGCCAGCCAGCCGGGGGAATCGGCTGCATTAAGGGTATGTGAACGGATTACACCTCTAAATGGGGCTCTGTTTCCTAGGAGATACATCTCATTCCCTCATAGGTCCCAGTCTGTCCAGTCTCCCAGACTCTATAGCCTAACCCTCAGCCCCACAACCCATCCACCCCAGGTCCAAACCCAGTGCTTGCTGCTCTCTCACCTGGGCCCATCAGGAGTAGGGTATCGGTAAGGCCCCTGTGGTCCATAAGGAGGGAACGGGAGATATGGGGGGTACATCTGCAAGAGGTCCCAACATTTCCACTTAGAGGAGAATCTAAGAGGTCCAATCCTCCCCTCCAAATCCCTGGTCCAACCCTTTTGCTGTTCCTTTATTCCCTAGCCCACCAAGATCCCTCTCTCAAGACCCACAACTCACAAAGGGCGGCATCATCCCACGATAGGAAGGGAACTGGGGGGGGCCTGAGGGCTGGAGCCCCCCCCGGGGGTCGTGACTGTGATGGAGTTTGGAGTCCAGGCCCTCTAGCTCATCAGGGCCCCGCCCGCCTCCATCCCTCCAAGTTGTGGCATCTGGCATAAGGTTAAGAAACACAAAGAGATGTGACTATTCAGGAGCAAATGAAAACAAGTGTCAGGAATAGGGATGAACAAAGCTGAACAGGGCAGCAACTGGTTCTAGAATAGAAACTTTCCCTTATTCAGAAAGGATATATTGGAAATACCACACAGGTCAAGAGTAATGGAATGAAGAAATAACTTCAAGTTAACCCTTCAGAGGGTAAAAGAAGGTACAATAGGTAATGAAAATGAAAAATTTTAAAGTAGCAATAAAACATTTTTTTTTTAAAAGAGGGACACACTTTGGGGGCGGAGGCTTGGTCCGGGCCCAGACGACTGTTCGGCAGACTCCCTTTCCTTGGCAGCCTTGTCCTGGTCGCCAGCCGCCTGCAGGGTCGGAAATTCCTCTCGAGAGAATCGTGACAGTAGGTTTGATGCCCTTCCACCTACAAGGAATGAGTGAAGGACAGAAAGACCTTATCACTATCAAACATATGTAGAGCATTCAATTATTAGATGTTAAGACTACAATCCCCTTCTCTCCCCCCTCATAGGTGGATTTGGGGACTCCTGCTTATCACTCAAGGAGAGTTGGTTCTGCTAAATATTCTGCCTATCCCTAAAAAGCCTAAAATTATGGAGACTTGATTCCTGGGAAGATGAACTTGGACTAGAGGATCAGCATATGGCCAAAGAAAACAATCAAATCTCTGAATGCCTTTAGGGAGGGTAGCACCACCATCACAGAGCCTAGGCCCAAGAAAAAAGGTTACTAAACAGGAAGTCAATGGAGGAATACTGTGAAAGAAACATATACATAGCTGTCCTTAGGGCAGAACAGCTTATTTCAGTGTCCCCTACTTACCATCCCCGTGCGCTCCATGGGTGACACTGGCTTGTGCCCAAGACTTTACCCCGCTTGGAACCGAAGGGGCGTTCTGTTGGGAGAGGAATAAAAGTTGAAAAGTGATCTGGGGGCCTCAGATGCCTCCCTTTCTTCATCCCTAGCATGACTGAACCTCCCTAAATACCTCGGGGACTGCTGGGGGGCGCTTCGGCTGGCTGGAGGCAGGCGTCTGTGAAGCCGGCAGTGGCTGCGATTCCGGCGGCTGAGCAGTTGAGGCATCGGAACTAGAGAGAGATGGAAGGATAGAGTTTGTTTCTCCTATTTGTTTAGAGAAGACATCTTAGCAAACCACAATCAAATCAGAGAGTGATGAAAACAGAGGCCCCAACCCTCTTCAGATTCCCATTGTCCTTGCCTCTGGTCCTCATGTTTGTGCATGAAAAGATAATCCAAACCCTAACTCTGTTACATCAGATCCCCTATGAGAAAAGATGAAGCCCCAACACCTATTCTCTGTTCCCCACACCTCTTGGGGTCGGGCTGCTCCTGTTTGCTTGCCCATCCTGTCCCGTCTTTCGGCACTAGCGAGACATTAGGGTCATTGCCTTTGTTCTCGGCTTTCAGACTGGGCAGATTGGCTGGGGGTGGCATGCGCCGGGCGATGGCAACTTTCCCAAGACTCTGTAAGCCATGTCGAGGAGCAACTACAGGAAAGAGGTAGAGAAGGGTCAGGAGTGCCTCCAACCTAGCCCATGAGAGATCTGGCTTACATTTAGGAAACTCCAATGCCAGATACTCACAATTTACAACATTCTTTGATCAAGGACCCAATCTGACCATTAATCTATGGGAATTAATGTAGGAGAGGAAGTTCTTGGGCTAGCAAGGGTAAGGTATGCTAGCCCTAAACTCTTCCTAGCCCTCATTTCTTTGCCTCCAGTTCTTACGTATCTATGGATGGGAAGCCACAGACACGCCTTTGTGGGAGGTAAAATAACTCCTACCCAGAATCAGGTATCTATCCCCTCCCTCTCTATCCCTAGGGTAGACCTGCTAAGCCCTCTGTGTTCCTTTGGCCTCCCAAGTCTCCACTATGTCTGGTTCCCCCGAAGGACCTTGAGCACTCCCATCATTTCAGTCCCCATCCCCCCAAACATGGCAACGTTCCCATAAGGGCCCTCACCAGCGGGTTTCTGGATCTCTAAGGACTTGCCCTTGTATGTATCAAACAGGTTGAGCGAGGAATACTTCTTTCCATCCTTCCCCTTGGCAGTCGGCCCCGAGCGATCGGACATCGCGCTGGAAGCTCATTGAGTACGTTGGGTCCTGCAGGCACCTCCCCCGAAACGTGCTGGAGCCTGCAGGTGGGGTTCCAGTACCTTACTCCCTGTCCCCTCAGGAACACAAGAGGAGGCTATGCGCAGCTCTCACTTCTTTCAGAGTCAAAGATACCTTAGATCCCTGGCTCGTTCTTTTATTAAAAGTCTCAGCTTTCTGTCATCCTCAGACACCTCAACAGTCAAGTTTCTTGTACCTTCCAAACTCAGAGAGGTTTGAATTTCAAATCCAGCAGCCTTTCAGCAATAGATCTTCCTACCTGGCCTCATCCTCTGATACCACAAAGAAAAGTCACAGATTATCAGAGGGGTGAGGGTGGTAAGGAATATTAGCAATTTTTAGAGTTCTATGGACATCAGGTCTCTCCTTCTTTGTCCTTTAGCTCTTTCCATCTCCCAGTAAATAAACAAAAAATATTTCTTTTTTCATCAGAGGGAATAGATACTTTAATCCTTATTCCAGAGAAAACTAGGAAGACCATAGCTCACCAAAAAAAGAAATCTCAGTCCCATCACTTTTCAAACCTCCAGTCAGTTTTAAACTCCCCAACCCTGTTTCAGGGCCCAAGGCCCCAGGCTCTATTCCCAGCATGCCTTCTGTCCCATCTGGGGAGGGTTAGGAAAGAAGGATGCTGGGAGTTTGGGAATTTTACGAGCTTGCCCAGCCAGAATGGAGGCTGGCGTCTGAGAAATGCTCAGAGGAACAATCAGTGTTCACCCACACTCTGGCTGAAGTGCCCCAACTACCTGCACAACGGCCTGCCTATATTACAGCCAAGACCCTGGAGACTCCAGGACACTGTAGACCCAGATTCTGGGTAACGCACTAGCCAATTTTTATCTTCCCAAATCCAGATGGTGAAGAAATAAAGTAATATGGACCATGGATTGGACATTTCCCTCAAGGGGCCAGTGCTGGCCCTTCTACCAACCCCAGAACATTCCCTTTTACCTCCCTCTTCTCACAACTTAAAAATCCCAAACCCTGGTTTTTCGCGCAGGACTGCTTATCCCCACTGCCCCAGATGCACTATGACTGCCATGTGTAGGTGAAGGGAGGCAGGGCAACCAGGCCACCAGGACTGGGCCCCAAAGATGGGAGGTACAATTTCTTTCTGTCAAGCTGCTGAAAGGAGAGGGGGTGGAATATTCTTTGAGGAGAAGAACAGAGATGGGTTTGCTTCCTTATAGAGGGCAAAATAAGGTGTAAATAATCATGTACATCTCAGGACTTATTCCCAAGGGGAAGGACTGGCCCATACCCAGAAAAGGAGAAGAAAGGAACCGGGAATCATCCTAAAAAAAGAACCCACTTGTTTGGGGATACCAATGTTGAAGTGCTAGAAGGGGGGATGTCTACTTTTATCAGAGGAGGCAGCAAAAATGTGAAAGCAGGGGCAAGTGAAATGTCCAATGGTGAAGGAAAGGCTATGCTAAGGGGAGGGGGGGGAAGGAGGGTGTGACAAATAGGTCCTAAGAGGGAGAAAATTTCTGTGGGAAGAGGTCAAGTTTGAGGATGATGTAAAGATAAGTGGAGGACAGAAGAGATAGGTATGGAAAGGGAAACTGAGGTGAAAGGAAGATGAGTGTTTGGTGGGGGTGGGGGGAGATCTAGGGGATCCCGGCTCAGAGTGACTCAAAGGAACAGGAGCGACCCGGAAGGAGGGGAAAGGAGGTGACATAAGAGACTCAGAAGTCTGGGAGAGGGTTAAGTTCCAGCGAGTCAGTAAAGAGCCAGGCGAGGGGGGCTGAGGTACAATATGGAGGAAGGGGATAGAAAAAAGGATGTTTCTGCGGGGAAAGCTGTTAACCCCTATTTGAGGGGCATGGGGACACCCCTGAAGGAGGAGCAAGGGTCATCCCGATACAACCTGGGGGAGGCAGGTTATTATCCCCTTAAAGAGGAGGGAGGGGGAAGGAACCGGGGAGGGGGTGGGGGACCCTCGGGGGAGGGGCGGCCGGGCCCGGCAGCGAGAAGAGGACAAAATGGCGGCGGCGGCTGATGGCTGCTGCTGCTTCTACCTCCTCCCCCCGCCGCTACCGCCGCCTCTAGCGCCAGCCCCTCCGTCGCAGCCGCCGGCTGCCACCCGCGCCGGGAATGAGATGGCCGCCCCGCTGCGCGCCCCCCAGACTCACCTGGCCGGGTGCGCGGGGTCCGGGGCCGGGGTCTGGGGTTCCCCGGGGCGGGATGGCGGCGGGGCGGGGGCGGATGGCGGCGGATGGCGCCGGCTTCGGCTCCTCCCGTCTCCCTCGCTCGCTCGGCGGCTCGGCTCCGACTAACGGCCCATCCGGGCAACCGCCGCCCCCGGGAGCGCCCCCCCCAACCTCCCGCCTCTCTCCGCGCCGGGGCACGCCCCCTTCATTTGCATAAGGGGTGGAGTTCCTGCCACCCAGCCCCACTCTTTAATCACAGTGCTGTTCGTTTAAAAAAAAAAGAAAGAAAGAAAGAAAAGGAAAATCCTGGGAAGAAAAAAAAGGGCGGGTGACAAAAAAAAAAAAAACGGGGACAAGGGAGGGTGGAGGGTGAAGCGGTTATTTGCATAAAGAGGTGGGATAAGCCGTAGCTGGGACTGTGGTTGGCTAGGGAGGCAGACTCCCTCCAATCCTCAGTCGGCCGTTACGGCGTGAAGCGTTAGGCGTGAAGCGCGAAGCGGGAGGCGGGAGGCGTGCGGGAGGGGCGGGGCCACAGCCCAGGCCTCTTCGGCGGTTGGTAGATGTGTAGAATGTAAGCTACGGAAGGAGGTGGGAAGGGGCGGGGCATACGTCTTGCGTACACAGCAGGAAGAGGCGGTGTAGCTGGAAATAGGGGCGGGATGCGTGGAACTAGTAGGGCGGCAAAGGAATAGTTGAATTAATATGTACGGAGAATGAGACCTGTGTGGGCCTCATGATAGTCTCGCGAGTGTTATGTAGACAGTAATGGGGCGGGGCTTCACGGGTTTCAGAGAAACTCCTGGGGTTTATTTGCATATATTCTTAAATAAGTTGAGAGGAGCTTAATCCAAAAGTTGATGAGGCCGACTTTCTGTGGCGTTGGCCTTATTCATTCAAAGTCGCGCCATATGTATAGAGTTAGGGGTTAGAGACGCACTGTGATTTCATTTATGGGAGGATTCCTGACCGGCGCCGGTCTGCGTCTTCTGCCTCTTACAGGTTCAGTGATTAGCCCAGGGTAACAGAGGTAGGACTTGAGCTCGGGTATTCCTGGCCTCTGGGACTGGTTTCCATCCACCATTCCATGCTGCCTCTCTGCCTTGTAATCAGCACTCAACTTTTTTTGGTCTGGGAACCCCTTTGTAGTCTTAATTATTGAGGACAACATTTCTCCCCTACTAAGACCCCGCCCCACAGATCTTTTGTCTATGTGGGTTTTATCTGTCAATATTTACCATATTAGAAATAAAAGTGTCTCCGTATTATGAAAATCGTTTTTTACTTCCAGCACAGCCTAAAACGGTAAAAGGGTCCCTTCCCGCCCCCTGGAGCACTGAGAACCACTGCTATGTTTGGTATAATATATACAGAACTGATGAGCAGCACAGAAGGGAGATATTTTGTCAGCACATGTTTTCAGCATAATATAAGCAATGAGTGACGAAAAGCAATGTCATTTGCATGACATATAATTGTTTTTAAATCATTTCTTTTTGGGGGAAGATTTTAAAAGTTTGAAATTACAAATTCCCTCCCTCCAGTCCTCCCACCCATTGAGAAGGCAAGCAATATGATACCCGTTATAAATGTGACGTCAGGTAAAGCATATTTCCACGTTAACCATGTTGCAAAAAACCCAAGAAAAATAAAGTTAAATAAGTATGCTTGAATCTGCACTCAGTCCATTAATTCTCTCTGTAGAGGTGGATAGCATATAATTGTAATGAAAGAGAGGTAGGTTCCTAGTGCACTTAACAACATAACAGGTTTTTAAAAGACGACAGATAATACTCCCTCAATCTTATTTCATAACTTCTGCTTTACCTAAATGGCCTGCTTCAAACAAATCTGAGTAGTGAGTGGCCTATTCATTCAGCAAAAAACATTTTCTGTGGTCCTATCATTTATGAGAGACAGAATGGCATAGGCGGATAGAGTGCTGTACTTGGATGATAAAAGAAAGACCTAGGTTCAAATATTATTTCAGACAAGATGTATAACCATGTGGCAAGTCACTTGACCTCTCCAAATATTAGGAAACTTTTAAGACTCTTAAGTTGTAGACTTGTTGCTCAAGAAAGTTCTCACATATATTGAAACACAAGGTACTGTAGGGGATCAAAAATAGATATGACCCAGTTCTTGCCCTCAAGTGACTTAACAGTCTGGTAAGGGAACTATCTTCAGAATATACTTCTAGTTTCAATACTAAAAAAATTTTTTTTGCATTTAAAAAAATTATTGACTTGTTTATTTACTTTTAGTTTATAAGATTAAGTTCCACAATCCCTTGAGTTTCAAATTTTCTCCCCTCCCTTTCCCCCCCTGCCCCATGTTGGCATGCAATCAGGTATAGGATCTGCAAATACTTTCACGTTGTACAATAGTCTGGTTGTATAGAAGGGTTGTAACCCATGGAGTGAACAATGGGAAAAAAGAACTAAAACCAAACATGAAAAAGAACAATAGCATGTAGATTGCTTCAGTCTCCATTTAAACTCTGGTCTTTCTAGATCTTTCTCTAAATGTAGATATCTCCTTCCATCCTGACGCTTGTAGAGTTGTCTTATAAGCTGTGTGTTGCTGAGAAGAGTCCAGTTTATCAAGGTTGGTTGGCACACGTACCATGTGTCTGTGATTGTGTACAATTTTTTCCTGGTTTTGCTCTTCTCACTTAGCATCAATTTGTATAAGCCTCTCCAGGAACATATGAAGTCCATCTCCTCCCCATTTCTTATAGCACAATAGTATTCCGTTACATTCATATGCCACAACTTGTTTAGCCATTCCCCAATTGATGGTCATCCCCTAAATTTTTGCCACCATGAAGAGAGCTACAATAAATATTTTTTGTACATATGGGCCCTTTTCCCATTTCTACGATCTCTTTGGGATACAACCCCAGAAATTACCAGGTATTACTGGGTCAAAGGGTATGCAATTATTTAGAGCCCTTTGGGCATAGTTCCAGATTGCCCTCCAGAATGGTTGTATCAGTCACAGCTCCACTAACAATGCATTAGCATTCCAATTTTTCCACATCCTCTCCAGCACTTGTCATTTTCCTGTTTTGTTATCTTAGCCAATCTGACTGGTGAGATGTGGTATCTCAAAGTTGTTTTGATTTACATTTCTCAAATCAATAGTGATTTAGAGCATTTTTCCATATGCTTAAAGATATCTTTAATTTCTACCTCTGAAAGGAGATTTTACTTAATTCCCTGTATATTTTAGAAATGAGGCCTTTATCAGAGACACTGGTTGTAAATATTCTTTCCCAATTTCCCACTTCTCTCTTAATCTTGGTTACATTGGCTTTGTTTGTACAGAAACTTTTCAATTTAATGTAATCAAGATTATCCATTTTGCATTTTATAATGCTCTTCAACTCTTCTTTGGTCATAAAGTCTTCCCTCCTCCATAAATATGATAGGTAAAACTATTCCTTGCTTCCCCAGATTATTTACAGTATCAGCCTTCATACCTAGATCATGCATCCATTTAGACTTGACTTTGGTGTATGGTGTTCGATGATGGTCTATACCCAGTTTCTACCATACTATATTCCAATTTTCCCAGCAGTTTTTGTCAAATAGTGAGTTCTTATCCCCAAAACTGGGGTCTTGGGCTTATCAAACAGTATGTTACTATAATCATTGACTACTGAGTCTTTTGTACCCAATCTATTCCATGGATCCACTATTCTATTCCTTAGCCAATACCAAGCAGTTTTGATGACTGCTGCTTTACAATACAGATTAAAATCTAGTACAGCTAGGCCACCTTCCATAGCATTTCTTTTCATTAATTGCCTTGATATTCTGGACTTTTTGTTCTTCCAAATGAATTTTGTCACTACTTTTTCTAGTTCTATAAAGTAATTTTTTGTAAAAAAAAAAATTCTTTCAATTCCATCTCTACCTACCTATCTAGTCTTCCAAGTCTGTTGCTACATGTATTGCCTGCTCTGTGAAATCATTCCACTTCAACCTACAGTAACTTCTTCCTCTGAACGTCCCAGAGCTTTATGCAGCATATGAGGAGTCCTATGTTAACTGTAGTGTTAATTATCACTTTAAATATATGGTATCTTTTCCCATCTTTCCTGAGAATCAGTAAGGTGTAGGAAAAGGTCACTAAATATGGAGTCAGGAGACTTCATTTCATTCAAATGGGTGGGGTAGTTAATATTTTCACTTTCTACCCCATTGGGGGTGTGTGTGAAAACAAAACAAAATAACAAAACTTCAAAGTGCTTAGTAAGTTCCATAACTGGATAAGCATTCACAGTATACTTTTCATCAATTGATTACCTAAGTGAGAGAGCCCTTCTAACCCTATCCCAGATCTACCCCCCCCCATCCCAAATCAAGCAAATAAGCTTAATTTTGAGGGGAGGGAATATATTTAATTCACAGTTTGCTTTCCAGTTTCGACTTCCCATCTTGGGGTAGGGAAAGATGAACCCTCTGATAGCCTTCCCCTCCCCAGTCAAGGCAATTCAGAGATTGCTTTCTTGGCTGGGGGTGCCATTGGTTTTTCTTGTTCTCTTTGTTTTTCCTCATACTTCAGGATCCTGAATTGGAGAATTGGAAAGATAAGTGGGAAATGGGGAAGAGTCTGTTTGAGAGAGGAGTTAAGGGGTCAGAAACAAGTAAATTAAGAAGACACAGGTTGGGGTATGAAAGTAACCAAGGACTTCAGAAACATGGGAGGAAATAAGAGTTGGTGGAAGGGAAAAGAACCATGGCTTTTTTGGGGAGAGTAAACTGGACTAGGGAAGTTGTCATTGGGAGGTCTGGGGAATGGGTAAGGGCAGAGCCCAGGAAAAGATTCAGATGAAGAATATGGGGGATCCAGGATAGTTTATGAGGGTCTGACACTTACATTTTAAGAATGGCTGATTTCTTGCCTAGCATCATCCTGAGGAAGTCAGAGTAACAGATGGTCTCCCCAGAGCCACTTGCCACCTCTGTAATTAGTTTCTTCAGCTCCAGATGAGTCTTGGGGACTCCTAGTTTCTCCAGCATTCTCTTCAGGGACATTGTATCTTCCAGATTGATTGGAGAGGTTCATACAACCCCATTTATTTAGATTCCTATCCTCTTCTTTTCCACCCCAAGAAGGGAGTAGGTTCCACCCCACCCAGTGAGTAGGACTGAAGCAAATAAAAGGCCTCTGGTAGTTTGGCAAAGACTCAGGATAGACCACCCTCCCTGACTGCTAGACATGTTTTTAGAAGAAGTATTACTTCCTCCCACTCCTGCAATTACCCCATTCTCACCAATATTGCCATCTCCATTCAGGTCAAACTCCATATATTTCTCTGAAGAGGTGAGGAGAGAAAAAAAGAGAAAGCAGAGAGAGAGGGTGAGGAGAGGAATGCATTTGTGGTGGATAGGAGAGAAAACGTTATTGGCAAGAGAGTGTTGGAGAGATGGGATGGGAGATAGGAACAATTAGGGAAACTGAGAAAGAGAGGAGGAAAACAAACAGGTGTTATTGGAAATTAAAGTGTAGGGGAATTAAAGGGTTAGGAGATAGCTTCTACCTGAATGCAGAGAGATTTTATGTCTATTACTAACTCCCTGCCCAGACTAGGATTTTTCCCTTTCTCTTACTCTTAAAGGCTTCCAGTTTGGGGGGTAGATCCTCATCATTGCTATATTTGGGGTCATCCAGGAATTCCTGTTGGGGACAGGCAGGGAAATGAACAATCCTCTTCTCAATTCCTTGCTTCCTGTCCCTTTTTGTCCTTTCCCCTCTTTTTTCATGTTCTTACCTGGTTGATTCTATCCATTTTCTCCTCTTGCTGAGCTTTCAGCAGTCCAAATTTCTTGCCCCCTATAAAGGAAAGGATATAGGCACAGAGATTAATAGTACTCAACTGACTTTCTCATTACTTACCTTCTTGTAACATATGTACTCTGAATATCCTCACCCTACCTCTTGAGTTGACTCCCCACTCCTAGAGTTCCTCACTATCTCACTCCTTCCCTATCCAGTTCTCCCACTTCTGCCCCTACTACCATTACCCTCTCTCTTACCTTGAAAGTCTCTGGTCTGGTTCATGACCTCTAAATAGCCAGAGAACAGCTGGAGCCAGGCAAAGATGTCTGTCCTTCTGTCAGTCCTCTCCAAGACAATATTCTGTGCTGCCTACCTCCTAGACTTCCTCTTTCCCAGAACTCTTTTCTCCACCACCTCCTAATCTTCACTTCCCCATCAGCTTTTGCTGACTCCAGCACCCTAAAGGAGGGGCTAGACTTGGGGTGTAGGTATATGGAGTGAAGAAGGAAAAGGAAAATAATACATGATGGATGAGTCCTCCCTTTTATCTAATCTTTGTCCCTTTTGTGGGTCTTCTCAGCCCATCCTCTCCAAAGGAGACTGAGATGACAGTGGATCCCCTATTTCCTGAAACACCTCTCTACTGAGTTACCTGAGGCTGCATCTACTTTCCTTTTTTATAACTGATTTCTACATCTGTATCTGGAAGTTTTTTGCTTCCTATTGCTCCCACTCTGACTCTTGGTAGGCCAGTGTGAATTTGTGATACTCTCCTCAGATTCTCTCACTTGTATTTTCTGTAGTTTTCATATGTGGTAGGTACCATTGATAGAAGATAAGACACTCTTCCAACTTCTTCCCTCCCTCTCCCTCTACTCTTTTCAGGTCTGTCTTTTCAAGGAAATTGCCCAGGGCAATTAGATTAGAACTTTTAAGGAGAGGAATGGAGAGTGAATAAAGGAGTGAAACTGTTGAAGGTGGAGAAGAAAAGGATAAAGTCTGAGGAGAGTGTGCCAGGTGAGATGTGAGTGTTCAGGGATAGGCAGCAATGAAGTATGGACTTCATACAAGTGGGAGAATCTTCACTAGAACAAAAATGGAAACATAGACCAAGGACCCCACAATGAAAGGGATAGCTTCTTGCACTAGGAAGCACGGAGGAGTTCCCCATAGTTCTGGGATTGATTAAGAATGTTTAACCTTACCTCAAGGAAAGGAGGAAAGAAGTTTGGCAAGAGGAAAGGCAGGGAGTCTATGAGAGAGGCCAGTCTGGGGAGGAAGAAACATCTAATGGGGTCTGTGGTATAAGAGGAAGAACACAAGTCTAAAAACAGATGTGAAGGAAGGGCCTTCAAAAGTAAATATGTGAGTGTATTCCCAGATTGATGACCTAGGTACCTGGTTCCCACTGATCAAAAAGACAATACAACTTAAAGGTGGAGATGGGGTGGGAAGAGTAGCCTGGGTTTGGGGTCCTGGTAGTACTTGGATGGAGAAAATATTCATATTCTAGGAAGAAAGGGGAACAAGAAAGCTAGGTAATTATTTCAGTGGAAGAAGAAAAATGAGTTTGCTCAGAGATCCAGGGAAAGAAGATGGTTGGGAAAGATCAGAACTGAAAAGGTGGGATGGTAGGGCATGTAACCAGAAAGAGTCAGGTAAGCAAATTTTGTTTAATGTGTTCCATGGGCACACTTTCTGTTGGCACTATGGGTGTCGTCCCTTAAATTTTATGCTCTTTCAGGTAAGGAAAGATGTTAGTAGGAGTGGGAAAGAAAGGACTAAGAGGGGAAGGGGACATTAGACAAGAGAGCTTACTCCAGAAAAGTAAGGTAGTATCATGGAAAAAGTTTTGAACTTGGGGTCACAGGACCTGAATTCAAATCCCTGTTCGGTTATTTATTACTTGTATGATCTTCATGCTTCATCTCTCTAGGCCTAATTTTCTGATCTGTAGAATGAAGGGGTTAGAATGAATTATCTCAGATGTCCCTTTTAGGACCTACTGTCTTTCAGTTTCCCTATTTCTGGAGATTCTGACACAGGAAGGCAGTTCTTCTGTTCTTTCATGAATATCCATGGGAAACCTGCTATTGACTCAGCCGTTTTTCTCAGGATAGAGAGGTAAGGAAAATGAAATTGGAGAATCCAGAAGCTGCTAAGGCCCCTCTGATTGTGCCCGCTTTCTCTGGGACCCCATGGCCACACTGTGGATTTGGAATATTGATGGCTATTTTACTAGACCTTAGACTTTCATAAGGCTGGGTGGTAAAGGTACAGGAGCAGGATGGGCAGTGGAACACAAACATGGATCTTTGGTTCTGGCTTTTTATAGTATTGTCTAGCACTACCCTTAAAATATAGCCAGTAATACATTTCTGAAGTAGCCAGCAGATGGCGAGCTATTCTAGCTGGAGGCCACATGTGGGTAAGTCTGCCTATCAACTGAATGCATCACTTTCTCTGACTACTAAAGGACACTGAAATCCTGAGAGGATTTTCCTTTAAAGCACACACACACACACACACACACACACACACACACACACACACACACACAAACAATTTATTATTTATTTTTAACATTCTTTTAAAATTGTGATTTTTAAATTCTCTTGCTCCCCTCACATACCCAAATAAGGTAAGCAATATCAATTGATATGAATATGATATCAATGATACATGCAAAATAATGCAAAACAAATGTCCATATTAGTCATATTTCAAAAAAACAAAGAAAAATGAAGTGAGAAAATTATATTTCAATTTACTTTCAGAGTTTATCAGTTCTGTCTCTAGCTAAGAGGTAGATAGCATTTTTTCAACATGAGGCCTTTGTAATTGTCTTGGATCAGAGTAGCTAAGTCTTTCACAGTTGATCACCATTATGACATTGCTGTTATGGGGCATGATGCTCTCCTAGTTCTTTTCATTTCACTTTGCATTAGTTCATATAGTTCTTGCCATTTTTTCCCCTGAAATCACTTCTCTCATCATTTGAGCTGCTTTTTCCACTGGGGGCTGCTTTTCACCTTCATGTCAGGCATGAAACTTGGTCTTTGCATATGCTATTGCTTCCTAAGGTCTAGCTCAGCTGATGAAATTTTCTAAGTAAAGAGGAAACCATTACAATTATCTTGGTTCCATTTCCAACCTCCTGAAGTAATTTATCAGATAGATAGATACATATAGGTATGGATAAATAGATCCACCTGATATGTGGATCACTATAGTTTTAATAAATAAGAAATTAAGGGATGTAAGTCAGGAAAGTTTCTTACATTCAAATAAATAAACTTCTTTTCCTTTTTCCTTTTAGTCTTCTCAGAGGAGAGTGAGGTTTTGGGTCATTTTTCAGGAAGAAAAAAATACAGAGAGATCAGAGGTTTTCCAAATCCTCAGTATGATTGCTGAACAGAATTCATAGCAGTTTATGGTTCAGTAAGTAAAAGTGCTGGAAGATCTGAGTTCAAACTCTTTTTTAAACACTTACTAGCTATGTAACCTGGTTAAGTCATGTAACCTTTGCTTGCCTCAGTTTCCTTATCTGGAAAATGGAAAGAATAATAGCATCTACCTCCTCTTGCTATTGTGAGGATAAAATGAGAATATTTGTAAAAGTACTTTGTAAGTGTTAAGGCACTATATAAATGCTAGTAATTATAACAATTTTCATCATTATCACTAGCATTAGTGGTAGTGGTATGGCCCTTAGCAGACTTTGGGTGTCAGACTGTTGTGTGACAAATTCTCCTCATATCTCGTCTGGCCATACCTGTGGTGTTTCAAGTGTAATCTTAAAGTTCCAAAAAGAGAAAACGAGTGTAAGTTGTAGCCAGGGCTCCTTTTATAATGTCCTGTCTCAGAGAGTCTACATGCCCAAAGGACAGTCTGATTAACTGTTCTACCTAGCCTTACTAAAATTGTTTTAGTCTTATGAGAAGATTCTTTTAAAAAATTTTAAAAAATTAAATTTATATATTTATTTTTACATGCATCCATAATCTGACCCTTCTACTCTCCTCTATTATGTAAAAGGAAGGAAGGAAAAAAGGAAAAGAGGGAGGGAGGGAAGAAAGGGAAAGAAAAACAAACAAAAAACCCCCAAGCCTTCACCATAAACATGAATGGTCCAACAAAAAAAAAAATTCGTACATTTGCATATCTGAAAATTTTTCTGCGTTTTAACTTCATCTATGTGGCAGAAGGTGAGTGACATATTTCATCTTCAGTCCTCTGGATTTGTAGTTTATCTTTGCATTGATCAGAGTTCTAAAGTTTTTCAAAGCTGTTTTTCTCTATGTTGTTGTCATTGTAGAAACTGTTTTTCCAGATCTGTTCGCTTTGCTTTGCCTTATTAGTTCATGGAGGTCTTCCCAGGTTTCTTTAAAAATGTTCATTTTGTTATTTCTTATATCATAATAATATTCCCTTATATTCACATACCATAATTTATTTAGTCATCTCTCAATAAAACAGTCCCTTAATTTCTCATTTTTGGCTACTAGGAAAAGAACTACTACAAACATTTTTTAAAATTAAATTTTATGTCTATTTTTAGTTTACATCATTCATTTCCACAAGATTTTGAGTTACAAATTTTCTCCTCATCTTTCCCTTATCTACCACCTCAAAACAGAGATCCCACTGTATACCCCCTCCCCCAATCTGCTCTCTCCTATATATTCCTCCATCCCTCCTCCCACTTTCCAGTAGGGCAAGATGAATCTCCGTACCCCAGTGCCCGTATATATTATTTCCCAGTTGCATGTAAATAATAATAATAGTAATAATAATAATTTAAAAAAAACATTTGATTTTACAACTTTGAATTCCAGATTGATTCTTTCCCTTCCTCCCTTGTCACCCACCCTTACTGGGAAGATAAACAATTCAATATAGGTTATACGTGTGTAGTTACACAAAACATTTCCATAGTGGATATATTGTGAAAGATTGACTATATTTCCCTCCATCCTATCCTGACCCCCACTTGTTATATTCTCTACTTTGACTCTGACCCTTTTCAAAAGTGTGTGCTTCTAACTACCCTCCCCCCTGACCTGCCCTCACCACCATCATCCCCCCTCTTATCTCCTTCCCCCTTACTCTCCTGTAAGGCAAGATACCCAATTTAGTGTGTAGGTCATTCCCTCCCTAAGCCAAATTCAATGAGAGTAAGGTTGACCCATTCCCTTTTGCCTTCCTGTTCTTCCCCTCCATCATAACAATTATCGTTTGCCTCTTCTATATGAGATAATCTACCCCATTTTGTCTCTCCCCATCTTCTCTCATTATATTCTTCTCTCACCTCTCAATTTCACCTTTTAAATATCATCCCTTCCTATTCAATTGATCCTGTGCCCTCTGTCTCTGTATACCTGTATACATATATACACACACCCATATATGTGTTCATACACACATATACCCTCCTATATAGAAATATATATATATTCACATATATACATTTATATTTCCTTCAACTTTCCTCATACTGAGAAAAGTTTCATAAGTTATAATTATCGTTTTTCCATGTAGGCATGTAATTAGTTCAACTTTAATAAGTTCCTAATGATTTCTTTTCCCTGTTTGCCTTCTCATGCTTTTCTTGCTTCTTGTATTTGAGTGTCAAATTTTCTATTCAACTCTGGTTTTTTCATCAAGAATGCTTGAAAGTCCTTTATTTCATTGAATGATCATCTTTTCCCCTGAAATATTATACTCTGTTTTGCTGGGCAGGTGATTCTTGGTTTTAATCCTAGTTCCTTTGACCTCTGGAATATTATAATCCAAGCCCTTTGATCCCTTAATGTAGAAGCTGCTAGATTCTGTGTTATCCTGATTGTGTTTCCACAAAATTCAAATTGTTTCTTCTTGGTAGTATTTTCTTGTAGTATTTTCTCCTTGATCGGGGAACTCTGGAACCTGGTTATAATATTCCTAGGAGTTTTCTTTTGAGGATCCTTTTCAAGAGGTAATAGGTGAATTCTTTCAATTACTATTTTGCCCTCTGGTTCTAAAATATTAGGGCAATTTTCCTTGATAATTTCTTGAAGGCTGATTTCTAGGTTCTTTTTTGATCATGACTTTCAAGTAGTCCAATAATTTTTAAATTATCTCTCCTGTATCTATTTTCCAGGTCAGTGGTTTTTCCAATGAGATATTTCACATTGCCTTCTATTTTTCCATTTGTTTGAATCTGTTTAATAGTATCTTGATTTCTCATAAAGTCATTTGCTTCCATTTGCTCCACTCTAATTCTGAAGGAATTATTCTCTTCAGTGAGCTTTTGAAATTTTTTTTCCATCTGGCAAATTTGGCTTTTAAAGGTATTCTTCTCCTCATTGGCTTTTGGGCCTCTTTTGCCATTTGAGTTAATCTATTTTTAAGGTGTTATTTTCTTTAGTCAGGTTGTTGACTCTCTTTTCATGATTTTCTTGCATCATTCTCATTTCTCTTCCAATTTTTCCTCCACTTCTCTTACTTGATTTTCAAAATCTTTCTTGAGCTCCTCCATGGCCTGTAACGTTTATATTTTTCTTGGAATCTTTTGGTGCAGGAGTTCTGTTTCCAGAGCGGAGAGCTTTGTCCCAAATCACTGGGGCTTTCGCAGCTGACCAAGCTATTAGGAGGGTGCCCTCTCTTCAGCCCTCATAAACTCTGGCTCACTGGTCACATACCTCAGGACCATCATCCAAGACCACAATCCAGATCCAGGCATGTTAAAGCAAGTGTGATTACCCTCTGACTGGCCACTTGTTCCCCCTATGATCTGCAGGCCAGGATCTCTGAAGCAGCCATGTGGAGGTGGCTATGGGGCTGCCGCACCTCCTCCACTTCTAGCTCCAGGGGTCCGGGTCAGACTCACTCCTCCATCCTCTCCCCCCCCACTTCCAACAGAGTTCTACACTGACCTCTCACTTTTTCTTTGGCTTTTATGGATTGATAATTCTGGAAACCGCCATAGCTTCTGGTGATCCACTCTCCCAAAGTCAGCTGCAGCCGCTGGTCAGGACCTTCCTGGGGCTAAAACCAAGGGCTCATGTGGGGCTGAGCTGGCCTCCCAGCTCCCTGCAATGAACCCTTCCTGTCACCCTGCCAGGCTGCCTTCAGCAGGAGATTTGTTTCTCTCTGTCACTTTGTGGGTTCTGTAGCTCTAAAATTTGTTTTGAGTCATATTTTACAGGTATTTGAGGTGGTTATGGGGGGAGCCACAGAGTTTTCCTGCTTCTATGCTGCCATCTTGGCTCCACCTGTATAAACATTTTTTAACATATATATTCCCTCCCCCCCATTTCTTTAATCTCTTAGGGGTATAGGCTAAGTAGTGACATCACTATGTCAAAGTACATGCACAACTTATTATCTTCTTGGGCATAGTTTGAAATGACTTTCCAGAATGGCTATATCATTTCAGAGTTCCACTAACTCTGTACATCAATGTTCCCATTTTCCTGGAGCCCCTTTGACATTTGTCATTGCCTTCTATCATTTTTACCAGTGTGTGTGAGTGATTATGTGCTTAATTTGAATTTCTCTAATTATTAATGATTTTTGATATCTCAGGTTTCACCTTTTGAAACCTACCTGTTCATATCCTTTGACCATTTATCAACTGGGGAACCTCAATCAGAGAAACTTGTTGTAAAGATTTTTTTCCCCATTTACCTGTTTCCTTTCTAATTTTAACTACATTAAATGTTTATACAAAAACTTTTTATAATCAAATTTGACCATTTAATATTTGAGATAATAAGCAGTTTTGCTTATTAGTCATAAACTCTTATCCATAATGGTAATTTCTTCTTTGCTCCTTTAATTCATTTTTTTATATGATCTAAATTTCTCTGTCTGGATCATCTCTTGGTAAATAAAGTGAGGCACTGGTGTAAACCCACTTTTTGTCAGACTTCTGTCCAGTTTTCCCAGCAATTTTTGTCAACTAGTGAGACCTTTCCGAGTGGGAAGATTCAAAGATGAGGCAAAATTCCTCTAGGTCATAAAAGCTGGTGGTAAAGAAAAGTAAGGGGTGGAGATATGAGAGCCTCCTCCTATGTAGTTATGAATAGTAGGTACTATAAAAATGTTTATTCCCTTCTCACTCTTCTCCCACCCTTCTCAGTACCTGATGGTAAGAATCTGGTTGGAATGGCTGTCAGGCTGGGGGCCCTTGGGAGAAGGTATTCCTAACCAGTCTAAGACCACAAAGATTCAGAGGGTTAGAAGAATGTTTGGCTACCAAGATAACTTAATTGATTGACTAGTTCATCAACTTTTTAGTTAAGTGGGTAGAGAGATGATGAAATATCAGTTTTTTCAAAGTGAAGAAAGAAGCCAGTTATGTTGGTGGGTTGCTTGTTGTCCTTCATTCTCAAAGAAGGCCAAAATGACATCGCTGCATTGGAGTCAAGGTACGGTGTGTTCCACCATGGTTGATCAGGCCAATATGAGCTTGGAAGGCACTACCACAAATTAGGTACAAATGGTCCACATGAACACTGGAAGTGGAGATGTCTCTAAATTTGCGTGTCTCACTTTTTTTTCAGCTACTGCAATTTTGCTTTGCTCATAGAGTACAGTACATTTTTTGATGTGGTCACACCACTCTGGATTGTCCTTTGCCAGTGTCTCCCATATTTTGCAATCAATTCCAAAGTTCTTCAGGGAAACTTTGAGAGTATCTTTGTATCACTTCTCCTGACCACTATGTAAGTACCTGCTTTGTGTGAGGTCTCCAAAAAATAGTCTTTCAGGCAAAAATACATTTGACATTCAAACTACATGGCCAACCCATAAGAGTTCTCTGCAGTAGAGGTTAAATGCTTGGCAGTTTAACCCAAGAAAGAACTTCAGTGTCTGCTACCTTATTTTGCCAGGTGATCTTCAGAATATTCCTATGATAATTCAAATGGAAATGATTCATTTTCCTTGCATGGCACTGGTATTCTGTCCAGGTTTCACAGGCATACAACAATGAGGTCAGCACAATGGTTCTGTAGATCTTAAGTCTGGTAGGCATTCTAGTACATCTTCTCTCCCACACTTTTCCTTGAAGCCTCCCAAACAGAGCTGGCACTAGCAATGTAGGTACATCAAGTATACTATACATCAACCTCACTGTCTGTGTGAACATCTCTGGAAAGTATACTGCCAAGCTAAGTGAATTTAGCCATTGTAAAGCCAATCAGCAGTAGATTCCTGAGAGAATGCTACTGTGAAGAGCTTTTAAGATTCGGATTACACAGTATTAGTGAACACTCTGTTTATTCCATTACAAAATCAGATTCAGTACAATGTTCATA
>CM053593.1:198445349-198465070 GCA_028646575.1 Pseudocheirus occidentalis | reverse complement strand
GTTACTAAAAATAACTTAAGGGGAAGGAGGAGGAAAGGGCCAAATTGTGTAACCTGGGTTGTCTGTTCTTGGGTAACCTGAGGTCCACACCCCGAGAACTGGGCTAGTCTTCCAACTAGAAACAAAACATCCAGACCAGGCTTCTCAAGGAATTCAGATATCAGTATACTTTGGAAATACCACCAAGCACCTTTTAATGCCTACTGCCTTTCAGAATTCAAGGAATTGTCCTGACTCTCCTCCCAATTCTCTCCTTTCACCCCATTCTTCCCTGCTTCACCCCTTCCCTCACTCACAATTCAGGACTCTCATTTCCCAGCTACTGCTCCCCTCAAGGACCTAGGAACTTTAATCTTTTCCCCTGGTCTATAATCTCAGGTGATATGGGTTCAATTTATACAGGAGATCATTATCTCCTCTTCCTGGAAACAGTGGTTGAAGCTCAGTGTGTGTGTGGGGTGGGGGGGGGCTTAGAGGTCAGGTGGGGATTCCCATGGGGGGCATTCCTTACTCCCTCCTCTGGCCTCCCCACACCTCCCACCCCAGCTTCCAGGAAACAGGAGGTGGGAGTGAAAATCAGACAAAACTGCTTCCCTTTTGGTCCACTCCCCACCCAAATCACCCACTCTGCTTTAGTTCTAAGAGAAGGAGCTAGAGGAAATGGAAGAAGATGCCTTTTCCTGCCTGTGGGTGCACATGCTCATCTATCCATTATGTTAGAAACTAAATTTTTAGATACAGAGCTCACATCTGCACGGAGGAGCCCCAAAGAGATGGAGTTAGGGATAGAGCATTAAGTTGAGGGTGCCTCTGGGGAGACTAGTGAAAACAAAATGGGAAGGGAAAGTGGACACAGAGGTCTCTGAATGGACATAAAGTCTCCAGTCACCCCTAACTCTTCATTCACCCTACTGGACTTAATTAGTTGCTGCATCTTTTTTATTCTACCTTCATAACATCTTTATCCTCTTCCAGTCCACCCTTGTTTAGGCTCTTTTCACCTGGACTGTTGCTCTGGCCTCTTTCCATGGTTGCCTAATTGTTTCCCTTAGTGGAGCCTTTTTCCTCTGCAGTATGACTGCTAAATTTATATTCCTAAAACACAGGTCTGACTAGGTCACTGCCCTGCTTAAGAAACTGCAGGATAAATAGACTGTAGAATAAAACATAGATGTTCAGCATTTAAAACCCTTGACAATTTGGCTCCAGTCTGTCTTTCCAGGCTGATGACACATTATTTCCCCCTCAGTCACTCTATTTCAAGGCTAATGGTCCTACTTTGCTTCCCCAAACACATTCTGTTCTCCATCATGACACCTTAGACATAGGCTATACATTGTTCCATGCCTAGAATACTCTCCTGGCTATGAATATGAATATGAATACAACCTTTAATCCAACCTTAACTTTAAACCCTAATCTGTACCTCTAACCTGAACTCCCATAGAACCAAAATGTTGACCTCATCCTGTTGCCTTTCAGAATTCAAGGAATTGTCCTGACTCTCCTCCCAATTCTCTCCTTCCACCCCATTCTTCCCTGCCTTACCCCTTCCCTCACTCCCAATTCAGGACTCTCATTCCCCAGCTACTTGCTCCCCTCAAGGACCTAGGAACTTTAATCTTTTCCCCTGGTCTATAATCTCAGGTGATATAGGTTCAATTTATACAGATCCCCTCCAAGACTCAGCTCAAGTGCCATCTCTGACAAAGGGCCTTTCCCAGTCCTTCCAACTATTAATGTCCCTCCCCTCAAGAGATTCTATATTTATTTAATATTCAATTTATGTTTTCTTACCTATGTACACATCATTCCTCTCCTTCCCCTCCTTTCCTCACTCCCATTCCAGTAGGATATAAGACCCTTAAAAACAAAGATTGGGGTGGGGGATTTTTGTCTTTTGATCCCCAACACATAACAGCAGTGCCTGGCACACATAGTAGGTATTCATTAGAATGTCTTTTGGGTTTTAATTTAATTGAATGTTATTTGGATGTAGATATATGGATATAGATGTGATATGGATGAGATTTTCTGAGAGAGACAAGATTGGGGTGTAGGACATGTCTTATGAAGGGACAGTGTGGTCTCTGGGAAACTGAAGGTTTTCAGAGGGAATTGCTGTGATTTAGAAGGGACCTTACTTGAACTGTGCACAGCCTGGGCATCTAGTTCCTCATAGAGCCCATAGAACCAGAATGCAAAGAGTTCCAGGGTTGGGAATAGTAAGGTTTATGCCCTGGATAAGTGGGCACAGTGAAGAGAGGGGACAGGAAGTACCCACAGCTGGGCAACCTTTCCCGCTTCTACCCAGAAGAACTTTTTCTTTATTTCTAAGCACATTGCCTCCTCCTTTACAGATATTATATAAAATATATATGCAGGTTATCTCCCACCACCCACAATTCTCCAACTCTTCTCAGGTCCCATTCTCAAAGTGTCTGGCCCCCCAGCCGTGAAGGGGGTTCCCCTGAGATGAGGGTGAAGTTCACTTTCTCTCACCACACAGTTTCTGGTTCTATGTCTTGCTTTTGAGACCGATAAAAATACTGGTCCCCTAGGGGCCCTTAGCTTCCTCCGACCCTTGGGGCCAGGCACCCAGGCATCCTGTGCCCCTGTTCTGGGGGGGGGGAGGCAAGGATCCCCCTTATTAGTGACTCAGGTTCTTAACTAAGAGGTGGGGAGGGGTGAACTATGTCGTGAGCTCCAGGATCAGAGCCAGGAATTTGGGTTACAATAGAAATTGTATTGGAGTCAGACTGAGAACCAGTGGGAATAATGTTAGAAATGAGGCTAGTGGGGGCGGCTAGGTGGCGCAGTGGATAGAGCACTGGCCCTGGAGTCAGGAGTACCTGAGTTCAAATCCGACCTCAGACACTTAACACACACACAAAATACTAGCCGTGTGACCTTGGGCAAGTCACTTAACCCCAACTGCCCTCCAAAAAAAAAAAAAAAGAAATGAGGCTAGTGGGATTGTGTGTCAACACTAAAATTTGAGATTACTACTGAGGTTCAGAATAGGGTTAGGGTAGAAATCTGTGACTAATATCTGAATCAGGAATAGGATTGAGATTGAGATTCAATAAAATCTAAAATGGGGAAAGATACCAGAGGAAGAATTAGATTATTGATGAGAATACTTTTGTACCTTTCTTTTGACACATCACATATTAACCTTATATTAAAATTATTTGGTTATATGTAATTTTCCCTACTAAATTTCAAACATTATGAGGACAACTATGTCTCCTTCATGTTTGTAATTCCCATGGGAACTTGCCTGTGTCATACCTTTAACAAACCTTTATTGAATGAACAGGTAGGGTTAGAAATGGGTTTAATAGGATGAGGTCAACATTAGTGTTGGGAGTTCAGGTTAGAGGTACAGATTAGGGTTTAAAGTTAAGGTTGGAATAAAGGTTGTATTCATATTGAGACTAAAATGCCAAATGGGTTTGGAAGGTGAGTGCTGAGATCATTGTGCGGTGGCTGGCTTTGATTTGAGGTTAAATTCAGGGTTGGGGTTGAGTTAGAATTAGGATTGAAGATAGGATTAGATTTTATCTAGAATAATGTTAATTTCCAGGCTTGGGTTGGGTTAGAGGCTTATTTGATTTCCTTTTCTGTGTGGAGACTCCAATGATTTCATTAATTTCTATGCAAAAGCCTCCGTGCTCCATGTCACCATAAAGTTAAGTGAGTGCCAGCTCTCCACATTATGACCCTTCACACACAAGGAAATCTTGCAACCAATGACCTGCTTCTCCACAGAGAGAAACTTAAGTCCTTGTCAATTTCTGAAACTGAGAACTAAATGAGATCTGCCCTTCCTGATGGGATCCTAGCAGAATGTCATAATAGTTTTGACACCAGTCTCAAAACAGTTCATAACCCTTTTCTCAGTTTATCTGCATTTCTCCATCCCTCAGATTCCCCTTCTTGATTCCTCACTTTCTTCTTCTCTCTCTAGGTTCCGCCATCTCTTGATCCTTTGTCTCTTTCTCTCTCTGGCCCTGATCCCTTTCAGCTCTTCATACTCCCCACTTAGCACGTCTTAGACTCCACAACAACCTCCCATCCTTCAGGCTCTTCATTTTCCTCTATTTTTCTCTGTACCTCAGTCTTCCCCTCCATTCTATCTCTGTCTTTGTCTCCTTTCTGTCTCTCACTGATATTTGGACTGGGTGTACATCATATTTATTTGATTCCATTCTTCTCAGGGGTCTCCCTGTCTTTTATCTGCCCACAATGACAGAAAAACTGGGTCAGAAAAAAACACAGGAACAAGAACACAAGAAAAGACTAAAAGAAACAGAGATGACAGAAATATAGTGAGAAAAGAGACAGACAAGCCCAGATTTAAGGAAAAGAAAAGAGAAATAGATAAGGGAAAAGGAAAAAGAGAAGCAGGAACTGATAGAAGGGAAGGGGGATTGTAACAAAGTTGGAGGATGAGGGATCGATTTGAGAGACAAGAATGAGGTGTAAGTGTGTGTGTGAGTGTGAGTGTGTGTGTGTGTGTGTGTTTTGTTCGAGGGGAAGTAGGGGAATGAGTTGAAGTATATTATAGCCAATATACCTTATATCATGTATGTAGTAGCTCAGAACATGGAAGGACAGTTTTGTATAAGGGAAGCCTTGTCAGCTGCAGGCTGCTCACACTAACAATAGTTTGCCTGGCATGATCAAGAGGTTTATGTAGAATACACAGAAGATAATTATGTCACCTGAAGGGGAGAGATTAGGAGGGGAAGACAATTCTATGCAGACTTAGTCTGGAAGGGGAAATATGTCACACATGGCTACATGATTTGTTCTTTGTTGACCCTCAGCCAACACAGGCTAGAGACAGGTAAGACTTTATGTGGGCTAAGGAATGTGTAATTTGAGACATCAGGAGTGTGTGTATAGCAAGTGAAATAGATATAAATAGTAGGGAATGAGGAAAATAGGGGTAGCATAGTCTGGAGGGAGAGTGGAGGGAGTAAAAAAAGAAATAAAGATCTGGAAGATCTCAGGGCTCTTTCAATTGAGTCCCCCCCCCTCCCCTTCACATTCATGTTACCTTCCCCCTAAACCCTCCTAACCCCATTCCCTTTTCCCAGAACCCTGGTCTCCTGGCCCTGAGCCTTCAGTTCTACCTCTCAGCCTCAAACTTTCCTGCCTTCGGCAGAGACATCATCTTCTTCTAAGCCCCGGGGGCTTCCCCAAGCCAGGCTAGGGCCCTGAACCCTCCCGCCCTGCTGCCTCGCTTCCTCTATAAAGGGAGCCTGGCGTCCGGGCCCAGGAAGCCCAGCTCATATCAGGTAGGGGCCCTAGCTGAGACACTCCTGAACCCTGAACCATTCCCCCTGACCCTTAAAACCCCCTGATTCCACATTCCCTCACCATAGCTTCCTGGTTCTATTATTTCCACCTGCACCTCTCTGGGTCTGCTTTGGGCTCCATCTCTACCTCATTCTTTCTGGGTCTCTGACTTTCTCTCTGTCAGTCTCTTTCTATTTGCTTCTGTTTCTGTTCCTCTCTACCTGTTTCTGTTTCTCTGTCTCATTTCTCATTTTTGTCAATTAGTCTCTCTCTCTCTCTGTACTTCTGTTTTTCTCTCTACATGTGTGTCTCTCTTGGTACTTCTGTCAGTTTCTTTATGCCAACATGCTTTCCATTTCTTCCCGTTTCTGTCTCTGTTCTCGTTTTCCATTTCCTTTCCCTCTTTCTCCCCCTTCCTGCCCTCTCCCACCCCATTGTCTCCACCCTGGTCCCTTCTCCACTTTCTCTTTCTCCTCAGGTTCTCCCCATGACCTCATCTGGAGTTCTGTGCCTCCTGGGGGCACTGAGCCTCCAGGTGCTTTTGCTGCAGCCACCAGTGGCTCAGGTGAGAGGCAACAGGACAGGGGATGATTTGGGGGTCAGGAGCTTAAAGGGGCAAGAAAGAAATCTTGACTCTCTGGTGCCTTCTTAACCATGTTCTCTCATAGGGAGCTCCCAGTCCTGATAACTCCCACTCATCTAGCCCAGCCCCACCACAGACAGCTCAGCATCTCAGCCAGAAGAGTCTCAAAAGACACAGCTTCAAACCAGCTGCCCACCTTGTTGGTAAGAACCTAGGTGTTACACCTTCTCCACTTCCCCCATAGACTCAAGCATCCAGCTCCAACTTTTCTCCCCTTAGTGACCAGTGCATCTGTTCTCCAGCCCCATAACATTCCCTGACTTCTGTGTCTCTCCCCTAGGAGATCCCAGCATCCAGGACGCTATACACTGGAGGGCAAGCACAAACCACACTTTCCTCCGAAATGGCTTCTCTCTAAGCAACAACTCCCTGTTGGTTCCCACAAGTGGCCTCTACTTCGTTTACTCCCAGGTTGTCTTCTCAGGAACCAGCTGTTCTGAGGTTACTCCCACCCTACTCTACCTGAGCCATGAGGTGCTCCTCTTCTCTTCCAAGTACCAACTTCATGTGCCCCTCCTGAGTGCCCAAAAGTCTGTGGGCCCAGGGACTCGAGGACCCTGGATGAGAACAGTCTACCAAGGAGCTGTGTTCCTGCTCACCCAGGGAGATCGGCTGTCTACTCAAACAGATGGTCTCTGTCACCTGCTCCAGTCCCCTAGTAATGTCTTTTTTGGGGCCTTTGCACTATAGAGAAATAGAAAAATAAAGAGGAAAATGACTTCACAGTCCACCACCATGCCCCTTTCCTCTATTACTATAGTTTCAAGGGTCTGCACCACTACTCCCTGCCTCCACCATTGCTTCAGTTTCTTTCAAATATTTCCCTTCCCTGCAACCTCCAGAAATGGAATTTTGGGTGGTATAAAGACACCCCAGGATGGGGGTTGGGGTGAGGGCAACCATATACACCACCACCCCTGTCCCACTGCCAGATGTTGGACTGAGAATTTCAGGTCTAACCAGAAATACCTAGATAAATGTAATTTGATTGGCTGGCTGGTAGTCTGAGTGGGGTTTAAACCTGGTCATGGAAAAAGAAAGAGTATGTGGGGTGGATATCTGGGGTTGGTTAGGACAGGGAACAGGGAAAATTATTTATGAATGATGATTATTAAGTTATTTATTTATAAAGAAACTGAGAATGGGAAGAGGAAGATAGAAAGGTAGAAAGATTTCTCAGGAAGATATATCAGGCACACACAGAGGCAAAATAGAGAAAAAGTATTGAAGGAATGAGGGTAGGAGGGAAGTGGTTCAGGTTAGGAGAAGGGCTTGTAGAAATGGGGATAGCAGAGTGCTAAGATCCTATCTGGACCTATGTCCTCGGCAAAGTTCAATAAATATTTTTCCTCTGAGATGTCTGTCTGTCTGTTTAAAGGATGGGGTTATATGGGAATCTTTGTGTAGGGGGACACAAAACAGGAAGATACTAAGAACCATGTTGGAAGGGTAAGATATATGAAGAAACATGAGGCAATTGGGGAGAAAAATACATAAGGCCATGGGAGAATGAAAGTAATATAGGGGGCTTAGAAGACTTGAGTGATAAAGGTGTGTGTGGGAGGTGATATCAAAGAACGTAGGGGGCTTCTGAGAAGTTAGGGATGCTCTGAGGGGGTCATGGAGTACTTGGGGAACCTACCTCAAGGAACCTGTAGGCCAAGAATGAAACCCATGATGGGAGTCCAGAGGTCAGAATGAAAGAAGAAGGACCTTCCCAGTTTCAGATTTCACCCTCTTTGGGATGTCCCTACTCCTTTCAGAAATTCAGATCCCAAACCCCAACTTTTTCCCTTCTCCTCTCTTCCAGAGTCCCAAACATCTGAATTTGGAAACACTAAGCTTGCCACTTAAGCTCCAGTCTTTCTTGAATCTCAAGATCCAAGGAGCCAGAGTCCTGGTGAATTAGAATTGGGAATCAGTTCAGGACACTTTCCCTCCTACAATCATCATTGAGGTTAAGGGGAGTGATATCCCTGAACTCTTGGGTTTCCTCAAGTCCAACTTTCCAATACCCACCCCTATTGGGAGGAAGAAACTGAAAGGAGCTTGGGGACGGTCCACAGGGCCCCCACTACAGCTTCCTCCAGATGAGCTCATGGGTTTCTCCACCAGGGAAGTTTTCCGCCCGCTGGGTGAGAGAGCCTTCTCCCCCGCCCTCCTCACACCCTCCCCTTGGGGCATATAAAGGCAGCTGCTCACTCACCCAGTTGACAGAAGTTGCCTTACAGAGAACATTAGGGGATTAATCAGAGAGAGAGAAAGACTGCTTTAGGCTCTCTGAAATTTTTTCACCCCTTAAAAACGCCCAAACCACTGGGTACTCTCTCTCTGTCCCCTGGGCCATTTGCCTCTCTGCATCAAGGAACTACAAATTTGGACTTCAACCTCTCCCAAGCAACACCACTGGAAACTGAGCAGCTCCACAAAACAGGAACCATGAGCACAGAGACCATGATCAGAGATGTGGAGTTAGCAGAAGAGGCGCTCCAAAGGAAGGCAAGGGGGCCCCAAGGCCCGGGACGCTACCTCTGCCTCACACTTACCTTCTTCCTTCTTCTTGCTGGGGTCACCACTTTCTTCTGCCTGCTGCATTTCGGGGTGATTGGACCCCAGAAAGAAGAGGTAAGAGAGAATGTTTTCTAATACCTCACAAATACTTAGCCATAGAAACAGGAACAGAGAGGAATTGGGGGAGCCAGTATATATGGGGAAAGGAGGATAAGGAGATAAAGAGAGACAGAAACATGACAAGAGATAGGAGGATGGGGAAATTGCAATAAAGAAGACAGATGGAGAAAAGAAACATAGAGAGTAATAAAGAGAAAAGAAGAAAGGGGAGAGAAGAACTGAAGAGATAAATGGGGAGATACTTAGAAAAACCAAGAGAAAGATGAAATTGGGAGAGAGATCTGAGGGAAATGAAATGAAATGAGAATTATAAGAGGCATGTGTAGGTGCACTAGGTATACATTACAGCCTCTCTCTTCTTAACTATCTTTGTTCATCATTCATCATTGATCTCTTCTATTTTCTTTCTTTTCTAGGAGTCTACAGATGTCTTTCTTGGCATGAAACCTCTGACCCAGAGAGTCAGTAAGTGTCCCCTGTTGATGATCTCAATCTCCTAAGCCTTGATTTCCAAGAGGGACAGATCTGGGAGGAGGCTGAGAACAGGAATGGGAGAACAGTTCTTAGGGGAGAGGAAGCATCTCTGAATTTTGATTTCTGCTGGAGGGGAAGGGAAACAAAAGAGAGCTAAAGTTCAGTTTTAAACCTTCATTTCTTCCTTCATTTTTCTCCCCATCCCAGGATCCCATCAGACTGAAAGTAATAAGCCTGTAGCTCATGTTATAGGTAAGAACCTGAAACTTTGGATTTGGAACCAAGTGGGAATTAGGGGATTGGCTAGAAGTCAATACGGAATTTTAGGGATAAAGCAGAACCTATGGGGGAAGAAATATTGGGAGAGAAGGAAGAGGGAAAGGGTGGAGAAGAAGATGGCTAGAACTGGAAGAACAGGATGAAGAGAACAGAAAGAATCAAGGGATAGGATTCTATGGGGATTAATAGAACCTGAGGGGAGGGACATGACATAAAGAATGCTGAACTTTAGAAATGAGATGTGGGGGAAAAAGTTTGGGGAATAAAATGTGGAAGATGAAATTCAAATGAAACATTCGGACTCAACTTTTCCTTCTTCTTTCCCTACAGCTGATTCCCAGGCAGTGGGGAAGCTCCAGTGGTTGCATAGGCGTGCCAATGTCCTCCTGAGCAATGGCATGAAGCTGGAAGACAATCAGCTGGTGGTGCCATCCGCTGGCCTCTATCTGGTCTACTCCCAGCTCCTTTTCAAGGGTGAAAACTGTGCCAATGGACCCCTGTTCCTCTCTCATACCATCTCCCGGATTACACCCTCCTATGAAAACAAAGTTAACCTCCTTGCTGCCCTCAAGAGTACATGCCAGAAGGCAGCACAAGGAGATAGGGAAGCCAGTCCCTGGTATGAACCAATCTACCTAGGTGGTGTCTTCCAGCTTGAGAAAGGTGATAAACTCAGTGCTGGCACCAACTATCCAAACTATCTTGACTTTGCTGAGCCTGGCCAGGTGTATTTTGGGGTCGTTGCCCTTTGAGAGAAGCATGGAAGTCATACCCATGCCCCCATGCCCTTCCTCACTCCTCATTCACTTTTATCAATTTTCCTCCATGCCCCTTTAGTGCCTTCCTTTTCTGGGCCTGAAAATTAGTTTAAAGACTTGGAACTAGAGTTTAGAACAATTTAGAATATGACAAAGGACATTGAAAAACAAGGGTCAAAAGAGTACAAGTAGCAATCTAAACTGGTATTGGCTATATATCAAGGATTATAGAAATTCAAGGTCCAGAGTAACATAAAAATCCATCAAGAAATCCATATACTGAAACAAATCTAGACCCCAGGACCTAGAGTAGAGTGCCTAGCACATAGAGGAAGGGCCAATCCCTGAAGCCTGATCTGAGGGAAAGAACCCTCTTTATTTTAGAACACTTCCTGAGGCATATATCTAGACAGAGAAATGAATCAAAATCCAGATAATATCTATTCTATTTATTATAATGAAGGAGCTCTGCTGTTTGCCCCCTAGGGTGGCTTCTGTTATTTATGACTAGATAATATGTTTATTTATTTATTTATTTATTTAATTGTATATTTATTTATTTATTTATTCTTGAATATATTTATTAAGGAGATTAGCAGTCATGGGGGACCTAGATGTTGAGGTTTCCCCAGTTCAGGAGTATTTTCTGTGAAAATGGAGCGAAACCAAAGGATGCTTCTATCCTAGCCCTTTGCCCACCCTACCATCTTCTTATTTAAAAAAAAAAATCTGATCTTATTACATTGCTGATTTAGTGGCTGTGTGTCGCTGTGTCTCTGAACCTCTGCTCCCCAGGGGAGCCGTGTCTGTAAGCACCCTATTTGTCAGTGGTGAGAAATAAACTTTGCTTTGAAAATACTTAGAATTTGATGAGATTGTTATTTATTGCTTATTAAGTGTTGAAAGTGTTTAGGAGATCACAGTACATTAAATGATTCAGTCATTTCCTTTCTCTGGCTCGTTCCAAGGTGGGAAAACCTTCCTGTTTGGCTCCCAATTCCTTCTCCCCAGGATGTTAGAGCCTTCTCCACAATCCCTTCCTCATCTCTAGTCCTTAGGTTCCAAGACTGTAGAATCCGGGAAATCTCACAGAGATAAAGACTGGAAAAGCATCCTTATACCCTGATACTTAGAAACAAGGATAACTCCCTCTTTTACCAAGCCAATTAAGACCATCCTACAGGAGCTTCCTCAATACTATTCAAAAATTCCAGTTATCATTGCTTACCCTCTCCTCCTTTCATCCTTCTTCTCCAAAGGGTCATATTCCTACCCGTACCTTGCTCTGGTCCCCTGTACCTCCAGTACCCATCTACCTGACTCCTTCCAAATTCCTACAAACATGCTCAGGTCTTCCCAATCCTACAAAAATCTTCCCTTGACTTTTGACCGTTGATCTCATCCCTCCATTTCACTACCAACTTCTTGAAAACAATTTATTCCCAGAGTCTCCATTTCTTCCACCTATACTTTCCTAGATCCCATGCAACTAGCTTGTGTTCCTGTGTTTCCCTCTTCTCATATGAAATCAACTTTTCTTCTTCAGTATCAATAACCAAAATTTCTTTAGTCTAGGAAAGCAGGAATCTGTGGAGGGAAAAGGAACTCATATCAGAGGAAGAGGGGAAATGGGGTTCTGTATGTTTTGGGAAAGTTCTCATATTAAAGAGAGAGATTATGATGTGATTGGGAGTCAGCTATTGTCATCCCACATGATGTCAAGGGAACATCTGCATCCCCACAAAGTGACTTGCCCTGGAATTTTTCAAGTGTTACCAACAAAGAGGAAGTGTGTTATTTTAGAGAGAGCACTAAGCAGAGTCAAACTCCTGTCCCAGACACTTATTGTGTGACCTTAGACAAATCATTAATGTTTCTGTATCTCAGTTTCTTAATTTGTAAAATGAGGGAGCTGAACTAGATCACATAGCAACTGTCATTGCCCATCTCATAACCAAAAGGAATTGCCTCTATAATATACTTGACAAGGGGTCATCATTTAACCTGTCCTTGGAAAGGAAGGGTAATGCCCCACCTCTCAAGGTAGACTGTTCCACTTTTGGACACCTCTTTTCCCCAAAATCAAGACAAAATAATGGTCTCTTTAATACTACCCCACCCGGCTCTGCTCCTGGTTCTGTCCTCTGGGGTCGGTCAGAACAAGTCTAATTAATCCCTCCTCCATTGAACAGTCTTTCAATTACATGAAGAGAGCTATCACTCTATCACTTCTGCCTCCTTGAGTCCTTTTTTTTTTCTCCAAGCTTCTTCAAAGGAATGTCTCTAATTTCTTTTCCAGTCTTAAATCCTATGAATATCTGTGAGAGTGGAGCCAGGCAAAGGAAACCATAGCTAGAGAACCGGGAATTTCCAATTCTGGGCATTCCAATTGCTATCAGGGGAATTCCCCACAACTCAGGTGAAGTTTCCAGATTTTGTGGCCTGAGAGAGCAGGGGAACGACCACATTCCCTTTGACCTGAGTCACAAAGAACTTCCAGGGAGTCAGGTGTCCAGTCACCCAATTTCCCTCCCCCACAATCTCCTTGCAGGAATTTAGGTTTCCTGCCCTCTCAGCTTTCCCTTACCTTGTTCTCTGAGGAATGAGGCTAAAGAGATTTGAGGAAATTAGAACCAGAGCAACAAAGGCTATTCTGAAAGAGAACCTGCTGCCTGTCTGGTCTCTCTGATTTGGGATACAATGGGGAAAGGAGGATGTGGAGTAAGACAGAGAGACAGAGACAAAACTATAGATGAATAGAGTTTTCTTCTCCCCACCCACTTCTACCTCCATCCTCAATTTTGCTGTATAGATGAACAAATATGTTATGTTTCTCAGGGCAACTAATTCTTTGGTGGAATGAAAGAAGTCAAGGCCCCATAAGAGAAGAGTGACCTAGATAGAGTGTTGAGTCCCCGTCTGCTTCCTCCACACTGGGACTCTAAATGGGTCAATGGTGGTGGGGTGGATGCTCTTGTTGTTACCCCATTTCCCCCACTCTTCCTGGAACTGGTGACCTGAGGTGTTAACTAGGGACTAAGACTTTCCATTCTATCTTGGATTTAAGAATGTTTTCCCCTGAAACTTCTTTTTCTTTTTCTTTTTTGCCTCCCCCATGACATGATAATTTTCTCTACCCACCCACCCCTATTTTTCCTCTCTAGGACATGACAGCTTTTTCTCTCTTTTTACTCTAGAGTAAACCATATCTCTTCCAACCCTTTATCTCTGGCATAAAAGTCCTGGTCCCAGAATTCTTCAGGGGAAAGAAGCATCATCTAACTACCAATTATACCAAAATCTTTCCCTTGATGGAAGAATTTTGCTAAAACATACATAGTTCAACTCCTCTCTTCCTCTTTAGTCTTTAGTCTTCCCAGGCTAAAAAAACATTTGATTATTTATACTGCAAGGAAAAAAAGCTGATTTGGGGATACTATAGAGAGACTGCAGGTAAGGACAGAGACCGATGATGTTGCTGGAGTATCTAGGTCCCTCTCACTGGCTGTTCTCCTTTCTCTTGAATTTCTCAAAGTATTCCTAGGATAGGAACTACCTCCTACAGAGAGCAGGTCAGACTTCTTGACAAAAAAAGGGGTGCCAGGCTGGGGTGGGAGTAGCTTTACAGAGTGTTGTGAGGACGTTTCAAAATTTAGCAGAGACACTTCCCTTTACCTTCAGTCTGAGATGGCATATGATACAGAGGAAAGGGCATTGGATTTAGAGCCAGAAGACCTGGGTTTGAATCTTGTCTCTCCCACTTACTACTTGTGTGGCACTGGGTAACTCACTTAACTTCTTTGTACCTTGATATTCACCTCAATGAAGGAGTTGGACTAAATTATTTAAATCCTAAATCTACGATCAGGCTGAGTAGAGGAAGGGGGGGTGGGGTATACAACATGGCAGTAGCGTCTTGGATGGGATGACTACAGGATGGAAATAGAGTGTGTCATGGTGCGGTGACGAGCAAAGGAAACAGCAAAAGATAGGGCAAAGGAGGCAAAAGTCATCTTTATTGTCAGGACAAACCTTAACAAGATACTCTTGGGTTCCTGGTTCAAGAAACTCTAATACAATTATGATCTCATTTCTCCCTCCTTCCTTCCCTCCAGTCAACTATTACCTCTAGGTCCTACCCATGTGACCATTTAACCTTCACTTCTCCTAGGGACCCTTTACTGGTACAACTACCCCCCTCCCCAACCGAGTTACTGACACTCCCACCAATGAATATTTCTCTAGGTGTCCCTAGAACAGGTGTCCCTGTTCTCTAGGATCTAAGTGTCCCTCATCCCACCATTACAGCCCCGAAGAATGTCTTTCCCCTCCTGAAGTCCACCAGGTCAAGGTGACTGACATTAACATAGATCCTCTCACCCCCTCGTAGCTGAACCAACCCTCCAAACCCTACAGTGGCATACCACAAAGTGCCCTGTCCAACTCCCCGGGTGTGCTGCACAAGAGTGGTCACAGTCTCAACCCCCTGAAGCAGGAGTTCTGGCTCCCCTGACCCAGAGGCCCCCCTAGCCCGAAATAACTGACTGCTGAGGGTGACAGGGACTCCAGGGTCCCCAGCCTGATGAGAGTGGAACTGTTCTCCACTAGGGGGAGCTCGGCCCCTGTAACCGATGTGACAGTAGAGGAAATAAATCCCATCGTGGGGAAGGGCCAACAGTCCTTCATCCCCCAAGAATTGTGTTCCACTCTTCAGAAATGCTTCCTCATATCCTGCCACCCAGCGCAGCCCATGACCTGATTTTGAGATACCTGTGGAAAAATAAGGGTGAAATGGTGAACATTTTCTCCTGAAAAACCAGCTCTTGACCTAAGAAATTCCTGATCAAGCAAGTTTACTTGGAAACTGAGTAGGAACAGGCTGAATGGGTGGGGAAAAGGTCAAAAGATTCAGGGAAGAGTGGGAGTGGGAGGTAAGGAGAGGAGAAGAGTTCTAAACAGCCCGAGGGACTTAACATTGAGTTTTGTGACCCACAGGTAGTCTTGGTATGGGACTACAGATCTGGGTTTATGGAAAAGAGAACCTTTACAAATTCAGGTTAGATTTTCTGAGAGAGCCCAAGATCAAAGGTGCTAAAGGAATAAGAGAACCAGTGGGAGGCTAGGATGTGAGTCTAGGACAGTAGTTCAGAAATTAATAGGAAATGGAGACCGGAAATAGGATGGATGCCACTAGGGAATAGGAACAAAGAAAAAAGAGAAGAGGGAAGGATCGGGGAACTGACTGGAGAGTGTGGACATACAACAATGGTAAATAAAAAAGGAAGCCAATTGGGAAAGGGAAGGGGAGACAAAGAGCTCCATGGAAAAGCCAGTGAGGCAGGATGTGTTCTGACTCCAACTCAGGTTAACTCTAGATTCACTCCAGGTTTATCTCAAATTTCACCAAGTTCAAGCCTATCTCCACTTCCCTTGGTGAATCCAGGCTCTTACCTATGAGGTGTGCAGCTGGGGGAATGGAATTGAGATCTGGTCTGGACTCCACCGGCAGCTTACCGAATCCTAGAGAGAAAGAGAGAAGAGGGTGGGAGTGGGGAGAAAGTGAAGGGTTGGGAGAGTCCTTGAAGGAATCAAGATTCTGAAGTTCATGACCTAGATAGGGTTCTTGAGACCAAAGGGGGTAGGAAGAAGGAGCTGGGACCTCATCTGGGAACCACCCTTACCCAGCTGCTGCAGCAATTGTCCTCCTGGACCAGAGGGATCAGCTACCTGGGTGGGGAGACAGTAATCTGAAGTTCAAACACAGCCAAGGCTACCTCCTCCTCCACTTGGATCCAAGAATTGGATTCTTCAGCTCCAGGCTCTCTTCCCCCCAGCCAACTCCCATTTCTCAGGGCCAGAGAGTCATGGGAGTCAGTTCGAAAA
Organism: Pseudocheirus occidentalis; assembly: GCA_028646575.1. Lineage (NCBI taxonomy): Eukaryota > Metazoa > Chordata > Mammalia > Diprotodontia > Pseudocheiridae > Pseudocheirus > Pseudocheirus occidentalis. The sequence continues at coordinate 198,449,092 of CM053593.1, read as the reverse complement.
GAGAAAGGAGGGCATAAATTCTGAGAACCCAAGGAGAGGTAGAAAAGTTCAAGGTGTATAATCTATACAGGTGCCAGGAAAACACAAGACAATGGGTGAGGCAAGCTGGGAAGGGGGGCTGTAGATGCTCACACAAGAACACAGAGGGATATAGGAATGCTAGGTATTTCACAGAGTTGGACACTGGGAACCTAAGACACAGAAACTCAGAAAGAAACCAGGGCACAGAAAGAGAAACAGAGATGTTCCACAACAAAGGTGTGGTTTACAGAGAGAGACTCAAAAAGCCCACTGTTCACCTGTCCCCCCTGTTCTTGAGTCATCAGGGCCAATACAGTCAGGACAGTGAGCGGTACAGACAGCAGCAGAGTCCCCAGTACTGCAGCTCCTACTGAGGCCAACAAAAGGCAACCCTTCCTGTTAGGTCCACCAGCACAGGTCTCCAGCCCCGGAGCCCCCATTGATGCACTGAACTAGGGCCTGAGCCAGAGAGGAGGGTCTTTCATACCCCAGGGGTGGGGTTACCATCACCCCACACACAAACACCATGTACACACCTGTCTGGGACTTTCCAAATACCCCTCCTCTCATCATGGTTCCTCCCCCCACCAACCCCCAACCAAGTTTCCTGTTTACCCAGAGGTGGGGCAGAGCAACTAGACGCCTAGATTCTCTGAACTTGGGAAGGAGGTAGGGTGATGTATAGCTTGATGCCTGGGTCTTTTAGGGGAATGGGCACTGGGGGAGGGGAAGAGAAAAGAGATAAAGTTTGTGTAGCTGTATCCCTATATGCCCAAGGGAAGCATCCTAACCTAAGGCATGGAATATAGACAGACCCTCCACATCTCCTTGTCAATACCCTAAATCTGTCTTGGTAATGAATGTTGGATGGCAGGGCTCAGGCCCAGTCACAATAAAAATGTAGCTGAGGCAGATGAAGAGTTACTGAGGAGTATATCTAAAGAGAGAAGCAGTCAATAAGTATTTACTAGTACCAAATGCTATGGGTATATAAGATCTAATATACAGTCCCTGCCCTCAAAGGGCTTACAATCTATTAGGTGCTAAGGTTGGGTGACAGATAGTAACATGTATGCAACTAACACATAATACAGGACATTATACCAAGGGAAAGGTGATGACAAAAATGCCTCACAAAATGCAGAGCTCTTTCCCAACAACAGTCCTGTGAGGTAGGTACTACAAGTTTTATCACCATATTACAGACGAAGAAACAGGTTCTGAGATGGTAAGGGGCTTGTTCTGCATCAGACAGCAAGCATATACATGGTGCAGAATCTGAACCCGTGTCTTTTGTTTCCATTTCCAACACTCCTTAAAGAGGTTGCCTGCTCTGAATTTGAAACCAGAAAACCTGAGTTGGAATCTTTGGTGTTCTACTTATTAACTTTGACCTTGAGCAAATGATTTCTCCTTTCTCTGAATCTCAGTTTCCTCATCTGTGAAATCAGGATAAGATTTACATTTCCTTCTTCAATCACTTGGTTAGTAAATATCTACTACATGTTTATTATGTGCCATGTACCATACTTAGTATTAGGGATAAAAATATAAAAGTGAGACTGTCACCGTCCTGAAGTAACTTACATTCTACTAAAGGGTTACAACATGAGTAGATCGAAAGGAAGGAATAAGCATTTACACAGCACCTCCCATACACCAGGCCCTGTGCTAGTACTTTACAAATATTATCTCCATTGATCCTCACAACAACCCTTAGAGGTAGGTGCTGTTATTATCTCCATTTTACAATTGATGAAACTGAGGCAAACAAAATTTAAGTGATCATAAAGCTCGTCAGTGTCTAAGGCTGAATTTGAACTCAGGTCTTCCTGATTCCAGGCTTCCACTCCATTCTTCTCCACACTGACTCCAGTGCTCTGTCCACTGTGTAGTATACACAATAATAGGGGACAGGGAAGCTGACATCTGGGGAATCAGAAAGAGAAGGCTTGTTAGAGCTGAGCCTTGAAGGGAGCTAGAGGTTACAGGAGGCAGAGGTGAAAAGGTAGGGCATTCTAGACATGGAGGTTCTCTCTGTTTGTCCTTCATTATTGAAGAGGATTGTGGCATCAGGGAAATAATGACATGACTTGCAGTTGACTTTGATTTGAGTGAGGAAGGCTGTGCAAGATCACCAGACATGGAGGACAATTTGTGCAAAGGCCTAGAATCAGAAAATGGCATGAAGAACACCATATCAGCCAGTTAAATAGGAGTATAGAATTTGTGAATAGGAGTAACAAGTAATTAACCCAGAAAAATGGTCTGGAGTCAGATTATGAAGAACTCTAAAGGTTAAAAGAGTTTGGGTTTTGCCCTCAAGCTTGGGGAACCACTGAAGCTTTTTTTCTGATTAATTAATTAACATTAATTTTTTGAAAAAAATATTTATTTTTACTTTTCGATTTTCATTTCCATAAGATTTTGAGTTCCAAATTTTCTTTCCCTCCCTCCCGTTTTCCACCCCAAGACAGCATGCAGTCTAATATAGACTCTACATATACATTCATTTTAAACATATTTTCATATTACTCATGTGTAAAGAAGAATTAGAACCAATGGGAGGAACCCCAAGAAAGAAGAAACAAAAAAAAGAGAGAGCTAATAATATTCTTTGATTTGCATTCATACTCTATGGGTTTTTTTTTCTGGATGTGGATAGCATCCTGAGTTGGAGTTGTCTTTTGGAGTTGTCTTAGATTCTTGCGCTACTAAGAAAAGATAAGTGTATCAAAGTTAGTCATCACACAATGTGGCTATTATTGCGTACAATGTTCTCCTGGTTCTGCTCATTTCACTCAGTATCAGTTCATATAAGTCTTTCCAGGTTTTTCTGAAGTCTGCCTGCTCGTCATTTCTTATGGAGCAATAGTATTCCATTACATTCATATACCACAACTTGTTCAATCATTTCCCAGTTGATGGGCACCTGCTCAATTTCCAGTTCTTGGCCACCACAAAAAGAACTGCTATAAATATTTTGGTAGATATGGGTCTTTTTCCCATTTTTGTGATCTCTTTGGGATACAGACCTAGAAGCAGTATTGCTGAGTCAAAGAGTGTGCATAATTTTATAGTCCTTTAGGGTATAGTTCCAAATTGCTCTCCAGAATGGTTGGATTCTGAAGCTTCTTAAGCAGAGGAACAAACTTCAGGAATGTCATTTTGGTACCTGTGCAGAGGATGGTTTAGAGAGGAGAGAGAGTGGCGGTAAGAATACTAATTAAGAGACTATTGTAATAGCCCAGATGAAGGTTTGAAGAGAGATGATGAGGGTTTGTTGTGTAAGTAAAGAAAAAGGGATGAATGTAACAGATATTGAGTCAGTGGAACTGACAACGTGTGGAGTTGCTTGGATATAGGATGAGAATGGAAGTGAAAAGTAGAAAATGACACCTAGATTTTGAAACTGGGTAACTTAGAGAATGGTGGTTCCTTTAATAGACAGAGGAAAGTTATGAGAAGGGGAGGAAAGGAAGGGAAGATACGAGAAAAAACAATGAGTTGTGTCCGAGACATGTCAAAGATGCAGAAATAGCCTTCAGGAGAGACATATAAATATGGGAGTCATATGCAAAAGATTGCTTTCTATTTTTTCATTTCTTTGTAACTGTTTAATAGTATCTTGGTTTCTCATAAAGTCATTAGCTTCTACTTGCTCCACTCTAATTCTGAAGGAATTATTCTCTTCAGAATGCTTTTGAGACTCTTTCTCCATC
>CM053593.1:198428025-198444849 GCA_028646575.1 Pseudocheirus occidentalis | reverse complement strand
AAAAAAAAAATAATTTTTTATTCATGTTCTCTATTCTTTTCAGCAGCATAGTATCCTATATATTCCAATAGCCATTCCACATGAAAAATAGTATTTTATTTTAGCCAGAAGAAAAAAAATATTAGCACAATTGATATATTGAGAAAGTCTGAAAACATGTGCAATGTGTAATATCTGAGGACTTGAAAGCATAAATCCTCCTGAGAAGAAGGATTTGACATGCTGGGGTAAAGTCAGTGCTTTATATACATAAGGGGCCAGATCACAACATAATTATTCTTAGCCATTCCCATGACAAACTTATGCGTGGACCATGCAGGTATTCCTGGGTTCTGTGGGAACAACTTCCAAGTTAACTGTCTCACAGACACAAACAACCAGAGTCTGCCTGGCAGGAACAGAAGTACAGTCCCTGATTTGGTTCACTTACCTGTTACAAGAAACAAGGATTGTTAAAAGATGTAATGGATGGCTCTTGGGTCCCTGGGAAATAGGGGGAGATCCACCTAAACATAAATCTCTCAGTGAACAGCTGGTACTGGTCAAAGCAATACACTTTGCCAGAGTGAGATCATCCAGAGCACAAAGGATTCTTGTGATACCAAGCTCAGGGCACAGCCTACATGCTTGGGCTTAACTCTGGGAAACATGGTGTCTCAAATATCTTGATATTCTGCATCAGTTTATGTAGATCTTTCCATGATTCTCTATATTCATCACATGCATCATTTTTTACAGCACAGTAGTATTCCATTATATTCACGTAGCACAATTTGTTTAGCCATTCCCCAGCTGATAGATATCTACTTTGTTTCTAATTCTCAGTGTGCTACTATAAATATTTTGGAGTATATGGGGACATTTTTTCTTATCAGTGGTTTTCCTGGAGTATAAGTTCAGTAATGAAGTCTCTAGTTCAAAGGGTATAGACATTTTAGTAATTTTATTATCATAATTCCACATTGTTTTCCTAAATGGTTGTGAAGAGGTTGGGGAGAAGTCCCTTTGTGGTTGCCAAAATGAAGAGGTTTGGGAGATGGTGTCTGAAGGATCTCATATAAATCCCTAGAGGGTTCTTGTTTGGAAAGAATTTCACAGGTCCCAAGCTATCTTTTGGGAAAGTTACAAAGTTTATTGTTATGCTCACTTAGCAGTAGGCAGAAGAAACAGGGGGACCTGCAAAGTGCAGGGATCTAAGGTAGAGTTATAAAGTTTTATGCTCTGCAGCGGGCAAGAAAAGGCTAAGGGAACCTGTAAAGAGCAGGGGCTAGAGGTGCAGTTTTTATAACCATAAAACTGTCAGTCAATGGTTAATTATGCTAATTAGGTGGGCAAAGGTGGAGTTAGGGAGGAGTTTGGGAAGAGTTTAGGAGTGGTCAGTGCTTAAAGGGACATGCACTTTTTATATCAACTGTGCAGGTGTATTGCCCATAATTCACTGGGAAATCCCCCTAGGGGGGCTATCTGGAGGTGTGGTTTTTGGCTTGAAATGTCACTAGGTTACTTTTTGGTCAAGGATGAGGGGATATGGCCCATATGGCTGTAGGGAGGATAGGCTTGATTGTTTCAGGATCGGCCAAGTTTGGGAGCTAGACTGATTTAGGGATTCAGGAGGTACCATAATGGGAGGGAGTTATCTCCTTGATAATGTTGTTCAAGGCTTTTGGATGCTGCTGACCACTTAGAACAAAGGGGCTATGCATTTTCTAAGAGTTTGTTTATCGAACAACTGTATCTAGGCAGACTGCTAGCCCAGGGAAAAGACTTTCAGGCTGGGGGAAGGGGAGAGAGGCAGAGTTAATGCCTTTATGGCTGGGGGAAAGTGTGATCTTACAACTTAATTACAAAGACTTGTTACAAACTGAGGTTACATACATAGGTAATCAAACACAAGTGAGATTTTACAAACTGAGGTTACAGACAAAAGCATCCCAGACTGCATCAGTTGTACCATTTCACAGCTCCACCAACAATGTGTTAGTGTGTCTATCTTCCAACAAACATTGCAATATTGACAATTGAAGGATCTCATATAAATTTTTTGGCCAATTTTGCCAATTTGTAGGATGTGAAATAAAATCTCAGATTTACTTTGCTTTGCATTTCACTTACTGGTAATGACTTGGAGTATTTTTTCATGTGACTGTGAATACTTTGCAATTATTTGTTCATATTCTTTGACCATTAGAAATTGGCTATTATTCATATATATATGTGTGTGTGAGTGTGTGTATACACACATGTATATGTATATGTCAGAGAAATTTAATACAAAGAGTTTTTTTTCCTGTTCAACTGCTTCTTTTCTTATCCTAAATACATTGGAATGTTGTATGTCCATGTCCACGCAGAAGTTTTTCATTTTCAAGTAATCAGAGCCATTTATTTGATCTTTTGTAATGGTCACTATCTTTTGTTTGGTTGAGTACATCTTTGTACATGATCCATTTCTCTTTTAATTTTTTTTATAGTATGATCTTTGATATTAAGGTCATGTGTTCATTTAGAATGTTTTCTTCATTTTTAAAGGTCTCTAACATGCACTATAAAGAGCTACTTTAAGCAACACCCTTTATATTAAAATGCTGTGGGCAATTCAACTCCAAATAGCCATCCAGTTGGGGCCTTCAGAATGAGAACTGGGGTTGAGGTGGGGGGAAGACAGGGGACAGAAATGGACAGAATAGCCACACAGAAGTTACATAATAAAAACCAAATTTTGCTTGATTTTTTTTTCTCTAAGACTTTAAAAAAATAATGATTTGTTATGAACATCATTAAGCACCAAGCACAAATGATTAATCTTACTTTGTAACAGTTTACATTTAAATCAATAAAATCCAACTAATAAAATACCAGCTTTTAAGTATTTTTTGTGATACATTTGTTTATTTTTTCCTCTGATATGCTCATATCTTGTGTATATTTTTGCTATTATTCTACATGTTTGAATTTGTGCTATTTCATAATAATTTTTATATATGTATATGTGGGGGGAGTACTTGATTAGGACACCCCTTGATTGATTGATTTCTGTCTCAGTAATTAAGAGATAGATAACAGAGATAAGATGTTAATATTTTAAATGAAGTGCAAGAATAGTTTTCACTTTTTTACCCCTTACTTAAGTAAAGAAGTTCTCCTTGATGGAGTCAGAAGACAGCTAGACATTGATCAGCCAAGGATCAGCCAGAACCCTGGTGGTACTTAAAAACAAATACATGTTCCCTAGGGAGTGTAAAAAAGAGTTATGGCAGGAAATAACCTTGAGGAGTATAACTTCTGACAGCAGAGAAGGTAGTATTGTTTCAAGAGAGAATTAGCCCTGGCAATTAGGGGTCAAACTGACAAAAGTAATGGGTCCAGGGAGTCCAACTAAATCTGTCTAGTAGGGGTGCTGAACCCAGAGGGGATCAGCATGAAGATACAACAAAAGAGAGGACATAAAGACCCTGTAGTACCAGAGGTAGGAGTTCCTTTGGCCCCAGCAAGTAGGCTGTGCCCTGGGCTTGGCATCACTACATTTATTCTTTTTTGAATAGAGTACATTATGTATATCACCTGTCTTCTCACTGATGCTATTTGGAATTATGGGACAGCATGACCTAGGTTTATGGGGGAAATATTTTATTACTATTGTTCATATTATGCCATTTTAGTAAATGCCTTTGCTTTGAGCTAATTATGTTGACTAACTATTAAAGGTAAGTGCAATGGTTGGGGATCTTGAGCTATTTATTATTTTAGAAGTGCAGACCCACAGAATACCTTGCATCTGGGAGTAGTTACTACCTAGGGGCCCAACCTAATTTTTTAAATTGGGGAGGGGTGGTGCTACATCATGGGGTCTCATCTAGGACATATTTGTGTTACTCTTTGCTTTTAGACTTTTTTCCTTTCTGTTTTCAGACTGAAACTAACAGTCACATTTCTGGTGTGTTTCCTATTCCAGTCAGACGATTTTCTTTGAAAAAATTTTTGCATGACTGAATAAAATACTAATATCTGTGGTGTTGCTGTATTCTTTATATGCATAAAAGCTGATCTAAGTAATAGTATCCTAACAATGCATTTAGAGTCACACAACAGTGTGCTGATTAATGAAATGTTTCATAAATTAAGGGGAAAGGATGAAAGGCATAGGATGCCACATTTCCACCCTGCCATCCACGCTTCATATCACTGATTTTCTTCAGTCAGGTTGTTGACTCTTTTTTCATGATTTTCTTGCATCATTCTTATTTCTTCCCATTTTTTCCTCCACTTTTCTTACTTGATTTTCAAAATTCTTCTTGAACTCCTCCACGGCCTGTAATCAGTTTATATTTTTCTTGGAAGCTTTTAATGCAAGAATTCTGACTGTGTTATCTTCCTCCCGTTCTATGCTTTGATGCTTTTAGTCCCCAAAAAAGGAATCTAAAGTCTGATGGTTGTGCTTGCTCTGCTTCCTTTGCTTGCTCATGTTGCCAGTCAATTACTTGACTTTTGAGTTCTTTGCCACAGTAGAACTCTGCTTCCAGAGGGGAGAGCTTTGTTCCAAATTGCTGGGGTTTTCGCAGCTGCCCAAGCTATCAGGAGGGTGCTGTCTCTACAGCCCCTACCAGCTTTGGCTCACTGGTCACACACCTCAGGACTACCACCCAAGATCATGATCCTGATCCAGGCAGGTTAAGGCAAGTGTGCTTAGCCTCTGAATGGTCACCCTATGATCCATAGGCCAGGAGCTCTGAAGCAGTCATATGGAGGCAGCTGCAGGGCCACCACACTTCCACCGCTTCTTGCTCCAGGGGCAGAGGCTGGGCCACACTCCACCTTCCCCTCCCCCTAGATTTAGCAGCATTCCACTGACCTTTTTGTCTTTGGCATTTATGGGTTGATAATCCTGGAAACCGCCATAGCTGCTGGTGATCCACTCTCCCAAATGCTCCAGCTGTGGCTGGTCTGGGGCACCCTCCATATCAGTGATTTTCTTACCATTGGTTAAGCCCCATTATTTACCCCTTGCTATCTGCCATCTTCCTTGACCCAACTTCCTTAATGTGCCGTTCAGAAGTTACCCAAGCTGTCCACTGTGCTCTCTGGAATGCTCACTTCATAGATAATAAACCAGCTTTCATCTTAAACCTTTTCCTTTTTTCTCCATCTTCTTGCACTAACTGAAACCTAGTTCTGTCATGGTGACACAACTTCCCTGGACTCCCTTTCTATCACTAGTTGTACTTTCAGCACCCCTCATTAGTCACAGTGGGAGAATTGGAATAATCCTTAGTCCTACCAGCCACTTCAATTCTCTCCCTCTACCATCATCACTCAATATATTTATCACCCAATGAAAATTCTGGTAACTGTTACCTACTGACCTTCAGGACACTCTTTCCTTCTTCAGTGAGTTCAGTGCCTGGTTCACAGTCTTCTCCTCTCTAACTCCTACCATCAGACTAGGAAACTTCAATATACATATCATTATTGCCTCAAACAGTCTAATCTCCCAAAGATTTCCCATGGGAGCTTACCCACAGAGATGGTCATACCCTTGATCTTGTCATGATCCATAAATATTCCACATCCATGTTTATAAACTCTGAAATTCCTTTATATGAGAATAATCTGTTGTTATTCTACTTCTTGCCTCTGTCTTACAATTCCAAACCTTGCTCTTAGTCCTCAAAACAACTTCCAATTCCTTGACCTCCTTAATTTGTTTCTAGACCATCACAGGCTTTGCTTTCTTCTCTTCCCCATCTTGTCGGCTTGACAAGCCAGTTCAACTCTACACTCTCTTATTCTCCTGTGTCCCTTATCCTATCACTGATCTCACCCTGCCAAACTTCTGCCTTATATGCTGCCATCTGCTGCCTTTGCTCCAATTTATTTTATTGTTGTTGTTGTTGTTGTTGTTGTTTTGGAGGAGAGAAGGCAGAACAGAGTTAAGTAACTTGCCCAAGGTCACACAGCTAGTGAGTGTTAAGAGTTTTGAGGTTGGATTTGAACTCAAGTCCTCCTGACTCCAGGGCTGGTGCTCTATTCACTGTGCCACCAAGCTGCCCCTCGTGGCTCCAATTTATATGCTGCTGAGTGAAGCGGGAGAAAAATTTTAAAACATACTAATTGGTCCACTACTCATTTATGTTGCATAATCTCACTTGATTCCTTTTATACCTCACTAATTGATTTACTATCCTATTCACCACAGCAGTTATTCCAAACCTTTGCATCCCTCCTCAAAACTCCTATGACTCCCCCTTCCCCCCACATCCTCATTTGAGAATCTTGCCTTATATTTCACTGAAAAAAATGAGACCATTTGCCAAGCGCTTCTTTTCTCTTCCTTTTTTCACACAACTCAGATGCCTTCTGCAATTATCTCCCCCTTCACCCTTCTCTCCATGAAGAGGTGACCCTTCTTCTTGCAAAAGAAAGCCCCTTCACATGCAAAAGTGCCCCAATTCATCTCATCTTCTTCACAAGATTTTCCCCTCCATCATCTCTTTTCTTTTACTTATCTTGGATCTCTCTCTGGCTACTAGCTGCTTCCCTACTGCCTAGAAAAACACCCATGTTAGGGGGGTGGCTAGGTGGTGCAGTGAATTGAGCACCCGCCCTAGAGTCAAGAGTACCTGAGTTCAAAATCCGGCTTCAGACACTTAACACAATAAACTAGCCGTGTGACCTTGGGCAAGTCACTTAACCCCAACTGCCCTCCAAAAAGCTAAAAAAAAACAACAACCCACCCATTTCTCTCCTACCCACAAATGAGATATTTGTAAAATGCTTAGCACAGGACCCACAGTAGGTACTTAGTAAATGCTTGTTCTTTTCCTTTCTCTTCTCTTCCCCCTACCCTCAAAAAACCCTCACTTAATCTTTCCATCCTGCTAGATATCATACCATTATGCTTCCACCCTTTGGCCAAACTTGAGAAGGTTCTTTTTAAAATACATGGTTCTGTTTCCTTTTCTCTCGTTCTCTTTTTAACTTTCTATAGCAGAGGTATTAAACATGCTGCATACCACCCAGTACTCTGTAGTGCTGCCCTAATGGAATAAAAATGTAATTGGGAAATATTTAACCAATAAAAATACAATATAACGTAGATAATGTTAATACATGGTTTTCCAAGTCAATATGTATCTGCATGGATCCTTGTTATGATCTTATTTGGGTTTGATACCATTGCTCTGTAGTATGGCTCCTAGCCTCATCATTCAACTGAAATTGATCTCTCCAAAGGTACTTACAATCTCTTAATTGCCAAATCCAATGGTCTTTCTTCAATCCTCATCCTTCTTGACCTCTCTGCAGCCTTTGACACCATCAATCACCCTCTTCTCCCTAATATTCTCTTCTTTCTAGATTTTTGTGATATCATTTCTCTCGGTTCTCCTCCTCAGTTTCCTTTGTTGGATCTTCACCTACATCATGCCTGTTAGCCATGGGTATCCTCTAAATCTCTGTCCTGGGCTGTTTTCCCTTCTCCCTCTATGCCATTTCACTTTGTGACTTTCAGGCTCACATCTCCGAGTATTGGTCATCTTGAACTCAACATATCCAAAAGTAAATTTGTTATTTTCCATTGCTCCGCACTCTCCTCTCTTCCTAACTTCCATGTTACTGGTGAGGGAACCATCATCCTCCCAGGCCCACAGGCTCACAACCTAGGTGCCATCTTCCACTCCTTGTTCTCTCTCATCCTCTCTCCTATCCCCATATCCAATCTTTTGCCAAGGCCTGTTGATTGTACCTTAGTTTTATCTGTCTATATGCCCCCTTCTCTTCTCTGACCACCCTTGTTAAGGCCCTCATCGCCTCATGCCTATGCTATTTATTACAATAGCCATCTTACTGGTCTCTCAGATTCAACTCCATCCTCTGTTCATCTGTCAAATGATCTTCCTAAAGTTGAGGTCTGACCATGTCACACTCCCTCCTCATTCAACAAATTCCAGTGGCTCCCTAGTACCTCCAGAATGAAATAAAAATTCTTTGGCTTTGAAACGCTTTCATAACCTGGTCCTTTTTACCTTTCTAGTCACCTTGTACCTCACTCTTTCCATTGTGTTCTGTGATCTATCAACACTGATCTTTTTCCTTTCCCTTTTATAGGACACTCTATCTCCTGACTTTAGGCATTTTTATTGGTTGTCTGATGCCTGAAGTTCTCTCCTTCCTCAGCTCTGTTTCTGATTTCCCTGGCTTCCTTCAAGTCTCAGCTAAAGTCCCACCTTCTACAGGAAGGCTTTCCTTGTCCCTCTGAGATAGTCTACAATTGTGTGTGTGTGTTGTTGTTGTTGTTGTACAGTCTTTTCAGTCATGTCTGATTCCTCATGACCCCATTTGGAGTTTTCTTGGCAAAGATACTGGAGTAATTTGCTATTTCCTTCTCTAGATCATTTTACAGATGAGGAAACTGAGACAGACAGGGTTAAGTGGTTTGCCTTGGATAACACAGCTAGGAAGTGTTTGAACCCAGAAAGAGGAGTCTTGTTGACTTCAGGCCCAGCACCCCATCCACTGTGCCACCTAACTACCCAACACAGAGATATAGACATAGATGTATCTATCTGTCTATACCATATTCATACATAGTTGTATATTTTTGTGCACACAGTTGTGTGTGTCATCTCCCCCATTCGACTGTGAGGTCCTTAAGAGCAGCACCAGTTTCTTTTTTTTTCTTTTCATCTTTCTTTGTATCCCCAGCACTTAGTAAGTAACTACATAATGGATGCTTGTTGATTTGTTGACAGATGGATTGGCAAACTCTATAGGCTGACTTGACTTCTGGTCACCTCACTTTCATGGTGCTTTGGTCTCTGGCAGGCACTGGTAGAGGTGTCTAAACTTTTTCATGTGCCCTAGTCATCACCAGGCCATTCTCATGTCCATCATGGAACTAATCTAAATCTAAGTCTGAATATGTTCTTTTTTTTTTCTTTTTGGAGGGCAATTGGGATTAAGTGACCTGCCCAAAGTCACATGGCTAGTGTGTCAAGTGTCTGAGGTCACATTTGAACTCAGGTCCTCTGACTCCAGGGCCGTTGTTCTACTTACTGCACCACCTAGCCACCACCTAGCTGCCCCCTCTAAATATGAGCAGGAAAAGGAAGACAGTAAGTGAAAACAGGACCAGAAAAGGTTCAAGTAGTGTTTCTTCTCTCATGTGACTTCTGATCATAACCCTGAATATGTTTGGGGAGGAAGCTACCAATTTCCTGTGACATGATCATCACAAATTTCTCTTAAAATTAAAAGAAAAAATATTTGCAAGTCATTCAATTTTTACCACTTCTATCAATGAACATGAACATTTTCTTTTTTTTAATATAAATTTTTTATTTGTTTTCTTGTTTACATCATTCATTTCCATGAGATTTTTGAGTTACAAATTTTCTCCCAGTCTTTCCCGTACCTCAACCCCAAAACAGTGATCCCATTGTAAAGCCCCTCCCCCGATCTGCTCTCTAACTTTCTGGTAGGGCAGGGAGGGTCTCCCTACCCCAACTCCTGCACATCTTAATTCCCAGTTGCATGTATTGCAGAGCTTTAGATTCTAGATTCTCTTGGTTCCTCCCCTGTCACTCACCCCCACTGGAAGGACAAGCAATTCAATACAGGCTGTGCATGTATAATTTCACAGGACATCTTCACAGTGGACATATTGTGACAATCTGATCATATGTCCTTCCTTCCTATCCCGCCCTTCCTTGTTCCACTCTCTACCCTGTCCCTGTCCCTTTACTGAAGTGTGTGCTTTCAGCATCCCTCCCCCAGCCCCTGCCCTCCCCTCCGTTGTCCTGCCTCTCATCCCCATGTCCCCTACTCTCCTGTGTGGCATAATACTCAGTTTAGAGTTTATGTCATTCCTTCCCCAAGTCAGATTCAATGAGAGTAAAGTTGTAACAGTTATCCCCTTGCCTCTTCTATATGGGATGATTAACCCCATTTTGTCTCTCCCTGTCTCCTCTCATTCTAGTCCTCTCCCACCTCAGAATTTCACCTTTTAAAGTATCATCCCTTCATATTCAATTGATCCTATACCCTCTATATACACATATACACACATCATGCTCAGCTATGTATTCATACACATATATAGCCTCCTATTAGACACATGTGTAAGTATACATACATACATACATACATACATACATATATATATATATATATATACACACATTTGTATTCCCTTCCCCTATCCTCCACCTCATTGAATGACCGTATTTTCCCCTGGAGAACATGAACATTTTCATATGCAAAAAATGGAAAAAAAAGGATTGGAATTGCAAATCTCCATTACAAATAGCTTATTTTCTTTAAGAAGCATATAATAAATTTGGCATGTTGGTTTTAAAATTTCTTCTCTGTGTTTTCCTCTGGACCTACTTCTGTTTTCTTCTCTGTTTTTAAAAATGCTCAAATGATTCTCTTTTCCTTGACTTTTCTTTTGTAATTATCTCTGCCCCCATTTCTGCATTCCCCCAACAAATTTCCCCAGCAATTAAAAAATAAAAGATCCTTCCTTGGGACAAATGAGCACAGTTAAGCAAAACAAACCCACACATGGGCCATGTCTGCAAATGTATATCTCATCCTGTCTATCCTCTTTCTGTTAAGAGGTGGGTAACATACTTTATCATTGGTCCTTAAGGTGATCTTTGTGAATTATCTCCCTGGGCCCAGGATGAAAACAAGTTAAGGAAATAAGCAGGGCAAGCAGAGAAACAGGGTATATCCTCTTTGTTATTTTATGTTTTAGACAAATTTCAACAGCTAGATGCAAAGCTTCCTGAGGGCAGGGATAATGAATTCTGCCTCTTCCCATTCCCCATACTTCCTAGAGCAGCTTCAGGATGAACAAACGGGGATCCAATCTGATCCAATCCAATTCAACAACCATTTTTACTATATCAGGAATTGTTGGGATCTTGTTATTTTTCAGGCAGAATTTCTAGGTTTTGTTAACATGTGCCAGGCATTGCTGCTGGGATACAAAGACAAAAGTAGGTACTTAATGCTTGGATGATGTGTCCCTACCAGATAAAATGTATGTAATGTGTGACTCTGATATTTAACGTTTCCTTTCCTCTGCTATCTCTTGGATAGTTCTTGAAAGTACCTTCTTTAGCCTGGAGACCTTCCTCTGAGTAAGCCCAGAGAATCTACTTTTTGAAAAATTTCAGGAAAGGTGATGATCTGGAAACAAGAGAATAGAAGTCTGTTTCTAGGACTGGGTATCTTGTGGTGAAGTTGAGGAGTCAGTCATAGCCTTGTATGGGGCTCCTGTGAGACAGAGTCCTGCCCTGCTGTGCCTCAGCAGGACACAGAAGCCACATCCTGTAGGGGTCCTGGTTAAAGGTGAGAAAAGAGAAGTCAAGGTTTTGGAAATGAGATGATAGAATACTGACCAAAGGAAGGTAGGGGGAAGAACAAAACATCTAAATGTTTAATCCTGTATCTTCTGCCCCTGCCCCCATCCCATTTAAGGATGTGTTTGTTTCCTCTTCAGACAATCATCTAACATTCATTTTTGTTGTTGTGCAGTTGTTTTTCCATTGTGTCTGACTCCTATTTGGATTTTGTTAAAGAACATTTTCTTTTCCTTCCAATTACATATTAAAAACAGTTTTTAACATTTGTGTTTTTTTCATGAGCTCCAAATTCTCTCTCCCTCCCCTACCGCTTCCCATTGACAATAACGATCTGATATACATGTACAGTAGGTTATACATGTACAATCATGCAAAACATATTTCCATATTAATCATTTTGTGGAAGAAAACAGAAAGGAAGGGAGAGAGAAAGAGAGAGAGAGAGAGAGAGAGAGAGAGAGAGAGAGAGAGAGAGAGAGAGAGAGAGATCATATGCTTCTTTCTGTATTAAAATGCCATCAGTTTTTTTCTCTGGAAGCATTTTGCATCTTGATCTCTTTGGAATTGTTTTGGATGATTGTATTGCTGAGTCATTCACAGTTTGTCTTTGTATAATGTTGCTGTCACTGTGTACAATGTGTACTGTACTGTGTACTGGTTCTGCTTACTTCACTTTGCATTAGTTCATGTAAGACTTTCCAAGGCTTTTTTTTTTCCCTGAAATGATTGTGCTTGTAATTTCTTATAGCACAATAATATTTTGCAATCATATACCACAACTTGTTCAGTCATTCCCCAATGGATAGGCATTCCCTAAATTTCCAATTCTTAGCTACCACAAAAAAGTTGCTATAAATATTTTTGTACAAATAAGTCCTTTTCCCTTTAAAAAAAATCTCTTTGAGATACAGACCTACTAGTGGTATATATTTTTTTCATATTGATGTGCATACAGAGGTGCCCTAAGGATTAAAAATAATATTATGCAAAGTCTGGTCCTTGTCCTATATCATTGCCTTTGTTTAACTCTTTGGTAAATCTCAGGCCTGTATATTTTTACATCAGTAAAGCTCCCTTTGGCCAAAGAGGTCTAATTGAATCCTTTCAAAACTGAACCAGGTCTCCCTACTCTGACTTGGTCATTTTGGTGCCAAAACCTGGGAGTCCATATATTAATTGGACTCTGATTATCTTCTCCTAGCCCCTGGGATAACAGGTAAGCACCCTTTTCTTCATTCTTTTCCCCAGACCTTTCTGCTCCTTCTGTCTGTCTCCCTAGCAGTGAGACCCCTGGAGTGCCCAGACACTGCCAGTGGTGTTTGAAGCTCCACTGACTTCTGGGTCAGACTGTGGACACTTGTAAAAGGAGATGCCCTTATGCTGGGTCGGTCACATTGGTTTTCTCCCTTCTGTCCTGGGATGCTGGGACTAGTGGCAAGAGGTTGCTAGTGAAGAGGTTTGTAAGTGGTGGGTGTCCAAGGGATCTCATATAATCCCTCCGACGGGGTTCTTTGTCTGGAAAAGAATTTCAGTAGGCCTCAAGCTGGCTTTTATAAAGTTGTAAAGTTTATTGATAAACTGGCTTAGTAGCTGGCAAGAGAAATAGTGGGGGGGGGCCCTGCAAAGTGCAGGGATCAAGGTAGAGTTATAAAGTTTTATCCTCTGCAGCGGGCAGGAAGAGGTTAAGGGAATCTGCAAAGACCTGCAAAGAGCTTGGGCTTCAGGAACAGCATTTCTAACCCTATGTTCAATATGGCGGTTGGGAGGATAATTTCCAAGTCTGGGAACTAGGCTGATTAGGGATTCCCAGAGTTATCTTATTGAAACATTATGTTGTCAAGGCTTTCAGTATGGCTGTTGGAAGGATGAGATTAGGGATTCATGAGGCTGATTGGGAGGATGAGCTAGGACATGAGGTACCATATTGAAACAGAATATTCAAAGAGCTAGGACAGGAGGTATACTGAAACAAAATTATCTCAAGGCTTTTGGATGCAGCTGGGCACGTAGGCAAATTTCTAGCTATGGGAAACTTTCAACTGGGGGAAGGGGAGAAGCAGGGTTTGTGCCTTTATGGCAGAGTTTGACTTTTACAACTTAATTACACAGGCTTGTTACAAACTGATGTTACATACATAGATACCTGAACGTAAAGGAATTTTACAATACAGAACGTAAAGGAATTTTACAATACAGAGGCTCACAAAGGCATCCCATACCCTATCATTCACCTCTAAAGAGTCAGGGACTTCTCTCAGACAGTCAGAGTGGAGAGACAGACCAATCAGAAACTTAGGAGCTGGGAAAGTTCCACCCTGGGATTCTGGGAGTTGTAGTTCCTCCACAGAGTCCTAGAGACAAAGAAGAACCAGGAAATACAGAGGCTGCTGGGAAGTGTAGTTTTAGGAGCAGCCAAGAGCAGACCTTCAGGAAGTGAAGGCTTACAAGACCAATCAGCTTGCTAGCTTGCGGAAAAGGTGGGGAATTACCTCTTGGAGCTTTCTGGACAGCTTTGGGAGTTAGGGGAGGCTGCTAGGAGGGAAATTCGGGGAGGAGATCTTAAGGAAAAGTGCCTAGTGTTCCATTGTAACACAACCTGACCTCAATATAATCTAGAAAAGTAATTTGTCAGCACTGGCCCTGGAGTCAGGAGGACCTGAGTTCATATTTGGCCTCAGACACTTAACACAAAAACTAGCCATGTGACCTTGGGCAAGTCACTTAACCCCAATTGCCCTCCAAAAAAAAAAATGATTTGTGAAAGAGATTTCTAAATAAAGCAAGCTTAGTAAGAAATTTTTGTCTCCAAAATTTAAAGAAAAGGCACCTTCCTCTCTTGAGTGAACTTTTTACCCTCTGTTGTTCCTTCCCCTCCCCCATGGGACTTTGGGGAGGTGGGCCTCTGTGCCTGGTTTTTATTGGGGATCCCTGCATCCCGGTTTCAGGATTTCTGTGCCCTGTATTGTTAACTTAAAACTTTATATGCATTTTCTAGTCTTTTCTTTAAAGTGCTAAGAGTATTGGGCCTTAGAAATTAAAATGTTACCACTAGTGATTATGAATCCAGATCTGATTACTCAATCCTGTGTAAAGTCTTCTGTGTAGCAGAATTGCTACTCAGTTCTTAAAGGCCTGGTAAGCTTTGTTATTGTGGTAAGGCTAGTTTAATTGGAAATGTTCATGCCTTAGGGAAAAAAAAACCAAAACCCTGAACTTCCTCTCCAAAGTAAACACTTTTTGGTACTTAGGACTTTATGATTATTGAGAATTTTATTTTTGTGGTATTTTGGGATTTGTGATGTTTAAAAGACATTTTATACAAACTTGGTTTTGATAAATCCCAATCTTTAAGGTTTCCATCTAATTTATTTTATGAAAGTTTAGTGATTATTTTCCTTTAACATCAGGATAAATTGTAAACTTTTTTGTTTTAGAAAGGGAAATCCTTTTTACAAAGAAATGTTTTGCAAAATCTTTTTGTGTGATTCTAAATGTCTACTAAATTTTCATTTGCAAGCTAACTTGTTGGAATAATTTGATACTGCTAACAATTATACGAAGACCTACTGTGAATTTTCTAAGTTTCCCTCCTAGATTAGTTGTAGCATTAAATAGGTGCTTTCAGAAAAACAGAATCTTTCATTCGTGTTTCAGGTATCCTAAGAAAGGGCACTGGTCTTGTGACTGTCGGTCTGAAAAGTCTAATGTCCCACTCTAAATTTTAAGGGATGGGTGTAAAAGTGAAAAGTTAGAACAGCTTAAAAAAAAAAACAGCTTAGCAGATGCTCTGGTTTTGCAAGGCTTTGCAATTGATCTTTAAGAAATTTTGAAATGTCTACAAACCTGGTCACTCCCTTTTCCCCACTCCCTCCCCTTGAGACAAGAGGGTATCTCAGTATGATTGCAAAACAGCCTTGGAGTTTTTGTATTACCTCCTCTCATCCCAGATCAGATTAGGAAAAGAGAGTTTCACCCTTTGCCCCCACCTGCAAACTCACCTTCCCCCATCTGGGAAAAGGAAGGAGGGGGAAGGGGCTTCAACTGTCGTGAGGACCCAACTGGTAATGACCCTGAGCCCCCATTTCTAAAAGCCTCGAAGTATCTCCTGTGAGGTAAGAAGCCAGCAGTCATCTGCACTAGGTAAGACAGTCCATCCTTCTGTCAATCATTTTATATGATCTGGTAATACAACTGATGGCATCTGAAGCTTATTTATTGTTTGTGCTACAGCTAAAACAATTTGGCTATCACTTAGGAAAGTTGTAAGATTGCTCATTATGTTTTAATGCTAAAACCTAAAGCTGGTAATTGATTACTTTGTGTGGGTGTGTTGTATGGGAAGGAGGATTCTGCTCATTCAGAGCAGTCCCCAGTGCTAGTCAAAAGCATAGCCCATAGCAACTCTATCCTACGGGGTGGAAAAGGCAGCCCCTTCTCAGGGGTTCCTCTCCATCCTCCCTAATTTTATAAGTTTGCCAAAGAGCTTATTTGGGTTATGGAGTTCCTAAACAGGGAACATGGCATGCTGAGAATTTGCAAATATATAGAAATGATCTCTAAAGATTGGCTTTTGCATGAGGACAAGTTTAAATTTGAAATGTGAGTCCTGGTAAAATTTTGATTATTGAAATTTGCCATCTGAGGTAAAAGCTCTTGGGACTATAATAAACTGTGTTTTGAGTTGTCTGATGGATCATAAAAATACATCAATAGTCAATAATCCACCTTCTGAGAGAAATACCACAAGGTACTCAGAGAACGTGACTGTTACAGGTACAACTTTACTTGCTCTTATATTTGATCTGTGTCTGGAAAAACTGAGAGGACAATCCTAGCCTCAGCTTGGCATGGGATCCTGGCTCAGTTTACCCATTGTGTTCCTTTAAAAAAGAATGTTTCGGGGGGTGGAGCCAAGATGGCAGCGTAGAAGCAGCAAAGCACCACAGCTCCCACACAAACACACTAAAAGCTCATAAAATGGGACTCTAAACAGATTTTCAAGCTCCAAAACTCTCCAAAAGTCAGAAAGCACATCTGTTGCTACAGGCAGCTCAGCAGGTGGGGCTCTTCACAGCAGTCTGGGAGCCGCGGCCAAAATCCCAGCCGGCTCAGGCCCCAGGGCATCCGGCAGGGAGCCGCGTCTGTAGGAAAGCAGATCGGCTGCACTGAAGGCACAGTTACCACATTTATCAGGCCAGAAGAAAAAAAGGCTAAGAGAAAGGTCAGTGGATTTTGCTAACTCGGGAGGAGAAGAGCGGGTCCGGCCAAACTGCTCCCAGGGCAAGGAAGCAGTGGGAGGTGGCTGTGGCAGTAGGAACGGCTGAAAGCAGCAGCAGCCTCCACTGGGCTGCTTCAGAGCCCTCGGCCTGCATATAGCAGGGGGCTGAGGTGATCAATCAGGGCCAAGGGCTCTTGTATTGAGTGGCCTGGATCTGGATCGTGGTCTTGAGTGGTG
>CM053593.1:198379677-198427525 GCA_028646575.1 Pseudocheirus occidentalis | reverse complement strand
TTTGTTCCCTTTTTGCCCTGTTCATATTAAGCCTATTTCTCCAGCCGCAAACAACTGGGTTGAAGAGACTTAGGCACTTGGTTTAAAAGTGAGGGGGAGAAAGGAAGAGACATGAGCTTTGGTGAGGCAAGCTAAAGCCATTAGATCTTGAAGGGGGGTGGGGGGCGGTGGCCAGGATGAAGTGATATCACAGGCCAAGAGTATATCACACGAATATGGATGTCTCTGCCGTATGAGAAGTGTGGGCTGTAAACAGGAGGGAGATGTCATAGGTGATAGAAACCACAGCAATGGAAAAAGGCAGAGGAGCTATGTTTTATTAGGAAATAAGTAGAAAGAGAAGGGATTTAGTGGTAGCAACCTCCCACGACTGCTTCAGCTCAGTTTCATCTCTACCCACAACCTGCCCTAATTCAGGCCTCATCCTTTTCTATAGTTTCCATCCCTTAGCCTCTGCTCCTACAACCCAATTTCCCCCCTCATTCCAGGGCTTATATTTTGTTCTTATTCCCTGAATCCTGTTGTCTGCATTATTCATATCATATCTACCCACTGTCTTTTTCTTTTGGGTCACTTTAGGCCTTCTGCACATTGGTTGAGGGCCTGGGACAGAGCTGTCACAATCTCCATTACTTTTTCCCTTTCTGTAGCTTCAATTTGGCACCCAAATCTCTGCAGGAATCGGTCAGGATGCCATTGGACTTGTTGGGCCTTCAAATACTTTCTTAGAGCTGCTCGATCTGTGGGTGGGGGGCCCCTGGCCACCAGGGCTGCTGCCATTGCCTCAGGGTCCTTTCCCCCAGGACAGGGCCAGGGTATATCTCCAAAACACCAAAATTCTTCCCTCCCCTTGGTGAGGTCTACCCTGGGCTTTGTCCTATTGGGATCTCCCCAACAATGCCCTCTGGTTTCCTGGGTCTTCTTGGCTTGGTTCTTCCTCAGTTCTCCTTCCTTGGCCTGGGCTCGCTCCTGGAACAGACGACGCTCCTCCTCTTGTTGCTGCCAGCCACGGCAGGAGGCTGACGTACGTTTTGGATGCTGGGCTCTCTCTGCTTCTTGTTGCTGTCGTTGTTTCTGGGCATGTTCTCGGGCCAGCCGTTCAGTCCAGGCAGAGAAGGACTCAGGTTCTGGGGTGTCTAAGACTGCATCCTCATCACCTAAGAAACAAAGAGTATATAAAAGGAAAGGCTTCTTAAGGAGTGATCAGATAGAGAAACAATGGGGCCAGGATGAAGGAGAGAGATGGAGGCAAAAGAGATGGAGACAAAAGCTGAAAGGGAGGGGAATGAATGTGAAGCAGCTAAGCAATTAGGAATATGTGAAATGGGGGAGGTGCAGGGATCTAAAGGGCATTGTCTGGGGAATCCTTACCCTCAAACCTCCCAAGCATCTCCTGCCACTCATCCTCTAGTTCCTCCTGAAGCTTCTGTTTCCATTTTCTTTCCCTGTCAGCCTCTTCCTCTTCTTCTTCCACTCCTACAGATGGCTCTGGAGGACATTCCCAGCCCAGAAGTTCTCCAGGGGTCTTTCCTTGCTGGTTCTTCATCTTCATGGCAGTGGGACATTGTGTCATCAGAGGCAGGAAGAAGTCTTTGTAGGCTGGTGGCAGGGGTCAAAGGGTAAAATTGTTTGCTGTGGCTCTCAGATTATAAGAATACTGTCAGTTGCTATGTGGGCTCTGTTATTGTTGTTTTGCCATTTCAGTTGTCCTCATTTAGGGTTTTCTTGGCAAAGATACTGGAGTGGTTTACCATTTACTTCTCCAGCTCATTTTACAGATGAGGAAACTGAGGGAGAGTTAAGGAACTTGCCCAGGGTCACACAGTTAGTAAGGCCACATTTGAACTCAGCAAGATGAGTCTTCCTGATTTCAGGCCCAGTACTCTGTCCACTGTGCCACCTACCTGTCTTATCTAGGTGCTAGAGAAGTTATAAAATGGGGGGAGCTCTGGAGAGTGAGAAAAATTACCCATTTGGGTGCCAACTTTTACTGAGAAGGCTACCATCACAGCCAGATAGTGGGCACTGGGGATATAAATAGATTTGGACAGGAAAAGCAGGTTGGAAAAATGATTATCTTCTCGGAAGTAAACAGAGTAGGAGCTAAATGAATAGATGTAAAAATCTTTAGTGCCATCTTAGATACATATGTACATATCCAATAAATATGTAAACATAGATTCATAAATGTACATATATTGTGCATATATGTGTGTCTATACATACCTCTCTATACACATATATGTATTGACACACATACATATATATATGTTAGGGTTTACAACTACCTTTACATGTTATTATGACCTTCACAACGCTGTAAAGTAGGTAGTATAACTATCATTAGCATTACCACTTTATAGCTAAAAAAATTCATTCCAATAACCAGATAAATATCTTACATCCCAAGGTTCTTGCTCTCATCTTAGATTATGAGAGCAGAATATTGCCATCTGACACTTTCAAAGCTGTCCTGGAAGGGTTGGACTCACCACCAGGACCCTGTCCAGCAGCAGCATGCAAAGCAGTATTCCCATGGCAGTCCTGATGAGTAGGGTCAGCCCCAAGGTGGAGTAGCAGTCGAAGGGCAGAGGCATCATGGCCGGCACAGGCTCGGTGGAGAGGTGGTGGTTCTCCGGCATTGATATCCAGTCCTGGGTGGCGCTGAAAGAGGGACTGAGCCTTCCTCAGCCTCCCTGTAGACAGGTATCTTCGGAAACGTCGCTCACGTCTACGTTGGTGAGAGGAAGAACCCATAACGGGTCTTGGATTGAGAAAGAGAAAGTAAGCCAATCAGACCCAGAAGAGAACATAAGCTCCATGATATCCCTTTCATTTTCCCTGTTTTCCCGTACTCTCTCCCTACTTCTCCCACTTTTGTACACTTCTACCTTCCACTTTAAATCTTGAAACAAAAACTGTCTCCTCTTCAGAATTTAATTATCTTTCTTGTAGAGTACCGTGTTAAGTAGCTACATAATTTCAGAGAGGAGATAAAATTGTTTGGGGTCCTTTGAACCAAAAAGTAAAATGTTCATTATAGTTTTTCATGTTCATTTAATTTTCAGTTCTACAATCTCTTCCTCTCTTCAGGCCCTCCTTAATTTATCGAAACGGCAAGAAATTATACATATCAAGTCATGCAAACATATTTCAGCATTAATCATATTTAAAAAGTACAATTAAAAGGATTTTGAAGAGTAGAGGTACATTGGGCTAGTGGCAAAATTGGAGTATAAGAATTCTGTAATCTAGTTTAGATAATTATCTGTCTACATATCTGGAGATGAGCAAGGCTCAGATCTTCCTTCAGAGAACCTCTGGCTGGGGATGGGTTCCAGAGAGCCACTACCTCTGCCTGCCATGATGTCCCCATCCTGTGACCCTTGGAGTTACCCCAGTCTACCAGCTAAATCGTGGGAATACTGCCCTGCAAGACAAGGTCCTAGTGTTGAATCGGGCCCTTGCGGGACAGCTCTTAAGGTGTCAAACTGGTGTTCGTCTCTCAGGATCCAAGAGGGAAAAAAGCTCCCCGGGGCAGGGAAAAATGACATCTATATTTTCACTAACCTTGGACTAAAACGTTTTTTCTTAAATAATTTAAGAACGTTACTCCGAGGAGTGCCTGGCTCCACCAGATAGCCAAAAGAGTCCACGACACACACAAAAAGTTAAGAGTACCCGATCTGACCCAATCCCAATCACGTGAAGAGAAGGAAAACTAGGCAGAGACGAAAAGATTCTGTCCCTGGTCCGGCAGCTACTTAAAGAGCCCAGACTGGGAATCTAGGCCCTGGGTCGCTTCCAGCGCAGGCTGGAACACGAAGTCCAAAGCGGCGACAAGCGTGCTGTGTGTGAGGGTCGGTAGGGGAAGGTAAAACCTTCTACACACAGCTAAATTGAACCGGGGCCCTGCCTAGGGCCTGGGAAGCCAGGAGAAAGGGCGGAAACAAACCGGAAATGGGCAGGGCATAGGGGCGGGAGTAGGACGGATGGCAACTACCTCCGAGTTTCGGCCACCAACGAACCTCGCGGGGCACCAGAGGAAGGTTCCGCTGGGCTGGGAGGGGCCGGGGCAGGGGGAGGGGCTTTTCAGCGCCGGCGTAAATTGGAGAAGGGTAAAGTAATAGCAGAATGGTGGAATCAGGAAGACTAGAGTTCATATCCGGCTTCATAGATGGTAACTAGCCGTGTGAGACTGGGCTAGTCATTTAACCTCTGCATGTCTCGGTTTCCTCATCTGTAAAATGGGAATAACAACAGGACGTACCTCCTGGGGTTATTGTTGTGAGGAGCAAATGGGGTAATATTTGTAATGTTAGTGAAGTGCTCAGTGCAGTTCCTGATATATAATAGGCATATTGCTGAAGTGAATAAATGCTTCTTACCTTTCCGTAATTGACTTGCCCAAGGCCTCATACAAGTGTCTTAGGTCAGGTATTTCCAGGTGCACTCTATTCACAAATGCTGGCTGTGTGACCCTGGGCAAGTCATTTAATTTCTCTGTGCCTGTTTTCTCACGCTATTGTAAGGATAAAATGTAAAAACTATTTGTAAAGCATTTTGCAAATCTTAAAGCATTAAGCTACCTATTAGGGAGTGGAGTTGCTGATACTTAAGGAAAAACCAGATTGCCCATCCTCCATTTCCAGTTGGTGATGATCTCTGCCTCCCAATTCCATTCTTTGACCTTTATGTCTTTCATGCACATGGCCACCGATCTCAATTGCGTCCTCTTTTACCTTCCACAGAGGCTCCTACCAACCAAAGCCTAGAATGGAGGCATGAATAAGGTAGAAGTCATGCTGCCAAAAAATAGAAAGAGGTTAGGAAACCTTCTTTGGGGAGGAGGGGGGGGCGGGAAGTGAGAAACAGACACTGGCAGGCAATGATCTGGTCTCTGTTGCCCTCACGTGATTTCAAGTGGTACTGCAAGCGCAAGGAAATGGGATGGAGGGGAGAGGAGGCATAAGAGCCTGAATTGGGAGGAAGAGGGACTTGAAAGCAGGAGGACACTAAGACCCAACAGAGGGAAGGAGAAATAGCTGGATGAGGTGGGGGTGGAGGTAGTGGCTGTAAGCTGGTACCTTTGAGTACATCACTGCTCTCAAATAGAGATGGCCAGTCAGTCCCAGGGCATCCAGCAGCTGCTGCAGGCTGAGAAGAGAGCGGCTGAGAAGGTGGCAGATGCTCGAAAGAGTGAGAGCCTTGGCAGGGAACAGGAAAGGACTGGACATTTAGATTACTGAGAGGAGCTGATATGGGAGGGAGGTGGGATATGAGGTAGGGGTAGGCCCAAGATGACTGGATTCCTTTGGAGAGATGTATAGGGGATTGAACTACTGGGGTGATCATGAAAGGACATTTTTGGTTGAAGGAACCTTTAACTACCTTTCTGGGGATATTCTTCCATTCTTTCATTACAGGGAAGGCTCGGCGTCTGAAGCAGGCCAAGGAAGAGGCTCAGATGGAGGTAGAGCAGTATCGTAGGGAGCGAGAGCAAGAGTTCCAGAGCAAGCAGCAAGCAGTAAGATTTGGGGTATATTGTGTATTGAAAAAGGGAATCAGGGTAATACTGGGGTTGAAGAGAACTCTAATATGAATTGTATAGCATTTTCAAATATTTTGTGATGTGGAGGGAAGTGGGGGAGGAGAGGGTGAAAAGAATTTATGAGGCTGTGTTTGGGCCTTTTATATTCAGTGTGGAAGATGGTGGTGGTTTAAGATGGGAAATGTGGAATCCTTCTGACCCAGGTGATAATGTTGGAGTTGATGGGGAATTCAGTTTCTGGATTATTATTGGGTGAGGTCTTAAGGAAGATTGTGTGTCTTTCTGTTGCCTGGACAGCTCTTGTAGAATTCACATAGCCTTTACATAAGGATTCAGGGGAAAAGGTAATATCCATATTCGGGACTTTTATCTTGAACTTTCTGTCTCTTCCTGTGACAACCTCACACTCTGGAACCCTTCTCTTTGTCTCTTCCTTTTCTATTTCTGTTTCCCCAATACCCCCACCTACTTTACCTTCCTCCCCCAACCCAGGCTATGGGCTCCCAGGGGAACTTGTCAGCTGAGGTGGAGCAGGCAACTCGGCGCCAGGTACAGGGCATGCAGAGCTCTCAGCAGCGCAGCCGTGAGCGTGTCCTGGCTCAGCTCCTTGGCATGGTCTGTGACATCAGGCCCCAGATTCATCCCAACTACAGGATTGCTGCCTAGGGACTCTACCAGTCACCTCCCCCTTCCCCAGGACCTCACACCTTTTCCTCCAGCCATATCCCTTTTCTCCCATCAGTTCCCTAGAAATTCAAGGAGTCACTCTGTAACTCTCCCATATAGAACCCTAAATCTCTATAACTCCCATGAGGACCTTTTGAATTCCTTGAGAGTGATGCTTCTTCCACACAGAATCTAAATCTATCCCCTGGTGACCTTAAAACCTTTACCTTGATAGCTGGCTTCTAGACATTTTGAAAGCTGTGTGACCTGGGCAAGTTACTTAATTTTTTCACATGTGAAATGGAGACAACAATTGCACTAATTTATAAGGCTCAGGTGAGGATCAAGAGAAAGAACTTTTGTAAAGTGTTTCTCAAACCTTAGGCTAGCTATAATTGTTATTAATAAAAATTTCTCCCAGATAGGTAAAAATCTCTCCCCATTTGGTTTCATTTAAGTAGTCCTAGTAACTTTGTGGTTCAAATGACTCTCCTTCAAATGTCTGGATTTCCCTGCATGTCACTCCTGTCACCAGTGATGAAACCAGCTGACCTCCATCATCCTATTAATCTTATTATGGCTCCAAGAGTTTCTTTCTCCTTCTACTCTTTCCTTTTTTGTCTCTACATCATCCCCTTTACTTTTCCATTTTCTCTTCTTTTTCTCCTATCCCTCAAAATTTCTTGGAGAGACCTGTCTGGCTCTTGCTATTGTTTGTCTTAGTTATAGAGAAATATTCTGTATTCTATATAATGCTATTATGGGAGTCCCCCATCCTTTTCCATTTTCCTCCCACACCTCAATTTCCTATTGTTCTATTCAGCTGTAAAATGAAACTAACACAAATATCAATAAAATAAGTTGTGAAAAACTTGTAAGAGTTCTTTTTTGTAGAATCTCCCTTATAATACCCCACTTTTCATTCCCCCTCACCTTCATTACTTATCAGATCTGGTAACGTTAGGATAAAGCATCTTTTGAAACTTGAGTGATTTAAGTTTAGGAAAAAATAATAGAAGTTATAAGATTTAGAGAAAGTTGGGTTATATTTATGCAACTCATCTCAACAAGTCATAAAGGTAGGAGATACAAAAGAGTGCTTAACACAATCATTAAGTGTCTGACAGACATAAAATGATGAAATTGGTAGAGAGAGCCTGGACGATTTGAACTTAAGTTCACAATCTATTTGCTTCAGTTTCTTCATCTGTACAAAATGGGGATAATAATAGCACCTAACTCCCAAGGTTCTTGTGAAGATCAAATGAGGTAATAGTTGTAGAGCATTTGGCATAGTGCTATATAAATATTAGCTATTATTATCATAGATTAAGATTGTTCAAATGCAACTGGGAAATAACACATACAGGGACGGGGGCAGGGAGCCGCTCCCTGCCCTGCTAGAAAGCTAGAGGGGCGTTGGAAGAGGGCATAAAAGGGAACAGATTGTGGGAGGGGCCTTACAGTGGGATCAATGGTCTGGGCTGGGGGGTAGGGGCAAAAAGGGGAGAAAATTTGTAACTCAAAACCTTGTGGAAATGAATGCTGTAACCAAGAAAATAAATTAAAAAAAAAAAAAGATTGTTTTCAAATAACTGTGCTTTCTTCTGGCAAGACAGCTGGCAACAGAACACTGGATTAGGGAGTCTGGATATTCACTTTCTCCACTACTGGTGGAGAATCGATACCATTTCTTTGGAGAAAATTAAAGCATTTTTCACTCTGCAGATTGTATCCCAGAACACATTTGGACTTCACCCCTGCCTCTAGGCAGAAAGGGCAGAGTTTTGTGGATGTAGACCCAAGACTGGAAGCAACAACAAAGAGAATGGCAAGTGAGGAAAGCATGTAACTGAATTTAGGCTTCCCATCCTTAATTTTGGGTTAAAATTCACCTCCCTTTCAGGATACACAGTATCTAACCTAGCTATGCCCTATGACAGTGACAAGGCAGTGGCCACCCATCCCTTTTAAATTTTAAGGCATGTTAATTACCACTGTTCCTTGGGGGGGATGGAGCTGAGGCCCCTGCAAAGAAAGATGTGAAAGGTTCCTATGTCTCCATCCACACCTTCTGCAAGAGGCCTAGGTCCCCCAACTCCCAGTGCCTTCCTCTGAGACTACCTTCCATTTGTTCTCTAGCTACTTGTATCTACGAAAATGTTTTGGTTTCTCCATTAGATTGTGAGGTCCTTGGGGGCAGGGATTGTATTAGAGTTTTGTTTTTTTTTGGCGGGATGCGTCTTTCTTGGCATCATCACACAACGGCACAGTGCTTGCAACAGTAGGGGCCTGATAAATACTTGACTAGCTGGGTTTCCCTGGGCAGCCTCTCGGGTTCCCAGTCAGAATGGCCGCATGCCCACTCCTTTCTTCCTGCAGGGCCACAGGTTAGAAATAAGACTGCTCGAGAGCACCCAGTTACCTGTTCTTTGAGATCCCCCCACCCCCATTCCTCTTTCCTTCCATTCCATGTCCCCCCACTCCCTGGGTAACATTGAAGCACTTCACCCAGCACATAGGCCTGGTAAAGCCTAAACAAAAGTACGCCTAGGTCACCTTGGCAACCACTGCAATTGTAGGACCCCGTGGGAACGCGCCGCCGCTTCCGCGTCCCATTCATTGCGTTCCAAGCAAAGAGCCTTGCTTTAAGCAAGCCTGACTGAAAAGCGAAATAGTATAAAGGAGTTCAGGGTAGTGGCGAAAGGAGGGTTCACAAAGGAGAGAAAGTGGTACTGGGAATGTCCCCCCGACAACTCTGATTAGAATGGCAACGGAAGAACTGGAAAGAAATTCATAGTTCACATCCAGTCAGGCGTTCCAGAGGGCATCTCTCTAGTGCGAGGGACGGTTGAGGCGTAGGAGGTCCTTGAGCCAGCTTCCTGTCCCTGGCGTCTGCGCACTGGTATTCTAGAAAGAGAGTGGGGTGGAAAGGGGAGAGGGAACGCGGGGACCGGAAGTGGAGGCCGCTTTCCTTGGTCGCCGCCGCTGCCGCCACCAGACGCGTTTCTTCCCCACTCAGGTAAGTGGGGGCCACGGCCTTCATCCACATCCATCCGTCCTGCTTTGAGGACACTCGACAGCAAGGGCCCCCAGATACCTTTGCCAAGAGCGGTACCCTAGCCTCCGGGCCCCTGCGGGGCCGTTATTTCCGCCTCCTTTCCCGCCCCGCCCGGGAGGGAAGAGCCCCCCAGGGGGGAGGGGCAGTCGGGAGCGAAGGGGGAGGACCCAAAATGGCGGCCGTGGCGCCATTGTGTCCCCGCCACTGCGTCCCCTGTAGGGTAATCTCTTGCGCTTTGGCGCCATTCTTCCCCCTCCCCCCCAGCGGCCCCGCTCTCGCTGGAGAGGTCGGGAGGGGCGCAGCTCTTCTCTTTAACTGGGATATACGTGGAGACTGTAGTATAGGGAGAATACAAATTACTACCTAATATCTATGGAGCCTTTACTCGTGGGCCCTCTTAGGATCAGTTGGGAGGGGCAGGTTTCTGGGCGCGGTTCCTATAAACTACCAACAGGTCTTCCACCCCTATCCCCCATTTGATTCAAGCTAGTAAAAGGTAGTGGCTAGAGCAGTCTTTGAGTTTGGAGGAGAAATATGATACTCTAATGATTAAGCACTTTGGGCTCCCCCCACACCCCCAAATGTTTTGCTCTCTTGACTTAGAGGTTCTCCACCTCTGGTCGGGCCCTGTCCAAGAGGGATTTGGACAGGCTGGGTCTTAAGTAACAACCAGCAACGTTGTGTGCTCGTCTTAAGACTAGAAATCCTTGTGCGTGCCATGAATATCATACTTTGTCACTTTGGTTGCTGTCGTTTTGGGGTAGGAAGAAGTTATTGCTTCTATAAGTCGTTAGATACTAATCCTGCAGAATCTTTGCTCCAGCCCCAGGACCTCCATCCATATAAAAAAATTTCTTAGCTCTATGTAGTTCTCAAAATTATCCACTACCATTTCACTCTGCAGTTCTTTCATGCTTTATGTCAATTTGTTTTTTGTTCCTATTACTCTTACTATTTCTTACCTTAAATTTTGTCCATAAAAATAATAAATCCACTTCTCCTTGCCCCCAGACTTTACCTTTGTATTCTTAGCTCTGTTTTTCTCTATCCAGAAGAAATAACTCAAAAGTTTTTAGAAAGAGGGAGGATTATGGAAAAAACTGGAGGTTGGTGGGAAGTTTTTTTTCTTTTAAGTCGTTACCAGCTTGTTTCTCTCAACAATATTTTCCCTAGCTCTCAACTCTGAATCCAGTGTCTTCATCTTCCCCTGCTGCTCCCTGAATCTCTACCACCCCAGCTTCCCTACACCGAGTTTTTACAGAGCCTATCTAGGTATCCCCTTCCCCTGACCCAGTCATGGCAGAAAACGATGTGGATAATGAACTTCTGGATTATGAAGATGATGACGTGGAGACAGCAGCTGGGGGGGATGGAGCTGAGGCCCCTGCAAAGAAAGATGTGAAAGGTTCCTATGTCTCCATCCACAGCTCTGGATTTCGTGACTTTCTACTTAAGCCAGAGCTGCTCCGGGCCATTGTAGATTGTGGCTTTGAGCATCCATCTGAAGGTAAGCATCTTCTTGTACCATAAATCTAGGTACCAAGGAGAAGGACCTAGGATAGGAAATCCAGGAACAAGAAGCTTTGAGGGGAAAAGGAAGCAGAGTTTTGGGGAATGGGAGCAAAACAGAGGGATTGCCAAGAGAACTGATGGGAGCAGAAGTATAAAGGTTTCTAGAGTGAGATGATGTGGGGATAAAGCAGTGCAAAAATGTCTTTTGAACTAGAATGATGGGTAGAACTGGAGGTAATGGTGGTAGAATTAACAGGAGATGATTGTTGTGGTAAAGTATTGGTGGGATGGGGAGATTATGATGGAATTGGTAGAATTTGGGAGAGGTAAGCAGTTTTCTGAGGAATGACACTTAAGAGAGTTAAGGTGGAAGAGTAATATAAAAGATTCATTCCTCGTAGGCTGAAACCCTAGGTATTGTTATTGCCTAAAAATACCACAACCAACTTCTTTATTCAAAATCACTTCTTCCATTCTTCAATTAAGCCTAGGAAATGTGTTAAGGTCAAAGGATTGGGGCAGAAACTACCCTGGAGTGTAAAACAAAAGGAAAGGGAACAGACATTTATTAAGTGCCTGCTGTGTGCCGGGTACTATTAAATGCTTTACAAATATTGTCTCAGTTCATCCTCACAATAATTCTAGAGGTAAGCGCTATTATTAATCCATTTTACAGATGTGGAAACTGAGGCAAACAGGTTAAGTGACTTGCCCAGGGTCACACAGCTAGCAAGTGTTTGAGGCTGTATTTGAACTCAAATCTATCCATTGTACCAGCTAGCTACCTCTAGCATATTTTGGAACTGGTTCCTTACAGACTGTAAGTGGTTTTAGGGGTTTTGGATTTGTGTGTCTGGGCTACCTCTAATCCATCATCTTCCTTTTTTTTCCCCCCAGTCCAGCATGAGTGTATTCCTCAGGCCATCTTGGGAATGGATGTCTTGTGCCAGGCTAAGTCAGGCATGGGAAAAACAGCTGTGTTTGTGCTGGCCACACTGCAGCAGCTAGAACCAATCACTGGTCAGGTATAAACTATGTAGGGAACAGTGGGAAAGGAAAATTGAAGGGAAGAGAATAAAATTATCTATGCCACATGATGTGTTTTCAGAGACATGAGCACTTAGTGCTGAGATGACCTCTATCTATCACCCTTGACTGATGGCAGATGGGTCCTGGGGGGTGTGGAGGGATTAGAAGAGGTTTGGAGTGGGAGGTAGGGATTTTTTTACTTCAAAACTCAATATTAAAATGTATAGACTTTTTTTTAAGGCCAAACTCACTTTAAAGGTTTTTGGCTTAATTGAGATTGTATTTATTTTTTTACTTTATTTGAAATTCTCCATAGTATTTAAAGTTGTGCTAGGCAAGATTGGAGTAAACAATGAAAAATCAGCTTCTCTTAAGGAACTTTTTTTTAATTTGGAAGACGAAACAGACATATAAAAATGGTTTAACAAATGATTTTTTGAATGCCTGTAATTTGCAAGGCACTCTTGGTTTTGAGTGCAGAAGAGGCACTTAAATTGTTAGGTTCCAGAACTAGAATTGCTTAATAAGCTCAGTTGGATTTTTGGTTATGGTCTTAAAGAAAGGGCAATCTGCCAAACATCTGCCTCTCCCTGTCTAAGGTTTCTGTGCTGGTGATGTGTCACACTCGGGAACTGGCCTTTCAGATCTGCAAGGAGTATGAGCGATTCTCTAAATACATGCCTAATGTCAAGGTAATTGATGGGGAGGAGACTTAATTAAGGGTAGAAACTAAGGGTGGAGAAAGAGTAGTAATAAGAACCTGTCAGATGTATTTGGGGACATAGTAGATATCCAGGCCACCTAATCCTAGAATGAATCAGAAGCCATTTCCAGGATAAATATTGTCTTCAGGTATGTTTTGCTTTATGCAGTAGGCAGGTTCTTGAAAAGTTGGATGTGGGTGAGATTTTCATTAGATTTCATCAATCTCCCAAAAAAACACTTTATCTTCATTACTAGTAGATTTTCAACAGCCATAGGCTCTTAATACATTAGCTTTGTTAATCTTTCCCTAGTCTCTTTGTTAAGTGGTTTTGTGAGCTGGGGAATAGGTGACTCTATTATCCTGACCCTTTGCTTCTCTGTTTCTCTGCCTTTGAGTCACTTTACTTCTCCTTGTGTTTCATTATTATACTTGAGTCTTTTCCCTTTCTGATTACCATTTGGGATGCTCTAGGAAGTGGTAGTATGATAAAAGCTTAGGGTATGTGGTGTGGGAAGGTTTTAAGCTCTCTATCCCTAATGGTATATGTGGATTCGGAAGGTACATGATGTCTTCATTCTTTAGGATAGCAGAAAATTGAGGCCTGGCTATCTGGACCACTGGATGGATGGATGGCCTAAGAGGTTCCCATTATACTTTTCTCACTTAACTGTATTGGAGTAGAAAGCATGCTGTCTGCTTAGGTACAGATGAGTTTGCTTGATTTTACTTCTTCCCAGTGAGAACTGGGCTGTCTCGGTTGGGGTAAATTATGTCCGATAACTTTACAACAAACCAAAAACTCTGCCATTCAATGTTCTCTGGTCCCTCAGTACATTTACCCTAATTTCAGAGCAAAGCAGGACTTTTCAGAATTACAAGGAGAAGGGTATGGAAGGAACACTAGATAAAGTCAGAAGATTTGAGTTCTAGTCCTGATTCTGCCACTGGCTAACTGTATGAGTGAGTCAGTCCCTCTGAGTTTAGGTTTTCTTATGTATACAATGAGAACGTTAGATGATTTCTAAAGTTTTTATGTGATAACCAAGAAAAGTTTTTAGCCAAATAGGGAAGAGGTCAAGACTGGGAAATGGTAGCTGTTAATTATTCTCTATAGTGACCACCTTTTCAATTCTGAATGACAGGTGGCGGTGTTTTTTGGCGGTTTATCAATAAAAAAGGATGAGGAGCTGCTGAAGAAGAACTGCCCACACATTGTTGTGGGGACCCCGGGTCGTATATTAGCTCTGGCTCGAAATAAGATCCTCAATCTCAAACACATTAAACATTTTATCTTGGATGAGTGTGACAAAATGCTCGAACAGCTCGGTGAGTGGAAGACCTGAAGAATAGAGGGATCCCAGAACTGGGGCTTTACCTCAAGGAAATTGAAGGTCAGGGTATCTAACTCTTGGAGCCACATGATGAGTTCATGTTAAGTGGAGCACCTTGGTGCCAGGATGACTCTTGATCTATCACCCATGGCTGATGGCTCTGGGTTCTAGAAGCTGGAATTCTTTGGATTTCTGTGAATGTTTTTCATTGGTTCATGATGAAAGGGGATCTGGGGTGTCTAAGCAAGTCAGCATGGTACTTTGGGCAGCTTTGGTGATGAGGATAATAAAGAGGAAATGGCTCAGGCCTTTTCCTTTACATATGTTAGAGGAGTGCCTCCAGACCATAGAAGGGCTTTCTTAATCTGAGAACACTGTATACTGATTACTCTGCTTAATGTTTACAGTATCTAGTTCTGGCTATTCTAGGAAATACTGGTGGGGAAAGGAATTCAGCTTTCAGGGTAGGGTGGGAAAGAGCATAGTCTAGAATTGAAATAGGTGATAGGCTAAATTCTAGATATTTCAACTAGGAAAACATACTGAAATTGTGAGCAAGAGAAGACTGAGTATACCTGATAAGGGAGAACTTTCTGGAAGGAGGATTTTGGGCAAGATTTGAAAGAAAAGGTTGAAGATACCTGAGTGGAATTGAGGATGTGTATGTGTTTTGGGGGATAGGGCATCATATTAAAACTTTGTTTGGGTTTAGAGTGTGAGCACAGTATAGGGAACCAGGTACTGGATTCTCTTACTTCAATATTATTGGAAAGTTCTCTTTCCTTTGTATTGCTCTGTGCTTAGTCTCTTCATCACTCCTCTTTTGTAGACATGCGTCGGGATGTCCAGGAAATTTTCCGCATGACCCCCCATGAGAAGCAGGTCATGATGTTCAGTGCCACCCTGAGCAAAGAGATCCGCCCTGTCTGCCGCAAGTTCATGCAAGACGTAAATACCCTTCTACCTTCTCTCCCTCCATCCCCTGCCCGCAGTCTCTTCCTACTCCCTCTCGACCTTCTCCAGTCTCCCCTCTCCCTTCTCCTCCCATTGCTGAGATGGAGTCATGTGACTCCCCCAGGGCAGAGTCTTCCCTGGAAAGACAGAGATAGAGACAGCCAGTGATAAGGTCTGCGCAGGTGCCAGGGAAACTCCGGAAGACTTGGTCGGGATAAACACGAGAGCGGGTAGAATTCAAATAAACCCCAACAAAATAAGAAAACCTAAACAACAGCAAAACTCTTTTTTCCCTTTGGCAGGGTGGGACAGAATGTCCTACCCTACCACCCACTATTTCCCTTGTACCCCACGAGCACACACCCTCAAGGTGGCGTCGAGCACAACTGGGGCCTTTTGGCTCCCCTAAAAACTCAGATCTCCCCAAAACCCACATTTCCTGATGACAGGAGAGTGAGAGAGGGACAGACAGACTGCAGGGCATGGCCAACGGAAGAGCAAAAGTCACAAATGAGTCTGCCCCCTCCCCACCTTCAGGGGTGGGGGCCTTCGGCACCTCAGCCCCCGACCCTTCTACTCCTTCCCCTCCCTTTCCTCCTCCTCCCCCATCTGGACCCTCTGGAGATGTGAGCCAGCAGCAGAGACTCAGCGCGGCGGGGGATTTCAGATGGCATCCAACATCGGAAGGCGGCAGCGGAAGCTGCGGGAGAACCGTGTCCAGGAAGCAGAGGACCAAACCAGCCTTTTTTTCCGTTCCTGGTTTTTTTTTCCTGAACCTTACGCGTACTGCGCTCCCTTCGCCTGTGCGAGTTGTGGGGGTGCTCCTGACTGGGTGGTGGATTTTTTTGGTTTTTTTGTTTCCTTTTTTTCCGGGAGGGGGAAAGGGCAAGGTAACAAGTGAAGATCTTTATTTTGCTGAAACCAGGTGGGGGCTGGGGGTTCTCAGATGGGAAAAGAGTAGTGGGATAAGGCTTGGGGATGGGGGTTTATCTGTATTGCTCCCTCACATGGGATGCCTCTCTTGTATGGTTACCCCCTGTGGGTAATAGAGATGAATTTCAAGGAGTTTTTTATGTGAACTAGACCATCACTTCCCTTGCAGAACCTAGGGCTAGCTAGAGATAATAGAGAGGCAAATGGGTATTGAGACTGAATCTGTTTTTACTTCTGTGATGGTTTTCTCCCCTTCAAGGGGATATATAGATCAGGAGCTGTATAGAATTCTTCTAATAGGGGGTTCATTTCTTTGCCTGAACACCCTTATTGCTGGAGTTTGTTTTATTTAACCTTAGATTCTAGAGAAAGCCAGTCTTGTAAAGGTCTCCTGTCTTAGATAGTTCTGGCTGGAACTTCCATTTTCCTTTAACCAGCTGTTTTACATGGCAACCTCATCTTTTAAGAGATGTGACCATCTTCCCCCTAAGTCAACCTATCATTACTTTTTACTATTTCAGATTTATCTGATTGTTATTATCACATCCCTCTTGAGATCACTCCCATTATCACCCCCTTCTCCCATACAAACTGAGGAGATCTTTTCTAATCCATTTAAATAGCCACTTTCTATTGGATGGTCTCATTGGAGGCTATTAGTTCTGTCCTTTGTCCTCCTGCCATAATAATGCTTCCCATGGGTGTTTGTGACATCCTATGATGGCTTATACTTAAAACCCTGTTTCATAGAGAAGAGACTATGTTGAATTTGGGAGGCTGTGGGTTGGAGATAAGAAGGGAACTTGACATCTTAACTCTTCTCCCCATCCCATTCATGGGGTGAATTGGGAGTCACCTATCCCCACCCCCCCCACCCCCCTCAGGTTTAACACCCCCACTCTGCCCTCCCTCCTCCGTCCCCTCCCTTCCTCCCCCCCAGCCAATGGAGATCTTCGTGGATGATGAGACGAAGCTGACGCTGCATGGGCTGCAGCAGTACTACGTGAAGCTGAAGGACAATGAGAAGAACCGAAAACTCTTCGACCTCCTGGATGTTCTAGAGTTCAACCAGGTCAGCTGAGCCTGAAGGTGGGAGAGATAGAGCATAAGGGAGGAAATGGGAGAAAAGTCCTTGAAGGACATTGTAAATGCCATGGATGTCCTTTAGAGGAGGCTCACTAGATCTAATACCAAGGGAATCATTCTTCTCTCCTTGGGTCTGTGTGATTTTTTTTTTTA
Source organism: Pseudocheirus occidentalis (assembly GCA_028646575.1). Classification (NCBI taxonomy): domain Eukaryota; kingdom Metazoa; phylum Chordata; class Mammalia; order Diprotodontia; family Pseudocheiridae; genus Pseudocheirus; species Pseudocheirus occidentalis. Next base: position 198,410,543 of record CM053593.1, on the reverse strand, counting down.
AAGGTCGGGAGTATCTCTTTAGTCTTTTCCTTTCCTTATAATCATCTTTTTTGTTGTCTGATGGTGACTTCACCCCATGACTTCCCTCTGGTTTAATCTTGTTCTCAAGATGCTGTCAGGATAGCAGAAGCATGTAGTTTGGTGGTACAGGAAAGGATTGGATTGGATCTCCTGAGGTAAGGTGGTCACTGAATCTTTTCTCACCCCACCACACACACAGGTGGTGATCTTTGTGAAATCTGTGCAGCGCTGCATTGCCCTGGCCCAGCTCCTAGTGGAACAGAACTTCCCAGCCATTGCCATCCATCGTGGGATGCCCCAGGAGGAGAGGTGAGCAGAGGAGTTGGGGTGGGAGGCCAGAGGAGTGCCAAGGGCAATTTTCATATTCTTCTCTGCTGTCTTCTTCCTTTTCCCCATTATTAGGTTGTCCCGGTATCAGCAGTTCAAGGATTTCCAGCGTCGTATCCTTGTGGCCACTAACCTGTTTGGCCGGGGCATGGATATTGAAAGAGTAAACATTGCCTTCAATTATGACATGCCAGAGGACTCAGACACCTACTTACACAGGGTAAGCCCCACAGTTAGGTGATATTTTTTAATGCCTGCCTTCTTTTTGGCCTTCCAACCCCTTCTGCTTTCTGCCCCATATCCGTCTTTTCTATGCCCTGTCTCTTCCTAAGGAAATTCCTTGACTTTATCCCATTCTTGTCCCTAGGTGGCTAGGGCAGGCCGGTTTGGTACAAAGGGTTTGGCCATTACATTTGTATCAGATGAAAATGATGCCAAAATCCTCAATGACGTCCAGGATCGCTTCGAGGTCAACATCAGTGAACTGCCTGATGAGATAGACATTTCTTCCTACAGTAAGTATTGGACTTTCCCTCTTGCTAATTAGCTTGATCCCATGATCTCATCTCTCTTGGCCTTTTCTTTTAAGGTCTTAAGAGTATTCTTTAATTCTCATTACCTTCCCCTCCCCCCTCTATCTCTGTATAGTTCTTTTTCTGTATCACTTCCCTTTCTATCACTACTCCCACCTCTAACCCTATCTTAATTTCTTTCTTTCTTTTTTTTTTTTCATTTTTCAGTTGAGCAGACTCGGTAGAGGCCTTGGCCTGTCCCTGGAGTATGATACCCTCTCCCTCCCCAGGAGCGAACACTTGGGTGTGGGGGTGAAGGAGACACTACTGCCACCTACCCCCAGCCTCCCCGCCCCGACAGCCCTGTTCATATCATCCCCCAAACTCCCTTATTGATTTGTCCTGTCGGATTTTTTTTTTAACAAAACTAAAAATGATACAAAAAAGTGTCTTGAGTGTGAGGATTTTGTTCCTTTATTTGAGGGGTGACAGTGGGTGATGTCTTTTTCTCCTCTTCAGCCTTGGGGGAGGAATGGAAGTCATTTTAGGGGACTGGAAGTAGAATCATTGTGAGGGGATTCAATTACTAGGGTAAGGAGGGGCTAGCTTTCCGAGCACCCCTTCCCATTCATGGCCCTCCTCAGAAGGAGAGCATTCCTATTTCCTGTCATTGGGTGTTCTCTCTGCTCCAGAAAAAGGGAACAGGATGGGACCCTGGGGCAAAGGGGTTCTTAGAAGTGTTTGCTTGGGTTCAGCCAGTAAAGGAAGGTAAGAACAGGTCCCCTCAAGCGTCACCTCTCAGGCTCTCTCGGTGCCTCCTCATCTGCTCCTTCAGCTTCTGGATCTTGAGCACAAGGGCTTGAGCTTCCCATGCTCCTTCTTGCCCCTCCAGCAGGGCTTGGTACAGCTCTAGCTGCTGTTCCAGTAGCTCTTCTGCCTGGGCCAGCTCTGTTCTTCTGTGGCCCGGACCCTGGGGGGAGGATGCAGAGAGGTCAGAGGAACTTAACTGGCCTGTGGTGCTGAGTATACTGGGGAGACAAACTGCTTCCTCTGCTCCCCTCTCATTAATCCCAGCCTTCCCCCCCACATGGTAGGGCAGTGAAAGGTACTGAGGCAAGTAGTAGTCTTATGTCTGGATGAAAGCGACAATATGGTGTTGCTGGAAGAGAAAATTGCACCTTCTCTCTGATGAATAATTAACTCTCAAACCAGGGACCTGTTCAAGGACTTTGTGGACTCTGCTATATGAAGGTGTGGGGAAAAGGGGGGAAGCCCAGAGAGTGGTGGAGGGATTACATCTCAAAGTATTGGGGAAAAAGCTGGAGGGGAAGGGAATCTACTGTGGATCAGAGAATTAGGTGTTTGGGTCCAGAAGATAGTGGGGTGGGTTGGATTGGATTAAGGTTTTGTCCCTTCTCTCAGTCTAAAGTAATGGTGCTCTACCCCACCCCCAATCCCCACCCCTCTTACCCTGTTTGGGGATAGGGTCTTTCTGGTCTCTTCTGTAGCTAGTTCCTCAGTAGGTGGCCCAACATTCTGGGAGCAGGCCCCACGAGAGCTGTGGGGGGCCATGATCCGGGAGGGCAGGAGACGACAGCAGCAACGGGAGAGCCAGGGCAGAGGGAGACCCATGGCTGGCTGGGGCTGGGGAGGGAGTATGTCCGAACTGCCTTCCAGCTGCCAGAAACTGGCTTCCACCGGGGCCCAGCCTCGCTCCGATGCCCCAGCCCTGCCCAGTCCCCCGCCCCTGCCCGCTCCACTGCCTCTTGTTCCCTCCCCAGACTGGCCAGCCCCAGAGTCCAGGAACTCCTGCTCCTGGGCTGCATATAACCTTTTAATCAACCAGCTACCACTCCCCTCTGGATCTTGGAGGCTAGGGTCTTGAACCCAAGTGGTCCAGTTTTTTTCATCCACCATTTTCCCCCCCCCCCCCCTTCTCATTCTCTTTCAATTCTTTATCCCTATCATTGCCTTCACTCCTGCCTGCTCCTGCTTCCCCAGGGCAAGGGTCCCCACCCTCTCCTACCTTAACCCCCAGGTCTCTTATCTTTTCTGGCTTCATTGATAGTCCCACCTTGATTAGGAAATGTGTTGTGCTTAGATTTTAATTTTCATTCTCTGGAAAGGTAGGGCTACTCCCGCCAAGATAAAATTGTCATTCTGTTTTAAGTTGCTCTTCTTTCTCACATTCTAGGCCCTCCCTCCTTATCTCCCACTACTCCCCGCTTTTCTTTTTTGTTCCTAGGGAGTCAGAACCCAGAGCTAGGAGGGGTCTCAGGGATCATCTGGTCTATGCACTCCTGACATATCTATTAATATCCCTGATAAGTGGTCAACCCTTAAGCTGAAGACAGTGGCTGGGGTGAGAGTGGGGTGGGGTAAGCACCTCCTGAAGCTACCCATTCCACTTTCTGATTGTTTCCTTTACATTAAGCCTATATGTATGTGTGCCTTTACAGTGTCCACCCACTGCTCTTAGTTCTACACTTTGAGGCCAAGTAGAACAAGCTCTTCAAATTCTGGAAATAAAGGTATCATGATCATCTCCTAAACCTTCAGAAATGGCTCCATGGCACAGTGGATTGAATAGAAGTACATAGAGTCAGGAAGATCTAAATTCAAATCCAGTCTCTATGATTCTTAGCTGGTTGACCCTGGGCAGGTTTTGACCCTCTGCCTGTTTCCTTATGTGTTAAATGGTGATAATAATAGTGCTGCATAAATACAAGGTTATTCTTCATAAATACAAGGTTAAACTTCCTGGCCCTTCATCTGATCTTTGTAGGTACTCCAGTTTGTTGATGCCTTTTCTAAAATGTGTGCCCCAGTCCAGAATTAAACACAATACTTGACCTCAGTTTCTTGTACTCATTTCTCTCTGTTCCCTATCTTTTATTAGTGCTGTTCTCTCCCCACCTCACCCCCATACCTTTCTTTTCTGTCTGTTGAGGGTTCAGCACAAGTCCTGCAGCCACTTTGCACTATTACACTACTCCTAAGAGCTTATCCCACATGATTTAGTACTTCATAATTATCTAATTGTTTTGTATGTTAAGTTTTGTTTCTTGAGCTAGACTGTCTTCTTTATGGACAAGAATCATGCCTGATATTCCTTCGCACCTTTTATATTGCTAGACATAAAAGTACTGACTTTATAAATGTTTGTTGGATTTAAGTCAGTCTCTTGTAAGAGTTTTTGAGCATTCTGTTTCAGGTGAATAGTAAAGTCCTAGACCTGAAATACTGAGGTAAAACTCTGGAATCCAGGTCCATGGCATACTAGCCCTGAGAGGGCTAGTATAAAGGAGTCAGCCAAAACTATTTTGAGTTTAGTAATCCATTAGGGTTCTGTCATCTATGAATGTATCTAATTTTCTATTGAACCCATTTTTATTTCTTCCTGTTCTATGTGTTAGGTTGGCAATTTCCCTCTGCCCTCTCCCTGCTGTGAAGTAAGAATTCTTACTTCTATTAATTCTTCTAAGTGATCTATTCTAAAAGGAAGAGAGCTTTCACTATTCAGAGGATTCCCTAGTTCAAGGTTATTGTTTTTGTTGAGCAAGTTAATATTACATATCCCAGACTTTTGACCAAGGCTGCTGATTAAGAGGGAGGAAAATTCAACAGCAGAAATAGAGAAAAAGTGTTTTCTATTTCTCACTTGAGGAGAATCTCTATTGTTCCTATGCCTCTGAGGGTGGAAGAATGGTCTCTTCCTTGGTCTATAGGAGAGAAACAATGATGGAAGCACATCTACTTTTCCTATGATCCTTTTTCTCCCTCCCAACTTTTAAATCTCTAGCCCTAAACTCCCACAGCTCTTTGTCTTCTTCCCTTGCCCAGGAATCTCACCTAAACCCAGGCTCAACACTGGAGAATTGTCTGATTATTCCCTGGAAGGTAAAGAAAAGAGAGAGGTTAGAATCCATGACTATGAACAAAGGAGGAAGGACTTCCGAACATTAGAAGAGTAGGTGATGTTGGTGGGGTGTAGGACTAGAAAGGGAAGGGGAAGCAATATTCATTAAGTGCCTACTACCTCATTTGAACCTCACGACAACCTTTGTAAGTTATAAATAAATAAGTTGTAAATTATCCTCATTTCATAGTTGAGGAAACTGAGGCACAGAGAAGTTAAGTGATTTGTCCAGAGTCACACAGCTTAGTGTTTGAGGACACTTTTGAACTCAGGTCTTCCTAACTCTGGGTTCAAGATCTAACTACAGTGTCCTCTAGAGGAGTCTAGATGGAATTGCTCTGGGGGAAGATAGTTGTTTTTTAATAATGGAAATACAGCCAGGTGCCCACAATTCCTCTGACAATTCCTCACTCTGCTGAGCTGAGAGACTGATCAACTCTGAGTGCTCCCTCCACAAGACAGGTGTATCTAATCTCGTGTCCTGGTGGGACTTTCACAGCTGCTCAATCTGATAGGTCCCATCTCCAGGTCAGGTGTCTTCAGTATTCTGGGGTCCCTGACTCAGAGGTTCTCCATCTTGGAAGCCAAGTCAGGATAATTGTAGGTGGAGAGAAGACAAATGCCAGGCACTTTAGGGGGAGTTCCTCCCCAGGGGCTTCCTGGAGGCTCACATGAAAGGATGGAGACACTGGTGAGGAAGGGAAAGGGAAAAGGAAAAGGGAAGATTTTAAGGGTATGGACTCGGGTCTTAGTTTCCTCCCCACTCCTTACTGCCCCACTTTACCTCCCCCTAGCTTATATAAGCTTATGGCCTCCCTAACAATCAAGTCTGCAAGAATCTCCTGACAATGAAGAAAATAAGGAAGAGGCATGCAAACACACAGAACCCCCCCAGCCCCCCAAGACCCTTGTAGAGAATTCCTTAAGCCTCCTTTCCTTTTCTCTAGTTGGGGAATTTTAACTATCTTCTTTGGGTTCTTGCTGAAGGAGGAAGGATTCAAGACACATCCTATCCCAGGCCCAGGAAGTCTTGGGCATGAGAAAGTCCTTGTATTATCCTCAGTCCTTACCCTGAGGTTCTTGGCCTCCAAGCCCCGCCTGTAGCAATCCCCAAAGTGTCTTGCTGTAGTCTCCCTGCAGCCAGACCCCCAATTGCTGAAAGACAGCTGTCTACTACCAACTTCCTCCTCCTCCTTTCTGGTTCTGGGAGGGATGCTCCCCAGGCCCAGGTCACTGGGTTGTAGGCAGTGAAGTCCTCACCATTGAAGCTATAGCACCAGAAGCTTTTGCGTCCTCCCAGCTTACAGCCATGGGACAGCTGCTGAAGTGTGTTGGAGTCAGAGGTGTCATTCCATTTACATCACACCCCCTTCCTGCCAAAGTCTGTGGTGGGAGAGCAGCACAGGAAGGAAAGGGGTGTGTGTCTGAAGGTAGGGTCTGGGAACACGAGGACTCCTGGGTTCCATGATGAGGGAAATCCAAACAAATGGGTTGAGGAAGAGTAGGGGGGCCTAGGGTCCCAACTTCTGCGTCCCATTGAGAGGTGGGAAGATGGACTGGGAAGTGGGATGCCTGAATTTTGTAAGAAGTGTTGACTCTGAGTGTGGATCTAGGAAGGGGCTGGGGAAGCAATGCTCTGGGACTCAGGGAAGCCAGAATAGAAGGAGGGAGAGGGGAGTGATCTGAAGCCTGGATCCCTAGCTCACCCCTGAGCTTGTTGTAGTGCAAAATATTCTTCAGACTCTAGCCAACGTTCTGTTCCTCTTGTTTCAGGAAGGCCTCCAGCAGCACTCCCACACTTTCCACCTCAGTGCCTGGGGCTCTCAGCCTGGCCCTCCCAACCTCACTGTCATAGCTCACAAAGACCTGGCTGCCTATGTACCTCAGGGCCATGTAAGCAGGTTGCCCTGGACCAGACTGAGGCACTGCAGTGAAGTCATACTGTAGAACGGGAGTCCCTGAGAAATCAGGAAAGACACCTGGAAATTCCAGGGGAAGCAGGAATCCACCCCCTAATTCTCCTTCCCCCAAAGCTGGAACTGATGTCAGGCTTGGTCTATTCTATTGCCAGGTTCCATCTTTTTCCTGCTTGTCTCCTCTCTTCTTCTTTCCTCTTTTCTCCCCTCCCTTCCATTCTTTTGCATCTTCCGATTTCTCCTCTCTTCCTGTATTATTCCTTCTAAATCTCCAACTTCATCCTTCCCATTTCTTTTTTTTTTATTTACAGACAGCTAAGTGTAAGTCTTGAATTCAAATTCTGCCATAGACACATCATACCTTTGTGATCCTTAATTTCTTTTGGTTTCCTTATCTATAAAATGGGGATAACAATAGTAAGCCCCTTCATAGGGTTGTTTGTGAGGATCAAATGAGATCATATATACGTATTTATTTTATTGTATAACAATATATAATAAACATACATAATAATATGTAAATATATTTATATGTAAAGCATTTCGTAAACCTTGAAGTTCTATATAAATGTTAGTTATTAGGATTGTTTTTTTTCCATACACTTCCCTGCTTCTCTGTTCCCTTCTTCCTGTAACACATTCTTCAATTCAGCTCACAAGTGTTTATTAAAGTTGATTGTTAGGTACTGTAAGGTAGGAAAGGGAAAGGAAAAGGAGCTTACATAACACCTAACATATACGTATATAGCACTACTAGGCAGCTGGAGGGTGTAGCAGACAGAGCTCCGGGCCTGAAGTGAGGAATATCTGAGTCCAAATCCTGCCTCAGATATATATTGTATGATCCTGGACAGGTCACTTAACTTTGGTGTCCTCATCTGCAAAATGAGGATAATAAAAGCAGCTACCTTGCAGGGTTGTTGTAAGGATCAAATGAGATAAAAATGTACTTAGTACAGTGCCTGGGATATAAGAAGCACTATTATTTATTTATTTAATGTTATGATGTTCATTTTTATTGTGCCAGGTACTGTCCTAAGCAGCTTTTCTTTCCTTCCTTCCTTTATCCCTTCCTTCCTGCCTTTCTTTTTTCCTTCCTTTCTTCCTTCCCTCCCTTCTTTTCTTCCTTCTCAATTTCTTTTTTTTTCCCTTCCTTATTTTCTTTCAACACATATCTCATTTGATCTGGGGTTAAAGCTCTGGGGGTTTGAAAAAAAAAAAAGTTAAGTGATAATCCCTGTTCTTCCACAAGGAGATCACAGTCTAATGGAGGGAGACTATGAAAATGAGATACATACAGTACACATCTTACTCTAGCTGGAAGAGCTTTGCAGCCCCCTAGCAAAGAAGAGCACAATGTTTGAAAAGGGCCTGTGCAGTGCCACCTAATCTAGCCAGTGGCTGAAGGTGGAGAAAGACTGCAATTATCCAGCTGCCTATGGAAGAAGGATCTCAGGAAGCCAACTGAATGGAGGGGCCATCCGGCAGAGAGTTCTGAATACGCTCACGAGCACTGGGCTCATTGTGTGGAGAACATAAGTAGGTCAGTTTGTGTAGAATGAAATTCATAAAAGGGAGTCCAGAAGGATAGATTGTAGCCTAGTTGTGAAGGGTCACTTTTCTCCTTTTCTTCATTTAACCCTCATTCACCTGCTTTCCAGACTTCTATTTTATTGAAACATTTATCCAGTGTGGGTGGGATCCTAGGTTATAGAGTTTAGAAAGGTTTTAGAACTTAATCTGCTCTAGCCCTTTCAGATGAGGAAACTGGGTTCCAGAGAGCTGAGTGAAATTAAGATTTTAAACTCAGGTCCTCTGGTTCCAAACCAAGAGCTCCCCCTTCATTGACATTTGCTCCCAAATTTTGGGGTTCCCATTTGTTACTCATGGGGCTAATCCTTTAAAGGAAGTGCCTCCACCACCCAGGCAGTTGCAGGATTCCAGATGTCCAAATCTGCATCCTTGGAAGCTGAGGGGATTCTCTGTGTGAGACTTTTTACACAAGTCTCATTTGGTTCTCAGTTGAGTCCTGTTACCTCGGTTGTGAGAATCAAATGATAATATTTGTAAAATGCTCAGCACCATGCTTGGCATATATTAGACACTATATAAAGGCTGGCTATTATGATGATGATGTAAAAAAATAAATTGAAATTAGGGCTTTGTTAGGGGAAAAATAAAACCTTCCAAGAGTCATTCCAATCTCAGTTGGTATACAATCTCTTCCACCATCCCTGTCACTATCTCCTGTTGTTTGACAGGGATCTGCAAATTCTGTTGGGTTCCAGAGGGCCTAGCTAGGAACAATGAAGGAAATTGTACTTGAGGCAAATTCAGATAGCTGTTCTTCTGGGCTACCTTCTTATTTTAGCATTCATAGTCTGGGTCTCCAGAGGATGGCTACTACCCACAGCATGCTGGATCCAGCTTGTACCAGGGAGACAATTGTTAAGTTTTCAGTATCAGCATCAGAAACCAACAAATGCTACAAATTAGGACTTGATTTATTGTTTTGCTGATTGTCTAGCCCAGAGATGGGGAACCTGTGGTCTCTAAGCTAAATGTAGCCTTCAAGGTTCTTGGGTGCAACCTTTTGAATTAATCCAAGTTTTACAGAACAAATCCTTTTATTAAAGTGATTTGTTCTGCATAATTTGGATTCAGGCAAAGGGCTGCACTTGAGGACCTGGAGGGTCACATGTGGCCTTGAGGCCACAGGTTTCCCACCACAGTAGACTTAAAAAAGTGAAGGAGAAAATATTAATAATGCAGATTAAATTTGAAATTGTGTCAAGTTGCTGCTACCCCCCAGTGTCTAGGATTATCTTGTGGGTATTCACTTCTAATAGTAAAGCTCATAAGGTCCTCTGCTGTGCTTCTCCTTTATCAATTTGCTAATAGATACAGTTAGTGCTTAGTAAAGGCATTTATTAAGACAATACAGCAAAAACAGTAGCTACAAAATATTCTTCCCACACCCATAATTCTGAGGCACATCCACCTACAGATCCAGTAGTCATGGGAAGAGGGAACTTACACAGATAGAAATGAGGTACAGATAAAGGGAATACTTACCCCAGGGGCCAGTTGAACTTTGGAACTGCAGGGCCTGGAAGTTTTTTTCTTTCCTAGTGGAATTCTAAAAACCCAACAAAAAACAAACAAGCAAGAAACCCTACTTCTCACACTCCTCACACTCCCACAACATCTCAGCCAGAGTCTTGGGGTGTGCTCCTCCCTTCCGTGTAACTCTATTTCCATGGATGATTCTCTCTTGAATTCATAACTAGCTTTCCTTTATGCCTCTAGGAGTCTTACTCCGTGAAGCAGCTTCTTCCCCAAAGCACCTGTCTCTCTATATCCATCTCTGTCTGGAGTGTGTTTCTGAGTCTTCTTTTTTTCTTTTTAGAGGGGGAGGGAGGCAGGGCAATTGGGGTTAAGTGACTTGCCCAATGTCACATAGCTAGTAAGTGTTAAGTGTCTGAGGCTGGATTTGAACTCTGGTCCTCCTGACTCCAGGGCTGGTACTCTATTCACTGCACCTGGAGTGCCCCTGGAGCACCTAGAGCCCCTGGAGTGCACCTAGCTCCCCCTGGAGTATGTGTTTCTGATTTCTGCTGTAGACAGTGTCCTCTAATTAGTTAAGAAACTCCTTACTCTTTGAAGAAGATATGATGACATACTTAGAGAATCCTAGAGAATCAAGTAAAAAACTACTTGAAATAATAACTTTAGCAAAGTTGCAGGATATAGGTGGAGGTGGAGCCAAGATGGCACAGTAGAAGCAGGAAATTGCATGAGCTCCTGCCACAGCCACCTCCAATACCTGTAAAATATGACTCTAAACAAATTTTAGAGCTACAGAACCCACAAAGTGACAGAGAAATAAATCTCCCACTGAAGGAAGCCTGGCAAGCTGACAGGAATAGTCTTATCACACCGATGCTGGGAGGTGAGTGCAGTCCCATGCCAGGGTGACCCTGAACAGCAGCCCAGGCTAGCTGGAGCAGACTTCAGGAGAGTGAATCACCAGCAGCAATGGCAGTTTTCAGATTTTTCAACCCATAAATGCCAAAGAGAAAGTAAAAGGTCAGTAGGGAGCTCTGTTGGAAGTGGGTGACAGAAGAGCTTGGTCTGGCCCTTGGCCCTTGGGAGAGAGGTGGCAGAGGTGCAGCAGCTGCTGCTGAGTGGATGCCTCCAGAGCTCCTGGCCTGCAGATCATAGGGGGACCAAGTGACCATTCAGAGGGTAATTACTCTTGCTTTGACCTGCTTGGATCTGGGTTGCTGTCTTGGGTGGTGGTCCTGGGGTGAGAAACGCCAGGTGCCAGAGCTTGTGGTAGCTATAGAGAGGGTGCCCTTTAATCCCTTAATGTAGAAGCTGCCAGATCTTATGTTCTCCTGATTGTGTTTCTACAATACTCATATTGTTTCTTCCTGGATGCTTGTAATATTTTCTCCTTCACCTGGGAACTCTGGGATTTGACTATAATATTTCTAGGAGTTTTCTTTTTGGGATCTTTTTCAAGAGGCAATTGTGAATTCTTTCAATTTCTATTTGACCCTCTAGTTCTAGAATATTAGAGCAATTTTCCTTGAGAATTTCTTGAAGGATGATTTCTAGGCTCTTTTTTTTGATCATGGCTTTCTGGTAGTCCAATACTTTTTAAAAATTGTCTCTCCTGGATCTATTTTCCAGGTTAGTGGTTTTTCCAATGAAATATTTCACATTATCTCCTAGTTTTTCATTTGTTTGGATCATTTTATAGTATTTTGCTTTCTCATAAAGTCATTAGCTTCTATTTTCTCCAATCTAATTTTGGAGGAATTATTCTCTTCACTGAGTTTTTGAGATTCCTTTTCCATTTGGGCAATTAAACTTTTAAAGGCATTCTTCTCCTCACTGGCTTTTTGGGCCTCTTTTGCCATTTGAGTTAGTCTATTTTTTAAGGTATTATTTTTCTTCAGTATTTTTGGGGTCTTCTTTAGCAGAGGAATATGAGGTCTAACAGAGGTCTGTTGTCAGAGGTATACACACACACATACATATATATGTTTATATAGGAGGGTATATATGTTATAACTATATATAAATAATATAGTGTGTGTATATATGTGTACATGTATACATAAACAGAGGGCACAGGATCAGTTGAATAGGAAGGGATGATATCTAAAAAATAAAATTAAGAGGTGAGAGAGGAATATAATGAGAGAAGGAGATAGGGAGAGATAGAATAGGGTAAATTATCTCATATAAATGAGGCAAGAGAAAACTGTTACAATGGACGGGAAGAACAGGAAGGCAAAAGGGAATAGGTCTCATTGAATTTGGCTTAAGGAGGGAATAACATACACATTCAATTGTGTATCTTACCCTACAGGAAAGTAGGGGGGAAGGGGATAAGAGGGGGAATGATAGAAGGGAGGGCAGATTGGGGGAAAGGGTAGTTAGAAGCACATACTTTTGAAAAGGGACAGGGTCAAAGGAGAAAATAAAATAAGTGGGAGGCAGGATGGGATGGAGGGAAATATAGTTAATCTTTCACAACATATCTACTATGGAAACATTTTGTGTAACTATGTATGTACAACCTATTTTGAACTGGTTATCTTCCCAGTGGGGGTGGGTGAGGAGGGAAGAAGGGAAAGAATCTGAAACTCAAAAGTTTTTTTATTTATTTATTTATTTATTTTAAAACAATCTCAGTTCTTTTCTGCTTTTTTGGGGAGGGTAATTGGGGTTAAGTGACTTGCCCAAGGTCACATGACTAGTTTTTGTGTTAAGTATCTGAGGTCAGATTTGAACTCAGGTCCTCCTGACTCAAGGGCCAGTGTTCTATTCACTGTGCCATTTAGCCACCACTCAAAGTTTTAAAAACAAATGTTTAAGAAAAATTGTTCCAAAAACTGGCCGTGTGACCTTGGGCAAGTCACTTAACCCCAACTGCCCTCCAAAAAGGAAAAAAAAAAAAAGAAAAATTGTTTCTTACATGCAACTGGGAAATATGATATACAGGCACTGGGGTATAGAAATCCATCTTGCACTACTAGAAAATTAGAGGGGGTATGGGGGAGGATATAAGAGAAAGCAGATTGGGGGAAGGGGTTTTCAGTAGGCTCAATATTTTGGGATGGGGGTAGGGGAAAGATGGGGAGAAAATTTGTAACTCAAAATCTTGTGGAAATGAGTGTTGAAAACTAAAAATAAACAGATAAATTAAAAAAAAAATTTTAGAAGACCTAAAAGTTCTAATCAGTGTAATTATCAGCCACAATTCCAGAGTCCCAATGATGAATCTTACTTTACTACCTACCAAATGAGGAAAGTGATAGGTTCAAAATGCAGAATGAAACATACATTTTTGGACATGACCAGTGTGGGAGTCTGCCTCATTTGAACATGCATATTTATTATTAACAGTTTCCTTTTCCTTTTCAGTGGGGAAGAGAGAGGACAGAAGGATAGGGTTAAAAAAATGAGAAGAAAACCAAAAGAAGACCAGAAGAACCACACACTAACAAGATAGTTTTGAAAGTAACATGATATATTTGTTACATACTTAAAAAGAAAATGTGAGCTCTACATAGCAGAGACAAACAGTTTCACATACCATCCCTTTTTTCTGTTCTACAATGTATGTGGAAATGCTTGTGTTATTTGGTGTTTAACTTCTGAATAAAAATAAAAGGAAATGAAATTTAAAAAGAAATGCATTGAAAAAGTATTAAAAAATTGCAGGATATAAAATAAACCCACATAAATAAATCATTGACATTTCTATATATTACTAAGAAAGTCCAACAGAGAGAGAAATTCCATTTAAAGTTACTGTAGACATCATAAAATATTTGAGAGTCTACTTGCCAAAACAAACCCAGCAACTATATAAACAGTTACAAAACCCTTTTTACATAAAGTCAGATCTAAATAATTGGAAAAACTTCAGTTGCTCATGGGTAGACCAAGCTAATGTAATAAAAGTGATAATTCTACCTAAGTTAATTTGCTTATTCAGCGCCATACCAATCAAACTACCAAAAAATTACCTTATAGAGCTAGAAAAAAATACAGAATCAATCTGGAAGAACAAAAGGTCCAGAATATCAAGGGAATTAATGAAAAGAATTGCTAGGGAAGGAGGCTTAGCCATACCAGATATAAAATTGTAATACAATGCAACAATCATCAAAACTACTTGATACTGGCTAAGAAATAGAGTAGTGGATCAGTGGAATAGGTCAGGTACCTAAGACCCAATAGTCAGTGACTATAGTAATCTACTGTTTGACAAATCCAAGGACTCTAGTTTCTGGCATAAGAACTCACTATTTGACAAAAACTGATGGGAAAACTGGAAAGTAGTATGGTAGAAACTGGGCATAGACCAATATCTTACACTGTATGCCAAAAAAAGTCAAAATGGGTTCATGATTTAGATAAAAAGGCTGATATTATAAGCAATCTGGGAGAGCAAGGAATTGCTTACTTGTCAGATTTATGGAGAAGGGAGGATTTTATGACCAAACGAGATAGAGAGCATTATGAAATGCAAAATGAATAATTTTGATTATATCAAATTGAAAAGGTTTTGCATAAACAAAGCCAATGCAACCAAGATCAGGAGGGAAGCCAAAAACTGGGGAAGAATTTTTACAACCAGTGTCTCTGTTGAAGACCTCATTTCTAAAATATACAGGGAACTGAATCAAATTTATAAGAATACAAGTCATTCCCCAATTGATAAATGGTCAAAGAATGTGAACAGGCAGTTTTCAGAGGAAGAAATTAGAAATATCTATAATCATATGAAAAAATGTTCCAAATCAGGGGCAGCTATGTTGCATAGTGAATAGAGCATTGTCCCTGGAGGCAGGAAGACCTGAGTTCAAATCCAGTCTCAGACATTTGACATTCTTACTAGCTGTGTGACTTTGGGCAAGTCATTTAACCCTAATTGCCTTGCCTTTTCCCCTCTAAAATTAAAAAAAATTCCAAATCACTATTTATTAGAGAAATGTGAATCAGAATCACTCTGAGGTACTGCATCACGCCTATCAGATTAACTAACTTGACAAAACATTAAAATTATAAATGCTGGAGAGGATGTGGGAAAATTGAAACCCTGATGCATTGTTGGTGGAATTGTGAACTGATCTAGCCATTCTGGAGAGCAAATTAGAACTATGCTCAAAGGGCTATAAAAATGTGCGTACCCTTTGATCCAGCAATACCACTTTTAGGGCTGTATTCCAAAGAGATAATACAAGTGTGAGGAGGACCCATATGTACAAAAATTTTTTTATAGCAGCTCTTTTTGTCTTGGCAAAGAATTGGAAATCAAGGGGATACCCATCAATTGGGGAATGGCTGAACAAGTTGTAGTACATTAATGTAATGAAATACTATTGTGCTATAAGAAATGAGGAGCAGATAGACTTCATAATAACCTGGAGAGACTTATCTAAACAGATGCTGTGTGAGGGGAGCAGAACCAGGAGAACATTGTACACAGTTACTGACACAGTGTATCTGTGATGACTAACTTTGATAGACTGGGCTCTTTTCAGCAATGCAAGGACATAAGACAACTCCAAAAGACTCATGATGGAAAAGGCCATGCACATCCAGAGAAAGAATTAGGGAGTCTGAATGCATATTGAAGCAAACTAATTGCTCTCTCTCTCTTTTGTTTTGTTTCTTCTTTCTCATTGTTCATTCAACTGGTTACAATTCTTCTTTACAACTTGACTGCTGTTTAATGTGAAGGTTGAAGTATATGTAAAACCTATATCAAATTGCATGCTGCCTTGGAGGAGAGGGGACAGGCAAGGGAGGGGGAGAAAATTTGAAACTCAAAAATGTATGGAATTGAATGTTGTAAACCAAAAGTAAATAAATTAAAAGAAAAAACTCACTAACAAAAACTGCTGGGAAAACTGGAAAATAATATAGCAGAAATTAGGCATAGACATTAGGCATCTCATACCATATACCAAAATAAATTCAAAATGGGTATATGATTTATATATAAAGGCTGATACTATAAGCAAATTGGTAGAGCAAGGAATACTTTACCTGTCAGATTCATGGAGAATGGAAGAATTTCTGACCAAACAAGAGATAGAGAACATAATGAAATACAAAATAATTTTGATTACATTAAATTGAAAAGTTTTGCACAAACAAAGCCTGTGCAACCAAGATTAGGAGGAAAGCAGAAAACTGGGAAAGAATTTTTACAACTAGTATCTCTGATAAAGGTCTTATTTCTAAAATATATAGAAAACTGAGTCAAATAAGAATACAAGTCATTCCCCAATTGATAGTCAAAGAATATGAACAGGCAGTTTTCAGATGAAGAAATTAAAGCTATCTATAGTCATATGAAAAAATACTCTAAATCATTATTGATTAGAGAAATGCAAATCAAAATAACTCTGAGGTACCACAACCTTATCAGATTGGCTAACCTGCCAAAACAGGAAAATTATAAATGCTGGAGATGTGGGAAAATTGGAACACTAATGCGTTGTTGGTGGAATTGTGAACTAAATCCAATCACTCTGGAGAGCAGCCTTTGACCCAGCAATACCACTTCTAGACATCTGTATCCCAAAGAGATCATTCAAATGGGAAAAGGACTCACGTGTACAAAAAAAAAAAATCTATAGCAACTCTCTTTGTAGTAGCAAAGAATTGGAAACTGAGGGGATACCGATCAGTTGGGGAATGGCTGAACAAGTTTTGGTATGTGAATGTAATAGAATATTACATTCTATTATATTGTTCCATAAGAAATGATGAGCAAGCAGACTTCAGTAAAACCTGGAAAGATTTATATGAACTGATTCTGAGTGAAGTGAACAGAACCAGGAGAACATTTTACACAGTAACAGCCACTATGTGGGATGACTAACTTTGATAGACTTAGCCCTTCTTAGCAATGCAAGAATCCAAGACAACTCTAAAGGACTCATGATGGAAAATGCTGTTCACCTCCAGAGAAAGAAATATGGAGTCTGAATGCAGACTGAAGCATATTATTTGCTCTCTCTCTTTTTTTTTGTTTCTTCTTTCTCATGGTTTCTCTAATTGGTTCTAATTCTTTACAACACAACTAATGTTAAAATAAGTTCAATATAAATGTATATGTAGAGCTTATGTCAAATTACACACTGTCTTGGAATGGGGGAGGGGAGAGATGGGGAGAAAACTGAACTCAAAATCTTATGGAAGAGAATGTAGAAAACTAAAAAATAAATAAATATAATTTTAAAAGTTAAAAAAAAAAATTAGTGCCAAAAAAAGGCTACCCTGACCTAATAATCCTGCCAAAAATGGAAGATTCAGAACTAGAAGAAATCTTAGAAGTCATTGAGTTGACGTCATTGAGGCTGAGCATCCATATTTTACAGTTGAGGGAACTGAAGTATTGAGTTGATAAATTACTTGCCCAGAGTCACACAGATAGAAAGTATCTGAAGTGATATCTGACTCTGAATCTTCTTGATTCCAAATACAGAATTCCTATTCACTGTCAACCAGGTGATACAGAGAATAGAGTGCTGGGCCTGGAGTCAGGAAGACCTGAATTCAAATTTGGCCTCAGATACTTATTGGCTGTGTGACTTTGGGCAAGTCACTTAATCCTGTTTGCCTTAGTTCCCTCAAGTGTAAAACAAGTTGGAGAAGAAGACAGTAAACCACTGCAGTATCTTTGCCAAGAAAACCCCAAATGGAGTCATGGAGAGTCAGACAGGACTGAAATGACTAAATAACCACAACAACTTTGTACTCTCCTCTAATATAACCTCTTTAAAAGTGTTTTTTTAAGTTCTAAATGAAACATCAAAAAAAATTTCCATATACACAATGGAACACAAAAAGAGGATTTATTTTCATACGAATTTTTTTTTATTTCTTACCACTTGCTTTTTATAATCATCTCTCCAGCTTTAGTTTAGTTTAACTTTTGAATTGGAACTTTTTGTCAGAGCCATGCTTTGATTTTGGAGATATGGTAGGTAGGTAGTACAACGGCTATAGTACTAGGCCTAGATTCAGGAGGACCTGAGTTCAAATTCAGCCTCAGACCCTGCCTGTGTCCCTGGGCAAGTCACTTAACATCTGTCTGCCTCAGATTCTTCAACTGTAAAATGGGGATAATAATAGCACTTACCTGCCAGTATTGCCATTACTGCTGGATGGGGAGGACAAATTCACTCACCTCCTTTGCTAGAAGTTCAATGGTGAGGGGCGGCTAGGTGGCGCAGTGAATAGAGCACTGGCCCTGGAGTCAGGAGTGCCTGAGTTCAAATCCAGCCTCAGACACTTAACACAAAAATCTAGCCATGTGACCTTGGGCATGTCACTTAACTCTAACTGCCCTCCAAAAAGCAAAAATAAAATAAAATAAAATAAAAAATTTAAAAAAAAGTTCAATGGTGAGTTAACATCTATGCGATAGGTGGGCTCCTAAAATAGAAGACAGGTTCCCAAAAGGAAGATAAGAAGAGTGTACATAGCCATTGTTCCCCATGTCGTCTCTTGCCTGATCTCTAGCTTCTGGGGAGGAAAAATGCCACTCCATTACACCACTAAGATGAGAGGAGAGGGTGTCATTCCCTAAAGTTCCACCAATCAAAAACCCAACCAGAGTCCATCTTGACTTTTGATTCACAGTGTCCAATCATCTTTGACACAATATCCCTTCCTCTAGTTAAGGACCAATCTGAAGTTGCTTAGTTATCCCAACAAGATATAAGTCAACGAGGAAAAGAGCCAGAACTCAGGCCTATCTCCATAGGAGGTACCATTTTTTTTCAATTGGTTGATGCCCTGTAATTTTATCAAGTGGACTGGGATTTTCAATTGATCAGGAGGTGACTGATTAACTTCCCACTACAAAGCTTTCACATTTTAAACCTCAGGAGATAGAAACTCAGGCAAGTACTTCAAGGAACCTGGGTGGGTAGTGTTTTGGGGTACATGCACAGAGACCTAGATTAGGCTCTGTCTGAGCTATTGAAATAATCCCGAATAGGTAGCTCTAGCTTGGAGTTTATGGAGAGAACATGACCCAAGTAGTTATCCCACCTGCTGTGACACTGATGTCCACCTACCTGCCTGTCCTTTTTGAGTTCCCATGGAAAGGGCAGGCACATCACTACAGAGGAACACTATCTGCACCAGCACTAGCAACCCCCTCCCGTGTGGGGATGCATACCCCATTCCTTTTATATATAATAAAGGAGAGTCTCTAGACTCAGAAGGCAAACTTCACAGAAGCCCCATTTTTGTCAAGGGAGGTTCTGTTTCCTAGTCAGTCCATTAGCTGATAAACATTTATTAAGTGCCTACTATGTGCCAGGTATTGTACTAAGTGCTGGAAATAAGAACAAAAGACAGCTTCTCATGAAGCTCACAGACTAAAGTGGGAGATAACATAAAAACAACAATATACAGACAAGCTATATAGCAGGTAAATTCAAAATAAACAGAGAGAAAATATTAGACTTAAAGGGGATTTTAAAAGGTTTCTTGTAGGAGGTTGGTTTTTAACTGAGACCTGAAGCAAGCCAGAGAAATTAGGAGGCAGAGATAAAGAGGGAGAGCATGCCGGGCATGAGGGATAGCCGATGAAAATGCCTGGAGTAGGGAGATCTAGTATCTTGTTCAAGGAACAACAAAGAAGACCAATGTCACTGAATGGAAGAGTTTGTGGGGGAGATGGGTAGAGTTTGCTGGAATGTATAAGAAGACTTGAAAGGCAAGAGGAGGCAAGATTATGAAAGACTTTGAATGCCAAACAGGATTTTACATTTTATCCTGGAAATGAAAGGGAACTACTGGAATTTACTGAGTATGAGAGTGATGTGGTCTTACCTGTGTTTTAGGAAAATCACATTGACTACAAAGTAGAGGATGAACTGGAGTAGGGAAAGACTTGTGGCAGGCAGATCAACCTACAGCTATTACAATAGTCTAGGTGTGAGGTAATGAAGGCCTGAACTTGAATGGTACCAGTGTCAGAGGAGAGAAGGGGGCAAATTAGAGAGATATTACAAAGGTAAAACTGATAAGCCTTGGTATGGGCTTAGGAGGAGGGAGAGTGAGGAATGGAGGATGACATCCAAATTGTGAACCTGGGTGACTAGGAGGATGATAGTAACCTCAACAGCATTGGGGAAGTTAGGAAGAAGGGGAAGGTTTTGAAGGAAAATAATGAGTTCAGTTTTTAGATATATTGAGTTTAAGATGCCAGTGGTACACCCAATTTGTGATATCCAATAGGCAGTTTGAAATGCTAGATTGGGAGATCAGCAGAGGTTAGGGCTAAATGAGTAGACTGGAGAATCATCAACATAGAAATGATCATTGAAACCATGGGAGTCTATGAGATCATTAACTGAAATAGAATAGGAGAAGAAGAACCAGAACAGACCACAATAGGCACTCACTGTTAGCATGTATGACTCGGATGAAGAATTGGAAAAGGAGCCTGAGAAGGAGAGGTTAAATATGTAGGAAGAGAACCAGGAGAGATCAGTTGTCATGACAATTTAAAGAGAAGAGAGTATCAAAAAGAAGAGGGTGATAGTTTCAAAGATGAGAAAGGTCAAGAAGAATGAGAATTGAGAAAAAGCCACTAGATTTGGCAATTGTTACTAACTTTCGAGAGAACAGTTTCAGTTGAATGATGAGGTCAGGGTGATGAAACCTGGTATGTATTGAAAATGGATAGGAATTGATGATCTAATTCTAAAATGACGTGTACCTGAGTCAGTTGAGAAGAATCCTTTATTGCCCAAGCAAAACAAACACTTCATTGCATTCCTGAGCTTAAAGAAAAATGATTTCCCCAGGTACAGGGACTTGGGGCATGTATTGTTACTGACCAGGTCCTGAGATAAACACAAATTTGGTTTCCTACCTCATGTTTATATTTGGTCCCCTCATCCCTCATCTTCTAATCTTTCTCTAGGCACAAGTGGCTGGCATATTGACCAAGGCTTGTGAGCTAAAAAAAAATGGAAGAATAGGTATTTAAGGAAGAAATGATAGGAAGAAAGTGGGAAAGCAGACGAGGAAGGGAGAAATGAATGGGGGGGGGGGGGGAATCTGAATGCCTCTTCAGAGAAAGGATCTTGGGTGAGGTAAAGGCACTGGGAAATTAAAGGTATAGGGAGAAGAACAGAGAGGATTTGGGGCAATGCATAGAGAACCAGGCCTGGAGTCAGGTAGACTGAACTTTAAATCTGGCCTCAGACACTTACTAGCTATGTAACCCTGGGCAAGTTATTTAATCTATGTTTGCCTCAGTTTCTTCATCTGTAAAACATGGACAATAATAGCATTTGCCTCTCAGGATTGTTGTGAGGACCAAAGGAAGAAGATATCGGTAAAGCACTTAGCACAGAGTCTAGCACATAGTGTGGTATGACTGTGAGTGAGGGGGATGATGATGATGATGAGTGTAACAGAGGTAAATCAATAGTGGTAATTAGGGTTGTTTAGCCACTCCTATTTCCCCCTCACCCTACTATTAACTTATTACCAAGAGGAGTTTTCCAAGGATACACAATCTTTTTCTATTCACAGAAGTGATAGCAAAAGATCTATAATTCTCTTCTATCTTTTTGTTAGTCCTAAATTCCCAGCCAAAGACAGGGCTTCTGTAACAATGTCTCTCTTCTCTCGGGTTGTTTCCCCTTCCTGTTTCCTGTCACACTGTATTCTCACTAAATGTAACCAGGATTAGTAATCTGCCAGGCTATGATAGTTCACAAAGACAAAGCAAACATTTAAAACCAAGAAAGGTAAAGAAACTTCCCTTCCATGTCCGGAAGAAAAGACTCCAGGATCCTCTGGAGGAGGAGCTCACAGGTGAGTAGAGATGCAAGATTGCCACTTTTGGGGTCGTTAGTGTTTAGTGGTGGTGGTGATGGCTTCAGCAGTCTTAATTCTCCTCCTGCCAAATTGGTCCAAGCACTTGACTTAGCTCTCCTCAGCAATATAACCTTATAAGACAGTTCCCAAAGACTCATGATGGATAATGCTATCCACATCCAGAGAAAGAACTATGGAGTCTGAATGAAGATCAAAGCATACTATTTTTACTTTTTTTTTTCATGGTTCTTCCCTATTGTTTTTTTTTCTTTCATAACATGACTAATGTGGAAGTATGTTTAACATGATTACATATGTATAATCTATATCAGACTGTTGTCTTGGGGAGGGTAGAGGAGAGGGACATTATAAGGAAAAGGGTGTGGGATAGGATGATACTGGGGGAAAGAAATAAGGAATTGGAAGCTTTGGGGACATAATTTTTTTTTGTTGCTTTTTTGGAGGGCAGTTGGGGTTAAGTGACTTGCCCAAGGTCACATGGCTAGTTTTTGTGTTAAGTGTCTGAGGCCGGATTTGAACTCTGGTCCTCCTGACTCCAGGACCGGTGCTCTATTCACTGCGCCACCTAGCCACCCCCTTGGGGACATTATTGAAGGAGTTTGGAGGTTGTGTGTTCTTCCTTGTGACTTCAGTTGTTAAGTTAGAATGTATCACAAGGATGTATCAATATAATTTCTCATGCAGAGCAAGTGTTTAATAAATGTTGGTTGGATTGAATTAGCGCTGCTGAGGTGGGCAGAGCTGGAATGCTGATGTGGCAAGAGCTGTAATTCCCCTGAAATTAGGCATACTTACTTTGGCTCTGTGAGGACAGAGGATCTTGGTTGATCCTAATGTGTCTCTGCAACTAATGTCTACATCATAAAAGACTGAGCCAGAGAGAACCTATTAGGATAACGGCTATAACGATTAAGAAAACATAGCTTCCAGTGTTTTTTTGAGAAGGCATTTTTGAGGGAACCCAGTCAATGTTTCTTTGGACTTCCACAGGTGGGAGTAGAGAGGCAGTGAGGTAGTGAGGGGGGGGGGCACAGTGCTAGACTTCTTCCTCTCCCATCAGCTACAGCAATTATAAAAGTGTGCCTGCCTAGGTGTCCCTGAAACTGGACTTCAATCAAATCTTTGCCTGGATCTTCTGTTTTGTGTTTTTTCCCCCTAAGCTCTGGTCACAAATAGTGATCCTAAGAAATGAATATTTCCAGTCCTGGTGGCTACCTCTGAGTTTGAGAATAGGTGCTGTTTGCTAAGCAGAGGGTGATTTTTTTCGATGGGTTTTGGGAAGAGGTAACTCTTCCAAGGGGATTCTGCCACTGAAAGAACTTTCAAAAAGCATTGCCCTGGCTGGTCAGAATTCCTGGACTTGTGAGTTATTTAGACAGTATAGATTTGAGATAGATATGAAATACCTATTGAACAGTCCTACAAAGTTGACTTCCCCTCCATGGAGAGTATAGTAAGAGCTATAGGTCCATGTTTAACACATGAAAGGCACTGGAGTTATTTGGTCTCCAGCCTCTAACAGGTTCACCCTTTGATCTGGTCAGATAGGTATGACAGGAAGACAGTTTTTTTTGGAGGGGGTGGGTTAATAATCTCACTTTATTCTAGTCTAATCTTCTCAGAAAGGTTGTTGATAATGGGAGAACCTGCTCTTACAGCATTCCCTGATCACCCTTCTCACAGGGGCTGGTGAGGAGGGGCAACTACCTCTAGTCTTGATGGAGTCAATAGAGATAGGCACAGTTTGTGCACTCCCCTAAGTCCCCTCAAGCCTTGATGGGGGCCAGTCAGGACACACACAGATTCCCCTATGGGTTCCCTGTGGTCTCTCCACTCACTGACCAGTGCCCACTTACTTTATAGAGCAAAAAACAAAGAAGGAATCTTGTCAACATTAAGCTGACAGGTTAACTTTAGCAGTATTGTCATTCTGTGAAAGCATAGTAAATATCATGTTATGTCACCCCCATATCTCACAGCATAGCCTCAGTAGGACTGCCTATCACTATGATTCTAGGAATTACTGTCTAGAATCCTTGGGGCCATTTTGGGAGTTATTATCTAACACCTGGAAACTTGACTTTGCCATGACCATGGATCCTGAGAAACTAAACTAAAAAGGTTAACAAAATTCTCCTTACATACAGTCTTATATCTAATATTTACTTTGGGCACTGAGAATGCTTTCTGAAATGGACCCTTTTAGGAAAGAATTTAGACCTAAGTTTTGTTTAAGAGATCTTTCCACGGAACTCTGAGGTGGAGACAAAAATAGATCAGAGATGTTCATAAATGAGCTTGATCCTCTCTCTTCAGGGTCAGGATCCCCTAAAAATAAACCTGATCTATATAAGTCTATAATCTCATGGAATTTTTGGCTGGAGGTGGTGAAGTTTGAAGCTGCTCATCAAAGACTGAGCCCAGAAAGTTCATCAGATTAACTCCTCTATCAGAGATGCCACATTTTGTGAAAGGCCAACCCAGTGACCAAGCAACCTACTTATATAAATCCAGAGCAGCTGTGGTCTAGCCAGCAGAAGACTGACCTATCTAACAGGGATACCATGTCCTTTGAAGAGAGAATCTCAGTCAAGCAACAAAGCAACTCATTCGTCCCCACAGCAAACTTCATGTGAACTCTCTAGGGAGAGGGAGGACCCTGAGGCCCCGCTGTTCCAGAGAATTGCTTTTACCACATGTGTTCCTTATATATGTGCCTTACTACCATTACCTTTCAAAGATATATACCCACTTCCCACCCCCATTCCCCAACCCTCAGGAACTTTTCGTGTGGTAATGGGAAAGTATACTCTAGAGTTTGGAAATTCTTTGTAACTATTGTTATTAGTATGAGTCCATACCCTATACTCAAATAGGTTTTATATATAGTCAAATATTGGTTAATTGTTGATGGGAAGCACCGTAGTCAGACCCCATGAGCTATAATATTAGGAGCGATCACCCACTCACTTGCTCCTGGAACCTCACGTAGCAGCCTTTGGGGCCCAATCTCTCAATGGGAGTGTAAGATTTTGAAATTAAAATTTTTTTTCAGTTAACCAGCACTTTTTTCTCCCTCTCTTTCCCTCAAAAAAACAAAAAGAAAATCTTCATATCAAATATGTATATTCAGGCAATTCTCATTACAATTCTCAAATAATTCTCATATTGGTCATACTCAAAAATGTGTGTCTCATTCTGCATATTTAATGTCAAAGTTAGTGAGTGGCATTCTTCATCACTGGTCTTCTGATATAGTTGTTGATCATTGCCTTGATCAGAGTTCTTAATTCTTTCAAAATTGTTTTAACAAAGTTGTCATTCTGGTATTGTTTTCCTGGTTCTTCTCACTTGACTGTGTGCCAGTTAATATAAGTCTCCTCAGGTTTCTCTGAAACCATCACTTTTGTCATTTATTATCTGAAATAATGTACCATTACATTCATGTACTATACTTTGTTTGGTCATTCCCCAATTGATGAGTGAGGAATGCTACTTTTACAAAGCTCTTTCCTTATGAAGTAAGTTATCTCCATCTTAAAGATGAAGAAAATGAAACAAACAGGTTCAGTTATACTTGCCAAGTAAATGATTTGGTTGTACTCACAGAGCTGTCAAAGGTGGGATTTGAACCCATGTTACTATATGACTCTAAATCTAGTCTCCTACCTACTATATTAGGTTATCATTTTGATTTTGTAATAGCTATAGAGTATATAGAGTATATATAGAGTATATAGCAAGGTAAGAGGGCAGTACAAGCAGCATACTTATTCAGGTATCAGAGATTTTAATTATATATTTTGGAACTTAGAGAATTTTTTAAAATTAATATATATCATTTGTTTTTACATTGAGGTAGTATGGCACGGGGAGAGCTGGTCTCAGAACCCAGAAGGTCAAAGATTCCTGTCCTACCTCTGACACATACTAGCTGTGTAACTTGGGAAAGTCACAACTTCTCAGTGAACTAGGTAATTCTCTAATAGTTGCAGAGAGGATGCTGGTTTGCATTGCTATGGGGAATTTCCTCATTTGATAGTTCCTTATATTTCTTTCCTAATCTCTGCCTTGTTTTTATAACATTTTCATTTCCAAATATATCTCTCGCTACTTCCCTAGCCAGAGAACAATCCCTTGTAACAAAGAATTTGAAATAGAAAAAAAAAAAACCACAGTGGAACTTACAGAATTGAAAAAGTAGGACTCTGATTCATTTATTCACTTCCTGACTCCGATCCTGACTTTCTCTGCATTTCAACACCAAGTCTCCTCTCTTCTACTGGCTCAGACTGGAATTTCCCTCATCACCTGGAGCCTCCCCTCCCTAGAATAAAATGCCCTTGCAGCCTTCTCAACCAGCTACGTACAATCCTCTGTGAGGCTTTAGTTTTTGTATCTTCATTGCTTAGCACAGGGCCTGGCACATAGTAAATACATAATAAACGCCTGTTTCTTTTCTTTCCTTCCTTTTTTCCTTCCTTCCTTCCTGATTCATTTTATAGACTATAGAATCTCATTCTATAGCCAAAAGTATAGGCATATGGCCAACAGACTATACTCTGCCTATACTTAGTCTTCATTCATCTTTCATTCTTGTTTATTGATTCTGTGGTCAAATTTCTCAAAAAATGCCACATCAGTGATGGTGAATTCTGGGGAAATATCTCTATCTCCATGGTGATTGTAACACAAGCCTATGTTCCTCAGAAATGGAAGATGGGTTCCAAGATAAAAAATAAAGGGGAAAATGTTTGTGAAGATGTAGAAGTTGGGAGGTTAGAGAAGAAAAGGATATGACAGCAGAGAGGAAAGAGAACTGCTGCAGATGCTTTGAGGATATAGGGCCTAGTAATGCCTAGTGCCGTGACGGGGTCAAAGGGTGTGCATGTTTTAGTGTTTGTAGTTATTTTGGATGGAATTTCTTTTTCTTGTTCTGCCTACTGGGGTTATTTTTTTAAGCAAACTACAGATAGGCTGGTAAATTTTGTAGGTTTATTTCTCATCCTGCTACTTCACTGTTGGCACAATAGTATCTTTACATTTCATCTCACATATCCCCTGAATTGATATAATTTTTTTAAAAATTCAAATAAAAGAAAAATGCAAATGCCTTGTAATGACATAGCCATATACATGCAAAATTTATCTCTCCCCTTAGGGATACCAGGAAGTATTGTTGGTATGTCTTATGTGAATTTCAAACATAAGATTCCTTTGTTATGTAGCTAGTCCATGGGGGAATCTCTGATTTGCTGGAATGAACACTCTCCAATGGAGCTAGACATGTTCCCTTCTGAAGTGACATAAGGCCCTGTTGTTTTTGGTTTTGTTTTTTGCTTTTGAAAGGCAATTGGGGTTAAGTGACTTGCCCAAAATCACACAGATAGTGTGTCAAGTGTCTGAGGCCACACTTGAACTCAGGTCCTCCTGACTCCAGAGTGCTCTATTCACTGTGCCACTTAGCCATCCCTCAAAAGGTCCTTTTGATTGATCCCTGGTGACTATGGCTGATATTGAAGATGATTGGTGACTGAGCATCAGGAGGACCAGACCCCATTGGTGGCATATAAGAATTATCTAACAACCATGACCCTTCTCTTGATTGGGTCCATTTTCTTTTTGGAATTCTAGTACTCTCCCTTATACTTCCAATAAGGTAAGGAGATTTCTCTCTCTTTTCTCTTTCCACCACATCAGTGGTAATGATGATTTCCAGCAGAAGCAAATAGAATCAGGAATACATGCTTGACTAATTGGATCATCAAGTTCTTGCTGCCTTCTACATTTCTGTTTCCTAAATATGGGTCAATAACTAATGATTGTAGGGAAAGGAAAATGTTTCTATCCTTGTTGGTTATTTCAAGGGTTGAGAGTTCTTGAGTTAGAGACTTGGGTCTCAGACAATCAGAGAGATGAAAATTTCCTTAACAGTATACTTCTTAGAGAAGAATATGACCATTACCAGTGTTATCCCTTTTCTGAAGGAAGAAAAGTCCTGCCCTGGTGGGCTACGACATCTGGATTTTGTGAGTCAGTCAGACAGTACAAGTCTGAGATGAATTTGTAATAACTATTTAGCAATCTCACAAACAAAAGATCTTTAACTTCTGGGTAGAATATGCTTTGAACTGTTTGAGAAATTTGATGTTTTCTGTATTTGTTGGTGAGTCTTTTGTGGCTATTGCATTTTTCTGTGGTGAAGGAAATGGGCAGTAGTCCAATAGTTAATATGAATATTCTAGAAGTGACTCTGTTGCCCACATTTTGTGGAGTCCTAGAGGTCTGCCATACCTAAGCTTTGTTTTAGATATTTATGTGGAGCTTTACCAGGATGCAGATAGGTGGCACAGTAGATAGACTGCCAGGCCTGGAGTTAGAAAGACTCATCTTCCTGAGTTTAAATTTGACCTCAGACACTTACTGGGTAAGTCACTTAACCCTGTTTGCTTCAGTTTCCTCATCTGTAAAATGATCTGGAGAAGGAAATGGCAAACCACTCCATTATTTCTGTCAAAAAAAAACTCCATGTGAGGTCACAAAGAGTAGGACACAGCTGAAAAAATGACTAGAAAAAAATAGTAGAATCAGAAAGAGAAAAACCAAAATCCTCTCTTTGAAGTGAAAGTTTCTAGGACTGAACCCTGGGGTATATGAGACCTTCTTGAGGACTCTTGGCCTTTGAGGTAGAAGTACAACTTCAAGTATTTTCTCATTACTTTCTCTACTGAATTTCCTCATTACTTTATTAATCAATAATATCTTATTTGCTAAATCAAATGGCCTTTTCTCAGTCCTCATCCTCCTTGACCCCTCTTCAGCCTTTGACATTGTCCATCAACTCCTTTTACCTGATATTCTCTTCTGTCTAGGTTTTCTTGGTTCTCCTCCTCCTTATCTGACCATTCTTTCTCCGTATCCTTTCCTAGATCTTCATTTAGGACATTCTCACAATCCATGAGTATACTGCAGCGTTCTGTCCTGGGATCTCTTCCCTTTTCCTCCTATACTATTTCACTTTGTGATCTCACCAGTTCTCAGGAATTCAATTCAATAAACATTTATTAAGCACCTACTATGTTCGAGGCACTGTGCTAAGCTCAATTAATTATCTCTATCTGATAATTTTCAGGTCTATTTATCTAGCCCTACCATCTCTGCTGATCTTTGTTCTTACATTTCCAGCTGCCTATTGGACATCTCAAACTGGACGCCTTGATATTTCCAAAACCAAACAAGTTATCTTTTACCCCAAATCCTCTCCTCCCTGTTACTGTCCAGGGTACCATCTACCCAGTCAGCAAGATTCACAGTCTGTTGCTAAAGCCTATAGATTTAATCTTCATGATATTTCTCATATATGACTTTTCTCTTCTGACCAGTCTGGAGCAGGCTGTTATCACCTCATGTCTCATCACACAGTTGCATGCTGGTTAGTCTCCCTCACTCCAGTCCATTCTTCAAAGTCCTTAAGAACATGGTTTCTCCCCACCTTTGAAATCTTCTTACATCTTCCATTCACCTTGCCCACCAAGCTTTGTGATTCAGTGATAATGGCCTTCTTATTGGACCTTAAACAAGGAAATCCATCTCCTAATTCAGGGCATTTTCACTGACTGTTGCATACTTTGAATGCTCTCCCTCCTCATCTTTGCCTCCTGGTTTCCTGAAGGTTCCAGGTAAGATCTAATATTCTACAAGAAGCCTTTCCCAACCCATCTTAATTATAGTGCCTTGCCTCTATTATTTCTAATTTATTCTCCATATGTCTTGTTTGTACATAGTTGTTTACACATTGTGTCCCCTGTTAGACTGTGATCTTCTTGAGATTAGGGATTGAAAAGGACTCTGGGAAGATGGAGTAGAAAATTTTTGGTTCTCCTTCCTCCCCCAAAAAGACAAAACACTGCCTCAGAGCAGCAGAAATAAATACAGGGTAAAGAAGTTGTCCTAAGACAATTTGAGAAGACCCCAGGAAAGACCCAACCTTCAGGAATGGAGGTTTTGACCTGAGTGAAGTACAAACACCTCCAGGCTAATCCTGCAAAATTAACAAGCATACCCTGGGGGCAGCTGGGTTAAGAGGCAGCCTCAGCCTCAGAAACTTTCATCTAGCAGATAGTGTGGGGAAGCTGATCACTAAGTAGGAAAAAACTGAAGGACCTTTCACTGTCAAGGGGTACCAAGCACAGTTGTGAGTATGTGAATGCAGTGAATGCACACACCTGGTGAGCACAATAGTGAGGGGCAGAGACCCTGCTGGCTGTAGGCACTTGCAGGAGAGCAGAGTCCCTGGTTTCAGTTCTGGGGCAGAGAGGACACCCACAGTTTGCAGCCACCAGAGGGACTTTAGGGAGCAAGATCATTTGTGGGACACTATAACTGGGAGTCTGTAAAGCCAAGCACCAGCAGATTCCCAAAAGAATGCTACTGTGAACAGCTTTTAAGATTTGGATTACACAGTAATAGTAAACATTCTGCTTATTCCATTACAGATCAAGGTTCAGCACAATATTCGCAATATAATATTCTCAATATTACATCCTATCACAGAAAGTCACAATATAGTGTTCATAACAGCTTAGCATTAGAATGGCCACACAGTTTTCACTACAGTGGCCACAATATTTAGAACAAGGAATGAAAGAAGAATCACCTGGTTTCCCTAAGGGGGAAACCCTTCTCACTTAAAGATTTAATCAATCAATTCACAATATACCAATCTTCGACTCATGGGGCAACCATTAACTTAATCAGTCACTCATCCAGCAGTCAGTCACTAGGCTAGATTCCCAGTTACTAAATATCATTAGTCACTAATGCAGTCATTAGAAAACCACACAAACTTTCCACCCCTTTGGTTTCCAGCAAACCTCAATTTCGTCCAAGGGGAAGCCTTTTCTTCATCTTGACTCTGGGTGGTCTCTGATTCCCTGGATCCTCTTCCATGGTCCTAGCTCCCTCCTGAATCCATAAAACAGTCACCTGGATACAGAAGCAGATAGCTGCCAGGTTCTTGTCCAGTTCTCAGGGCAATCCCCGGCACACACTGAAGTTCACAGGGTCCAGCACATCTCAAACCCTTCACCACTTCTCTTGCCTGGTACTCAAGGATCAGCCAGGCCATGAATAAACAAAGTCTTATCTTGGTCATGCTTCTTCAGTCTTCCAGCAGTTCAGTGGGCCCTAGTACCCAGAAGGAATATTGGCCTTCTGGATGGCCTTCACCAGATTCTGGTCTCATGAAAACTCCAATTC
>CM053593.1:198362887-198379177 GCA_028646575.1 Pseudocheirus occidentalis | reverse complement strand
TTTTGATCTGCATTCAGACCATAATTCTTTCTCTGGATGTGGATAGCATTTTCCACCATGAATCTTTTGGAATGTAGACATTCTATTTTGAATATATGAGTTAAATGGAAGGACAAGAAAAATACAAAATATTAGTAAATCGTAATTGTCCCAGGACAGTGAAATCAAAACTGAATATAGAGGCCCAGGCCTAGTTGTGTTTATAAGGGAGGTAAAGCACTAAAAAGACTAAATAGGGAAAGGCTGCTGGATTGGATGAAAGGTAGAGATGAGACCTTGTGTGGCAGGTTTTGACAGGGCATGCAAGGATATCTGTAGAGAAGCCAAGGGCATCCTTACTGAGGGAGAAGTAAGGATGAGTAGTCTTTTGCAAGCAATAATACACGATATCTACCATTTCACAATTAAATGAATAACAGGAAAAAGGATCACTATACTTATTCCTCTTTTTAATTACAATTTTTTTTATACAGTACAGCAAAGAAACCCAAAGTATTATGTCTTTTTCAATAAGGGACTTTCAAAATTCCCTGAAAGAAATAACTGCTCAACACTGCTGACTAAAATTATTTGCCACTGATGGAGGAAGCCCAGGAAAAAGTCCCAAGTTGAAGAGGAATTCTCTATAGATGCTGAATTACTCTAGAGGGTGCTATTAGTAGATGGTAATGTTCTCAAAACTAAAAATATTCCAAATATTCTAAGCCTAGTGAGAAATTGAGTAACACAAACATTTGGCTTTACCTTCTACACAGAAAAGATCTAGTGGCTATTGTCAATTTCATAGTTCACTTGTTTGGGCTACTGGAATGTAAGCAAAGACCTGTGTTTTGTTTTTTTATACCAGCATTCTAGTGTTACTGCAGGGCAATGAGATAAGAATACAATTTACTGTAGGATTAAAAGTGAATATAATGCAAAAGGTGAAGAGGCACGTGCTGTGGGTGAGAATAGGCTGAAAGGTAACCTGAGGGGCAACTCCAAAGAATGAGAGTAAAAGACTTCCAAGAACTGTATGGTAGAAAGAAGATGGGCTGTGGCTGTTACCTTGGCTAGGGCAAAAGATAACAGGTAGAGTCAGTGTTCACTTGGTACCCTTTGGATAGGAGAAATGGAAGGCTGGAGGTTTTAAGGGAGCACATGAATAAAAGTCATGTGGGATGGACAGGTGGGGGTGTTATGCTAGGCAGTGTTGGAGAGAATTTCCAGATTTATAGGATTGAAGATCTATTTGAATTTTTAAAGATATGTTGTTTATAAGCTTTTATGTGTACATACGGTTGCTTATAGAATGTAAGCTTCCTGAGGGTAGAGACTGTTTCATTTATGTCTTTGTAACCTTTGAGCCTAGCTTAAATTGACACAGAAGACAATAAATGCTTGTTGACTGATTATCTACAAGAGCAGATTAAAAGGGTTTAGGCTGAAATCTTGACTGTGACCTTTAGTAAATAATTTACCCTCTTCTAGGCTTCAGTTTTGGTATCTGTAAAATTTAGGTTTGACTTCAGTAAATTCTAAGTTTTCTTCTAAATAACTAGTGGTATGCTATAAATGTTTAACACCTAATTCTCTGAAAAACCGAGACCTAAAAAACCTGACACTTTAATCTGCATCATTGATATTTTCTCCATCATTTAAATCTAGACAATCAGCAAAACAATAAAATGTATCAAGCCTTGATGGTAGTAAATTTCTCAGATGTAAATCTTCACACTGAAAATTTAAGCAGTGACTCTTTTCTAGCTGGCTTACAGCACAATCTTCCATCTCTAAATCTTAGACTCTATTATAACAGGAAGGGGGGGGGAGGGCCTGCATACCTGTGATTTGGTAGAAACTACTCCTGTGTAAAAACTCCCTCTGCAGATTCAGATGAGCAATTCTCTTTCTGCTCCTAGAATTAGCAGCCTGAAGCATTGAAATGTTGAGTTAATTTACCTTGGTCACCCAGCCAGTGGTTCATCGTTTGTTTGAAACAGACCAATGACTACATGGATGATGTCTTGTGCTTGAACTGGATTTAAGTGAGGCATAGTCAGTATATGTCAGAGAGGACTTAAACTCAGGTTTTCTCATCCAAGAATGGCATTCTACCTGTTACACCACCCTGTCTCAAAGGACTTACTAAAATCCAGGTATGATAATTCTGTTGATAGTCTAGAACCTTGCTCAGTGTCACACAGGAGTAGCAAGTAGCAGGCCTGGGGTCTGGCTTCAAATCCAACTTTCTACTGTATCACATTGCTTATTGGATGGATCCAACAGTTTCTTCTATGTCCTCCCCTAAATTTCAACTAATTGTAGGTCTGGAAGAAAAGATACTTCGAAGCACAGGTATGGGGTAAATGAGGTTGCCCAGGGAGAGCAGGTATAGTGAAGAAGGCCAAGAAAAGAACTTTGTAAAACATCGAATTTAAAGAATTATGATCAAGAAGAGAAAAAAATGGAGGAATAAGAGAACCAGGAAGGTGTAGTGTCTGAGAGACAAAGAAAGGAAAATATCCAGGGGCTGATAGTCAAACAGCATCAAAAACTGCAGAGAGGCCAAGGACTGGGGAGAAAAAAGCCTATTGGATTTCATGAGTTGGGTGAGGTGGGTACAGTGAACCTTGGCGAGATCTTTTACCTCTACTATCTGTTGAATACTGTCTTTATTTCTGGGTTTTGGATTATTCATGTGCCTTGACCTACCATGTAAATGAAGAATTCCTGTGTTTACACAATCCAAGTGTCATAATGCTCAATTACCCTGTTGAGTTTAATCCTATTGGGTGATTCCTTAATGCTCTAAATTCCTTGATACTTTTCTGCTGACTCATGCTGTTTGTTTATTATATAAAAAGGTACAGCTCATATTCCCTTCTTGTGTCAATTTGGCCTAAGGGATGCCTATACATGTATCTATCATACTATTTATCCCCGATCAGTGAGTGATTCTGTGTCCAAAGGATAACCTATACGCAAGATGAAAAATATGTACACTATGTATATCCTTTGCCCCCCAAAATCTCGATTTGACCTGTTAGTGGTGAACGTAGCTGAATTTTCCTTGATTAGTGTTCCATACCAGAGAAGTTTATCAGTTACAGTCATTGATGACTTTTCTAAGAGTAATTTCATAGTGGCAGCTAGGCGGCACAGTGTATAGAGCACTGGTTCTGGAGTCAGGAGGACCTGAGTTCAGATGTGGACTCAAGACATGTGACACACTTACTAGATGTGTGACCTTGTGCAAGTCACTTAACCCCAACTGCCTTGCCTTTCCCCCTCCAAGAAAAAAAGGGTAGTTTCAGAAATGGGGTGGGGATGGAAAACCCATTGCAAAATACTGAGGGAAGAGTTAATAGTGTGAGAAAAGTGGAGGCCTCATGTTCATTTTCTAAGACAGTTTAAGGAGAAATGAGAAAGATAACTCCACAGCACAGTCACAGAATTTCAGACCCAGAAGATTAAGATAGCAGGGGCTGTCTAGTCCAACCCACATCTGAAAAGGTTTTTCCACTATAACATACCTGACAAATAGTCCTACAGTTTCTGCCTGAAGAGGAGAGGGAGAAGTGAGGAGTATAGTTAGTCAATAACGTATTTTATTGTTGGATAATTTTTTAGTCTTGTCCAAATGTTCCTGCCCCATTTGGGGCTTTCTTTGTAGAGATACTGGAGTGGTTTGTATTTCCTTCTCCAGCCCATTTTACAGATGAGAAAACTGAGGCAAACAGGTTTAAGTGATTTGCCCAAGGTAACACAGTATGTGTCTAAGGTCCAGTTTGAACTCAAGAAGATGAATCTTCCCGACTGCAGGCCCAGCACTCTATCCACTGCTGTTAAGCATTTTGGTGTCTACTATTGTGCCTAGCATTATTTCTGGGGATATAGATAACAAAGAATGAAATAATCTGCACACAAGAAGCTTCCATTCTAATGAATTAGACAAGTACTTATTACTACTTATAGTACTTTTATAAATACTTATACTATAAGTACTTATGTAAATACTTGCTGCAAAACAGCCTAATTAATTCTTATAAAATTAGCTAAAGCTTTCAGATGGACCTGTTATTGTTTTTGGAGGGGGGAAGGCAAGTCATCTGTAGTGATCTTTAAGCCCAAGAATGTAAAATCTGACACTTTGCATTTCTTTTTTGATTTGCCAGGAATGGGACAATAGTTGCCAAAATCTACACTCTCATCTTTCTCACCAAGAGGTTTCTTAATTCTTCACTTCCTGCCATTTCTGATAGAATGGTACCATTTGTATATCTGAGATAGTTGATATTTCTCCTTGCAATCTTAATTCCAGCTTTTGCTGGCATACCATCTAGCTTGGTATTTCACATGATGTACTTCTGTATGTAAGTTAAATACATAAGATGACAACATACAGCTTTGTTATACTCCTTTCCTAATCTTAAACCAATCAGTGTTTCCATGTTCAGATCTAACTGTTGCTCAGTTTTATAAGAACTATAATATCTAGAAATAATAAAAAAAAAAGATGTCACATTCATCATGGGGGTATTGGAATACTAAAGTAGGAAATCAAGAGATAATTGGAATAACAGGCAACTTTGGCCTTGGAGTAGAAAAGGAAGCAGGGCAGAGATTAACAGAGTTTTGTCAAGATAACTCCATGGTCATATGTAGCAAATATTCTTTTTCAACAACCCAAAAGGCAACTCTACATATGGACATCACCAGATGGTCAATATTGAAATCAGACTGATTATAAATTTTGCAAGCAAAAGTAAAGAAGCTCTATATAATCAGTTAAAACAAGCCTCGAGGCTGACAGTGGCTCAGATCATGAGTTTCTTATTACAAAATTCAGACAAATTAAACTAGGGAAAACCATCAGAACTGTGCAGGTGTGACCTAAATAACATCCCTTATGAATAAGAAGTGGAGGTGATAAATAGATTTAAGGGATTAGATCTGGTAGATAGAATACCTAAAGAACTATGGACAGACGATCACCATACTGTACAGGAGGCAGCAATAAAAAACATCCCAAAGAGAATGAAGAAGAATGCAAAATGACTTTCTGATGAGGCTTTACAAATAGCTAAGGAAAAGGAAAGGAGAAATGCAAAAGTATACCCAAGTGAATGCAGAATTCTAGAGAATAGCAAGGAGCAATGCAAAGAAATAGACAAAAACAATAGAATGGGAACAAGATCTCTTCAAGAAAATTAGAGATATGAAGGAAGTGTTTATGCAAAAATGGGCATGATAAAAGGCAAAAATGGTGGGAACTTAACAGAAAGGTGGCAAGAAAATACAGAACAACCATGATGGTGTGGTTATTGATCTAGGGCCAGCTATCCCAGAGAAGTCAAATGGGCCTTAGGAAGCTTCACTAGCCTAGTAAAGGTAACAATTCCAGCTGAGCTATTTAAAATCCTAAAAGATGATGCTGTTAAAATGCTGTACTCAATATGCCAGCAAATTTGGAAAACACAACAGCAACCACTGGGTTGCCTAAAGAAGGGCAATGCCAAAGAATGTTCAAATTACCAAACAATTGTGCTCATTTTATACATCAGCAAGGATATGCTTAAAATTATGCCAGCTAGAGTTCAGCAATATCTGAACTAAGAATTACCAGAAGTACAGGCTGGTTTTATTGAGGGGGGATGCAAGGCAATGGGGTTAAGTGACTTGCCCAAGGTCACACATCCTGTAAGTGTCAAGTGTCTGAGGTTGGATTTGAATTCAGGTCCTCCTCACTACAGGGCTGGTACTGCATTCACTGTGCCACCTAGCTGCCCCATGAGGGCTGATTTTTGAAGAGGAGGAACTAGAGGTCAAATTGCCAGCATTTGCTGCATTACAGAGAAAGCAAGGGAATCCCAGAAAAAAAAAATTCTACTTCTGTTTCATTAACTACACTAAAGCCTTTGACTGTGGCTTACAACAAAAGGTGGCAAGTCCTCTTACTTGTCTCCTGAAGAACTTGAATGCAAGATGGGGTAATGGATGGACTATGTGGGGTGAGGGAGAGCAAGGATAATATTAGCCTGTGAGAATTGGAAAAATGCTCTGCTGATTGACGATACCTTCTCTACTCCCTCAACTGTCTCATTCTTTGATTGAAGGGTGGAACACTATACTCCTCCCAAAGCTCAGATCTGCACTTGCAGTAGCCTTGCTTGGTTTTGACTTTGAGAAATACCATGCCTCACCCAGGATTTCACCTGAAATCTCATCTCCATGCTTGCTGACTTAGTTCTTGGTCTCCATACCTTCTCAAGTCTCTTAGTCGCATCTCTTCTCTGGTTGGAGGGCTGGAGCAACAGACTCCTCCCAAAGTCTTCCTTCATAGAGGTCTTGGGTCTGGACTTTGTAGGTTAACTCTTCATTCTCATTTTCCATCAGCATCTGTCCTGCCCTCTCCTTTTTAGCTTCCTTTTGTGTGTTGTTTTACCTCATTCGGAGTGGCCTGGCATGTTTTTTGTTGTTCTTATTTGTATCCTCAACACTTAGTACGATACTTGGCCCATATGAGATGCTTAATAAATGTTTATTGAATTGAATTGGTTATCCCTTCCACAGAAATAGGGAAGTTTGGAAGAGATTTTAGTAGAAAGGTAAGTATTATTTTAGATGTGTTGGATTTGAGATGTTTCTAAGATTATAGGTAACTTTTGAAAAAACTTTCAATTGAATGATGTTGGAAGCCAAATTTCAAAGTGTTAAGGAGAGAAAATGTTAGAAAGGAATATGTAAAACTTGCTTCAGCCCAATGTTGAATCTTGATCCCTATCAAGATCTTTTTGAATCCTTTCTGCCATATAATAATCACCTAGGGCAGCTAGGTGGTGCAGGGATAGAGCTTTGGGCCCAGTGTCAGTAAGACTGGAATTCAAATCCAATTTCAGACACTCACTGTGTGACCCTGGGCAAGTCATTTAACCTCCACCTGCCTCAATTTCCTCAACTGTAAAATGGGTGGCAATAATGGCATCCGTCTCCCAGGGTTGTGCAACATCCAGCACATAGTAGGTGCTAGCTATTATTATCACCCTATAAATGTTAGCCATTGTTATTATCATCCTCCAGTGTACTGGCTAATAACTTTGTAATATTTACAGATCTGATGGGCATGCCACCCACGCCTTTATTCAAGTTATCATTAAAAAGGTTAAATAGCCTAGGACTAATAACAGATCCCTGGGGCTGGGGACTCCTTCAAGCTGACACTGAGTTATTTTTTGTCCAGCCATTCAATGCATCCCAACCACATCTCTTGTGTTATTGTCTAGTCCCATCTCCTACGTTTCCCACAAAAATAGCATGAGGTATTCTAAAAAAAATGTTTTACTAAAATATAAGTAAATTCTACCTATGGCTCCCCCTCAATTCCTAGTTGAGAAAGCCTATGAAAAAAGGACATGACATTAGCCTTTCTGTGCCCTTCTTTAGATGTTCATTAACTATTTCTTTAAAATGTTCCAGAATTTTACCAGAAATTGAAATCAAGGCATTGGCATATAATTCATACTTTACTTTCTTGAAAATGAAGACACTTGTCCTCCAGGTCCTGCCAATGGAATAATTTCTTAGCTTTGAAGGGAACTGAAAAATCTGTAGTCAGATGGAAAAGAACTAATGGAGAGGAAGAGCTTGATGAAGCATGATAGAGAATGAATTCCATGGCTACAGCAAGGGAAATTTGGGATGAAGGGCATAAGAACCAGGATAAGTCTTAGCAATGAGATGATCTTTTCCTTCTAGAGAGCAGGAGAGAATAGATGAGGATGCTGGAAAGAAGCTAGCTGAGGAAGCTCTAGTAAAATGGCCTCGATTTAACCAGTGAAATTAGAAGCTAGGGCATATGGAAGCATGGGGAAATAGAAATACAGTTGGGACTTGAGGAAAGAGGGAGAACTGTAGAGACTGAATACAATAGACTTGCTGAGCAGCAGTCAAGGCTCAGCTGAAATGACAGTAGGCACAATCACTGTACTGGGAGAATCAGCTAGAGTTTATAACTTTCTCCAGTAATGCTCAGTAACCTGGAAGAGGGATAATTCCGATGGCAGAGGTCACCCAGAGTTGGAGCAGGTCAAGGAGATTCTAGGGTGGTACCTGGTAATTTATTAGGGTCATAGGCCTCTGGGTCATGTTGCTCTCCAGACATTACCTGTTAAAATTTCTACCTGTATTGTCAAATCCAATTAAAATGGCATGCTATCTGGAAACCCTTGACAAATTCTCTTCCTCCTCCCCCAGCTACCTGAAGTTATGACCTTTCCCTAATTTCGACTCATTTAACTCTTTTCTTCCACCTTTCTGACTCACTTATTTATGGATCTCATCTCCGTACTAGCACATGAATTTATGAGAATTCTGTCCAAACTTCCCAGCTCCTCCAACACTAAATATAATACTGCACAGGGTGGATTCAATAAACGTTTGCTGTCCTTGGCTTCTAGAATCCTGCACCTTCCTGGATCTCTTGGTTCCTTTGTCTACATCCCATCTAGAATCAAAAGCCTTGATTTCTAGTCTCAGTTCTGCCATTTGCTATCTCTGTGACCTTGGGTAAAACACTTCACCTCAGTCCTCAACTCATGAAATTACAGGATTTTGATTAGATGATCTCTAATCATTTTAGCTCTGGAGTCTCCATGGTTCTCCCATATCTACAGAATGCTTTCCCTTAAATGTTCCAAAATCCCTTGATAATGGTCTTTCATTTTTACTTCAATTGTTTCTGGAAATACCTGTCTACCACTAGATAGGCCTTCTTCATGTAACAAATGAGGTGTGGGGAGTTAAGCAAATTGACTGAATTTGACACTGCAGACAAGATAGTTCTCCACTTCTCCACTGAGAGGAGGAATCAACTATTCCTGGAAAACTAGGTCCATCAGCCTCCTTCCCAACTGACCCATTTCCCTATGTCTAGAACAGTGGTTTCCAACCTGCGGGTTGCAACCCGCTTTGGGGCTGAGTGACCCTTTCA
Source organism: Pseudocheirus occidentalis (assembly GCA_028646575.1). Lineage (NCBI taxonomy): Eukaryota > Metazoa > Chordata > Mammalia > Diprotodontia > Pseudocheiridae > Pseudocheirus > Pseudocheirus occidentalis. The sequence continues at coordinate 198,370,206 of CM053593.1, read as the reverse complement.
CAGGGGTTGCCTAACACCATCAGAAAACACATTATTTCTGATGGTCTTATGGTCTTAGGAACTGAGACACCACTCCTCTATCCGTCTCCAGGCTGGTCCACTCACATACGAGTATTAAAGGGTTGGGGTATTAGGAAGGTTGAGAACCACTGGTCTAGAGTCAACTGTCTATTAAGCACGTACCAGACACTGGGCTAAGCACTGCCAACATACAAAGTCTCTGCCGTCAAGATTACAATGTAATGTGGGAAACAACTACGTATGAACAAGATTACATACAGGATAAATTGGAAATAATCTCTGAAGATACTAATATTAAGGACAGAGAAAAGCCTTTTGAAGATGGGATTTGAGGGAGAGCATTCCAGAACTGGGGGAGAGCCAATGAAAATGCATGGAGTCAGGAGATGTATTATCTTGTTGGTGGAATAGCAAGGAGGCTGGTGTCACTCAATTACAGAGTACACAGAAGGGAATAAGGTGTAAAGATTAGAAGAGCAGAAAAGGGTCAGGTTATGGAGGCTTTTAAAAGCCAAAGAGGATTTTATTTATTTATTTTTTAAAAAAGTTTTTTTGGAAGGGGGAGGTGAAGCAATAAGGGTTAAATGACTTGCCCAAGGTCACATGGCTAATTTTGTGTGAGGCTGAGGCTGGATTTCAACTCAGGTCCTCCTGACTCCAGGGCTGGTGCTCTATTCACTGCATCACCTAGTCACCCCATGTGACAATAACAGTACAATAAGGAAGGGTTCTCATTTGAGAGGACGAGATGTGGAGGAGTGATAGAAGGTTTAAATTACTATGTGGAATGGGATCATCAATTTGATAAAAGGACTGCCTTATCATAGTGAGAGCCCTGTTGAGATTACGTAACATAAATTTGCAGTGGGTTCAGTCAACATGGTTTTCTGAGTTTCCTCAGCAGCATGAGGAGCAAATGAAGCAGAGGGTGGGAGTAATTCAAAGCTGAAATTTAACAGGGTAAGATCAATTACAGAATAAGGCAATGAAGAACCTAAGAAAAGAGGACAGAGTACAACTGGTTTACCATTTAGTCAAGACAGGGAAGGGAGAATATAGGCAATGCAGGGATGATGAAAAAACTGAAGGTCAGAAGAATTGGAGGCTGCAGTGATCAAAAACAGGGTTAGGGATTGTAAGGAACAAACTTCCATGATAACTGATTCCTCCCCTCCTTTTCAAACCATTTTCAATCCATCATCAAATATTGATTAACTTTTCCATGATGTTTATTGGACTGGCTTTCGTTTCTATTTGAATTAATTTGGCCTTCTTTTCCTTTGAAATCTATCTCATTGACCTCTTCAGGTTGGGATTATAGGCTATCCAGATCTCCCTCCAGAGCCAAGTTTAAGTCAACATACACCAAAGTGAGAGTAAGAAGTGAGGAAAAGTATGGGTGAAGTCTGTGGTGTTAGGAAACATAACAGAGGGACAAATCAGCAGCTGGTTCTTTATTTGGAAATAAGCAGAAAGGGGGAAAGGGCAGATCAGAAAAGACCAAAGACTGGGGAACTGGACATAATGGCCAGTGGAGCTTGGGGGCAGGCTGTTATGCTAGAAGTAGCATGTTTGAGGGATTAGGGTTAGACCGGAACTCCCCCACCCCTTTCCCTGCCCTCTCACAACCAAACCTGAAGTTTTCCAGATTCTCCCAGGGAAGTACTATAAATGGCCTTCTGAAATCTTTCTCATCCAATTTTAGGATTCCTGAAGCCATTCATCTGACATGGTTCTTGACTTCCAGAGTTAGGTAACTTTCTGGTCCCAAGCATATGGCATCTGGGGCAAGAGGACCCTGGAATCAGTTCCATGGTTTCTAGCAACTGGGTACTCCTCAACACAACAGTCACAGCCAAAAGTAACATTCTCCCATGTTACTTTAGGGGCCTGATAAGTCCCTTAGTCAGTTAGCATCCATGACAATGGGCAATTCCTTCCTGGAAGTCTTTCCTCCTGGGGAGGGAACTTCAGAACCCCTTTCATCCCCAACATATCCAACCCCTGGCTTTTGGATCCCATCTCCATGGAGTAGCAGCAAGTTTGCCATGACTCTTCTTAACCGGTTTCCATCACCTTATGCTTGGCAACTAGAACAGCGGTAATCAGCCTCTTGGGCAGCCCGGTAGCTGCAACCTGCACAGGCTACATGGAACCACGCATCACAGCCATCACATTGGACCCAGGCTACTGTCTCTTCCTGGGGTGGTTGGCAGCTGGGGGCTGCACAGGGTTCCCCTCCCCCAATCAGAAGAGGAGCTGCAGTCAGAGATGACAGGTATTTCCGGGGACGGCCACGTCTCTTTCTGAAAGGGGATTTGGTGGAAAGACACAAAAAACCCTGAACAAGGGAAGATAAAAATGTGTTCCTACTCTTAGGGATGAGTTTAGGGTCCAACCTGATTTGGTGTAGCAGGCAACAGGAAGTACTGGAAGGACTCTCCTCCATTTCTGACTAAGGCATTGTGGTACAGTAGAAAGAATATTGGACCTGGTTGTCAAGAGGCCTGGGTGGGTTCATATTCTAAGAGTAATACTTACTTGCTGTATCAAAGGCTACCTAGTTCAAACTTTCTCATCCTTCATAGGAGGAAAACAATGCCCATAGAGGTATGACTTGCCCGGTGATACAGGTAGCAAGTAGCAGCAGCAGGATTTGAACCCTGGTCCTCTGAGTCCAAATTTAATGCTCTTGCATTAAAAAGGTCAGGAATGTGTATATGTGTGTATGGTTAAATGCTATCACTTAACCTGAGGCTGTTTCCTCATCTGTAAAATGTGGATAATACTTGTTACCTCAGTGAGTTATGAGGTAAAAGCTCTGTAAATCTGAAAATACTTTTCTTTCTTTCCCATGTCTGCCATTCCTCTCTTCCTCCCCACCTTCGTTCTTATCATCCCTCCCGTTTTTTCCTCATAGTCCCTACCAAGCTCTTATTTCTTCTTCTGTCTGTCTCATAAGACAGAAGATATCAGACAATCTGTGGAGCTGAATGGTAGATATGGTTTATCTAGACTGGAGTTTTTCTGGAGCCTTCTGTCCCCTTCCTCTCTTGGGAGTATTTCCTCTCTCTTCTTGAGCCAGAGGAAAAAGAGGTTTCCACAGTTCAGGTCCTCTTAGAGCAAAGGTTTTTATGTGCATGCATGTATGTGAAACAGAGGAAGTGGGGAGATATAATGGCAGGTTCCAGAGAACAAAGATGTTGGTAATGATGGGGACAGCCCTAAGTTCCCTCTGTCTCTCTGAAGTTAGGGTGGTCCCCCACTTACCCACTGGGAGTAACTGGAATCTTCATTCCTCGAGGCTTCTTCCTGATTTCAGCGTGAACTTGGGGAGGGCTCTCCTCTGTTCCCCTCTCATCCTCTAGCTCAGCCAGCACTTTGTGTGCTGACTTCCGACGGTTTCGAGGGGCTGGAGGTGGGGTGGGAAGTGTGGTCCCTACTTCCCTAAGGGTCATAGGAAAGGTCAGGTCCTGACCTACACCCCTGATCCTGGAGAACGTAAGTGGTTGAGGCTGGAGTTTGCTGAGGCTGCCAATGGAGCTGAGGATCAGGGTAGCCTTGGAAGCAGGGGAGAGAGTGCTCAGGGGACGCTGTGGGGCCCCCCGAGGGGGCAACATGGGCCAAAAACCACCTTCACCTCCTGATTCCCCCCCAGCTCTGGGGATAGTGATGGCAGCAAAGTCTTGGGGTTGAACTTGGACACGCTGGAACATGAAGTAGAACTCAGGAGGGCTGGCCCCCACGGGCCCCTTAGGGCCAAAGGTTAGGAAGTCACCGTCACTAAGTTCCAGTTGTTGACCCCTGGGGATCCTGATATTGTTGACCAAGGTACCTGCAAGGGGGGGGAGGAAGAGGGAGAGAGGAAGAGAGAGTGAGAGAGAGATGAAGAGAAGAAAGGCAGAGAAAGAGAAGGAGAGACAAAGGTAACAGTCAAAAAGTCATATAGAATAGCCAGATTTCCTAAGGTGAAGTCTAGATGGTTAAGGAACTGTCAACATCCTCTCCTCCCACTTCAGCCTCACCCAGATTATAACCTCAAGCACTCTGAGGACCAGGACAGTTCCTTAAACCATTAAAGTTAAAAGGGCTTTTTCATCCTTTTAGTATACGGAAAGGGACTGGTCCAGAGTTCCATAACACAGCAAGTAAGAAATGACCTGGAATCTGAATCTGCATCTTCACTCTATTAACAGTGAATTCACAGGCCTAAGAGATTAGTTTCTCCCTAGTTTCCTATCCTGCCCGGCTCCTGTTGAACTGGAGGGATTGGCTCCCCCAATCATCTCAGCTCACCACTCCTGGGGGTTCCCTAACAAAGTTGGCCCAGAATGGAAAGAGTTAGGAATTCTTCCCCTGTCCTTTTAAAATCATATTCTGTAAAGACTCAGTCTTTGTTGACAATAATAAACAAATTTGGCTAGTTAGAAACCCAGACCTGTTCCAAAAAGGGATAGTCCTAGTTTTAGGATTTCCCCTCCCACTAATATGTGGCTTCTCTGAGGCTTCGGAGACACAAAAGTGCCGTTTCTTTTGGATCAAGAGGAATATTTTCTGAAATCTACTGATAGCTAGGTGACTCAGTGGATAGAGTTATGGGCAGGGAGTTAGGAAAACCTGAGTTCAAATCCAGCCTCCCTGTGTGAACTTGGGCTAGTCGCTTAATCTCTGCTCGCCTAAAATGACAAAAGTCCATGGGGCATGACATTTCTCAGACACAGCTGAATGACTGAACAACATGGTCAGGTCAAAGTAACAAAGAAAAATAATAAAGCTTTAGAAACCTGGACTACTAATGGGCAGCAGAAGGAGTATGTCCACTTTGGAGACTTGATCTTAAAAAGTCCTTATATTTATTTAATTTCATTGCCAACTCCTTGAAAACCTATGCCAGAGCTTCCCTGCCTTTTCTCTTCTAGAACTGAATCCTACTCCCCCGCCCTTTTTTTCTTGCTCCACAATAAAATCTTTATCTTGGGGTCCTGTTTTCTACTTTCCAAGGTGAAAGAGTTTGCTGATCTGCTAAAACAGGGGCAGTGTGTATGGAGACTGAAAAGTGAACTCTAGTAAACATATTGGTACCCCGTTTCTTCATCTACATAATGAGAAATAATAACACCCTTACCCTGTAAGCCTTTCCTGTAACAAAGATAATAACATTTACAGTATATGCTTCATAAGATTGCTGATAGGAAAATGACCAATAAATAAACCTTAAAGTGCTATAGAAACATGAATTAAGTCACTTAACCTGAACCTCAGAAAACTATAAAATGGGGATACTCACATAATTATTTTAAAGATCAAATGATATAGGATAAATGGAACAATTCTGTAATAACAGAACACTATAAATATGGAACTAATTTGTTCTGATAGACTTTCATCTATTTCAGGTAGGAGATATAAAGGCACATATCATATATAGCACATTACCCTAACAACCAAAGTCTTTTTGTCTTTGCTGTCTAACCCAGAGGAAAAATTCTAATGGTAACTTCTCAAAACATACCATACCTATTTATACCTATTCGACCTAAAAATAGGGCCAGCCATGTCCAGGCTCACCGTAGTTACTGCAGTCCTCCAGGCTGACTCTCCAGTCATCACCTTGGCCTTCAGCATGCAGTTTGGCATGGACTGGCGAGATGAGGACAGGCTCACACAGATCAGCCCTGAGGCCCAATCGGTAGGTACAGCCAGCCCCAGTTGGGGGGTGAAAAGTATAGAGATCTACACCCCTCCCAACCCCCATTCGCAGCAGCTGGAAGCAGGGCACCATGGGGGGGAGGGGCTTTCCCCTACGGACTCGCTTCTAAAGTCAGGGAATGCATAGCTTTTTCTACTCTTGGGCAATTAAAAATGGAGAGATGTTCTTAAGCAAACTTGGAATACAATTCTTGTGCAATTCAAATCTAGATGTACATTTTCAGTGCAGCGAAAATTTGGAAGGCACTCAAGACAGCGCAAGGAAAAGATGAACAATACAGAGTGGGACAACAACTTGGACTTGAAAGAAGAAAATTAAGGTGTCAACCCCCTGTACAATGCAAAAGTAGGGAATATGCATCACGCTGAGTTAAGGATGGGCTCATAACCTGTGCAACTAAATACCAAGGGTTAACTCAGTTCGTGCAATGTAATATAAGGAGTGCAATGGAGTTGTTTCCACCACCATTCAATATTATTCAATATTCGATGCAATTGGGGGTGAGGTGGCGCTTTCTTTCAAAGGGGCTGTTCCAGAGGTCCTCCCCCCACAACTTTCCTGGCCCAACACCTCACTTGTGTCAGGGGAATTAAGAATCTTTCGAAACCCCGAAAATGCGGGCTGAGGATCCCTATTTCTGGAGTAAAGCGAAGCAAGATCCCTTACCTCCCTCCCCCCTGGAGTGCAATGCAAACCTGGGGTCCTACTGCTTCCGAAGGAATGCAAACGCGGGTCCCCCCAGCCCTGGCAGCCTAATTTCGGATCAGTCAGTGCTGGATAATCTCAGCGTGCTGTGCCCCTCCCTCAGGCAATACAAATCTCAACAGAGGAGTCAAAGACCCCAAGCCCCCTACACGGGACCCCCACCCCACCCTGTCCCTGCACGCACGCTCAGGCTGAAGTTTGACAGGGCTAGCAAGGGCACAGGGCTGGGGCAGGAGCCGGGTCCTGAGCGGAGCAGGGAGGAGTCTCAGAAGACAGGCGCGCGCCCAACACTCGCAAATTCTCTGGGCCCGAATTCCGCGCGCCTCAGAGGTCCCGCCTTCTCTCAATGCCATTTTCCCATTGGACCTTCCTTATTCCATTACCCAGACCCTACTGGGCAGTGGTCAGGAAAGGCTCCCCCCCCAATCCCCTCCAAAAAAGACCTGGAGCGACGGCTCTCTTCGCTTCCCAATTGGTTATCGAATTTTCCGCGGGTTTCTAGAGAGAGGAGGAGGAGCTCGGTGGGGAGGTGGGATCTGTAAGGGTGCGGGGATCGCCCCAGTCCCTGGATTGGTTTACCATATGGGCGCCACGGCGCTTGCGCGTCCGGATTCACCCTCCCTATCCATTCCGGAAGTAGTGCGCGGGTCCGAGAGGCCGCCGGCTGGCCCGCCCTGCGCAGGCGCAATCTGTTTGTGGAGGGCGGGGTGGGATACATTGTGAAGGGTGGGGGAGGTGGTGCCACAGGGGGAGGGTGGGGTCTCGTGCTGGGTAACGGATCGCGAGAGTGAGTCAGTTGAGGGCGGGAAGGGGCGGAGAGGGGCAGGGGAACGTGGGCACTAGGGAGCTGAGGGGACTGGGGGAAGGGCAAAGAAATTGCTCG